>OZ038478.1:127249498-127416998 GCA_964036315.1 Acanthosepion esculentum | reverse complement strand
ATTCTCTACTAGGTGTTGCGCAATAGGCGATTTGTAGAGGGAAGATAACACATGTTATCTATTTTGCCAAGTCGTATTTTACAAGGTACATGTTGATTAATTCTTGTTTCCAAATGCAAGGTTGTACGCCCCACATAACCAGCAGCACACTGGCAATTAAATTCATATACCAAATTACTTAATTTGATGTAGGGCAATTTATTATTGCGAAATGACGGAAACGCAAACCTAGTTCGAAAAATACAACGCAAAGCAACAGAAGGAAAACAACCAGAAACCGACTTCCTAACTTGCTTAACTAGGCTTTGGCCCTTATCCCCAATCCAATGAATCTTCAAATAAACCGGACATTTAGAAGGCCCTTTATATATATTTAGAATTTAGAATATTTGTGAAGTCCCTTAATTTGTTGGGGGATATTTTATTTTAACTGTCCCTCGCTAATTATTTACACGCAATTTCCCCTCCCCTCGTTATAAGTATATATACTTATACGTTATTGATTTTAGCCTGTTTTTTCTCCCTCACCCTACTTTTTTTTTGCTCTTTATTTTCGTTGCTGTTCTTTTCGTTTAATTGATCAATTTTTCCAACGATAAAATTTTGTTTTCGTAAGGTTTGGCGTCTTTTTCATCATGCTATGCTCTTTTTTAGCGATTTCATGGAGGTACCTAATTTTAGATATAAAATCTTTATATACAAATTTTCCCGTAAAGAAAGGTCTAGATTTACAAAAAAAAAAAACACACTTAACAAAACAAAAATATAATTACCTCTTCCTACACATAAGATAATATAAATGTACCATTTAATCATAAATCAATGTTTGTTTGGGTTTTTTTTTTCATTTTAGATAACAATTTTATAGACAAAAGTTTGGTTTACCGATGGGATCTCCTCACAAAATTCTTATTTCAGATACGTAAATGATTCTCTATTAGTATATGCACAAAGCATTATTACCCGATCTTATCAACAAACTTGATAACGTCGAACCCACAATACGTTTTACTTTTGAATCTGAGTATAAAAAACACTTTACTCTTCCTAGATATCATGCAACATAAAACTACTAAAGACTTTCAGTTGGAGGTTTACAGAAAATCTACCGTATTAATTTCTATTCCCACCGTTGTAAGAGGATAAACTCTGGAATAATTATAGGATTCTATTTAAGAGACTGACGAATCTGAAGCTCTTAATACTTTACCAAATAAGAAGTGTACATAGAAAACATTTTTCAGAAATCTCCAAAATATCCTTATTACTTCATCTACAATGCTAAGAGAAAAGCATGCAAAATATACAACCGCAAAAATGATAATAACATTATTAACGACAAACATACTACCTACTAAGTACTAACCTACTACTTACCACCTACTAACTCTTTAACTTCCACTAGGCACCACAATTTATCCAGTCTTAAAAATATCAACCGAAAAATATTACAAACACATCTAACAATATTATGGATATGATCAGAACCGAAAATACACATAACAATAATAATTCCGAAGCAGGTATATATAAAATAACCTGTTACAACTGCTCCGTACAATACATTGGGGAAACTTGCAGAAATTTAGAAAAAAAAACGTATCTCTGGACACAAAACGGATCGCATACATAACATATGCATTAGTTATACATATTCAACCACAACATTGATCTAAAGAATGCCGCGCTTATTAAAAGAGAAAGTAACTTACTTAGAAGGAGAACTCTCGAGAGTGCCGCCGCTATCGAATCTTATCAAAATATAAATCTGTGCCCCGGATTTTTTCCCAAAATCTCCATTCCTGAAAGAATTACTCTTTTCCCAAACCAAGATACATGACTATAAAAATGTTAAAACATAAAAAACCGTTTAAATTCATAACCTCCTAGTATTTAAAATATATAATATATAAATTAATTTCAAACTAATATAAATATTATTATTTAAATATTAATTATGTAAAATAAGTTCAGCAACATCATTTAGTCACTTTCCTTTATTATATTATGTCACTTAGCATCCTCCATAATTTACGTAAACTTTTCAGTTAACTTAATGAATAGTTACAATCGTTTCTTAAATTTGAATACAGGGTGTCCATAAAGTTCGCGTGCACTTTAAAAAATTTGTAACTTTATTTTTATTTGCGATAAAAAATAATCTGTAAAAAATGTTATAAAGTTTAATGCACCTAGTTTTAAGTATAGCTAAAATAACTAATGTCATTTCAGGCATTACTGTAAATCAGTTGACAAATGTTTTCCGTTAATTGCAAAATCGTATTACCCTTTGTATTGCTAATGATGGAGGACATGTGGAAACTCAAATAAACTTTCAATAAAACCTTAAAAATATAGATTTACTTCTTTTTAATCCTTTTTACAAATTATATATATATATATATATATATATATATATATATATATATATATATCGTAGACCTAAGAACCTTAAGGAAATTATAGGTAGTAACCGAATTTCAAATGAAAAAGTAATCCGTAATAGACCAAGAATAAAAACAACAGAATTTTGCCAACCATGTAACAACAAAAGGACCCTATGTTGTAAGTACGTTAGACATACCAATTCGTTCACTAGCTCAATCACTAAATCTACTTTCAAAATCTACCACGACTAACTGTAGAAGTCATAACATAATTTACCAGAAACAATATGTAGGAAAATCTGAATGGCCCTTTCACTGCAGAATTAATAATTATCGTAATCGCATCAAGTCGGCTCCCCGCGAAAGATTATTACCTGTAGAATAACATTTCCACTTAGAAAAACATGATTTTAAAAGCCATGATAAATTCACTATAATTGAAAAAATAGAAATAGACAGAAAAGAGGGAATTCTGAGACTCAGGAATCTCCCAGCCTCTATCATAAAAAAAACTTGAAAGGGGCTGTTTAACCAATACAAGGACTGGCCAAAATTAACGATAAAAAAACAAGTGAAAACTACAAAGTTCACTAACTTTAGAGACAGTCATTCACTCCTGTAGTTCACTGCTATAAACAAGCAGGGATTTTTTCTGATGATGAAACTAGTCGCGGAATCTAATTGAAATAATAAACCCCAAAAATATTAATATATAGCCCAATGTGCCTGAAAATTTTAATATTTTATTATTTTTTATTATTCAAACCACACACACACACACACACATATATATATATTTTGTCAGTCCAGGCTCCTGTCTCGCCAAAAGTTACTTCTCCGGGAGACAACCGTAGCTTAGTCTCGCAGGCTACTAGTTAGTGAGGTCGAACCGAACCAGTAATAAAAAAAAATGATGATGGGTTACTTTTTATTTTTCTTCGGAAAAAATATGACCCTGAAATTACTAAGATATTTGCTAAAGTAATTTTGCGTCTTTCAAAAACATAGATAGTCATGATGAGAATAATCCTGAACAAAAAATCAACATGCTCTACCAAATGCTCCAAGAAATAGGACTGAAGATAAACCTTTCCAAAAGAGAAACTATGATCTGGAACTGAAAAGAAAGCAATGATGGTCCATACCCTGAATTCATCATAAAAATTCATGTGGAATGTGGAATTAGTAAACAATAAATACTTCAAATACATTGATGTATGGATAAATTATAACAAATTTATTATAGAAGAAAAGGAAATTGAACATAGAATCGGCAGCACTAGAGCTGGTTTCACAGAACACAACCAAAACATTAACCTAATCCACGAGTCATGTTCTTTTATAGGCATGTCCGCTCGAGACGTTTTGCTTCTTACTGACAAGACCTCCGGGTAGAGATTCGGCTGAGAAACAGACAAGTTGCTTGTCAGGTAGTTTGCTGTCTTGCTTCTTACTGACAAGACCTCTGTCTTCAGGCAGATGGTGACTCACTTGGGGCTCTATTTCTGGACAGAGATTCGGCTGAGAAAAACAGACCAATACTATACACGAGTCCGCATTGGCAGGGGCTGGGTAAATTTTGGCCAGTGGCCCAGGTGGAAACACTCAAGTTCCCCACAGTAAACTTGACCTTGTGTTGCAACTATTTCGCAGTGGGGCGACAGGTAAATACTTTTTATCCAGTACTCTACCCAACACCTAGCATTTCTCATTTACTCATCTAGATACTGACCAGGCTTAATGTTGCTTAACTTCGGTGATTTCGCCGTAAGCCCCAGAATGTTTTTTAACAAAAACAGTCCAGATATTTAATGTTTTAAGTTTCTATTATACAATATGGTCTCTAGTATATTTATTGATTTTCTTATGTGTTCTTCACTGAAGTTAAGCCTTTATCTCCTCCTGCTTGAAGAATGCCGAGTAATTTAAAGGCTCCCTTTTCGTTAGATATTGAAGTTTAATTTAGATGACATAGATGTTCATAGTTGGGACAAGAATGATCTTGAATAAAAACTCATCCTCTAACAAATGTTCCAAGAAATAGGACTGAAGATAAACCTTTCCAAAAGAGAAACTATGATCTGGAAATCGTCATGTCGTTAAATAGTCTCGTCAGATGAAGTCTTTCATATGGATATCATGAATGTCGCCAAACCCGTTCAGAAATATCTAAACGGTTAGCTGTATATAACCGCTTAAAAAAGACTTCGAGTAAATGAAGCCTGTAGGTCTTAATGAGGACCATCCTTCTTCAAACCACGTGGAATGGCGCTACAGAATCACAAAACTATACCAAATAATAGAAACCGCATTACTTAAGAACTTTCAACAACGGCGAGAACTAAAATGGATAGCACATTCGAAGATAAAATAATGACATAATCAAAATATTGACCCTCCACACTGATTCAAATAAAAAGTGTAGGAAGGAAGTCCTCATTGCTACTGGAAATAACTAATAATAATTATTGGACATGAGAAGCCTATTTTCCTGAAAAATTGTTTTAATAGAAAGATTTTATAAATTTCAACCGAAAGTAGCAGTGGATGCTCAGTCAATTAATGATAATTGTTTCCTTATAAGGAAACGGTTAACAATGTCGTTACCATTAGAAATGAGGAAAACAGATACTACACTTTGATCTTTGTTCAGTGGCCAAGAAGTGAAGGAAAGCGTAACTCGAGTAACTCTAATTGCACGGTCTATGAATACCAAATGTTTCCTAATAAGAACACTGCTAATATTAGTATTACTTTTACTGTTTTGTTGGACGTAAAAACATCAAAAAGGAAAAATAATTTTGACAATTATGAGCTTCTATCTATATTTCCGGAGAAAAATACATGATACTAATTTTTTTAACGAAAGCTTTCTACTGGGGAAATTATTTTTGAACCAGTCAATGGATTATATTATATTTAAGTTGCTAAAGCTTTGAAATATCTAAAGACATCTTCAATCAGAACCTGATTGTTCCAACTGATAAATTAACGAAATTTGGTAGTAGAATGATTAGTTCTAGACAGAGGTTTTGAGGCATATTCTTTTGTATGCATTGAGTAAATAACTGCTCATCTTTTGCGAAATTTTTCTCCTGCATCTTTCAAAACGTTTGTTACTATGCCATCTTCGTCTGGTGATTTTCTGCGTTCCGCATTCTGAAATCCAAACATTATTTCATATGGTGTATATGTACATTTATATGTGTATATATATTGTAGGCGCGTATGTAAAAATATATATGTGTGTATATGTGTATTCGCAATTTTAGGTAGGTATATGTAAATGTTTCGATTCATGTATATCGGTTGCATATGTGTTTGTATATGTATATATGTAAGTATTTATGTGTTCATATATGTAATATGTGTGAATATATATGTGTGGGATATAGTGGCATGCAGATATATGCATATAAAGGTATAAATGGGTGTAGAGAGAGAGAATTCTAATGGAAGGACATTAAATTCTCTTATTAACGTTTATTCTTACTTTCTCCTTAAATAATTTCTAATTAGAATTGTAAGATTAGAAATTTTACTTATCGGGAGATAATCTGATTTTAAATTGATCATTTAGATTTAAATTAAAATATGTTACTCCTTAACTATTAGTTTTGATGTTAAAAATATTAAAATTAAATATATTTTTTGAAATTTAAACACTTAATTCACCACCTAACGTCAAATGTAAAATTTAAGGAAAAAATTTAAATAGGTATACATATGAATGTGTATGGAAATTTGTAAATGTATGTGTAGGTATTTGTATATGAATATGTATATATGCCGGTGTATATCGATACATGTATGTGTGCTTATGTGTGTAATTGCACATGTACATGAACGTATGTATATGGGATTCTTGCATAAATATGTATGTGGTATGTATATGAAGAAACGATTTTTTTTACTATTACCTTCAAATCTTACTCCATCTTGATTTGAAACCTAAACTTTGAGTAAGAAATATTACCCATCTAAAAATAGCTACAAATTACATTAATGAATTAGACTCAAACTGATAAAGATCTAACCTTAAACAGTCTTTCACAATATTAAAATATTACTTTTAGTAAACCCTTATATTTTTTTATTACTGTCGTTTATTAATATAGTATTCAACTCATATTAGATCCCTAATTTATTTGTAGAGAAGTTGAATATTTAAATTGCTAACAAACATTAAATTAATTTCTTCATGGAGTTCTTAAACATTTAATTTACTATCAAACATTAAAATCTGTTTTTATCTAATTTGCTAAAGCTATACCACCCCTCTTCCTCCGAAAACCTCTTTTTATCTTTACTTCCCCCTTTATTATTTTGCCCTTTTTTCTCCTTCCCTTCCACATATCATTTCCGTTGAGTTGACCGATTAAATAGGTCAATGTCTGATCCTTACCCCCTTCCTTCCTCAATATTATGTATTATAAAGAAATATAAAATAAATTTTAAAATTCTCCCTTCCCTCTCTAAACTCGACCGTGTCTCTCATACCATTCCTCGCTACGTTCTATGTTAACTTAATAAGCTTAATACTGCCAATCAAAAGTGTAAATTTTAATTTCATTTTTCGTCTCACCTTTTGAAAGTGATGTCTGAAGATCCAAGAACAGTTACAATGGAGCCTTAAAGTGGTCTGTTTTTCTTTAAATTATTAGCTCTGAATTAACATTGAGCTCTCAGGATTTCATCCTCCTTGGGATTATCCATGCGGATTACCAAGATTTTTGTTACTTATATATATATATATATATATATATATATATATATATATATATATAATTAAAGAGTAATGGATTTTTATGTATTGATCCGACATATTTTTATCACTTTAAACGTTATTGTTAGTGGATATCCATATTTGAGTAGACGTTTATTTTAAACAGTACTTTATTTCGTCTACCGGCCTGAACATTCGAGAAATCTTATTAAAGAAAAATGTGCCCTCCGGCAGGAACTGAACCTGCTCCCCCTCGACTTTGCAGGAGAAACCATCATTTGAGTCGAAGTGCTTTTGACCACTACGAAGAGCTTCATAATTAAGCAAGACAGACAGAACCTCAAAGACGCGAGGGGTTACGGGGAGTGAACGAGATTGAGAAAAATTCGCGAATAGACGTGAAGAGAAAGGACAGTAAAAATAGATTTCAGGAAGACAGAAGATGGCAATTGGCTTTCCATTTAAATTTTTGAAAATTGTAGATGGCAGTAACACAAGAAATTCACAGGCGAGTAAAGAAACTATCAGAATAAGAAAGATGGTTGCATCTAGCTAGTTCAACAATGAAACGGTGAGACCTAATTTCCAATCTAGTAGCACGCTTCAGTTCATGCAGTTGCGGCATCAAGGGGGAAAGATAATCATGGTTTTGTTTTTTCTTTTTAATTTTTTATTTTCTTTGGTCACTTGGCGAACATAGATAGATAGATAGATAGATAGATAGATAGATAGATAGATATGAGAAAAGTGAGATAGATAGATAGATAGATAGAGAGAGATAGATATGATCAGACTGAGATAGATAGATAGATAGATAGATAGATAGATAGATAGATTCTTGTCAAATACATAAGTGCGAATCATCCATATAAGAATAAAGTTTCATTCGAACAGTTATTTCTCAAGAGCCACTACATTATGGAACAGCCTACCGAGAGAATGTTTACCCGAACACTACAATCTTTACTTATCTCACGCATCCTCATAAGCTGCACTTCCCACATCCACCGCCCACGCCCTTACACCAACCTTCAATAACCCTCTAACTTGAGTGGCTCTTACGCCTTGTATTGGGTGAATATTTAGATAAATAGATAAGCTAGATATTCATTTTCACTATTTCTTTCGCTTTGCGATGCTTTCGTTTTATTTCTGCCTTCATCCATTTCCTTCTGTTGATGTTTGCTTTGTTGTTTCCGATGTCTCCGTGGTTCCCTGTTCGTCCTTCTCCAGTGAGCACCTGGGATATTTAACATCTTCCTCTTCCATCTCTTTCTCTCTCCCTTTTTTATTATTATCTTCACCTCTCTCCTCAACCCGGTGAAGTCACTCCTCCACAGCTGGCATTCACTAATTACCCTGTACTGAAAATTAGACGCTGACTGCACAACTGCCTGATTGCTTCATTCACATTTAAACATGGTAAAGTGAAAATTTAAACCATTATATATATATATATATATATATATATATATATATATATATATATATATGAGAGCGAACGAGAAAGAGAGAAAGAAGGCTAATAAAATAACATGAAGAAATGTGGAGATTTGAAGGATAAAGAAAGAGAGAAGAAAGAAAAAGAGCGGAAGAAGGAAGCGTGGGTGTGAAGAGAAACGGAAAGGAAAAGAAAGAAAGAAAGAAAGAGGTATAAAAATGGACGAAAATAAGAGAAAAAGAAGAGAATTGAGGATGGATCTAAACACAAGAATACAGAAGGAAAAAAACAGGATTGAGAGAAAAGTGAAGAAAAAGAAGTAGAGAGAAGCGTATGAAAAAGAGAGAGGATTAAGTGAGACAGAGAAATAAATGAGAAAGAAGGTAAAGAAAAAAGAGAGGGAAGGAAATTGTGTGAAAGAGAAGTAAAGAGAGTCGTATGAAAGAAAGGGCAAAGAAAATAGAGAAGTTTAGGTGTGGAAAAGAAATATAGAAAAGGTGAGAGAAGAGGAGGAAAGTGAAGAAAACAACTTACAAGACGGAAAAAAGCAGAGAGTTTGAGACAAAAACTGAAAAAAGAAGAAAAAATAATTTCACTGGGGGAGAGAGAGAGAGACAGACAGACAGACAGACAGACAGAGAGAGAGGTAAAAGAAATAAAGAATTAAATGATTAGAAAAAGAATGGGGAAATGAGGTGGGGGAGGGGAAATATAATGAAAGAAAGGCGGGTGAAAAAGAAAGTGAATGAAGAGAAAGACGGAAAGCAGAAGAAAAAGAGAACACGATAAGAGAAAGAAAAGGATACTGAACAAAAAGAGAGGAGGAGATGAGCGGAGATGATATAGAAGGAAAGAAAGAATGCAAAAAAAAGGAGCATAGAAAGAAAAAGAAGAAAGAGAGAGGAAAAAAGAGAACGCCATTGAGACGAAGAGTTGACATCAGCAGGCAAAAAACGAGATTACAAAAGCCGGCAAAAGAGAATTCAGAATAAACCCAATATTTTGTTTTTAGCTTGTTATTTATTTCTTTATTTTTATACAGCAGGTGCTTTGTGTAAAAAAACGACATTTTGAGAGACGTTACAAGAGTGAGAGAGAGAGAGAGAGAGAGAGTAAAAGCCTTTAGTTACTTTAAGTTCTCCAACATGCAACTGAAACCTACAAGTGAGAGTCAAGATTAATTTGATGAAGACAAAATAAAACAGGTAAAAACGCTTACTTTAAGGCCAAAGTTTATTGTTGTCACTGTTTGGGATTGCATCACATTAACCATAAGGTAGACAGTTGATATGTAAGTATAGAGTGTATATGTTATGAATAATCAAGAGTGGTCTCCCCTTGTTTTGTTACTCTCCTCTTTAAAAGAGATATTTCTGTTTACTGGGGCTATAAAAGGACACTATTATATTCTCAATTAAATAAAGATTTCTTAAAGCATACACCTGCGTACTTTTGTCATTATATGTTCACTCCTCAAAAGATTAAAATAAAATAAATTATTTTTATCTACATATATTTGTTGCATCGGACAGATGCAAACATATTTATCTTACCATAAATGCTCGATTTTCGACTTAGTGTCCGAGGCGCTTATTTAAAACAATTCAAAGAAAGCACATTTTGTTTAATTTCTTGACTTTAAACACCCAGATCCAAATAAACGGCCAATTTCATTTTTCAAATATATTCAGTTAGTCACTATAAGACGCTTATTCGAGCTGAACCCCTCATTAAGGATTTCATCCTTGAAATTACTGGATGACCTCTATGAAAATCTTTTAGCATAAGTTTTTTGCAACAATGCTGTCATTACAATTCTTTCTGCGGAAATAAGTGTGTTATCGCATAATGAAAATGAGCTACGTCCAGTAATATTGCAGTTATGAATAATCAAGAGTGGTCTCTCTTTGTTTCGTTACTCTCCTCTTTCAGAGAGCTATTTTGTTTACTGGGACTATAAAAGGACACTATACGCGAACCTTGTATTCTCAATTGAATAATGCTTTCTTAAAACCTAGACCTGCGTACTTTTGTCATTACAGTAAAAAGAGTCGTTATCATTTATTGGGGGAGTTGTTTTTTTAGACGAGTGAGTTTATTCCTTGTGTTGCTTTTGCTGTTAGCATACCATTCGATTCGAGCTGATCTATTCGACAATGGTATTTTGGTGATATACTGTGAGGAAAGAAAAATGTAGTTGTACTTCTTGAAAATTACTAAAGCGAAAAAAGATGCTTGTCAGAACAACTAGCGGTGTTCATTCGGTCTAAGGCGATCGTGTTGATGGAAATGAGCTGAATCTGTCGATGTTTATGGACATCTATTATTTCTTTTTCGTTTCCAACATTTTTTTCTCTTTAGACTTATCGAGTTAGTCGTGTCTCTCTATCCTTTGTCATCACCGTCTGTTCATTATCTATCTATCTATCTATCATTTTATCTATCTATCTATCTATCTATCTATCTATCTATCTATCTCAGTCTGATCTATCTATCTATCTATCTATCTATCTATCTATCTATCTCAGTCTGTTCTATCTATCTATCTATCTATCTCAGTCTGTTCTATCTATCTATCAATCTATCTCAGTCTGTTCTATCTATCTATCTATCTAGCTAGCTAGCTATCTCAGTCTGATCTATCTATCTATCTATCTATCTATCTATCTCAGTCTGATCTATCTATCTATCTATCTATCTGACTCTGTTCTATCTATCTATCTATCTCAGTCTGATCTATCTATCTATCTATCTATCTCAGTCTGATCTATCTATCTATCTATCTCAGTCTGTTCTATCTATCTATCTATCTATCTCAGTCTGTTCATATCTATCTATCTATCTATCTCAGTCTGTTCTATCTATCTATCTATCTCAGTCTGTTCATATCTATCTATCTATCTCAGTCTGTTCATATCTATCTATCTATCTATCTATCTATCTATCTATCTATCTATCTATCTCAGCCTGTCCATTATCTCTCTATTTTCTCAGCCTGTTCATTATCTATCCATCTATTTCAGTATGTTCACTATCTATCTATCTATCTATCTATCTATCTATCTATCTATCTATCTATCTATCTATCTAAGTCATTTCATTAACTATCTCTCTGTCTTAATATGTCCATTATCTTCTCAGTATGTTCATTATCTATATTTCTAACACTCTGTCTCTCTGTCTCTGTCTCTCTCTCTCTCTCTCTATCTCTCTATCTATCTATCTGGGTCTGTTCATTATCTATGTATCTCTCTATTTTCATCTGTTCATTATCTATCTATCCATCTCTGTCTGCTCATATCTGTCTGTCTGTCTCAGCCTATTCATTATCTATCTATCTATCTATCTATCTATCTATCTAAGTCTGTTCATTATTTCTCTATTTTTCTCAGTTTGTTCATTATCTATCTGTTGCCTCTCTGTCTCAGCCTATTCATTATTTATCCATCTATTTCAGCATGTTCATTATCTATCTATCTATCTAAGTCAGTTCATTATCTATCTCTCTGTCTTAATCTGTTCAATATCTGTCTCAGTATGTTCATTATCTATCTTCTTTTGATCCTATTTTTCTATCAAATGAAAAGGAACAAAATTTATGAAAATAAATAAAGGAAATGGAAAAATGAAAGAAGACAGAGAAACAAAATGTTAGAACGAAGAAAAATGGGAAAATGTTGTATACATGGAGGAAAAGATGTTAAAAGGAAGAGAGAATAGAAGACGATAGTAAAGACATTGAAACAAAAAGACAGAAAAGCAAATGCAAGAAGAAGAAATAATAATAATAATAATAATAATAATAATAATAATAATAATAAAATATGGAAACAAATGCAAAATTAAAAAAAAGAAAATAACACTTGACAGAAAAGATGATTCGGATTACCTGAAATAGGTGTGAAAATGCAAAATGGCTAACGCCATCTAGCAAAGTGTCACTGTTCCCTGGGGTCAGTGAAATGAAAGATACGATTAGTCTTTGCTAAGGAGAACTGCTTGTTGACTGATTGGTTCGTAGTTTGTTTCTCGTGTTATTGTTTTTGTTTTTTTTTGTTTTTGTTTTTTTTAATTATTTTTTGATTTGTCGGTCGAAGAATTTTCTTGCTTGACAGTTACATCTCTTCTCTTCTTTTTCCCCACCTCCATTTTGTTTTTGACAAAAGGCTGTTTTATAACTGTTTGTTTTAAGTTCTTTGTGCTATTTATTTATCTTTAGCTTCGTTTCCGTGTGATGAATATTTAAGAGGTTATATTGCAGAGCCGGGCATCAAAAGCACTTCAAACACATTTTCTATTATTTGTCTTCTTTTCTTTCTTTAACCGTTCGATTACGTTTTATTGTTATTCCTGTAGATATTTCTCTTTTTTTTTTCTTTCTTCATTGCCTTCTCAATTTCTTTATTTGGCATTCTTTCTTCATTTCTATTTTCCTGTCTCGATTTCTTTCTTTCTCAATTTCTTTCTTTCTCTTTTTCCTTAATTTCTTTCCTGCTTTCTCTTTTTTCTCGATTTCTTTCTTTCCCTTTTTTCTTAATTTCTTTCTTTCCCAATTGTTTTCTTAATGATTTTTCTTTCTTCATTTCTTTTTTCCTCGATTCCTTTCTTAATCTCTTTTGTCCTCTTTCATTTTCAAATTCTTTTTCTATCTTTTTTAATTTCTTCCATTCGCTGGCTTTCTTTATTTATTTCTCTTTCTTTCTTTCATTCTTTCTTTCACTCTTTCTTTCTTTCACTATATCAATGTCGTTTTTTTTGTTTCTTTCTCAGTTTCTTTACCTTTCTTAAATTCTTTCTTTATCAATTTTTTCTTTATTTCTTTTTCTTCTCAATTTCTTTTTTCTTAATTTCTTTCTTTCTCTTTTTTCTTAATATCTTTCTTTCGCAATTGCTTTCTTTCTCTTTCTTTCTTAATGACTTACTTTCTTCATTTCGTTCTCAATTTCTTTCTTTCTCAATTTCTTTCTTAATCTCTTTTCTCCTCTTTCATTTTTGATTTCTTTTTCTGTCTTTTTTTAATTTCTTTCATTCGCTGGCTTTCTTAATTTATTTATTTCTCTTTCTTTCTTTCATTCATTCTTTCTTTCTTTCACTATATCAATGTTGTTTTTTCTTTCTGTTTCTTACTCAATTTCTCCATCATTCTTATTTTCTTTCTTTCTCTTACTTTCTCAATTTTTTATTTATTTCTTTTTCTTTCTCAATTTTTTTCTTAATTTCTTTCTTTCTCTTTTTCCTTAATTTCTTTCTTGCTTTCTCTTTCTTTCTCATTTGCTTTCTTTCTCTTTCTTTCTTAATGTCTTTCTTTCTTCATTTCTTTCTTTCTTAATGTCTTTCTTTCTCTATTCCTTTCTTAATCTCTTTTTTCCTCTTTCATTTTCGATTTCTTTTTCTGTCTTTTTTAATTTCTTTCATTCGCTGGCTTTCTTAATTTATTTATTTCACTTTCTTTCTTTCTTTCTTTCATTCATTCTTGCTTTATTTCTTTCTTTCACTATATCAATTTCGTTTTTCTTTCTGTTTCTTTCTCAATTTCTTTATCTTTCTTAATTTCTTTCTTTCTCTTTTTCTCAATTTCTTTCTTTCTCAATTTCTTTTTAATTTCTTTCGTCTTTCTTTCGCAATTTTTCCTCTTTCTTCCTCAATTTTTTTCTCGTCATTTCTTAATTTCTTTCTTCCTCTTTCTTTCTAAAACTTTCTTTCTCTTACTTATTGTTGAATATTGTTCTTTCTGTCTCTCTGTTTCTTTTCAATTTCTTTCTTAAATTCTTTCTTTATCTTTCTAAATTTCTTTCTTTTATTCCCAATTTTTCTTTCTATTTCTTTCTCAATTTCTTTCTTTCTATTTCTTTCTTATTTCTTTCTTTCTCTTTTTTCTTAATTTCATTCTTTCTCTTTCTCAGTTTATTTTCTTTCTTAATTTCTTTCTCTCTCTTTTTTCTTAATTTCATTCTTTCTCATTCTCAATTTCTTTCTTTTTCTTTCTTAATTTCATTCTTTCTCTTTTTTCTTAATTTCATTCTTTCTCTTTCTTTTTCTTTCTTAATTTCATTCTTTCTCTTTTTTCCTAATTTCATTCTTTCTCTTTCTTTTTCTTTCTTAATTTCATTCTTTCTCTTTTTTCTTAATTTCATTCTTTCTCTTTCTTTTTCTTTCTTAATTTCATTCTTTCTCTTTTTTCTTAATTTCATTCTTTCTCTTTCTTTTTCTTTCTTAATTTCATTCTTTCTCTTTTTTCTTAATTTCATTCTTTCTCTTTCTTTTTCTTTCTTAATTTCATTCTTTCTCTTTTTTCTTAATTTCATTCTTTCTCTTTCTTTTTCTTTCTTAATTTCATTCTTTCTCTTTTTTCTTAATTTCATTCTTTCTCTTTCTTTTTCTTTCTTAATTTCATTCTTTCTCTTTTTTCTTAATTTCATTCTTTCTCTTTCTTTTTTTTCTCAATTTCTTTCTTTCTTTTTCTTTCTTAATTTGATTCTTTCTCTTTTTTTTCTTAATTTCATTCTTTCTCTTTCTTAAATTTTTTCTTTTTCTTTCTTAATTTCCTCCTTTCTCTTTTTCTTAATTTCATTCTTTCTTAATTTCTTTCTTTTTTTCTTAATTTCTTTCTTTCTCTTTTGTCTTAATTTTATTCCTTCTTTTTCTCAATTTCATTCATTTTTCCTTTTTTGATTTCTTTCTTTCTTTTTCTTAATTTCATTCTTTCTCTTCATCAATTTCTTTCTTTTTCATTCTTAATTTCTTTCTTACTCTTTTTTCTTAATTTCATTCTTACTCTTTCTCAATTACTTTCTTTTTCGTTCTAAATTTCTTTCTTTTTTTTTAACTTTATTCTTTCTCTTTCTCAATTTCCTTCTTTCTTTTTCTTTCTTAATTTCATTCTTTCTCTTTTTTCTTAATTTCATTCTTTCTCTTTTGTCTTAATTTCATTCTTTCTCTTTCTCAATTTCTTTCTTTCTTTTTCATTCTTAATTTCTTTCTTTTTTTTCTTAATTTGATTCTTTCTCTTTCTTAAATTCTTTCTTTTTCTTTCTTAATTTCTTTCTTTCTCTTTTGTCTTAATTTCATTCTTTCTTAATTTCTTTCTTTTTTTCTTAATTTCTTTCTTTCTCTTTTGTCTTAATTTCATTCTTTTTTTCTCAATTTCCTTCTTTTTTCTTTCTTAATTTCTTTCTTTTACTTAATTTCACTCTTTCGCTTTATCAATTTCTTTCTTTTTCTTTCCTAATTTCTTTCTTTTTCTTAATTTCATTCTTTCTCTTTATCAATTTCTTTCTTTCTTTTTCTTTCTTAATTTCTTTCTTTCTTCCTCTTTCTTTCTTAATTCCTTTGTTTTTTCTCTTTCTCAATTTCTTTCTTCTTATTTTCTCAAATTCTATTTTTTTCTCTCTCATGTTCTTTCTTTCTCTTTCTTTCTACATTTATATTTTTTTTTCTCTTTCTTTCTTAATTTATTTTTGCTCTTTCTTTCTTAATCCCTTTTTCTTTGACGATCTTGCTTCATTTCTTTCTTTCTCACCTTCTCTCATAATTTATTTTTATTTTTCATTTCTTTCTTTAGTTTTGGACCACGTTTTTTTATTCTCTCAATTTATTTCTTATCCTTTGTTTATTTTCCTTCGGATGGGAGTGCGGTGATGTTAATAGTGATATATTGGAGTCCAGACTTCGAATTCCAGTTGTGTTCTTACATTCATTTCCACGTAAATGCCTTCATCCTCCCAGTATACTAGGATCTGGAAGAAATACACTGATATTTTCAAAAACATAATAATTGTTAATGCAATATTCACTCGCCAAAAAAATCATTCTTACAATCAAAAATATATTTAAATAACCCACAAAGGGTTGATAAGACATAATAAATAAATAAATCAACATTTTTCTTTCACAATTTCTGTATTTATCAATTTATCAATTTTATACTATCTTTCTCAGAATTTGTTTTCAGTAACTTTTTTTCCGATGTCTTTCTTTCATTTTTTTCTTTCCTTATTGCTTTCTTTCTTTTGGTTCTTTTTTTAATTTTTCTTGCTTTCTCAATGACCTTCTCTTTTCTTCCTCAATTTCTACATTGATCAATTTCTTAGCGATTTCTTTATCAGCATTTTTCTTTCTTCTCCATCTTTTTTCGATTTTTTTATTTCGTCCCTTCTTTCTTTCTTTCTTTCTTTGTCTTCACTCTCTTTCGTTTCTTCTTTCTTTCTTTCTTTCTAAATGTCTTTCATTTGTCTCTTTCTATTTTTCTCAGATTCTTTGCCAATTTCTTTACATCTCTCTCTACATTTTTCCCTTTATCTCCTTTTTTTATTTTTCAATTCTTTCGTCAATTTCCTTCTTTCTTTGGCCCCTTTTGTTCTCGTTCTTTCTTCTTAGTTTCTTTTATTCTTCCTTTCTCTTTGGCTTTCTTTATTTTGTGCCGCGTCTTACCGTTTCAAAAGATTTTTCTTCTTTTCTGATGTTATTAATCAAGCCTAGTTTCTGAAGTTCCATTATTCATACCGCACCACTGCATGGCTTTCATACGGATAGAGTCAGATGTATACACTAATATGTACAGACAGGTCGATGTTTTATTAATATGGATTACCCTTCTTTCTGTAATTATAAGCCATTGTTGCAGTTGTAGTAAGTCTCACACCCCAAGTTATGCCAGAATATACTTTATGTAAGGTCAGAAAAACATTAGCTTGATAGATATCCTCCTGGCCACCAAGTACCGGATGTAGCTGCTCCAACATATGAACATGTGAACCTCTGATGGATACTTATGGGGAAGAACATTCTTCTACTGAGTTATATTCCTTGGGCGATCATTGTTCTCCACGCCTTCCTATCGTTTGTAGCTCTTAATATCGTTTAACTTTATACATCCAAGTCCTTGTTCTGCTATCCATTTACACAGTATCTCTTCATGAGGTTAAGTGTAAGCCTCCTTTTCGTTTCCATTTTCCATAAACTTTACCACGCTAATTTCTTTCTACAACTGTTCCCCCTGATTTTTTTTTGTGGGTACAAAAACATAAACACCTAATTGTCATAACTTTCATTGTATTGTGCACATAGATGTTAATTTTGTACACTAAAAAACGAATTTATAATATTTTGATGTAATGCATTACGTTTTGCATGGATGTTTTGACGATAGTCCTGCATCAATTTGGCCTCGTGTGCGGGAACTCCATTTTGAGGGAAGCTATAACGACTTCCAAATTTTGCTGACAACCAGGGCAAAACGTCTCTCTAATATTTCTTGAAAAACTCTGCTATTCACTTCCACTTCATCAGTGAACACCAAGGGGAATTTCGAACTATCAGAAGCAACAGTAACGTAAACCAGTTGTTTTCTCTCGCTTGAAATGTGTCCCGGCACCTTCAGGAATGTTTCCTGGTGAAGTGGTGTAAACCCTATGGTTTTGGTAGTTGATCACAGCCTCGGCAGTGAAAAACCTCAAACAAAAATCTTGTCTGCGGCACGTCCAACATTTTCCTCCCTCTGCTTGGAATCACTTGAAAGCAGCTGTCATCGTTGAATTTTGTATAGTTTTAGCCTTAAATCCTCTTTCACAATCTTTCTTTATCGAGCTATCCGAAATACCCAGCTCTTTCGTCATCTTCCTCGTGCTTCCACGTGGATTTCTCGTCTTGACCGCTTCAATGATTCTTCAAAATGAACAGTTTCCTCCTGGAATTGGATTTGGTGACGTTGTCTTTCTCCACACATTAAAAACTATTTTTTTTCTTTTCTGCAAACATTCAATTGTTTTATGACTTCACAATTTCTCAAACCAGCCATTTTCAATGCGACAAACTGATCACGTTTTATTTGAACCGCTAGATTAAATTAAATTGTAAGCAATAAAACAAAAGATTACAAAGAAGCCTTCTGCAAAATTTGAAACTGTTTCAATTTATTTTTAAAGAATCGGTAATTTTTTTTTACGTTTACATAATGAGCAAATATCTATGACATCTTCGGTACTGTGTATTGTTCACATCTTGATTATGTCATTATTTTCTATTTGAGTTACATATACCATTCATTTTAATTGTTTCTGTTGTTGAAATTCATTAAGAGATGTGGTTTCTGTTATTCGGTACAGTTCTGTGATTCTGAAGAGCTAGTGATCGAGGTTCGAAGAAGGATGGTCCTCTCTAAGACCTACATTCGCACGAAGCCATTTTTATCCATAGATCTAAGAAAGCGGTTGTAAACAGCTGAGAGTTTATTATATTTTATATTTCTGAACGAGTTTGACGCTAGATATGTCATCCATATTCTTTAGGTCTAATGTTTAGGTTTTATAAAAATTTGCGGTGTTGGGCGAAACTACTCCTTGCATAGCTTATTCCTTAATTCCCATAGTAAATTTATAACTGCTCCCTACACCGAGGCCGTCCTGCGTATGACGATAAACTACAACCGCATCCTGGGTAAGACGATAAACTACAACCGCGTCGTGAGTATGACGATAAACTACATCCGCGTCCGGGGTGAGGCGATAAACTACATCCGTGTCCTGGGTATGATGATAAACTACCTTTACGTACAGGGTAAGACGATAGACTGCAAACGCGTCCTGGGTAAGACGGTTAACTACGTCCGACAACAAGACCTCTGATCAGGAGGTTTTGATGTGCGTAGAACCACCTCTTAATTGCTGGACTTCCCAGGTCCACCGTGACCTGGGGTGGTAGCACCTGTTAGGGTCCCAGCTATGGGAAAATATTTAACCCCCAAACTGTGGTTAAAACACTATGAAAATGTAAAAATAGGTTTTAATACTATACAAATTTAAAAATTATTACCAACATTACATTATTTCAAACAATACATTTTTGAAAACAAACGATATTACCAGCTCTATGTTTTTGAACAAAATATTACCAGCGGTAGATTTTTGAAGAAAAAATATTACCAGATATAAAAATTGTGGATATTAAATAACCAATGAGGTTGATATGCCGTAAAACAAACCAATCCAAACCAGACCTACACTGAGGTATTTGAGAAGATACGAGCAAAGGCTAAACGAAGAGCAGAAGCCTACCACTTAATACATCTCTCTTCAGTTTTGAATAGCCGTTGGATTTCTACGAGTATTGCTGCTGCTGCTGGTTCCTTTGACAATCGTTACTCGGTTTCATGTTTGCATCTATTTTCTTTTTATGGCTTGTAAGAGCGACAAAATGCTCCAAGTCACATAAATCTATCTAGTATATCTAAATGGTTGTCAAAGGAATACGATGTCTTGGGGAGGGACAGAAATTGTCGTATCGGTCTTCGAGGCAAGTTCTTCGAACGACAGGGTCACGCGCTCTGTACAACACCTTGCCGCGTCGATGTCAGCAGGTGACACGGCATATAACACTCATTGCTACCAAAACTGCACGAAGGATATGCGTGCATTTCCCGCTATTGGCCTCATCCACCTTTATTACGCATCCATAGTGACACAACCAAGCTTCTTCTTCTTCTTCTTCTGATTGCTTTTTTCTTCTCTCTTTCATTATTCTTTTTTCTTCTTTCATAACATTGCTCTTCTTTCTTCATCTTCTCTTTCTCTCTTTTGTTATCCTTTTCTCCTTCCTTTATTATTAGATTTCGTTGCTTTTTCTTTTTCCTCTCTTCCTTATTACTTTGTTTTTTTTCCTTTCGTCCTTCATGATTTCTATATCAACCCCGTTTTTTATCTTTGATCCTCGCTTTCTTTATTTTTCCTTCAAAATGTCTTCCTATTCTTATTCTTCTTCTTCTTCTTCTTCTTCTCTGTTCTTTATCCTTGTTTTTTACTTTATTATTCATTACCTTCTATGTTCAGTTTCTTTCCCTGTATATTTTCATTCTTCTTTTTCCTCTTCTTCTCCTTCTTCTTCTGCTCCTTCTTCTTCTTCATTAATTTAATTTTTTTTTCTTTTTTCCATTAATTTAAATCTTTTTCTCCTCATCGACTTCTTCTTTTCCATTTCTTTTTCTTCTTCTTTTACATTACTTTAAATATTTTTCTTCTGCTTCTTTTCCATTACTTTAAATCTTCTTCTTCTTCTTTTCCATTACTTTAAATCTTCTTCTTCTTCTTCTTCTTCTTCTTCTTCTTCTTCTCCATTACTTCTTCTTCTTGTTCATTAATTTAAATCTTTTTCTTCTTCTGTTTTCTTTTTCATTACTTTAAATCTTTTTCTTTTACTTTTTTCCATTACTTTAAATCTTCTTCTTTTTCTTCTTCTCATTATTATTATTATTATTATTATTAATAATAATAATAATAATAATAATAATAATAATAATAATAATAATATGTTGCTACGTTTTCCTCTCCATCTTTTGTTTCTTTTTCGTTGCGCCTCCTCCTTCTGTGTTTTAATCATCTTCCCACTCCTCACTTTTACACTCTATCGTCATCTTTTCCCGCCTCCCAATTCTTCCACTTCTCTAGTAGTTTTCTCCCTCCCACTTGTTTCAAACTGTCTCCATTTACTCTCTGCCCAATTCCCCTGGCTCTCGCCTCCATGTTCCGCCTTCTTTCTCTTCACATTTTGTTCTTTTTTCCTTCTATCATATTTCTTATTTCTTTTCCTATTTTTTCTACTTCCTTTTTTTTTCTCTCTCTCTCTCTCTCTACCGAATCATCTTTTCTTCCCCCCACCATCTTTTATTCTTTTGACCAATTGAGTTACTTAAGCATCAATTATTTTCAGGTCACACAAAAAAGGAAAACCATTAAAAAAAAAACCTTGAATGTTTTAAACGAACGAAATTACAATTCTTTGCATAGACACTCTGACATGGCAGTCAATTTCAGACACAATAAAAAGCACAATAGTAAAAGTCATTTCCATCAACATTTTAATCCTAGCAACAATAGCAGCACCTTATCCACGGTTTCGCTTTCCACAGTTTCATTTACCCGCGCTTAACCCAAGACATCAACAATTCATAAGCCTTATTTAATAATGGTCCCAAAAGGCTAAAGTATGATGCTGTCAATTCCGATATGTCAAAGAAAAAACTTTAATCGGAGGATACTTACACATAGAATCAAAAAGAGACAACTGACATTTCTAGTGCACATGACGAGAAAAGAGGACATAAAGTAAGAGGGGCGGGGGGGAAAACAGCGAGTAAACCAACCTGACGAATTTGTGTAAATGGTTGGCAGAACAGGGGTTAGGAGAGATAGCAAAAAGAGAAATCTTACTCAGAGCTACAGAAGACAGGGAGTTGGGGAGAGCCACGACCGCCTATGCCATGAAAAGACACGGCACATGGAAAAAGAATCTTTCTAATTAAAGGAAGAACTTCCGGAGTTAATATTAAGATTCCCAGATTTGGTGTTATGCACTCCTGGCGTCGGTGGAAAAATCTAATAAGCTGCAAGGAAGAGTAAATCTGCAAAAATAGAACAGGAGTGTAATTCAAATGCATGTCCTCTTACCAGACTTATTCAAACTTTACATTGAGGGGATTATGAGAGAATTGAATGTCCTACCAGGATTCATTATTGCCGGCCACAATTTTAACAATATTAGATATGGAGTTGGCACAGTGCTGTTACCGGACACAGAAAGTGAACAACTAGCACTCCTCTCGAAGGTAATAAAGGAAAAGCATGAAGAAAGGACTATCCATCAATTGTAAGAAGACTGAATTTAGGGTTGTCAGTAAAAGGAATAACTCAAAATGCGAGCAACAAATTGACGACACCAGAATCAGGTAAGTACAAATATTTAAGATACGTTTTAGCAAAGGACGGACAATATAACACCGAAATCCGAAGTAACACTGGGATAGCGGAAGCTGCATTCCAAAAGCCAAGTAAAATATTAAGAAACGGGAAATTTTCATTAAAAACAAACAAAATAGTATTGAACTGTTATGTAATATCGGTCCTCCTATATGGCAGTGAATGCTGGACGTTGAAGAAGAGGCTTGAGGTATCAGGGAGGTTGTTCTACAGAATACCATAGACTGAGAATGCCATAGACTGAACATGTAATCAACGACGAAGTTTTAGAGAAAATGCAAACAAAAATGGCACATACGATTAGAATCAGAAAGAAACAGTTGAAATTTCACATAATGAAGGGGGGGGGCTTGAAGAATTTAACACTGACAGTAGATGTTGAAAGCGAAAGAGACAGAGGACAGCAGAGAATAACCAATTTATCGAGGGTGTGTAGATGATTCGCAGAACAGAGTTTAGGAGAGATATCAAAAAGATAAACACATCTAAGAGCTACAAAGGACAGGAAGTTGTGGAGAGCCAGGATCGCCCACGTCCTAAAGGGACACGGCACAAGAAGAAGAAGAAGAAGAAGAAGAAGAAGAATTAAAGTAATGGAAAAGAAGCAGAAGAAAAAGATTTAAAGTAATGGAAAAGAAAAAGAAGAAAAATATTTATATTAATAAAGAAGAAGAAGAAGAAAAAGATTTAAAATAATGGAAAATAAGTAGAAAAAATATTTAAAGTAATGTAAAAGAAGAAAAAGAAATGTAAAGAAGAAGTCTATGAGGAGAAAAAGATTTAAAGAAATGGAAAAAAGAAGAAAAAATATTTAAATTAATGAAGAAGAAGAAGAAGCTGAAGAAGAAGAAAAAAAGGAGAAGAAGCGGAAAAAGAAGAAGAAGAATGAAAATATACAGGGAAAGAAACTGAACATAGAAAGTAATGAATAATAAAGAAAAAACAAGGATAAAGAACAGAGAAGAAGAAGAAGAAGAAGAAGAAGAAATTTAGAAGGAAAAATAAAGAAAGCGAGGATCAAAGATAAAAAAACGGGGTTGATATAGAAATCATGAAGGGCGAAAGGAAAAAAACATAAAGTAATAAGGAAGAGATGAAAAAGAAAAAGTAATGAAATCTAATAATAAAGGAAAGAGAAAAGGATAACAAAAGAGAGAAAGAGAAGATGAAGAAAGAAGAGCAATGTTATGGAAGAAGAAGAAGAAGAAGAAGAAGAAGAAGAAGGTGGAATTAAAAGCAAGTAATTGTTTTTTACAAAATTTGGAATGTCGGTTAATCCTTTGGGATATTATAGCAATGATATTAATTTCATAGATATTGTAACTTTTAACTGAAATGTTAACAATATGATAAAGTTATATTTATTTGACTTTACAGGAGACCAAACAAGGAAAAAAGCTGATTTAATCTGTGCCATTGTGTTTCATTTTGATAACATATCTGTTTTTAGTTCAGAATATTGAAATATTGGAAATATTTATAAAGCAGTGATTTTAATTTCCTAGATAATGTAATTTCTAAATAGTTTCGTAAACTGAAACATCAATATAAAAAAACTCACAGTTTTATTGTTATAATGCTAGTTATTAAAAATATGATTTCTTTTCTACTACTAATTTGGTTTGGAATAAATAGTAAAATAGTGGTACTTTTTTATTCACAAACGAAAGATAGCTATTCTAATTTTTTTGAAGAATTTGCAATAAGTTAACTTGTGTCAAGGTCAGTGAAATACATCACGAGTAAAAAATATTGCAGACGGGTTCGGGCGAATTAGAGGGTGGCTCCGTCTGGGGTGGGGACATAATTTCATTAGCCGACAATAGATTATAATCTGGAGCTGATCACTCGACAGCCAGACCAGACAATCTACGTCAACAGGAGCCAATGCTGTATTTTTGTAAGTTTAACTATATAACCATGGATATTTGTCTGGTGACATCCCTAATAGCATGTAAGAAAAGTCAAAATGCATGTGTGGGTTTATTTTAATCTGCAGTATGCATAATATCAAGAAAGAAGTATCTTCATATTGTCGTGGCTGCAAGGCGCCAGTCATGTAGCCAGGGAGGGAAGATGGCGACAGCTAGAAATTATTTAAGAACCAATGATTTACGGTGAGAACGAATATTTCTCTTTTCATATAATTTTATGACATTATCTTCTTATAGTTCTTTCTTGCGACTTACCAAACTTCTGTGAGTTATTGAAAGCCAGAAAATATTTTTGGACTAGAAGAATTTTTTGGAGATAATGATTTGCTGAAGTAATCGATAACGGTTCGGATTGAGGAATCGTAGAGGCATGTTCGAATTCCAGTCGAGTTTTTTTTTTTTACATTCGCTTACGTGCTAATACGCTTGGGATGAATCCATCTCTTCTCCCGCCAGCTATGACTAATAAAAGCAGGGCAAACTGAGTTCTACATCCTTGAGTGGTAACCGGTCTAGGAGAATGGTAACTCTGGATTCAAACCCGAGCCAACCACCTGCTGTCTTGTAGGTCCTGCCTCTTTAGGCAACAGCTAGAAGAAGGTAGCATCAAAAACAAAAATCCATCTCGCATGTCGTCTCGAAGAAAGGAACTACCCACCCCCACTACTTCGAGCACCGACAGAGAATAATGAACTCCTCGGGCTTGGTACAAGGGTTCGAACAAACGCAAGATTGGTACAAGGGCACGGCACCGTGGGTCTCTCTGATTTCGAGCCATTTGCCCATGCGTGTAACACCTACGGCACTTTAGACGACGACGAATGATTTACTGATACAAGTCCTACTAATTAACCCATAGCTGGGAAAGAGGTTGATTCATATCTTTCACAAGGATATTTACGAGTAAGTGAACATAACAAACCCAACTGGAATTGGAACTCGACGGTAAGAATGAATATTTTATCCCCCCACACAACTTATATCAGTATATTGCTATAATTGTTCTATTTTATTATTAGTTGCTGCACCTGACTTATAACGTAAATTTTATCATATATATGGAAAAAAATTTAAAAAAATATTGTTTATGTAGGTTTCGTTAACAAGAAAGTAGAAACATTTAAATATCTAGGAAGTGTCAAACATAGAGGAGGAAAAATGCGACATCGTAATCCGAAGGCGCGTTAGCATAGAGGCTTATAGCTGACTTCTGAGGTAATACGCGCTTATTTGCGGAGGTTATGCTCCAAGATTTCAGCAGATAGTTCTTTTTCTTCTATATGACATGTTCCTTCAGGAGGAGAGCGAGTATAGCTCTCCACAACTTCCTGTCCCTTGTAGCACTTAGTAAAGTTTGTCGCCATCAATCTTAGTCCATGTTCAAACCATTGACCCAAATTCATTAGGTAGTTTACTCGCAGATCTACTCTGTCCTTCTTGCCTTCAATATGACCTATGAGTGTTAAATTTGCTAAACCTTCCTTTCTGAATATGTGCCGCAGAGATTTCAACTGTCTTTGATTCGAAATATAAGTGCCCCTTCTGTTTTCACTTATATCTCGAACAGAAGGGGTGCAGGAGAAGTTCATATGGCTGCAAAGATCAACTACTGATAAATAAAATGATCCTGGAAAACTACAGAAGACGTAGAAATCTTAGCGCAGCGTGGATTGATTATCGTAAAGCCTTTGATAGTGTTCCACATATCTTGGATCCTTAAGACTTTGGAAATGTACAAAGTCTCCCCTGTGGTATTAAATTTCCTTAAGCACAGCATGGGAATATGGAACACCAAACTATACCTTAGTCACACCAGAGGCACTGCCATATCCAACCGACTAAATATCCGACGTGGAATCTTTCAAGG
This sequence comes from Acanthosepion esculentum, assembly GCA_964036315.1. Classification (NCBI taxonomy): domain Eukaryota; kingdom Metazoa; phylum Mollusca; class Cephalopoda; order Sepiida; family Sepiidae; genus Acanthosepion; species Acanthosepion esculentum. The sequence goes on along the minus strand of OZ038478.1, from coordinate 127,390,898 downwards.
AGACTCCCTGTCACCCCTTCTGTTTTGTTTGTCCTTAATCCCCCTTACGCATGAAGTGAACAACAGTAACTATGGTTACAAAATAAATAAAAAAACATTCAATCACCTACTCTACATGGGTGATCTCAAACTCTTTGCCAAAAACGACAATGAGTTGAAGGGCCTCCTCAATATTGTAAAATACTTCAGTGACGACATAGGTATGAACTTCGGATTAGATAAATGTGCAAAAGTTACATTCAAGAAAGGTAGAATTACAGAAGCACCCTTAATAGATTTAGATTTTGCCACAAAGATTAGGGAACTGGAGCATGATGAAGCTTATAAGTACCTAGGTATTATTGAGGGAGATGGCATACAACACCCCCAAATGAAGGAGAAGGTAAGAAAGGAGTATTACAGGCGTGTACGTCTGGTACTAAATACTGAGCTAAACTCAAAAAACAGAATATCAGCCATAAACACCTTGGCTGTTCCTGTGGTGCAATACAGCTTTAATGTCCTTAACTGGACCATAGCTGAAATTAAGCGAATGGACGCCAAAACGAGAAAGCACCTCACTTGCTACCGCATGCATCATCCCAAAGCTGATGTTGATCGCCTGTATGTGCCCAGATCCGAACGAAGCAGAGGATTAGTTCAACTAGAACTGTCCTACAAAACTACAACAATTGGCCTCCAAAGATACTTGGAAACTACAGAAGACTGGATGATGGTATGTGTCAAGGAACATGAAAGTAGTAAGCGTCTTTACTCCGTAATAAAGCAAGCCAACAAATTCAAAATGGAGTTTCAAATGGGCGCAGAAATACAAGTACAGCACGGTAAACCGGCTGAAGCTGCAAAATACTTAAAAAAGAAAGCAAAGACAGATACAACCGACCAGATACAGAAACAATGGCAAAATAAACCGCTTCATGGCCAATATTCTGCCCGTACCAAACAAGCTGACGTAGACAAAAACCGTACCCATCAGTGGCTACGTAGTGCAGGGTTGAAAACTGAAACTGAAGATTTTATCCTTGCCGCACGGGATCAATGCTTGTTAACTCGGAATTATCAAGCACATATACTAAAATACTGTGTTTGCCCAAAATGCAGATTCTGTGATAAATATCCAGAAACCATTGATCATCTTGTATCAGGTTGCACGACATTGGCACCCACTGTATATAAAAACCGGCATGACAGAGTGGGCCAATATCTGCACTAGAAAATTTGCAACTCCTACGGGAAGGAAACTGAAAAAAACTGGTACGAACACCACCCAGACCCAGATACGGAGATAGGACCTGTTTCAGTTCTATGGGACTACACAATACACACTGACAGAACAATCAAAGCCAACCGCCCAGACATTGTTATTAAAGACTACTAACCAAAAAAAATGCCTCCTTATTCATATGGCAGTCCCTGCAGACTGCAATGTATCTTTGAAGATATTCGAAAAACTGTCAAAATACAAGGACCTTGAAATAGAAATCTAAAAAATGTGGCACATGGGAACATCAAAAATCCTTGTTGTAGTTGGAGCCTTAGGATTGGTTGGAAAAGATTCCAGTAGACTAACTGAAGGGATCCCTGGAAGTCCATACCTCAAAGAGATACAAAAAATTATTCTGACAAGTACAGCCCACACTTTACGAAGGACTTTATCTATGTAATAATTATTATTTTTTTTTTTTTTTTTGGAAAGTGTCATGCCATTTCTAAACTTAGGTACCTGGAAAGAAATGTGTAAACGGCAGATATCAAAGGAAATAAAAATCATCATCATCATCATCATCATCATCATCCCTGGCATATTGTGTGTAGTAGAGATATGTGTTCTCGGTAAGCTTTTAGTGCACACTACTGAACACACAAATATACACGTGTTACATTTGCATGTCGTATATGTGCACCTGTTAAACAGAAACGGACGTCATTGCACAAATAGTGTGGGTAAAGGGAGATATACAGAAAATAGCAAGGGGTGACTATAGACGAGTGATAAATGTGCTTAAAGAAAAAGATGTACTTGCCGCTACTTATCTGCTATATGTATAAGCGCTCGTGAATGCATGTTGCATGCGTGTGCGTTGCACGTGAAGGCATGGGTTCAATTCGACTGGAAAATGGTCATATTTAAATTCTTTTCATTTCTGTATCCTTATATTAAGACAGATTTTAAAATCTCTCTCTTTAACAGGCTTTTATCAGGTGATATGTCCATGTTAAAAGAGATTTTTTTTTTTTAGTCTTTTATGACAACATCCTGTCCATTAGCTTGTGGTCGATGTGAACAATGAAAGTAACAGAGCAAAGTAATACCATCACCTTCTAGAATTGTTAAAGGTTTTTGCTAAAACTTTTTACATTATTCGGACTATTGTCCTCATCTTTGTCGCCATATTTATTACAACGTTTCGGCCGTTGTACGCTCCGTCCTTCTTCAAGTGGTTGAAATGTCGAACTGAATTGAACTGAAAATGTCTTTCAAATGACAACGAAAGAACGAGTGAAGTAAAAATAACAGGAAAAAACTTTAGAATTCATTTGGTTTGTTCTACCCCAGAAGCAATTTTCACCTAACCCTACATTAACCAATTATTACCTTCTTTCGATCAGTGCAAAACGACTTGATGCGGGGGGTGTTCTATTGAAAGTCAGATTCAAAATATTTATTACATCAGAACAGACGGAGTTTTACTCAAAAGTTATCGAAAAGCTGCCTGATAAGTGACAAGAAATCATTGCAAATAATGGTGAATATATTATTGAGTAAAATGTAATTGTAGTTTATTTTTTGAGGATTAAATTTGATTAACAAAAACGGAAAGTATTTAAGAATCAACCAAAGACTTTCTGCGCTGATAACAGTTCAGCTATCTGTCTATATTTCTGAGATGAGGTATTATGAACACTATTTACATTATTCGAACTATCGTCCTCATCTTTGTCGCTATATTTATTGCAACGTTTCGGCCGTTGTACGCTCCGTCCTTCCTCAAGTGGTTGAAATGTCGAACTGAACTCTTTATTTCGCTCGCTGGGGTAGACTGTTCTAGTTCCACGTGCCATGTTTAATGGATGTCAGTTGTCAGTTACCTCCTGTTAATTCCCCTCTCCAAGTTCTACACTACCTTAACCGGGTATTGATCTCGCACTCTTTGGGTCCTGTCACTGGATCTAACTAACGCCTTTATCTACTGTCCTCAAGGACACATGGCACAGTAGATAAAGGCGTTATCATCATTAGAGACACGGTATGGGGATAGTTAGCTCGGATTGAGGAATCGGAGAGCAGCGTTCGTATTACAGCCGAGTTCGTTACATTCACTTGCGTGCAAATACTCTTGGGAAAGGTATGAATGCATCTTTTCCCCCTACCCCCAGCTATACGTAAATAGAACGACAGGCTGGGTCCTATAGCCTTGGGTGGCAATCGCTCTAGTTAAAAGATTAATCTAAATTCTAAATGTCCAACTACGTAAGCCTCAACAACCTACAATTGGCCAAGCGTGATGAGTACAGCTACACCTGAATATATGGTCAGTTATTGAAGGATTCCTCCAAGACCTGTTCTAATGAGATTTTATCCATGGTACTTTTTATTATTTTTTTTAATTCTTTTTGATCTGCCTTTGTTTTTTAACCACATGCCAATGGACATAGTGCAAGCAAATGATATGATTTTCAGTAGTTTACACTTAAAAAACAACTATTAACAAAAAAGTGAAATGGACAAAGCTTTTCGCATGGACTGTACTTGTTAGAAGTATTCTTTTTTATTTCTTGGAGAGACGGTTCACCAGGGATTCTGATGTTTTGTTTTTGAGTTCCTTTCTTTATCAGAACCAAAGCTTCAACCACAACAGGAAAAGTTTTTACGTGCCACATTTTTTTTCTGTTTCTATCTTCAGGTCTTTGTATTTACTTAGTTTTTCAAAAAACTATCGCAAAGATGTGTTTGTCCCTTGGTACGTTCATCAATGTGCAAAGTTTTTCTTTCTATTTTTGATAATAAAGTCTGACTTGTTTATATTGTCCGAACTTTGTTGATAGGAAAATCCCAGAGGATGGTAACATCTGCTCGATTAACTACAGATTCATGGTGATTTTTATACCACTTTGCAGCTGTTTTTTATCCCGTAGTGATAACAGCTCTTCCAATACAGATATTGACCTATTCTGTCATGACGTGTTTTGTACTTATTTGTTGTGAGTATAGAGTATCCTGAGATAAGGTTATCAATAGTTACTATTTATTGGTCACATAACTTACATTTTAGATCTGTAATTTTATGCAAGATATTAATTTGGTAGTTGAGTGTAAGGAGACACGGTGGAGTAATGCATAGCGGAGCCGAGTTCGAATTCCAGTCGAATCCATTACATTAACTTACGTGCTAATACCCTTGGGAAAGGTATGAATCTTCCTCTTCTCCCCCAGCTATGGGTAAATAGCAGGAGAGACTAGGTTCTATAGCCTTGGATGGTAACTGGTCTACCGCAGATAGAAATGGCAACCTACTGCGAGAAAAGAAAATCTGCCTCGTCAGTTATGTATCGAAAGATACATGATTGCCTAAGCGTGTATCTTGCATGGCACATAACTGACTGATTCCTTGTATATATGCCGAGTTCGAATTCCAGTCGATTCCATTACATTCACTTACGTGCTAATACCCTTGGGAAAGCTACGAATCCTCTTCTTCTCCCCCCAGGACAGACATAGCCTTGGATGGCAACTGATCTATCGCAGATAAAAATGGCAACCTACTGCGGGAAAAAATCTGCCTCCTCAGTAATGTATCGAAAGATACATGATCACCTAAGCGTGTATCACGTATGACAGATAACTGACTGAGTGTAAACAGGTTTTATTCTGTAAAGCAAGAATAAACCATTCAGTCTCACTGTTAAGTACAAAACTTCTTAACCAATGGTAGGTTGCGAAATTATATACGTCAGCATTTTTGTTTCAGAGAAAGAACTAGCTACGTAGAAACTTTTGGTTCCAGCTTTACTTTTATTTGCTTTTGGCTTAGCTTTTCAGCTTCTTGTTTCAGATTTCTTGCTGACTTTGTGGCCGTTGTGTCTTCTTCAGCGCTATTTTCAAGATGTTACTTGAATTCTTTTGCATATGTAAGAGATTCTTTTGATACAGAATGAAGCTTTGTACTGTTTTTCTCTTGCCCCCTTACAAGTTTGTTGTGGACACCCCGGAAGGGGGCGCGATGGCCCGGGCGCCCCCGAGACGTATAGGAACGATTGTCACAGGGAGTCCGCCAGATTTTTACTTTGCGATCTGACCAGGTGAAACAATATGGACAACAGAACGAAGATGTGTATGAATTAAGCAGCGGTTTATTACGTGAAGGAGAATAGGATGTATATTGGTAATGTCGGCGGTCGGATGTTTCTGATACGGACGCTCCGGTTGAGGGTTGATGTGTGGATGCTCCAGTCGGGTCGACGGTTGATGAAGTGCGGCTGCTCTGGGCGTGTCGACGATTGCAGGGTGATGATTGCGGTCATTCCGGTCGGAGGTTGTTGATGAGAGCGGTTGCTCCGGTCGGAGGTTGTTGATGGGTGCGATTGCTCCGGTCGGAGGTTGTTGATTGTGTGGCTGCTCCGGTCGTGTCGACGGTTGGAGGTTGATGATTGCGTGGCTGCTCCGGTCGTGTCGACGGATGGAGGTTGAAGTGAGTGCCGAGGAACCTTCCGTAAATAATTACTATCAATAGTGTGTACAGGAAAGGTTGGTTTGTCGTTTTAGGTGGGCTTTGCTGGTTGTCAGGTTTGGGTAGCACTGTTGGTCGACTGGTGTGGTTATTGCTGCTGGTCGGCTGCTGCTGATCGAAACCTCCCGTAATAATTACTAACAATAGTGTGTACAGGGAAAGGTTTTCGGACGACTTGCGGGCGGCCAGTAGGAGTGGCATGCCGAGAGTCAGAAGTATAGAGTGAGAGTGTGTGTGTGTTCCAACTCGCGTCCAGTTGGCATACGAAAAAAATGGGTGCGTAACTTAATACACAGCCCAGGGCGGCATCCTTGCGTCGAGGCCAGGTGCCTGTGCACCGACCGTGTCAGAGGCGACCGGTCAATACCGTGGATTTACTTGACCTCCCACAGGGTCAGGTTGTGACACAAGGTCGGGGTTTAATGTGGGAAGGGAGGGGGAGTGGACCCGAGTTTTCACCCGGGCCGCAGTACTTTGGCTTTAGCTGGTTTTAGCTTGTCCAAGCTGGTCTTTAGCTGGTCATAGCTAGTCTTAGCTGGTCTTTAGCTGGTCTTTAGCTGGTCATAGCTAGACGTAGCTGCGATACTACCAGCGCAGGGACGAATCCCTGCAACCGGCCTGTATCAGAGATCGAATCTCAGCGAAAAGCGATCGTCCAGTGAGTAATCTGAGAAACAGATACTGCACCGTGATCTTAGTCCTGAAGCTGAGACGCAACCGGCCAGCACCGACCGCGAGCGGTCAGTACCGTGGATTTACTTGACCTCCCACAGGGTCAGGTTGTGACACAAGGTCGGGGTTTTACGTGGGAAGGGAGGGGGAATGGACCCGAGTTTTCACCCGGGCCGCAGTGCTTTGGCTTTAGCTGGTCTTAGCTTGTCCAAGCTGGTCTTTAGCTGGTCATAGCTAGTCATAGCTGCGATACTACCAGCGCAGGGACGAATCCCTGCGACCGGCCTGTATCAGAGATCGAATCTCACTCCATAGGCGATCGTCCAGAGAGTAATCTGAGAACAGATACTACACCGTGATCTTAGCCCTGAAGCTGAGAAGCGACCGGCCAGCACCGACCGCGAGCGGTCAGTACCGTGGATTTACTTGACCTCCCACAGGGTCAGGTTGTGACACAAGGTCGGAGTTTTACGTGGGAAGGGAGGGGGAATGGACCCGAGTTTTCACCCGGGCCGCAGTGCTTTGGCTTTAGCTGGTCTTAGCTTGTCCAAGCTGGTCTTTAGCTGGTCATAGCTAGTCTTAGCTGGTCTTTAGCTGGTCATAGCTAGACGTAGCTGCGATACTACCAGCGCAGGGACGAACCCCTGCAACCGGCCTGTATCAGAGATCGAATCTCAGCGAAAAGCGATCGTCCAGTGAGTAATCTGAGAAACAGATACTGCACCGTGATCTTAGCCCTGAAGCTGAGACGCAACCGGCCAGCACCGACCGCTAGCGGGCAGTACCGACCTGAAATTAGGCGATGAGTCGCTGTGTTCAGTTCGGAGTGCCTCACGACAAAAATGGCGTTACTGAAATGTCAAGAGTCTCACTAAAAATTGAGTGGAGATTTCTATGTGAAACTATCGGTGTAAAAACGCTTGGAGGTGTATTACGATTAGGTTCGTAACAACCGTGAGCGAAAAAGGTAATCAGTTCATCTGCAAACGAAATTACAAGCGTGCAGTGATCATGGTGGAAAGGCCAAGGTTGAAAAATAATGCCGTTCTCTACCGCCTTTAGTGAGCGGCCGAAAGCGGCTGCGATAAGTTGCAACATCTAATCTTGTATAGCTGGAATATACTTATAAAGTTCAATTATTGAAACTTTATACAACATTTTCTGTTAAACCACGTTCCTGTGGTAATCACCACCACCATCATACATACATGGAAATCGTATAGCAATCATTCATTGGTTAATCTACTTAAAACTAGCTCGCTGATTGGTCAGTTCCTACCAATCAGATTGCCTGCACGCGACAAATCTCTTTTCGCGCTCAATACGTTATGAGTCAGTCATGTTTTACGCCATCTTATATAAACAAGACACGAGTGGTTCTCTGCCTCTTTTTCACTTTCTTCTTTTTCCGTCTCATCTCTTTCATCAAACCTACAAATTCAAATAGAAATTGGAAAATATTTTCCGATTTCTTTTTGAATTTGTAGGTCTGATGAATTGGATCGTGATTATGATTCCAATGTAATAAATTATAACCATGGAATAATAGTGTTTAAGCCTTTTATATTATATTCTTACTCTGTCCTGGACACTGAGTTCTACCTGGATTCTATCCTCTTGGGAATTTATATATATATATATATATATATATATATTTTAAATAAAAACAGATTACTTTAAGGTTCCATATAATAAATTATTTCACCACAGCCCTTCCAAAGGACAGTGGATCATCAGATTTATTTCCAAATGTTGAAATGAAAAAACATTTGGAAATAAATCTGATGATCCACTGTCCTTTGGAAGGGCTGTGGTGAAATAATTTATTATATGGAACCTTAAAGTAATCTGTTTTTATTTAAATTATTAGCTCTGATTTACATTGAGCTCTCTGGATTCTATCCTCATTGGGTCTCCCCATACGGATTACCTAGTTTTTCCTAAATATATATATATATATATATATATATATATATATATATATATATATATATATATATATATATATATATATATATATATATATATATATATATATATATATATATATATATATATATATATATATATATATATATATATATATATATATATATATATATATATATATATATAATCGCTTGGGCACCCCGAGGCGGTGTAATGGTTAACACGCTTGGCTTGCTAGAACAATTACGACTGAGTAGTGAGTTCGATCCTCACTCGGTGCCCCATAATTTCAGCCATGTGCCACATCTAAGCCACGCTTGGAAAATAGCTATATATATAATCGCTGAAGCATTTCACGGTCTTTAAAAAGCCATAGAATTCGCTATCATCTCTTGCATATAATTTCAAGTCATCCATATAAAGCCTCAGGTCATTGCGTTCAAGTATGAAACTGACTGTCACCACTCGGCGTTTCCCTCACTGTCCGCCCTTTATATATATATATATATATATATATATATATATATATATATATATGTGTGTGTGTATATATATATGTGTGTGTGTGTGTGTGTGCAGAGAGAGAGGGAGGGAGTGAGAGAAAGAGACTACAGGCCAGAAGTTTCGACCACTCTCTGGATTCAATAATTAGTAAGTTCCCTACTTTATTTGGTTTAATTAACTCGTTATGTAACTCATTGGTGCATGGCGTTTATTTTTTTTTGTTTTCTTTTAAAGGAGGGTATTTAAAATGTAAAACATGCTTAAGAGTTCAATTAGCCAGTAAGTTTGAACAGGCAAGGGAGCTAAATTTTAAGCAAACTTTATTCAATAATGGGGTAGTTTTATTTTCATAATAGTAATAATAATAATAATAATTATTATTATTATTATTATTATTATTATTATTATTAAATATAATATTAAATATTAATTATAAGATAAAAACCATTCGGGGAGAGAAAGTCCCCCTGGCTCGAATTCAGCTAGTAAATTAGTTTTGAAAAAGGCATGAAACCTTCGGTTTTTAGACAATTATTCGAAGTCCAATGTAACAATTTGGTACAGTGATACATTTTTTGCAAGTGCCTGGATTATGAGTGGAATTGGTAAATTTTGAAGATAATTTAATTTGTAATGTCTTCCCTTACTACTACAGCAACTGTTAAATAATAGTTTAGCAGATTATTACTTTTTAGAGAAGTGTATTTCTGCTCCGACTTCCTCAGTTTGACCTTAGCGATCAGATACAAAACAAAATAAAGGAAATCGATTTTGACTGGATGAACTGGCGTGGGAATGATAGATAGAGAAAGGTTTTTCAGGGAGTTGAGTCTACTACTACATTCAACATCATCACTTGATAAGATACCAGAAGTGTTGAAACAAAATGACTACCTTTGTAGTGATTTTATAAAATATTTATGTTATAATTTTCGAATAAATAATTATATTTGCTCTACTCTGTATTGAACACTCTTTTAAGAATAGTATTTGTTGGTTATTGGAATTTGTTCCGTATACACCAATCCAATACATGGATGGATATATATATATATATATATATATATATATATATATAAATATATATATATATATAAAATAATAAGTATTATTATTATTATTATTATTATTATTATTATTATTGGTTCAATTTGCTTTCTTTTTTTACCTTTCGCTAAATATTTCGTATCAAACCCGCCCGCCCTGACACACACACACGCCCGAACACGCACACACACACACACACACCTCAGATTCTGTTTGTAAAGCAAAATTAGGTTGGAGACTTTTTCTTCTCATAAACAAAATATAGGAAAATCGTTTAGGCCGAATAGTACGAAATTCTCATTTGCTTGTATAAATATAAATATAAATTGTTTAGTGGCATAAACATTAGTTTCATCTTTGCAATTACTAAATATTTTTATCATTTGGCGTCTACCGCCGACGGCATTTGGCCATAGCTAAAAAAATAAAAATAAAAAAAAAAAAGTGGGGAGAGTGAATAAACAGAAACCAAGCTATCCGAATAACAAGTATGGAAATTAATATTTCAGAAGATAGCCGAATGGTCCAAATATTGAATAGATGACCATCTATCCCAACGGTCATCATTCCCTGGCCAGACACTTGTCGGAGTTAGCTCCTCCTTAATTCCCTAATTGTTCACTAGGGGTCGCTCTCCCTAGACTATAAATATTGGACAACTTCTTGCCTAGTTCTCTTCTTCACTTTGCATTTCGGCGGACACATTTAAAAATGTAATCTCTCGCAGAGATCCGCGTTTTCGCCCACTTGTTTGGAAAATGCCATGAAACACATATACACGTACGTACGAACATTTCACCAACATACAAACTCTTTACGTTCACACACACAAACACAAATGTTAATGTCTTTGTCACTTGTAAATTTGTTGTTTAATACATATATTTGTTGACATATATATATATCGGTTTTGCTTGTTTTCTTTTCATCTTCGGTTGGACACAACTAGAGTCCGCCATTTTCTTGTAGTTGGACCTTCTTTTAGCAGGAAATAAACGCACGTGTTTCTAACCCAACAACACGCAAACACACACGGTCCTCTACACGCGTACTGTACTCTCAGTGAAACTTTTTGCTTTAAACGTCTACTGAGATCCAAATTCGTCCCAGACCTCAAGTGGAATTCATATATGCGATCCATTACAAGAGGGTCGAATAAAGTTTAGTTCTTTATACCATTCCAAAAAGTATCTGACCCATCCTGTTATGTTCTATCTTTACAAAAGTCGGGTCCCAAAAATGGAGTATTGCCTGCCGGTGTCACGGTTGGAGCTTCTCAATCCTTACTTTCCAGCCTTGACACAGTTCAAAAGCGTCTACATGGCTTTGTGGGTGATGAATTGTTTCCGCTCTAAAACCCAATTCCCACAGTTGAAACGTTGACAGCCACTCGCTACTCTATCGCTGTTTACATGGCAAATGTTCCGGCGAACTACATATCTTAGTTTAACCAGTCCAGAACCTTTTTTTTTTAAGCGTATCACCCCAAGCAAGGCTGGAGGTCACTATCACGCAAGGGGTTAAAGAAGGGTTGGAGGAAGAGCAGATAGGATTGGTAAAGGAGAGGATGTGGAGAAATAGAAAGACAGTGGGTCGATCAAGGCAAGGGGGTTGCAGAAGATTTGGAGCGAGAGCAGATAGGAATGAAAGGTGAAAGGATGTGGAGAAGGGAAGTGGATAGATCAAGGCAACTGGAGATGTCAATTGACGCTACACTTAAACCGTTGGAGATTGTATTTGTCAGGGAAACAGTAATAGGGAAGGGAGTTCCATAGGCGAGATGTGCGAGACATGAAGCTATTGGAGTAGAAGAGACGTCTACATCTAACAGTTTCAACGGTGTAGGGGTGGGAGTGGGATGCCAGCCTCGTGGGACGTTTAAATTCACGAGGCCTAGGGACAAGCGAAAGCAGCTCCTCGGAGCAATTACCGTGAAAGTACTTGTAAAAAAGGCAGAGCGAGGCAACATCGCGTGTGTGAGAGAGCGACTGCAGACGAGATGACAGATCAGAGCCAATCACGTTGCCTATCCCTCTCTGGATCTTATCAAGAACCCTACCCGCTATGACACGTATACAGGGTAGACACAGCCTCATTACATTGGTAAGAAGGAAGTTCCATTCGGAAAGCTTCGTCCCAAGAACCGATACTTTGTGGAACAGGCACCCGATAGGATGCTTACACAATCATTGTAATCTTAACATCTTATATCTCGGGTCAATCGTTATCTATTTTCAACAACTCTATTCAGTAAACCTCTACCTTGAGTGTCTCCTGGGCTTTGAATTTCGTGAACAAAATAAAAAAAGAAAGACTTATGTTGGTATAACCGTAATTGATATGCAATGCACTTGATAGATCATATGCTCCTTAACGGCCATTCAGCTGAGCCTTGATTTCAGAGACCGAGAAGAGTTTTCGTAGACGCCAGAGAGGAAAAATTTATTCCTGATTTATGTATAAAGACAACAATTCGCTATATATTGTTCTACTAACTTGCAATGAGAGTTTTGTAGATAGTGTAAATGAAAAAGGTGGGTATGTATACATACATATTTAAACCATTTTTCAATTACACATATTTTTTTAGTATAATCCAACTTCTTTTAGGAAATGTATAATCTTGGATGGTTTTATTTTCGTAATTTTTTTTAAAATTACTCACTTGGTAATATTTTGTTCAAACTAGATCAAAATCTACACACTCTAACAGTATATGTTTCACCGTAAATTTTAATTATTGCTGATAATAATTTTTCCTTCAAAAATTATTGCTGGTAATAAATTTTTATTACAAAGTATTTCTGGTATTAAAACCTATTTTACACAAGTTTGGGTGTTAATTATTTGTCCATAGCTGGGAACCTAACAAGTGCTACAACCCCGGATCAGGGTGGACGTAGGAACACCAGTAATTAAGCGGTGGTTCCACGCTCCTGATCAGAGGCCTTGCAGTTGGATATAATTTATCGTCATACCCAGGACGAGGATGTAGTTTATCGTCATACCCAGGACGCGGATGTAGTTTATCGTCATACCCAGGACGCAGATGTAGTTTATTGTCTTACCCAGGACGCGGATGCAATTTATCGTCATATCCAGGACGTGGATGCAGTTTATCGTCATACTCAGGACGCGGATGCAGTTTATCGTCATACTCAGGACGTGGATGCAGTTTATCGTCATACTCAGGACGCGGATGCAGTTTATTGTCTTACCCAGGACGCGGATGCAGTTTATTGTCATACTCAGGACGCGGATGTAGTTTATTGTCTTACCCAGGACGCGGATGTAGTTTATTGTCTTACCCAGGACGCGGATGCAGTTTATCGTCATATCCAGGACGCGGATGCAGTTTATCGTCATACCCAGGACGCAGATGTAGTTTATTGTCTTACCCAGGACGCGGATGCAGTTTATCGCCATATCCAGGACGCGGATGCAGTTTATCGTCATATCCAGGACGCGGATGTAGTTTATTGTCTTACCCAGCACGCGGATGTAGTTTATCGCCATATCCAGGACGCGGATGTAGTTTATCGTCATATCCAGGACGCGGATGCAGTTTATCGTCATACCCAGGACGCAGATGTAGTTTATCGTCATACCCAGGACGCGGATGTAGTTTATCGTCATACCCAGGACGCGGATGCAGTTTATCGTCATATCCAGGACGCGGATGCAGTTTATCGTCTTACCCAGGACGCGGATGTAGTTTATCGTCATACCCTGGTTGAGAATGTGAAAAGGAGTGAGAGTGAAAATCAAAGTAATTCGTGAATGACATAGTGAACTAGAGTTACGGTTCAAGAAATCAGATTTTTTTTTGTAAGCTGCCAAAGAATTCTGAAGAATTCTAAATTCAGCTAGGCTTATCCAGTTTAAGCCAGAATTTACAAGGAAAGACATTTTCCCGTGAGTTCTGGCTAATCATTAAAAAGGGTTCTTAACAGGAAAATCATCCCTGCTCACTATTCTTCCTCATCGGACAAGTTTAAGCTCTTTGTAATGAAGTTTACTTCAAACTCCACATTAGACAACCAAGTTCATCCTCTACTTGATTTCCCTCCTCTCACGAGTCACAAGTTTTGTGACCACAATATTTCATCTCGGGAAGTTGCCGGACACGTCAAAAACCTTAATTCTACAAAGTCTGCTGGTCCAGACACAATCCCTATTAACGAACCTTAGCTTAGAATTATCCCCAGTCTTGACAAAGTTGTTCAACTGGGGTCTGAAAGAGAAATGTTTGTCCTGTTTTCAAGAATACAAATGAGCATTCATCTCCATTGAAATGTCGCCTCCTCCTGCTCTGAGAGCCATTAGCAAAAGAGTCAATCGCTATCTATGTTCTTTATCCTCATAATCCCTACTCCCTACCATCTTCTCTTCCACTTATTTCATACGCATCATTCAACTATAACCATCTACCTTGAGTGGCTCTCAAGCCTTGTATTGGCTGATGCTTAATAGAAAAATACTTTTCTATTAACCACTATCTTGTCAGAGAAAAATTCGGACAAAATTTTCGTGACAACTTAATATTTTGACAAAAAGTAGATTGCATTAAGATGATTTTCTAAGCGTAGCTTAGATGTGGCACAAGGCCAAGAGTATAGGGCCACGCAGTGAGGATCGAACTCACTACTCAGTCGTAATTGTTCTAGCGATGTAAGCTCGCTAACCATTAACCACGTCGAGGTGCCATAAAGTAGATTACATTAAGTAATAATAAGTATTTCTCGCACAAAAACAAAATAATTCCTGTTTCCACTATTAGTTTTTTCTTTTCTGACTTATTGATGTACCCCTCCAACACACACACACAAACAGAAGACAGACACACACCCAAACACACACACGCACACACAGCAAGCATACGTTCGTGTTTACCATTTCACCTAAGGGAAATAACTCTGACATTTTTTAAGTTATATTTCTTCGGAAAAGGACTGATTGAGAATATATATTTTATTCGCTATATATTTTCATGGCAATCCACCAAGCACTAATTTGCATATATATTTGCTAAAAATACTTCTGTGTTTTGTGGCTATCATTGTTGGTCTCCAGTTTAATTTAATATGAGGCATTTGCCATTACTTATTTTTGGTCTCCCGTTGCTTTTCACCACGTTACCTTCATTACGGTTTATAATTCAGAGCGTTTTTTCTCTTCTTCTATTTGCCACCAGTTTACCCGACAATTTAACTCCTAACAGTAGTGAAATATTCAACAAGAGAATAGCCTAGGAATACATCAACAGAATTGTATTTTTATCATGAAGAAACAGGGGGGAAAGTTCGAATGTATAGTAAAGAAGACCCTAATTCAAAGGCGTGATCACACTACTACCTGACAGGGAGCTTTTAGACTGTCGCGTTTCCGTCGTAGAACAAACTGCCCCTCCTTAGAATCTCTAACTACGCTGACTAACTAGCCATATTGGTCTCTAGTTTAATTCCGACATCCGATCGCCATAATGGTGCGTAGATCAGGGACCCCATTCTCAAACTGTTCACTTGAACAAGGCTTGATGTAGCTGGATTGAATGGAAAACGCCAGCTCTTTCAGCCATGGCATGATATTTGTTTTTAAATGTTAAACCAAACATTGAATATTTCTAACTTCTGTGGCAGAACAGAAATACAATGTACATTTTAAAATTTTTATTCTCATATCTTTTGAGCTGGGCGATTTTATATTACCCACAAATTTGACAAAAATTGATTTTTTAAAAAATTAATCGTCAATTCTATTAGCTTCGTCTTTATCAAATGTTAAAGGGACGCAACACTAAATGCGCGTAACTAGATTTTAAATTTACATTTTATACTACCTCTGTTCCGAAATAGTTGTTCCATAGCCGGAATTCCCATGTGGAATATACTAATTCTTAGACGAATTGTTTGCTGTTTATATTAACAGGTTAGCATTGATGTTCCTCAAGTATTTATATTAGCTTATTCAGGTAGAATAATTAGAAGCGCAAATTATATCACTTTTTCACCACATTAAAATTGTATTTTTTTTTCAGACCACCCACTGGCAAGAGATTATGATGGGAGAAGAGAAGCCAATTGGCAGAAATGCTAAACGAAATTGTAAGAAGCACGAATTGACAAATAATGAACGTAGTGCTGTGTTGCAAGCACTGCTGGAAAGATCCACAGATCGTGTCCTGAAGCGTGGTGCAATAAAACAGGTTGCAGATGAATTAAACGTAGCTGCAGAACGTCTGGGTTTGCAAATTGAATCAGTTTCCCAGCCTCCAAATAGTCTGATCTCAATGTCTTTGATCTGGGTTATTTTAATGCAATTCAATCAATTCAGCACCAGCAAGCTCCAAATAATGTTGACCAGCTCATTGAAGCAGTGGAAGAAAGCTTCAATAAACTTCAGAAGTCGAAGCTTAACAATTCTTTTCTAAGTTTGCAGTTAGCAATGGAACAAGTTACTTTAGTTGACGGTGATAACAGCTATAAACTCCGGCACATGTCTAAAGAGAAGCTTGAAAGAAAAGGAAAACTTGAAGTATCCATTTTTATTTCTGACGAGTTGCAACAAAAACTGCTTTTGTTAAAAGCAAACCTCCCCAGTTATTTTTGTTATTAATTTAACTGTTTATGTATATCAGTTTCGATATATTTCACACTTATTTATATGACAATTCACTAATATTACTCATTTACTTTTGAGTATGGGAATAAATAATATTTTTTGTTCTTTTTGGTGTTTTTTTTTATCTACTGGAACAATTATTTTGGAAAAACATGAAAATTTTATTGGAAGAACTATTTCGGAACGGAGGGAGTAGTAAACATGGACTTTAGTGCCTGCAAAAAAAAAAGAATCTCAAAAGGGTGGTTTTACCCATGATACCGCTTTTATTTTGACTCTTCTTCGACAATGTTTATTGTTTTAAAAAGAGATGATTTTATTTGTAATAATATGACGAAAGTGAATTTATATATTTTTTGTTCTTGAGAATTTACAAAATATTAAACGCTATTTATTTATTAGATTTTTTTATCTACATGAATAATTTTATATTTACAACATTCTAAAAACTAATACAATTGTATTAAAATTAATGCAATATTTATCATTTACCAATTTATAAAGAAATAAATATGAACATTTTATATTTACAAACATTTACACAATTCTTAAAATTTGTGAACTATCACAATTTATTAATTATTTACCTTTTTATAAAGTTTGAATCAGTTAGCAATTAGCTAATGGTTTGCCAACCATTTCAATAAATAATATATTAAATGATGTAAATAAAAAATCTAATAAATATTGTTTAATATGTTTCTTGGCAATTCTCAATAACAAATAAAAATGTATAAATTCACTTTAATCCTATGTTTAGGTTTCATCACAATTCTAATCATCCCTTTTTAAAACAATAAACATTGCCTAAGAGTAGTTAAAAAATAAAGCTGGCATCAAGGTAAAAAAAAACATCCTTTTGACACACCGTTTGATTGCTGACACGGAAGTGATAGAATCGTCCATATTTTCTACTCACCCCCGTGATAAAATACACTGTTCCATCAAAATCAGTTTTAACCAATCAACACCTCACATTGCAAATCTCGACATTTTATTGGTCAAGACGACACCAAAATGTGTAACAATTGTCGAAAACCTATTTTCACGCCAAGAGCCTACTTTGGATTCCCAAAACAAATAAAAAGGACCATTTCGACCCAATTCACCAGTCAGTCACTTAGCTTCAGAGAGATGCCACACGATTTCACGCGTGTCACTATTTTGACTTTAGAAACTTTTCGCGCGTCAACTGCTGACTCAAACACCAACATTATTCTCTTAAAATTCACTTACAACTTTCTAAGAAAAGTGTTCTTACACACTACTAAGATAGAAATTGTATTTAACAAAAGATAAATACAGAACAATCCAAGGTAAACAACTCTAGAAAATTAAGACATTTATACTCTACTTTAATCACGCACACAAACTACACAAAATGTCTGTATAAGTAATATTTTCCATTTTACTCTATTTGACCAGTTCTTTAATACATGAACAATTTTTAACTGTAAATCAATACGACACCCAATTTATACATGGTCAATTCTTGCATTATCAAACCACAAGTTTTCTAATTGTATATTAATTGTACATAAATGTCTGTTGTTTTTATTGAAACCTAAATTACCGTTGTTTTTTAATCAATTGCCTTGAGATTGATTCGTTTTGAATGCCTATATTCTATATTGTTGTGGATTAATATGGTGAACATGGCCGTAAACTAACCATCTTAATATTAAAACATTCTGATAACAAATTCAAACTCATAGCAATCCCAACAGAAGTCCATGGTTGGCCATTTTATGTTAATTGAATAATAATAATAATAATAATCACCACAATTCATTTTCTGGTTTCCTCCAGGTAAATGTGTCCTTGACGCAATGGGAACAAAAAAAAGTATCACCGTTTTGCACACGATGGGCCGAGATATCAAATCCAACCTTTTCATATTTCTGCGTTCATATCTTTGCAACGTTATAAAACTATAAGAGTTACAAACGGCTCGTTGTGTGTTAAATTTCCCAGATGTTAATGCCTTTCCAATGCTAGGTTAGGCAAGCGTTCTTCTCTTTCAATTGTTCATTCATGCGATAGATACAGGTTACTTCTCGCGATACGTACTTCGTTGATACTTGTGACATTTCGAAAGAAAAATTAATTTCTCCCATTTTCTACTGTACAGAAATAATTGACACAGGGGAAAAAACTCCTACAGAAGGTAGTGAAGAAAAGCGAACGGAAAGGACTAAACATCAATTTCAAGAATAAAGAATGTTTGGTTGTCAGCAAAATGGACGGCTCGCCATGCAAAATAAAAATTGGAGATACCAAAATCAAGCAGTACAACAATTTAAATATCTGGGAACTGAACCCTTTATTTCGTTCACTGGTGTAGACTGATATTTCAGTCTCACTTGTGCTTTCAAACTCAAAATATTTCAGCTTTTAAATAAACAAATCTTTCCGAAATTTCAAAGAACGATAACTCTCTCAAAATAAAACAGAGTTACTTCCCTTACAAAATATGCCTTCCATCACTCGTTAATTATTTTTATTCGAACATTATAACATAATTATGTTATAAAACCACTACAAAAATAGCCATTTTGTTTCAATACCTCTGGTGTCTTATCAAGTGATGATGTTGAATGGAGAATAAAGATTTTTAAAAGGTTCAAATCAAACACTGCTCGCTAATGGAAACGCTGTTACATAAACTGGAATGACCAATCAAAATACAAGTATATGAGAATTCAAAAAACTTAAACTCGAACTAAGGTTATAATAACTATTTAATGCCTTAATGTTGGGGTTAGACTAAAATAGAATTTATTCTAACTAATAAGTATTAAATTATACGATAAAATTTGAAATTAAAAATTAAAAATTACCCATTTTAAAATTTAAATTTAGACTATATTAAGTTTAAAATTATAAAATTACTGAGGAAAAAAGAAAAAATATGCATGTTATTCTATTTATTTTGTTTTTATTGAAATTAAGCTGGAATAAATGTTAATATCAACTGTTGCTCTGAACTTCATGACAACATAGATACATTTGAAGCATAAACAGAGGCAGGGGAGGATGACATCTTGCAAACGACAATACATACACAATCAGATTATAATACATAAACACGCAGACGTATCTAGATATATACACACAGAAAAAAAAAGCGACGAGGCAGGAAATATCTCCACGACTGTTAAAAAAAAAACACAACATACATACGCAATGAAAGGTACACACAAGTGACCATACACACAGACACCTATAAAGACACGAACATACACATACATACATACATTGACAAAGACACGCCGATACACCTGCCAAGAAATATTCAAGTTTGAAAGTGTTATTAAACGAATTCTAACCACTTATTAAAATATAACTTATACAGGAAAATATACATAGAAAGAAATGGTAGAATAGATAAAATCCAACTTTTGTAGAACAGAAAAACAAACATTCGGGAAAGAAAGGACATTAAAACAGATAGACATGGACAGAAAATAGATATATACGCATAAAAATAACACCATCTAATATATAAAAAAGAAAACTCCAAACACACAAATGTATATAAAAATATATTTCATAAATACCTATACATGCACTAGTGCACATACACGAGTACAAAAATATAACAGTAGGTGAAAGAAAATAAAAAATACATACAGATATATGTGTACACACATTCTTCACTACAGACAGAAACCCAGAAAAGCCTACCTACAGCCAAACATATACAGATATATATATATATATATATATATATATATATATATATATATATATCATTGCATTTGAATTTACTATCAAGTAAGGGTTAATGAGCTAATTTAACAGTCTTACAGTTGTAGGCCAAGCTCAATCCTCATTGGGTACTTCAAAATTATAATCCTTGTATACAGAAGAAGCTAAAAATCTTTTACGTACTTAAACCTGATTCATTCGTTGTTATTTAATTTACATTATTTTTTTATTTTTTAGATTTTCATATTAAACAAACAAGGCTCTCCTCAGCTTCTCTTTCCATAGCATCTCTAAACTACCAAAACTACTTATGGGGGAAAAAATCTAAAGATTTCCTCTTGCCTTCTACAGAGTTGGAAGATTTCTTTTCTAGACTGCTTTGTCCCCCAAGTCTAGAGTGACTCATCCAACTTATTTAACCCATAGTTGTGAGAATAAATGGATTCATGCCTTTTCGAAGGACTGATTTTGAATTTATATATATATATATATATATTTAACAATATCACTTGATAAGACACAAGAAGTGTTGAAACAAAATGGCTATTTTTGTAGTGATATAACATATTTATGTTATAATTTTTGAATAAATTATATTTGCTCTACTCTGTATTGAGCACTCTTTTAAGAGCAGTATTTTTTGGTTATTGGAATTTATTCTGTATACAACAATCTATATATATATATACATATATATATATATATATATATATATATATATATATATATATATATATATATATATGATAGAAATTAGGAGGATTTGAGATAATTATAATTAAGTAATTCATCGAGTCTAGAAGAAACCTCAACAGAATGCAAAAAGTGCTGAAAAATATGGAACGCTTCACGAATTCATGTGTCATATGATATGCAAATTTGTGAAGTGTTCCATATTTTTCAGTGCTTTTTGCATTCTGTTGAGGTTTCTTCTAGACTCAATGAATTACTTAATTATAATATATATGTGTGTGTGTGTGTGTGTGTGCGCGTGTGTGTGTCTTTAGGCAGCAAATTCTCTTTTAGACATGTCTGATTGAATAAATTACATACATTATGTCTGTTTATTTTTAATAAAATCCTTTTATACTCATGAATAACCTTCCATGTATTGATGTTAAAGAATGCGAGAAATGTGCTATAGCCATTTAAATTTCTTTTATTTTCATTTCCCAAGTACTCTCGGTCTTCTTCCAAGATCATCTTCAGGGGTGCAAGTGGTACAAAACTATATGCTGTTCATTAGTACAAGTATTTATACAAAGTTATGCGTTGTTATCCATTACTGTAATTTTTTCATTATGCATTTAAATGCAAAACGTTTGACAATGTGCTAAGCATTCATTAGAACATGAAAAAATTATCCATTATGTAATTTTTCTTGCTTTATGTTATAATATCATGGTCATGCATGCATTAAAGCATGAAAAAAAAATTCCTTTACAGGCATTTCAGAACATTACTGCAGTATTTATAGTTGATTCTATTCAGTGCTGGCTTTAATTTTTTAATATAAATTACTTCTAGTATCTGTAATCTAAATTTGTTATTTTCATGGTGTAGGATATTTGTGTTGTCGATTAGTAATTTTTTATAGCGTGAATGCAGACAGGAATGTTGTTGTAGATGTAATACATCAGTTAGTCGGGAGGAGTTATTGCGAATAATTAAATTTGTTGTATTTTTATCATGTATTTTTATCATGTCTACCTTTTATAGATTCTGCTTTAAGTAGACCACATATTTCTGGTTCTGTGGTAATTAGCTGCTGTTTTTTAGCTGAGGAAAAAATAAGTGCCCAAAAGTGAAATTCAACTAAATTAAAGGAGAAACATTAACTGAGGTTGTCATGTAATAGCATTAAAGAATAGCCACTATTTTATGACAATTTGTATGCCAGTCTCACAAGTTATGGAGATAGCTCATCACAGAAATAAAACCAAGAAATAAAATAATAAAGAATAAAAAAAAAAGGAAATTTACTTTCCCATGACACAAATTATGAACAAACTAGAAAGGTCTGTCTATATTTCTGAGATGAGGTATTATGTACAGTATTTACATTAGTCGGACTATTGTCCTCATCTTTGTCGCCATACTTGTCAGAACGTTTCGGCCGTTGTACGCTCAGGCCTTCTTCAGGTGGTTGGAATTTCGAACTGAACCCTTTATTCATTTCCACTTTATTTATTTCCACTGTGCCATGTGTCCTCAAGGACACATGGCACAGTGGGTAAAGGCGTTGGTTAGATCCAGTGACAGACCCAAAGAGTGTGAGTTCAATACCCGGTTCAGGCAGTGGAGAACTTTCAGAGGGAAAATTATCAGGAGATAACTGATAACTGACATCCATCAAACATGGCTCGTGGAACTAGAACAGTCTACCCCAGTGATCGAAATAAAGGACAAATATGAGGACAATAGTCCGACTAATGTAAACTAGAAAGGGTTTTTTGGTCACATGCACAATTTTATGAACTCGCTTCTGGAAAGGAGAGAATCTTTCAGTTTTCCACTTTCCAATGACAGAGTACAGACATATTTCATGAGGTAAGTGAATTGGTCGTTCCAACTCAGTGCAAAGCTGACTTGAGTTTAACCATTGTTATCCTAACTTACTTCTCAATTAAAAAAGGAAAGTGGACACACCCAGGAGACATTGAGAATTTTGTTTCACTGCAGTCACCCTGAAAAGAACAAATGCCTGTAGCAGAATCTCAAGTTTTTGTATGCTTCTATCTTCATTGATTACATATTGAATATGCACCCTTGCCTTATATACACACAACTTTTCAACCTTTTGAACTTCTATACTGGTTTGTGCTTATAACATTTGTTTTGGTGGGCCAACCTGAACAATTTTCTTTCAAAAAATGTTATCCCCCCCCACACACACACACACACCACAATCATGCTTGTTTTTAGATTCCTTCTGGGGCAGTTTACTTTACCAGTTCAATTAGCACAGACAAACAAGTAATTTTGTTGGTTTTCAGCTTTATTTAACTGGTCTGAATGCTTTTGTGTTGAGATGCCAAGATCCTGTTTCACTTTTCAGATGTCCCTGGCACAACCATAGTCAAGTTTTTCTTTCTGAATTTTTTTATTGTCTTTCTTGAGTGGTCAGACTTGTAGGAAACTGCATTTTAAGTGACAACAAGTCTTCTCCTCACCATTCTCTCTTTAATATTTTAGCTGCTTTCCGAAATGCTGTTGTCTCGACAGATTCAATTCTTACTCAAATTTATAGTTCTTCTTAAGTGCTCGCCTCCTTGGGATCATGCCAACATATTATTTTTAGAATGGAGAATTTATATTAGCAAGAAAAGGGTATTGCAGCTGCAAATACATTAGATTAAGAGCATCTTAATTATAATGAAAAGAAATTAATTCCATTGGGTTTATCAGACAAAATGTTCTACTTTTCATTTTTAATCTGATGCATTTTCTCTTTTTTATTTAAGGTTTATTTTTCTTTAGTTATTCCTCCCACCTAGCCCAATTATAAAAAGATAACATCAAAATTTAAATAAAATAATCATAATGAAATAAGATCAGATAAAGAAAACATAGAACATTGTAATGTTCTTAAAAAGTTTCAAAAATGCAAGAAAACTGTTTCCTTTCTGTCTGAATTTCTGGGAGTTCCCATTATTTACATTCAGACTAATCTTTGTTGTAATTATAAAGTTTGTTATTATCAACCAATTCACGGCTATTGTATTTAGCAGATTAAAGCATTGATTCATGAATTTGGCAGCATAATAATTGTGAGTTCAATCCCTGGGCTGGTTAGTATAGATTTAAACTCGCTGGAAACAGGACTAGCAATACATGAGTGGTAGCAAAAACAAATTCAAAAAAAAAAGGAGGGGGGGAGGCATTGAGCAGAATAAAAACAATATACATCCTGTACATTAAATAGAAGGTTCAGTTTGACTTTCTTCAGGTATCTGTCAAGCCAGATAACCTCCAGAGGGCATAACATCTGAAATATTGTGATAATAACAATCAAGATATAAGTCAAATGTAAATAATAATATGAAATTGTTGAATTAAATATGAAAAAAAATATATATATATATATAAATAAATTAATAATAAGCCTCATCCAAATATTAAATTCCAATGAGGCATTAAACAAACCAGTTTTGTTTTATCATTGCACCTGCTATGAATTCAAGATTATCATCACCTTTGAACAGGGTGGGGGAGCAAGCAGTCATTTTCACTTGCTTGTTGAACAAAAAACAATCATCACTCTGCTAGACCTTTGCCTTTTCCTTCACAAGAGGTAACTTGTCTTTTTGAAGAATTTCCAACAGCTTGCTGCAATGAGTGACCATGCCACCTGCCTTCTGCTCCCTAGGGGAGGAAATCACCAACACCCTCACATTGTCCACATAAACAGATGATGGAGATGAGGTAGGGCGGGGTGTTAGTATCTGCATCAATCTATTCAGCAGGTTGGAGGCATTGTATGTAACCAGGGCCTGCAAGTGAAGATTAAAGTGAATCGTGATTTAATGGGAGGAAGGAAGGAAAAAGATAGCCAAAAAAAAAAAAAAATAGGAAAGAAAGGAAGAAAATGAAAAATGCAGAAAAAGAAAGGGAAAACAGAAAAGAAAAGAAAAAAAATAAAGAGAGAAGAAAAGGAAAAATGGTGGAAAAAAAGAGGCCAAAAAGAAAAGCAAAAGGAAAGAAAAAAAGGAAAAATGTTGGGAAAAAAGAAAAGAAAATAGAAAGAAGAAAAGGAATAAATGATGGGAAAAAAGAATAGAAAAATGGTGGGGAAAAAGAAAGCCAAAAAGAACAGAAAAGAAAAAAGTAAAGAAGAAAAGGAAAAATGGTGGGGGAAAGAGGCAGAAAAGAAAAAAAGAAAGAAAAAGAGAAATGGTGGGAACAGAAAGAAAAAAGAAAAGAAGAAAAGGAAAGATGGTAGAAAAAAGCAAAAAAGAAAAATGAAAGAAGAAAAGGAGAAATAGTGGGTAAAAAGCAAAAAAGAAAAGAAAAAAGGAAAGGATAAATAGTGGAAAAAACAAAGGCAAAAAAGAAGAGGAAAGAAGAAAGGAAAAAATAGAGGTAAATGAGAAAAAATAAAAAAGGTAAGAAGAATAAAAATGATAGCAGCTATTACATGTGATTAGATGAAAAAATGCTGTTCTACAAACCTATCCAATCTCTTATTAAGTAAAATTAAATTATGGCTTCTTCTTCTTCTATGTACCTTATCCCTTCAGGACATGAGTAATCATGGCTATCCACAGCTTTCTGTCCTTTGTAACTGTTATAACAAGTGTATGGTTGCAAAAGAAAGAACAAAGATTAATATTTCAACAGCATGTACTGAGCAGTTTTCAGAATATAGACATAGTTGTGGAAAAGGGTGCCAAATTTTTTATATGTGGTCCCTTAGTTGCCGTTAATAAGGGAAATGATTAAGTGTAAGTGTGTTGTTGGTAGGGCCGGGTGCAAGTAGTGGGTTGGTTGAACAAGTGGTGGTTGGTGTCAGGAGAGAGACCTGGAGTGGAGTAGTGAAGCACAAGTGGGCTCTCATTGGCAGTTTCATCCATCTATCTTCAGGGTTGAAATCAATACTGGTGTTGTGCGCTGATGGGTTGGCAGACTTTTGATGAAGTTAAGGTGCTGAACCGAATTGCCTGTTATCGGCGAGGCAAATCATTTTTCTATCTGTGGTTTAACAGGTTCATTCCTCTTTCTTTTTTTTTTTCGTTTTTTTGCGACAGCATTCATGATTGGCTTTTGTATTCTAGATTTTTGCGAGGAGTTGTTTGTGGGAACCAGATGTGATGCTCAAAACCCCAGTGCAGGAGACAACTTGGGGGGGGGGGGGTATTAGCACTCACATCTTGCTGACATGTCCAGTGAAATGTATTTGTGAATCAGAAAGAGATTTTCATTAAAGTAATATAGCATAGCATTTTTTTAAGGTTTGTCTTTTTTGCTACCCCTCCTACTCCTTGCTCTGCCAACCATTTACAGAAGCTCATTAGGTATGTTAATCGCTGCTTTCATCTGTGTCTCTTGCTTTCGAGATGTCTTGTGAGTATTAAATTTTGTATCCTAGAAATTTCAGTCATAGCTTTCTACTTCTAAGTATAAGCATCCTCGGCTAACATTGAAGAAATGCAAATCAACACCAAAACTCCAATATGACAGATGCCAGGAAGACTCAGGTGGACACTGACAGAGTTAAGAGCAAATTTAAGGAGATAGATGAGACCAGAAATTCAAAGTGGAGCATCTTAGGGGAAGCTCTAGAGAGAGACAAGAATGGATGACAGATGAAATTCTCAGTGTGATGAAAAAGAAAGCAAGTAATATCAAGGAATAGGACATAATATAGACTATTAAGTGGAAACATTAAGAACAAATGCAGACAAACAAAAGAATAATGGCTCAATGAAAAATGTGCAGAGAGAGAATGAGCACCAGAGATATGGCAAATATGCAAAGAAATAATAAAAGAATTAACAGGACAAAAGGCATTGCTCATTGATGCTCATAATAGAAAAGAGAAAAAAAAAGACTTCAAATATGGAATATACAGTATATTCAAATATACAATACAGGTTGTTGCAGCAAAATCTGACACTTGACAAAAAGAAAACAAAATAGGCAATAAAAACAAAATTTGTATATGCAGAAACCCGTCAGTTTATTTAGCAACAGTTAGAGATACATACTACATTATTTTTCAATGTAACCACCACTAGTGGTGACGACCATCTTAAGGCGGGCGCAAAATGAGTCATACGCTTTGGCGACCATGTCCATAGCGGCGTGTTGTGAGTGTGCTTGTTGGTCTTAGCCACGATCATGCCCCAGAATAAATAGTCAAGGGTGTTGCAGTCAGGTGAGGAGGGCAGCTAACAAGTCTGGCAACCAGAAGTGAGGAACATTGTTGAGCAGCCACGCCTGGGTCATCTTGGTCTTGTGTGCAGTGAGGGGGAAGTCCTGCCTCTGTTCTTCTTTAAAACAGGACCTGACAGTCACCGCTGAGATCTACCAGGAGTGTGGTGAAGCCCTGGATGGACAAGATCGCCACCGGATGCCCCTATGTCTTCCAGCAGGACTCCGCTCCTACACACAAGGCCAAGACAATCCCGGCGTGGCTGCTCAACAATATTCCTCACCGCTGGTCGCCGGATTTGTGGCTGCCCTCCTCATTTTAGAGCAACCCCCTTGACTATTTTTTCTGGGGCATAACCGAGGCCAAGACCAACAAGCACGCCCACAACACGGTCGACTCTCTGAAGGCTGCCATTGTGGAGGTGTTCACCACTATGGACAAGGACAATGGTCGCCAAAGCTTGTGACTCATTTCATGCCCGCCTTGAGATGGTCATCGCTGCTAGCAGCAGTTACATTGAAAAATAATGTAGTATGTACCTCTAACTGTTGCTAAATAAACTGTTGGATCTCTGCATATACAACTTTTGTTTTTATTGCCTATTTCGTTTCCTTTTTTCAAGTTTCAGATTTTGCTGCAACACCCTGTATATATAAATATGAAAGGGTCCGAAATATTAAAATCTGACATAAGATCAGTATTGCTCATGATAAACAGATAGAAAGCAATACAAGTAGATGGGATTGTAATAGAGATGCTATGAGTCTTAGAAAAGAAAACATTATGGATTCATTTGGTTTGGTGTTTGTTTTACGGCATATCAACCTCAATGGGCAATTTAATGCTGACAACTTTTCTTTTTTTTTTCCTGGTAATATTTTTGTTTTGTCAAAAATCTATTTCTGTTAATTGTTTTTTCCTCAAAAACGTAGAGCTAGTAATATTATTTTTCCAAAAACGTATAGCTGGTAATATTATTTTTTCAAAAATGTATAGCTGGTAATATTATTTTTTCAAAAATGTATAGTCGGCAACATTATTCTTTCAAAAATGTATAGCCAGCAACATTATTTATTCAAAAACATATTATCAGAGGCCTTGCTGTTGAACGTAGTTTATCATCTTACCCAAGATGTGGATGTAGTTTATCGTCATACCCAGAATATCAAAAGATTACGAAAATAATAAACAAAATATATGACATTGGTGACAAATGAATGCATTGGACTATCAAGCTTAATGAGACACATCATTATCATCCAGATTCTGATGAATGAGAGAATTATAGCAGAAATAGGATGGCTTCATTAAAAACACTGGAACAATTGACTGATTTGTTATTTAATGTATTATTTACATTACTCAGACTGTTATCTTCATCCTCATTGCCATATTCACAGCGCTGGTGATTGGAATTTCATCCACGGGGGTAGATTGTTCTAGTTCCATGTGTGCCTTTCAGTTATTTCCCTTTAATTCAACTCTCCAAGTATTGGTCATCCTGGGTATGACAATAAACTACATCCGTGTCCTGGGTAAGACGATAAACTACGTCCAACAGCAAGGCCTCTGATCAGGAGGTTTTGAGGAGTGTGAGACGACCTCTTAATTGCTGGTGTTCCCAATTCCACCCTGACCCGGGGTGGTAGCACCTTTTAGGGTCCCAGCTATGGGCAAATAGTTAACTCCAAAACTGAGGTAAAGAGCAATGTAGAAGCATAAAAATGGGTTTTAATACCAGAGATACTTAGTAAAAGAATTTTTCCCAGACATAAATTTTTGAAGAAAAAGACAAAACTATTACCAGCAATATATTTTTGAAAAAAAGATATTACCAGCAATACATGTTTTAAAATAATATTACCAGCTATACATTTTTGAGGAAAAAATATTACCAGAAATAGATTTTTGACAAAACAAAAATATTACCAGAAAAAAAAGTTGTCAGCATTAAATAACCCGATGAGGTTGATATGCTGTAAAACACAACAAACCAAACCAGGTTTTGGTTCACCACTGTTGTGGCCTGGTATTGAATGCACAACTCTTTGGATCTAACCAATGTCTTTATCCACTGGGCCATGTGTCTTTGAGGACATCTGTATATGAATTTTTGAGACTTATAAACCTAATGTTTAAATTATTTTTTTTTACCAGTCCTCATATTGCGATTTTTTCTATTATTATTTCAAATTTTTTTTTTTGTTTTTTTACCAGAGCTTACATTGCAATTTTTTTCTCTAGCACTCCTTATTACTGGTTCCCATATTGTATTCATTTTTATGCTTGGTCAGCTCAGGAGATTTTTGTGGCCTAGCATATATGCTGATTCATTAACTTTTCGAATCTTCCAGTGATGCTCCCTGTCTATTATTTCAACCTCATTCCACAGGAAACAGTGATCTCCCTTTTCCCTTCATATGTAGTCAGCTATGCCCGAATTTTTCTATTTTTGTCTTGTGTTACCGCTTTATGGTATTCTTGTAGTTTTACCTTACGGAGGCAGCCTGTTTCTCCTTTGTATTTCTTAGCACAACTGCACAGGATGTTGTATACACAGTCATTAGTCATGCTCTCCTCTATGAGGGGCCTTACTTGGAAGAGCTATCTGCAAAGTGTTGGACCACTTTTGAAGGTTGTCCTGATGTTATAGGCCACAGATCTTTTGTATTTTCTCCAATAATCCCTTCACATAGAGTAGACAGATTGAAGCTGTCTTTTGAGTGCTGTTATCCTCTTATGCCTTTCTGTCTCAGTTTGCCAGAGCTGCAACCATGTACCCAGGGTAGTTATTATGCTGTAGGATACTGCTTATACTGACCATTTCTTGTTCATATGTCTCTGGGTCATCACTTATGACTTTTGCTCAATTTTGTAAGCAGTGGACAATCCCTTTCTTTACACTGTATGGACCAACCTCATCCCACAAGAGGCAGTGATCTCCCTTTTCCCTTCATCTGTGGTCAGCTACATCTAATTTTTCTATTTTCTTTGTGTTACCGTTTTACAATGTTTTTGTAGTCTTACATGCTCGATGTTGCTTAACTTTGATGATTGTACAGTAAGTGGTGTTTCCATATAATATGGCTGTAAGCACACACACGAAGAGGAGATTTAATTTGGTTTGGTTTGTTTGGGGTTTTACGGCATATCAAACTCAACGGGTTATTTAATGCCAATTTATTGTTGATAATAAATAGTTCCATTTCTGGTAATAATTTTCTTTCAAATATGTGTCACTGGTAATATTTTTTCTTTTTTTTTCCAAAAATGTATAGCTGGTAATATATATTTTTCTTTTATTTTTAAAAAATATATTGCTGGTAATATTTGTTTTTCAAAAATGCATTGCTGGCAGTATTTGGTTTTCAAAAATGCATTGCTGGCAACATTTGGTTTTCAAAAATGCATTGCTGGCAACATTTGGTTTTCAAAAATGCATTGCTGGCAGTATTTGGTTTTCAAAAATGCATTGCTGGCAACATTTGGTTTTCAAAAATGCATTGCTGGCAGTATTTGGTTTTCAAAAATGCATTGCTGGCAACATTTGGTTTTCAAAAATGCATTGCTGGCAACATTTGGTTTTCAAAAATGCATTGCTGGCAACATTTGGTTTTCAAAAATGCATTGCTGGCAGTATTTGGTTTTCAAAAATGCATTGCTGGCAACATTTGGTTTTCAAAAATGCATTGCTGGCAGTATTTGGTTTTCAAAAATGCATTGCTGGCAGTATTTGGTTTTCAAAAATGCATTGCTGGCAACATTTGGTTTTCAAAAATGCATTGCTGGCAGTATTTGGTTTTCAAAAATGCATTGCTGGCAACATTTGGTTTTCAAAAATGCATTGCTGGCAACATTTGGTTTTCAAAAATGCATTGCTGGCAACATTTGGTTTTCGAAAAATGCATTGCTGGCAACATTTGGTTTTCAAAAATGCATTGCTGGCAACATTTGGTTTTCAAAAATGCATTGCTGGCAACATTTGGTTTTCAAAAATGCATTGCTGGCAGTATTTGGTTTTCAAAAATGCATTGCTGGCAACATTTGGTTTTCAAAAATGCATTGCTGGCAGTATTTGGTTTTCAAAAATGCATTGCTGGCAGTATTTGGTTTTCAAAAATGCATTGCTGGCAACATTTGGTTTTCAAAAATGCATTGCTGGCAGTATTTGGTTTTCAAAAATGCATTGCTGGCAACATTTGGTTTTCAAAAATGCATTGCTGGCAACATTTGGTTTTCAAAAATGCATTGCTGGCAACATTTGGTTTTCAAAAATGCATTGCTGGCAGTATTTGGTTTTCAAAAATGCATTGCTGGCAACATTTGGTTTTCAAAAATGTATTGATGGTAATAACCTTTTACAAAGAATTTCTGGTATTAAAACCTATTTTTACAATTTCATAGTGTTTTGACCCCAGTTACAATTCCATTGAATAACGTTTTGCATCTTGATTATGTATTATGAAATATGAATTTTTACATATCCAATTTTTTTTTTTATATGGATGAAGTGTCCATCATTTCTATATACTTCAGACGATTAGTGTTTTGTTACTTGTTATGTTTTGTTCTTTGAACTTCTTTTGTTTCTACTTTCTCGTCTGATTTTGCTCCCTTAGTTTTACCATTCGGTTCTTTTAATGAACTTTGTCGAGATGATGATCTTTACCTTGTTTGTGATGGGCTAGAGATTCATTTGAAGAGGAGATTTAAGGCAATAGTAATGTGTTTCAACAGAAAGATGTTGAGAATACCATGAAGAGAGAATGTGATCACTAAGGAAGTTTTTAAGAAACAAAAAGGACACTTTTGCTTAAGATTAAAAAGAGATAATTGAAATTTTTGGAAAACGAATGAGGAAAGAGGGCTTAGAGAATTTGGCATTCACAAAATATACCAAAAGCAAGAAAGACAGAGGGAAATTGAGTAACCTACCTAACATGCTTATGTAAATGGGTGGTAGAACAGGAACTGGAAGAGATGCTAAATATTGCTTAAAGCAACAAAAGTTAGAAAATTGTGGAGATCTATGATGACCTGAAGGGATATAGCATATAAAAAGAAAAAGAATTCAATCCATTATTTAGACTAGAATCATCTTTTTCATTTATGACAATGTTTCAGCCAATGTGTTCTTTGGTCATCGTCAAGTGTATGTCTCATTCAAAAATATCTGAAGTGTGTTCCAAATGTTTTTCTTTTAAAATTTAGAGGCGCAAAATAAATCTTGAATATTCAGGGTAACAAATTTGTCAAATTGAAACAAGGGTAGAATTTGGGTAAAAAATAACACAAAACCTGAGGACAATTATTCAAAGATTATCCGAGACAATATAGACTTGCTGATGGTTGGAGAACAATTCAGCTTAAATGCAAAAATCAAATCAACAAAGATGAAGAAACAAATCTGGATAACTAAAAAAATAAGAACACTATTTACATTATTCAGACTATTGTCCTCATCTTTGTCGCCATATTTATTACAACGTTTCGGCTGTTGTATGATCCAGCCTTCTTCAGGTGGTTGGAATGTTGAACTGAACTCTTTATTTCGCAATAGTCCAAATAATGTAAATAGTGTACATAATACTGCATCTCAGAAATATAGACAAAATAAGAACAGAATACTTAATACATCCACTTTCAATGTGAATTGTACACTAAAAGAAGGTGATAAAACGAATTGGCCAAAATTTTGGTGGTAACAACATCTAAGCAACACTTGAATGAAAATAACTTAGGGAAAACAATCACAAATAGATTTTCTCATATTCACTGAGAAGCATCAGAAGCACAAGGCCAAGCAAAATGAGGAAAAAAAAATCAGTGAACTTACATTTCTGATTTCTTCATTTCGAATCAAAGTCCTGAGAGCCACCAAAGCACAGATTTGGATTGAAATGTTTGCATCTTGGCAGGCAAGATCCAATAAACTGCAAATAGAAAAGAAAATTCAAATTACAAAATGAATAAAAAAAACAAAAAATTTCTTCCTCTCTGATTAAATCCCACAGCCCAGACTTTTTTATTTCACCTAAATGATGCCATTTCTTTATAAATAAGAAAACATTCAACATTCATTGACCAAGCATTTGCTGATGGTATAAAATTATAAGATCTGTCTCTTAAAACAATTTTTCACAAAAATAAGTTTTTCAAGTCCAGTAGCTGTTATTGCTCTTTCCTGTATTGATGAAGATTTCCTTCCTTGCCTTTTCTTTGGGGTAGTATGGAACTTCAGCATCATGATTATGTTAATATTCTCTCTTTGAGTTACATATGCTATCTATTTTAGTTGTTGCTGCTGTTTAAAGTCCTCAAATGATGTGATTTCTGTTATCTGGCAAAGTTCTTTGTTTGTGATTCTGTAACGACAGTCCACTAGGTTTCTTGAAGAATGGTCCTTGCTGTAGTCGATACATTCCACTCACTCTCAGCCATTTTTAACTACTGATCTGAGAAAGCAGTTGCATAGTATCTGATGGCATTTACCTTTATAAAGATAATCAGCAGATGAAACATACTGGTAAAGAAAAGTTTTCCTATTATCTTTATATATATATATATATATATATATATATATATATATCCAGTTAAAGTGAGAATAAAAGGAGTATAATTCTACTGTCCATAACATTTGATTTAAAAGAGGCTCAATACAAAGCAGAGTTAGTTTACCATCGCCCAGAGACACATTTGTAGTGTTGAAATATAATTGTAATTGTATAGCAATTTTTAGCATGCTTTTGATTTAATATACTGGTGGTGACGGGATACCAGCCATTGTCCTGAAGAAATGCGCGCCTGAACTGGCACCTGCCCTCTCTAAATTATACAACCTCTGCCTCAAGGAGTCTTGTTTTCCTGACTGCTGGAAATCCTCAACCATTGTTCCTGTCTTTAAGAACTCTGGTGACCCTTCCGACCCTTCCAATTACCGTCCTATCAGTCTCCTACCACTCTTCGGCAAAGTCTTCGAGGCCATTATCAACACCGAAGTGATTAATCATCTGATATCCCATGATCTGCTCTCAGACAAGCAGTATGGTTTCTGCTTTGCCCAATCTACGGCCGATGTGTTTACGGCCATCACTGAATTTGTCTACCAAGCTATTCATAAGAACAGTGAAGTTCGTGCCGTGGCCCTAGACATCTCCAAAGCGTTTGATAGAATTTGGCATGCCGGCCTTCTTCGCAAGCTCCAGGGTTATGGTATCACAGGTCGATTGTTTGACCTAATACAATCATTCCTGTCAAACCGGGAATTGAAGGTCGTTCTCAGTGGATTCATCTACAGCTCCTATCCCACTAACGCAGGTGTTCCTCAAGGCTCCATCCTAGGCCCTACTCTGTTCATCATATTCATAAACGACCTTCCTGACGCCATAGATTCCCAAGTCGGCATCTATGCGGACGACACCACAATTTACTCCTGCCTCAAACACAAATCTAGTGATGCTGACAAAATTAACCCGGCATCTCGGATAGAAAAGGACCTCCAATCGGTTGTGAACTGGGGCGAGAAATGGATGGTTAACTTTAACGCCTCTAAAACAAAACTGCTCTCTATTAACCACCACAAGGATCCATCCCTGCATCCCATTAGAATGTCTGAAGACCAACTTCTCGAGAGCTCCTCTCTGCGGCTGCTTGGTCTCACGCTGTCCGCTGATCTGAGATGGAACAAATACATCGAGTCAGTTGCATCATCCACCACAAGGAAAGTTGGTTCCCTGTGCCGGGCCAGGAAATTTTTCTCCCCGGAATCGATCCTCCAAGTCTATAAACCAACCATTCGCCTTTGCATGGAGTATTGCTGCCATTTATGGTCTGGGGCCCCTGCTGCTTGCCTCAGGGTTCTTGATAAGATCCAGAGACGGATATGCAATGTGATTGGCCCTGATCTGTCATCTCGTCTGCAGTTGCTCTCTCACAGATGCGATGTTGCCTCGCTCTGTCTTTTTTACAAATACTTTCACGGTAATTGCTCTGAGGAGCTGCTTTTGCTTGTCCCTAGGCCTCTTGAATTTAAACGTCCTACGAGGCTGGCGTCCCGTCCCACCCCTTCACCGTTGAAACTGTTATATGTAGACGTCTCTTCTACTCCAATAGCTTCATGTCTCGCACATCTCACCTGTGGAACTCCCTTCCCTATTACTGTTTCCCTGACAAATACAATCTCCAACGGTTTAAGTGTAGCGTCAATCGACATCTCCAGTTGCCTTGATCTATCCACTTCCCTTCTCCACATCCTTTCACCTTTCATTCCTATCTGCTCTCGCTCCAAATCTTCTGTAGCCCCCTTGCCTTGATCAACCCACTGTCTTTCTCTTTCTCCACATCCTCTCCTTTACCACTCCTATCTGCTCTTCCTCCAACCCTTCTTTAACCCCTTGCGTGATAGTGGCCTCCAGCCTTGCTTGGGGTGATACGCTTAAAAAAAAAAAAATATTGGTTTCATTTTTAAATCATTGTGTCACTTTCACAACTTTGTGGTTATTTATATTTTCATAAATATTGTCGGCTACAAGAAGAGAGAAAGGGACTGAGGGAGAGATTCAAATCTATATGTTTGTGCAAGTGAGAACAAGGGAAATATTTGAGGAATATTATTCACATATGATACATAATATGTAGATATGAACTAAGTTAGGCAGTGGATAATGTGTTTTATCAATGGCCCTGGCAACAGTGTGACAAGATACTTTCCAGATGGCCATGCACAGCTGTCATCCCATTGAATGAAGAATTCTTGTTCATCACTAGGGAAAACGCATCATTAATGGAAGTGGTTGTGTGGAAAAATAATGTTCTTGTCACTGAAACTTACTCTATCCCAAAGTGGTAGTGCACTCCCTGTAATTGTTGTAGATTCTGTAGGTAAAAAATATATCTAAATGTATTACTGTCAGAACGTCCCTTGTATATGTGAAATCAAATGCAACAGACTGAAACATTTAAAAAAAAAAGAAAGAAAAAAGGTTACAAAGTAAAAAAATAAAGAAAAAGTTATCCATACTCACTTCAGAATGGTTTTATGATGAATGAGTTCTTCACACAGCAAATTTGAATGCAAACCCATATTACCACAAGCACCTGCAAGAAAAGTGCAATTCAAAATGAAATTACCACTATGATCTTAGAGACAGTCACGGGTTCATGCTGGGCCTTCCATGATATTTTTACAAATAATGGAGGTTACTTAGCAGTACCACTCTTCTTTCCAAGTAATACATGACAAGTTGTACCAAGTTGCTTAATACAGACAGTAGGGAATAGTCCTTAACTAGATCTTTTGACAGAGACAGGTTCTTATCTTTCTCAACACAAACTACCACAGCCAGAATTTGATCTCAGTTCACCAACTTGATTTTCGAAGTTGTTAACCCTTAAGCCAACAAAGACACAGTTAGAAATGCAATAAAGGATGCTTTTATTCCTTTTGTAATCACTTGTCAGTCATGAGAAAGCCATTGTCTCATGGATATTGATCATTAATCACATTCAAAGTTAAAAGACATATTTGGTGGCATCTACTGTGACTCAAGCTCACTTCAGACCTCAAGTGGAACTCGTATATATCATCCATTGCTAAAGATGCTAGAAAAATGGTCAGTTCCTTGTACTGCTCCAGAAAGTACCTGACTCCTGCTGCCAGGCTCTATCTTACAAAAGCCAGAGCAAACAAAAAATGGTGCTTTGCTGCCACATTTGGCCTGAAACTGCCCCACCCTCACTTTCCATTCTTGACAAAGATCAAAAGAGTTTATACGGCTTTGTGGTTTGGTTTGGTTTGTTTTCCTTTATGGCATATCAACCTCAATGGGTCATTTAATGCTACCAACATTTTTATTGCTGGTAATATATTTTTTTAATGTATAGCTGGTAATTTTTTTTTAAAAATGTATTGCTGGTAATAATTTTTTACAAATTATTTCTGCTATTAAAACCTATTTTTACACTTTCATAGTGTTTGACTCCTGTTTGGGGGTTAACTATTTACCCATAGCTGGGACCCTAACAGGTGCTAACACCCTGGGTCAGGGTGGGCCTGGGAACACCAGCAATTAAGAGGTGGTTCGATGTTCCTTAATCAGAGGCCTTGCTGTTGGACATAGTTTATCATCTTACCCAGGATGCGTATGTAGTTTATCGTTATACCCAGGATGGCGGCTTTGTGGGTGATGAATTATTTCCCGTCCTACAACCCCTTTGCTAGTCTCTTGCTAGTCTAATGCTATTTTCATGGCAGATAATCAGACAAGCTAGATTCTGTCATTCCACCAGTTCAGACATTTACAACTTCAACCTGTCATGCCACATAAACAGTTAAATCATCCCCATTCCTTTTGTATTCCATTAATAAGAAAGAAGTTCTATTCTGACTGCTTCTGTTACTTTGTGGAAGAGACGCCGTAAAGAATGATTCCCTAATCAGTACAATTTTAACCTCTTGAATAATATGCACCTCTTACTTTCTCCTTGTATGCCCTTACAACAACCTCACTCAGTAACTTTCTACCTTGAGTGGTTCTTGGGTCTTGTATTAAGTGAACAATAAACTGTATAAGGTGCTACTTAATCTTTATAATTAATCCCTTGGAATTAACTGGTCACGGCTGGATTCTGTGTAAAATTTTACAATTCTTCAAGATTATTATTAGTTGACTTTGACACTGTGCCATCTTAAAAGCCCTTTCATTAGTTAAAAAATTCACCTTGTGTTTGGTATGATAACAACTTCTTTTCTCTATTTAATATGCGCATTGTAAAATAGATAGATAAATAGTCAAAGTCCGACAATTATTTTAACACATTTTTATGTTTATACATCCTTTTTTTATAGATACAAATATTTAAGGACGCCTATTTTCTATGGCAATTTCTCAGACATTCAGGCCGGTAAATGTTGTTAATACTGTTTATTATAAACAGAGCATTTGCTTAAATATTTGTATCTATAAAAAAAGAATGTATAAACATAAAAATGTCTTAAAATAGATAAATAGGTAAATTATATCTTCACCATTCTTTGATGTAATATTATAACTGAATTTTACAGTATTTCACCACAACAATTTATACAAAACCTAATCAGTAAAGGTATGGAACGCATAACGTAAGAGGGCTACTTTATTTCCCAGTTTGTCATTTTTTATCCCTAAGCCAACATAAAGAGAGAGAGAGAAGAAAGAGAGAGAGAGAGATAAATATAATACAAGGATGAGATGTCAGGTTTAACAATGTAGTTTTTACTTGTTATAAATAAGAAAAAGAGATTATACTTACTGGCTGTATGAGCTCTTGTCTTGTTGATGGGATCCTTCAGGAGCTGCGTCATGATAGGGATAGCAGGGATGAGTTGACGGTAGAGAATATCACTGTGAAAGGCAGCATTTCCCACAGCATAGGATGCACTCTGAACAAAAGAGTCAGCATTAATGTTCGCACTTCTGCCACTTTTTCAATGCAATGGCAGGACTGAATATCTTCAACTCTCACAGCCTACGATTTAGCATGATTTTTGAAACATTAGTTTTGAAATCCAAGGCACATAACAAGGAAAGAAGGCTTAGAGAATTAAAGGAATAATTCTTGTTCATACTGAAGGCAAAAGGGACCAGGGAAAGCAGCATATAACCTATCTAACAAGCTTGTGCAAATGGAGGTCAGAACAGAGTTTAGGTGAGATAGCAAAAAGACAAAAATTTACTAAAAGCTACAAAGGACAGGAAATTATGGAGAGCCATGTCCTGAAGCGACATGGCACATAGAAGAAAAGATTTTGCAATCTTAGAACATTGCAGTAAGAGGAAAAATTTGACTGTCACACTTTATACAGCTGTGCTTTATTCAATACCATTTTTTAATGCCATATCCATTCAGGACTGAGAAGGATGTGAAACTCTACAGGTTCCTTTTTTAAAATATCTATGAACTACCGTAACTTGTTGCAAAAGATAACTGAAAGCTTTTGTATTTTCTTTTAGATTGGCTGCCACTGAACACTGAAAGCTTGAGAGCACAATCTGCACTACTATTTAACCCATATCAGAGTGAGGGGGATTGCCTTTCACAGGGGCATTAATGCAAAGTGAACAAAACAAACTAGATTAGAATATGAACTCAACATGCCAATTTCCTTTCCATGCTGATAGATGTTATATAACACGCACACCTTCAATATTGAGATTCTTTTTCTATGTGCCTTATTTCTTCAGGACATAAGTGATTATGTCTTTCCACAACTTCCTAGCCCTTATAGTCCCCAGTAGCATTTCTTTCTTTTCCAAGCCTCTCACTCCCTGTTCCAGCATTCATTCACACAAGCTCATCAGGTAGGTAGCCTGCTGCCTTTCCCTATCTCTCTTGCACTGTGAGGGTTAAGTTTTCTAAGCCTTGTTTCCTCATTATGTGTACAAGAAATTTTAAGTGTCTCTGATTTTGAGTACACGTGTTCATTTTGTTACCATTTTCTTTAAAACTTCTTTGCTGGTGCTAGGATTTTGGAAACCCCGATGGGAACTCAAACCAATAATGTTTCTTGTCAACTGCATTTTTTTTTCATTTCAAATAACTTTTTGTAATATCCATACATTACATCATTTTATATACATAGTGCTGTTTTTATTTTTTCAGTAAGTAACGTTTTATTATAATTGATTCTGTATTCAAAGTACATTTATCAATATCTAAAAAGCTTAACTAAGTTTGGCTCATAGCCAAATAGTGGTAAATGTGTTGGGATAAAAGATTGTTTTATGGCAATCATCCAAATAAGGAATACCTGATGCTCTTGAAAATTAGCATTACAAACCCAAATAGTTATTTGCATGGAATACCGATGACTGGCACTAGTAGGAAATATGAAACTATCTCAGCAACAAGATCAGCAGAAGGCATCAGTCATTTAGCCAAATGAAACATTTTCCTATGTTCATTCCCAGGAACTCCGTAATTCCAACCAACTTCAATTCGAGTGACTTCAATCCCATTGATGTTCAGAGCTGCCATGACCAAGGACCATCTCTCAAAATTACTGGCCTCAACTTGATTTCTCTGTTTTGCTCATAATCAGCTCTACATTGGTTGCTCTATGAGTGGTTCCCTAGAAATCACCCAATAGAATTTAAGTGCTAACAGTTTATACAGAAACACTGTCAACTCTTAAGGGGTAGTGTCAGTTCTTCTACCAGTGGAGTAGCCTCCTGTATCACTCCCCCAGTGTTGTAGTGCAGGTGAATGGCAAGTGGTCGCACTGTCTCAGTTGGTTCATCAGGGTTACCCATTGATGGCCGTACTTTACACTTTGGCATTGGAGCCTCTCTTTCATGACTGAGGGACAAGGCATGCAGTCTGGCCCTATATGGGATTGCTGTCCCTGGCGTGGCTTAAGCCTTTGTTTCTGTGTATGCCAATGATGTGTCCACATTTGTGTCATCCCGCAGTGACAGTGAGGTGGTGCTGAAGGTGCTTCGATGCTATGCAATGGTCACAGGGGCCAAGATTAACCGCAACAAGTCTTCTAGTTTGCGTTTAGGTGTCTGTAAGAGGGTCGATCTTCTGGGGCCCTTTGATTGGACTGATGGGTCCATCTGCATTCTTGGAGTGTGGTTCAGGCCCGAACTCTAGCTGAAGAAAAACTGGTCAGAATTACAGTCAAAAGTCAGTGCATTGGTCGAGATTTGGCACCAAAGGCAGTTGTCCTTGAAGGGTTGGGCTGAGGCATGTGCCACTTATGCATGTCCTC
Organism: Acanthosepion esculentum; assembly: GCA_964036315.1. Classification (NCBI taxonomy): domain Eukaryota; kingdom Metazoa; phylum Mollusca; class Cephalopoda; order Sepiida; family Sepiidae; genus Acanthosepion; species Acanthosepion esculentum. The sequence continues at coordinate 127,350,061 of OZ038478.1, read as the reverse complement.
TCATCCTTTACTAGCTGGCTGTACTTCCTTTCTGTAAGGAACGTAAGAAGGCGATTGAGCGTTTGATCTCCTCTCTCTTGTGGTGTGGGTTCAAGCATCATGTCAACAGAGATGTCTGTGCCCAACATCCATGTCATGGGGCACTGGGAATGCCATAGCTGGTGAGTCATCAACATGCCTCAAGGTTGGCTTTCCTATGTTGCATGTTGACAGAGGATTCAACCTTACGGGGGAGGCTGATGCCACATTCCCTTGCCTTATCATCACTCCTCCTGTTTCTATGGCTAAACATCATCATAGGCCCAAGGATCAGTTGCATTTCCTTCCCAAGTGTCTATCAGCCTTGAGGGTCATTCTTTGGTCCAGTGACCTTTCTCAGGCTAGGAGAGTCTTATATTAGGAATTAGAGGAGGGGGTCATGAAGGATCCGCTCTGCAACCAGTTCATTTGTCAGTGATCAAGTTGTGCCCTTTCTGTAGATTATCTCAGCAACCCTGAGTTTTTGCTTACCTGGTAAATAGTTCAGAACAGGCTATCCCTCAAAGACATAGCCTTCAGAAGAGGCTTGGCGGATTTGCCTGACTGTCATCGGTGTGACCTTGGCTTAGAGGAAATGGCTTTGCACGCCTTCTACCATTGTCCTCGGGTGCACCTTCACTGGGACTATGTTGGTGAATTGATGGCTCATGTTACTCCCGAAAAACTTGTGCTCATTGATTGCCACATATATGTGACAATGTGTCACCCCCGTATTATGAAATAAAACAGATAGTGTTTCTGGCCATGGCTAGAATGGTGATTTGGATGATGAAGATGGAGGAAATCTTGCAATGTGATCTCTATTCTCATCAGGATCTGATCAGACTCTTTGAGCATCAGCTCAGTATGAAGATTAGAACTGATAGAAAGTGTTTGATATTGTCAGATTTCAGCAAAAGGTGAGTAACTATGGTGAGCCTGGTTCATGTGAACGGAGCTAGCCTTGATTTTCCTTTTTAAGTCCCCTGTCACAATGGAGCGGTTTCCTGTGGATCCCTCCCCTGGTTAAGATAGACTCTTCTTGTGTACTTAGTTATGTGAGTAAATGTCATTCCTGGCCTGTGCCCGGCTTCTCCCTATGACTCAAGTCGAGATTCCCAACCTCCCTGGTTTGCCTTTTTCATCTCAACTGGGTAAGTTTTTTGAATTTTCTCATGCCTATAATATTTTTATCCTTCCTCCTCCCTTAGAGAGAGAGCCTCTTGATTTTGTCAGAAGACAGAATACAGCAGCAATTTTTGAGGAATGGACAGCTCTTACTAACATCATTCTTTATTCAGTTTGCTTTCGGGGTCATCACCTCCACTCACCATCATTTCACAACACTGATAAAATTTTTATATATTAATATTTTTGTATACACAGTTGTACATATTGAAATTTTTACATCATGGAGTTTTTTTTTTTGTTAACTACCCTGTGCATGTGAGGTATTTTGGTGTATGTAAGAGCGAATGTTGATGGATATATTTTTAAGGTGAGTAAATTGTAATGCACGAATGAATCATGAATCTGATTAACTAGGTATAGGATAATTAGTGTCAACCAGCCTTGACCCATCTCACCCCATTTTTGGCCTTGTGCCACAATCACTGTATTCAGTCAGTATTAAATCATATACATCAGAGTATTTATTATGTAACCTCTACTTTTTCATGTGCAAATAATAATTTTTTCTATTTGTTATGTAAGAAGAACTATATTAAGAGACATTTTTTTCCAGGGAATCAAACCAGGAAAGCTAAGAGCCTAAATGTTGTGAGATGAAATGATCGTTAAAATTCTGGTGAAAGGAAGTAGTCATGCTTGAACATGGACAGCTATTCCTTGATGTAATTAATGGCCACTATATTCAGTATCTTCATTATAGATAGTGGCATTAACTCTAAGGACCTATGGAAAGAAATGGTCTGATATGACATATTTTCATTGCTAACCATGCCCAGAACTATCACAGATGATAAAGATTACAAACAGAAAGGGCTAAGTTGAACAAAAAAGTATATGAAAATTGATTGCTCAATATTAATTTTTAGCAATGAATATAGAGCTACATTGGGTGGATCTGATGGCTGGGCTAGAAGTTGGGTAAGGCCCTTCATCGTAATAATGAAACTCAAGCAAATACTTATCCTTATCAAATTACCTTTGAGAAATTTAATTATTTTCAACAAATTCGTTTAGGGTTCAACACTCACTGATTCCCACTATTTTATATATCGGACGTGATTTTAATTTTCTGTTTCTTTATCTATTTTTTTCCTAATTATTTAAGACATCCCTCGGGGAATTTTTGTGATTTATTTCTAATTTCTAATCAACTCAAATCACTATTTTGCAACTCCACATTGAACGAGGGCCAGTGCATGGTCACACATGATATTATAAAAAGGTTTTATAAATGGTTAGATGTAAGTGTAAGTTCTATTCTAATAGTTTCTTCTCTTGCACTTCTTGCTTGCAGAACTCTCTTCTGGCTTCTTGCTTTCCAGTCAACTTTGATCTTCCAAAATTTAAATGCAATGACAGTTGTTATCTTCTGTCCTCTTAATTCCTGTTCTTGTATTGTTCTCTCCCCTTAATAATGTTTTTCTTATATTCTTTCACACTCAGTAACCCCTTCCATCTTAATGACTTTATTACCTTGCTTGGGGTGAAATGATTAAAAAAATATGGAACTGATGTTATCAGTTAAAAAGAAATTTTTCTGCTTGAACGTCAACTGATGCATTGAATTGTTTGTGTGTGTGTGTGTGTGTGTGTGTGTGTAAAATATATATACACGAGTTTGTCGTTGCTTTGAAATTTTTCATGCAATAAAAACAGACTATCATTATTGTTTCACCCGTGTATTGTTTGATATATTGAAATGTAATTGTCATCTTTGACAATGGCTTATGTAAGCCGAAAGCTTAGATAGGATTCAAACATGTATCAATGCAGTGATTTCTTTTCGTCTTTCAATGATAATGTTATTAAGCTTATCAGACAATATGAAAGGAACTTACTTAAATAGACAAAACTTGTCTATATTATTTAATGAAACATGCATCAATATATATATATATATATATATTTATATTATGTATATGCAGTTGTGAATCTGATTAGCTAGGTATAGGATAGTTAGTGTCAACCAGCCTTGACCCATCTCACCCCTTTTTTGGCCTTGTGCCACAATCACTGTATTCAGTCAGTATTAAATTGTATACATTTTTTATTATTTAACCTCCTCTTTTTGATGTGTAAATAATTTTTTTTCTTTGTAAGAAGAACTATATTAAAAAACATTTTTCCCAGGGAATCAAACCAGGAAAGCTAAGGCTTATTGAATATATATTGATAATAATTTGTTGTTAGTATCAAGTTTTATTATGCAAACAAAGTGCCGCATAAATGTTTATATTCATATAAATTCAAAAGATGTCTGTCAAAATAGATATTTGATCAACACAATATCCCATTTTATTGCACTTCTCCCCCTTGGAAATGCATTTTACTTGTCTGCCACCTACAATCTTCAAAAGTTTAAATGCAACATCAGTCACCATCTTCTGTTTTCCTGAATCCTCATCATTTTATTTTCCTTTCTCCTCACAAAAGTTTTATTCTTTTTCCCTCCCAGTAACACCTTACATCTTCAACTGGGTAAACAATTTGTAGAAAGCCAAATCTTGCAAGAAAATGGCACCTACCTTTCTTACATTTGCCTCTTTGTCCTTTAAGCAACCAAGAAGGTCTGTGAAGAGCTGTTCTCTGAAAAGAGGCAAAAATCAAATCAGGAGGAAATTTTTACATGTACTACACACTTGAATAATCTTTTATGTATCTTGCTGGCAATAAAAGAACAATCTTATTTACCTCTAACAGGATTACTCTTGCTTGAAATACTGCTTCACAATTTACTCCAAGAAATCAACAAAAATGTCTTCCGTTAAAAGATTAAGCAATTTCTGTTTAATCGTGATGGCTTGGTGAAAAAGGTTGTCTCCCCAACATAGAAGTAGAAACCCATTTGATAACCTTAGAGGTTCAGGCACCGGCAGTGAGGACATACACTCTTACAAGGACCTGGGACCTGCTCCTAGGCCAAAGTGCCAGCTCCAGAGAAAGGGAAACACAGACCTATTCTGATGAAGTTATCTGTGTCAGCAACAGACCCCTCTGGTAATTCATGCTTCTACGTAGGCGAGGACAATGTTTGTATTAGCTTTTCTAATAATAATAATAAATATTATTATCATTGTAACTTGCATCTAAGCCTTTTACTTAACCTATTCACTCCAACAATAGTGAACTGTTTTTTTCATTATCCATTACATTATGCACATAGTGTGTAAATAACTATCTAAATATATCAAATAATCTATCAAAAATGTCAAAAGATAAATAAAAGCCGTTTTTTTCCCAAATGAAAATCTAGAGATACTGGTCTATATTAATATTCATGTTTGGAATCAGTGTCAGTTCTGGTCTACTCTTAGTGGAAGGTAGACTTTTTTCTTGCATCGTTCCAATGCCATCCATTCATATTGCCAGCCACAAGTCATAGAGAAGCAGGAGGTGGTAGAAGAAAAGCAACATAATACCAACATAACAACTGTCCCAAGTATCACCAATCTACCTACCCAGACAGACAATTGAAGTCCTGAATAAAAATACCTACTTAATAATATGGGAAGCCGGGTTTCTGTTATTATTTCTCAACATTGCATTTGTCTTTCACCTTTTTATCTTGTAAGCATGCAGTGGGCCCTTTCCCAGTTTCCAGTGCACATCAACACGATCAACAATCAAAATGTAATGTGTGGGGTAATCAGTGGTTTTCTTGCTTCCCTGTCACCAACAATCTTCAAAAATTTAAATGCAACGTCAATTGTAAACTTCTGTACCTTTATTGTTTTTTCTCTTCATTAAATTATTCTCATTCTCTTCCATATCTTGTACCTTAGTGAATATTATCACCTTGTTTCATATGAAATTATTAAAAAAAAAATTAACTTTTTATGATGTTTGCGCAAGTAGCATAATGGCGATCAATGCAGAACATGTTTCACATAGAACATGTTTATACTTACACAAATCACTAATGTGCCATGATCGTTTAATAAGCAACTCAACAATTTTCAGAATGACTCAAAAAACATTTTACATGTTATAAGATTCAACAATTGACCTAGAGAGAAAGAATATTTGGCATCACTGAATTTTACCGTTTTCAAAGTATTCCAAGATCCTTCTACATTAGAACAATTTGACAAACACATCTTACTCATAGCTTCTCAGTAAAATAAGAAAAGGAAGGTTAAAAAGGCATTATTTATTTACTCACCTTTCTTGAAAGACATTGCACAAAAAATCTGAATGTTTTAAGAGGTTTCCCAATAAATTGCAAGTACGGGATTTGATACCAGCATCTGGATGAGTGAGCATCGGATGAAGAACTAGATAGTCACCTGGAAGCATGAAGAAACATTGCAAAGAAGGAAGTTCTTTGTAAAGACTAAGAAAGAGGAGAGTCAATTCAAGAATTCCACAGAGATCGCTTGACAGGCTTCTATAGCAAGACCAGTAAGACACTAAGTCAGATAAACTCTCAAGGATGTGATATGCAAGTTCAAATCTCACTGGAGAACATATTATTATTTGTGATTCATTTCTGATTCATGTTGCTTAATTAACATGTAATACAATGCTTGTGAAGTTAACAAAAAACAAAACAATGAATATGCCTATACCTCACAGACTTTGGCATTACTCGTTAATTAGGTGCCTTTTATAAGATGATGCGAAAATCATATACATGTAAATGAGTGACAGTGACAAATAAAAAAATGACCTTTATGCACTGATTTATTTTCATGAAATACATCTCTCAGATGCTCTGGCACACAACATTAAGCTCTTTGGGTTTTACAACAACAAACCTCTTCTCTACAGCAACCCAATCCATATTGATCCAATATCAACTTGTATGCCAGCCATCAGCTATCACTCTTCTTATAGAGAATGCTCGTAATCCACTGTGATGAAAAAAATCAACACACATGCATTAAAAAAAAAAAAATGGAAGCACCTCACCCTGTATGTCTGTTGAGTCAGAAAAAGATAAATGTAACCCTGGTGAGTGAGCAAACAGTCTACATTTTAAATGGAGGAGTCAATATTAAAATAAAGGCTGATTCTTTAATGTTAACGGATGGAGCTCATTCAAATTTCATCTATTCTCTGACCAACACTTTTCCACATATTCTTGTGACCATGGACCATTCTCATTGGTAAAATGAAAATAAAAAATTTATTAAGTGTTTTCTGATGACCAATGGATGCAACATACTCATGAGAAAGACCAAAAAATATGTCAGCCAAAATATTTGCCCTCAATCCTGTTATTTTGTAACTTTTTGATGTTCTTGTTGGAAGGACAGAAACATAGAAAAGAAAAAAGTATTAAATAAATTCTAATGACCACCAGATGTAACATACTCCTGAGGAAGGCCGAGGAACATGTCGGCTAAAATGTTAAAATTACAGAACTGAAAACAATGGTTTGAAAGATATAAAGAATAATAAAAACATATTTGTTACCATTGTTCATCCACTACAAGTCCCATGAGCCGCCCAAGGTAGAAGCTTGCTAAATGAGGTTGTTATAAGGAGGCAGCAAGAAGTACATATTATGAGAATAGGCAAGATAGATAGTAGTTGACTCTAGACTTGAAGAGACTACGAAGCATCCTCTCGGGTGTCTGTTCTACAATACAGCTGTTTTGGGGAAGAAGCTGTCTGTGGGACTTGATCAGTGGAATACAAAGGGAACTACATCAACATCACTAAAGGAGTGCCAACATTTTAATGCTTTTGAGAGGAAATAGCCCAGGAAAGGCCTTTTAACTAATGCACTAATAACAGCAGCCATTCTACAAACGCTTGACAATCTTAGCAATGAATTGTTGAATGAACACACTACTAAAGATGATATTTCTGACCCCAAAATGGATAATAGAATGATATGCCTTTTTGTTGTTTCTTTTAATCTTATAATTATTTTATCAAATATTCTCATGCAACCTATCGTCATTTAAAAAAAATTCTATTGTAGAATCCAAGGAATCATTAAAATGTGAATTGCAATAAAATATGGAAGTACAATGATGTCAAATGTCTACTCACCAGAAGGTCCTGCCAGAACTGACTGAATAAATGAGACGTGGTTGGTTGAACTTCTAACAAGATGACAACAGATTGAAATGATATCACAGATGACACTTACAGAAACAGTCTCAGACGTTAAGGTTTGGTGGAGAAACAAGACAGCCTAAAAACAGTAACAAAATAAAAATGAACCAATATTTTATCAACAAAAGAGTATTGGTCTGAAAGACATTTTATGAACATTTATCCCACCTAAGTCTGCACACTCATTACAACTATTTTGATAATTTCACTTCATGGTTGAAATGTTCATACCACATTAAAATAGATAACAGGAGATGCACTGACAATAGTCTACTATTAGGGTAGTCAAACCATGGCTCACAAGCCACATGCAGCACTTTGACCTTTAATATATGGCTTGTGGAAACATGTTGGCTGATCTTTTTACATCATAGTTAATATAATAGGTAATTAAGAAAAATTTCAAACTTTATAATTATTAATTGGGTATGAATTGAGTCACCATTGGATTAAAACGTAAGCTTAATGTTAATCTATAACAATGTATTTGTATGTGCAAATTTTGTTCATTTCTTGCAGCTCTTAGCCATCTGTACTCTGTCATAAGTGTCTCTTACATTAAGCAAGTTTGACCATCCCTGGTTCAGAAGATGACTTTATCATTTAACAGGTCCTGTATTTTGTGTTAATTTTAATGCTTTAAATGTACTTTTCCCAGAATTTAAAAAAGAAAAAGAAAAGAAAAATAAAACCCAATGCTTTTATCAACAAGGCTTCTGATCTCAAAGATTCATCACCACAGATATATTCTCAACCTTAAAGACATGACAAGTAGACTCATGTACTTGTAATCTAGCTTTATTGAATATTGCTTCTCATTTAGCACTTAAAGCAGACCAGATTACTTTTTCATCCCGACTGTGATAATAAGGCAGAATATGGCTCATTTGTCTTGTGCTGAAAAGTTCCTGGTCTGATACACTTTCCAAAATCTGATCAAATAACCAAACTATTCATTTTTTCAAAGGGTTTCTTGTCCAGTTTAAGAATTTTTCAGCTCTCTCCTTGTATTTGATGTGCCTACAATCAGATCATGCTGAAAACTCATTCTTGTTCAATCACTGAAATTATTCAGCATCAAGACCAGTCAGTATATATATGAAAAACTGCTTGGGAACATCAGGTACTGTTAGCAACCTTCTACAATTGGAAATATGTTTCAGCTTTAAATAACTCACAAAGGGTTGATAAACCATAAAAACTTACTTCCTAGCTTGGCAGCAGGACAGATACAATCAGATAAAAGACTATCAAACATTTGTATATTTTGCATTATAAAATAATATTTGAGAAAACTGTTTCAAGCCTTTCTCAAAGATAATAATAACTACAAATTTCTTGCATAAAAAGGCCTACACAGATAAGCAATACTAAATAAAGTACCTTTGTATTATAATGCCAATCATTAAATGTTAATGCAAAACAAATAAATAAACAGGTCATCAACTTACAACCTATGTGACTTATGACTATTCAACTTTACAACCACAAATTGGTATGTCTGGTCATGTCTATGCTTCATGTCTGGCAGCGTGAGTGCATCCCAGCTTGGTGTGTGACAATTTCTGCCCAGCTTTTGGCAGTGCTAACATTCCTTCACATGCCTCAAGCTCAGTGTTAGGGCAAACTTACTAAAACACAGTTTCTTCTGAGCTCTTTGAAATTTTTCTTCAAAACCCACCCAAGATGTCTACCAAGAGGAAACTGAGTTTGTCTACTCCTCAACCTGTCAAAAAGGAAAGAAAGGTTATTGATCTTGATATAAAAATCATAGTTGATGAACTAAGTACAAAGGAAGAAAGTGAATGTGATCACACAAGATCTAGAGTTATCACACTATACTGTATTGATGATTTTGAAGGGCAGAGAAAGAATTTCTAAAGCTGTGAAAGGTTCTGCAGCTATGCGGTCAAGAGTTATAACAAAGTAACTGACGAGGTCCATCCACAAAATGGAGAAATTGCTGCATATATGGATGTGTTGTGGAGCTAGGAAGGCTGCATGAATATTTAAATCTGTGCTGCAAATGAAACATTCAATATCCACAAACATAAATTATAAAAAATGGCCAGATGGTAACAATATTCAATTACGACAAAAGGGATAGTTTTCGTGCAACATATTATATTTTATATGCAGAATTGAACAATTTTGTTTTGTAATGATGTGTGTGCGAGAGTATTACTAAGAGAAAAAGTTCTTTACTGCTTCTGAAATGTTCAATGTCAAAAGTAAGTAAAATATTACAATTTTGTTTTGTAATGTGTGTGCGAGAGTATAATTAAGAGAAAAAGTTCTTTACTGCTTCTGAAATGTTCAATGTCAAAAGTAAGTAAAATATTACAATTTTGTTTTGTAATGTGTGTGCGAGAGTATAATTAAGAGAAAAAGTTCTTTACTGCTTCTGAAATGTTCAATGTCAAAAGTAAGTAAAATATTACAATTTTGCTTTGTAATGATGTGTGTGCGAGAGTATAATTAAGAGAAAAAGTTCTTTACTGCTTCTGAAATGTTCAATGTCAAAAGTAAGTAAAATATTACAATTTTGTTTTGTAATGATGTGTGTGCGAGAGTATAATTAAGAGAAAAAGTTCTTTACTGCTTCTGAAATGTTCAATGTCAAAAGTAAGTAAAATATTACAATTTTGTTTTGTAATGATGTGTGTGCGAGAGTATAATTAAGAGAAAAAGTTCTTTACTGCTTCTGAAATGTTCAATGTCAAAAGTAAGTAAAATATTACAATTTTGTTTTGTAATGATGTGTGTGCGAGAGTATAATTAAGAGAAAAAGTTTGTTACTGCTTCTGAAATGTTCAATGTCAAAAGTAAGTAAAATATTACAATTTTGTTTTGTAATGATGTGTGTGCGAGAGTATTACTAAGAGAAAAAGTTCTTTACTGCTTCTGAAATGTTCAATGTCAAAAGTAAGTAAAATATTACAATTTTGTTTTGTAATGATGTGTGTGCGAGAGTATAATTAAGAGAAAAAGTTCTTTACTGCTTCTGAAATGTTCAATGTCAAAAGTAAGTAAAATATTACAATTTTGTTTTGTAATGATGTGTGTGCGAGAGTATAATTAAGAGAAAAAGTTCTTTACTGCTTCTGAAATGTTCAATGTCAAAAGTAAGTAAAATATTACAATTTTGTTTTGTAATGATGTGTGTGCGAGAGTATAATTAAGAGAAAAAATTCTTTACTGCCTCTGAAATGTTCAATGTCAAAAGTAAGTAAAATATTACAATTTTGTTTTGTAATGATGTGTGTGCGAGAGTATTACTAAGAGAAAAAGTTCTTTACTGCTTCTGAAATGTTCAATGTCAAAAGTAAGTAAAATATTACAATTTTGTTTTGTAATGATGTGTGTGCGAGAGTATAATTAAGAGAAAAAGTTCTTTACTGCTTCTGAAATGTTCAATGTCAAAAGTAAGTAAAATATTACAATTTTGTTTTGTAATGATGTGTGTGCGAGAGTATAATTAAGAGAAAAAGTTCTTTACTGCTTCTGAAATGTTCAATGTCAAAAGTAAGTAAAATATTACAATTTTGTTTTGTAATGATGTGTGTGCGAGAGTATTACTAAGAGAAAAAGTTCTTTACTGCTTCTGAAATGTTCAATGTCAAAAGTAAGTAAAATATTACAATTTTGTTTTGTAATGATGTGTGTGCGAGAGTATTACTAAGAGAAAAAGTTCTTTACTGCTTCTGAAATGTTCAATGTCAAAAGTAAGTAAAATATTACAATTTTGTTTTGTAATGATGTGTGTGCGAGAGTATTACTAAGAGAAAAAGTTCTTTACTGCTTCTGAAATGTTCAATGTCAAAAGTAAGTAAAATATTACAATTTTGTTTTGTAATGTGTGTGCGAGAGTATAATTAAGAGAAAAAGTTCTTTACTGCTTCTGAAATGTTCAATGTCAAAAGTAAGTAAAATATTACAATTTTGTTTTGTAATGATGTGTGTGCGAGAGTATAATTAAGAGAAAAAGTTCTTTACTGCTTCTGAAATGTTCAATGTCAAAAGTAAGTAAAATATTACAATTTTGTTTTGTAATGATGTGTGTGCGAGAGTATAATTAAGAGAAAAAAGTTCTTTACTGCTTCTGAAATGTTCAATGTCAAAAGTAAGTAAAATATTACAATTTTGTTTTGTAATGATGTGTGTGCGAGAGTATAATTAAGAGAAAAAGTTCTTTACTGCTTCTGAAATGTTCAATGTCAAAAGTAAGTAAAATATTACAATTTTGTTTTGTAATGATGTGTGTGCGAGAGTATAATTAAGAGAAAAAGTTCTTTACTGCTTCTGAAATGTTCAATGTCAAAAGTAAGTAAAATATTACAATTTTGTTTTGTAATGATGTGTGTGCGAGAGTATTACTAAGAGAAAAAGTTCTTTACTGCTTCTGAAATGTTCAATGTCAAAAGTAAGTAAAATATTACAATTTTGTTTTGTAATGATGTGTGTGCGAGAGTATAATTAAGAGAAAAAGTTCTTTACTGCTTCTGAAATGTTCAATGTCAAAAGTAAGTAAAATATTACAATTTTGTTTTGTAATGTGTGTGCGAGAGTATAATTAAGAGAAAAAGTTCTTTACTGCTTCTGAAATGTTCAATGTCAAAAGTAAGTAAAATATTACAATTTTGTTTTGTAATGATGTGTGTGCGAGAGTATAATTAAGAGAAAAAGTTCTTTACTGCTTCTGAAATGTTCAATGTCAAAAGTAAGTAAAATATTACAATTTTGTTTTGTAATGATGTGTGTGCGAGAGTATAATTAAGAGAAAAAGTTCTTTACTGCTTCTGAAATGTTCAATGTCAAAAGTAAGTAAAATATTACAATTTTGTTTTGTAATGATGTGTGTGCGAGAGTATAATTAAGAGAAAAAGTTCTTTACTGCTTCTGAAATGTTCAATGTCAAAAGTAAGTAAAATATTACAATTTTGTTTTGTAATGATGTGTGTGCGAGAGTATAATTAAGAGAAAAAGTTCTTTACTGCTTCTGAAATGTTCAATGTCAAAAGTAAGTAAAATATTACAATTTTGTTTTGTAATGATGTGTGTGCGAGAGTATAATTAAGAGAAAAAAGTTCTTTACTGCTTCTGAAATGTTCAATGTCAAAAGTAAGTAAAATATTACAATTTTGTTTTGTAATGATGTGTGTGCGAGAGTATAATTAAGAGAAAAAGTTCTTTACTGCTTCTGAAATGTTCAATGTCAAAAGTAAGTAAAATATTACAATTTTGTTTTGTAATGATGTGTGTGCGAGAGTATAATTAAGAGAAAAAGTTCTTTACTGCTTCTGAAATGTTCAATGTCAAAAGTAAGTAAAATATTACAATTTTGTTTTGTAATGATGTGTGTGCGAGAGTATTACTAAGAGAAAAAGTTCTTTACTGCTTCTGAAATGTTCAATGTCAAAAGTAAGTAAAATATTACAATTTTGTTTTGTAATGATGTGTGTGCGAGAGTATAATTAAGAGAAAAAGTTCTTTACTGCTTCTGAAATGTTCAATGTCAAAAGTAAGTAAAATATTACAATTTTGTTTTGTAATGTGTGTGCGAGAGTATAATTAAGAGAAAAAGTTCTTTACTGCTTCTGAAATGTTCAATGTCAAAAGTAAGTAAAATATTACAATTTTGTTTTGTAATGATGTGTGTGCGAGAGTATAATTAAGAGAAAAAGTTCTTTACTGCTTCTGAAATGTTCAATGTCAAAAGTAAGTAAAATATTACAATTTTGTTTTGTAATGATGTGTGTGCGAGAGTATAATTAAGAGAAAAAGTTCTTTACTGCTTCTGAAATGTTCAATGTCAAAAGTAAGTAAAATATTACAATTTTGTTTTGTAATGATGTGTGTGCGAGAGTATAATTAAGAGAAAAAGTTCTTTACTGCTTCTGAAATGTTCAATGTCAAAAGTAAGTAAAATATTACAATTTTGTTTTGTAATGATGTGTGTGCGAGAGTATTACTAAGAGAAAAAGTTCTTTACTGCTTCTGAAATGTTCAATGTCAAAAGTAAGTAAAATATTACAATTTTGTTTTGTAATGATGTGTGTGCGAGAGTATAATTAAGAGAAAAAGTTCTTTACTGCTTCTGAAATGTTCAATGTCAAAAGTAAGTAAAATATTACAATTTTGTTTTGTAATGATGTGTGTGCGAGAGTATTACTAAGAGAAAAAGTTCTTTACTGCTTCTGAAATGTTCAATGTCAAAAGTAAGTAAAATATTACAATTTTGTTTTGTAATGATGTGTGTGCGAGAGTATAATTAAGAGAAAAATTTCTTTACTGCTTCTGAAATGTTCAATGTCAAAAGTAAGTAAAATATTACAATTTTGTTTTGTAATGATGTGTGTGCGAGAGTATAATTAAGAGAAAAATTTCTTTACTGCTTCTGAAATGTTCAATGTCAAAAGTAAGTAAAATATTACAATTTTGTTTTGTAATGATGTGTGTGCGAGAGTATAATTAAGAGAAAAAGTTCTTTACTGCTTCTGAAATGTTCAATGTCAAAAGTAAGTAAAATATTACAATTTTGTTTTGTAATGATGTGTGTGCGAGAGTATTACTAAGAGAAAAAAGTTCTTTACTGCTTCTGAAATGTTCAATGTCAAAAGTAAGTAAAATATTACAATTTTGTTTTGTAATGATGTGTGTGCGAGAGTATTACTAAGAGAAAAAAGTTCTTTACTGCTTCTGAAATGTTCAATGTCAAAAGTAAGTAAAATATTACAATTTTGTTTTGTAATGATGTGTGTGCGAGAGTATTACTAAGAGAAAAAAGTTCTTTACTGCTTCTGAAATGTTCAATGTCAAAAGTAAGTAAAAGTTGTCTGCCTTTTACTATTAAGGTTAAATTCAAATTAGACAAAAGGTTTTTCTAAGAAAGATATTGAATGGAAAGAATTCTTTGTTGAAATTTTCCTAATCTTTCATAAAAGAAGTTTGTTCCAAAATGCAATATAAAAATTAAGTTGTTTCTTTGGCGTCTAAGTTTTTTCTATGAAAGACATTGAGTGGAAAAGTTTGTAGTGTAAATTTTCCTAATCTCTCATAAAGAAAGTTGTTTCTTTGGTGCCTCTCTGAGTTGTAATTCCTGTGTATATCCCTTGTGTGTGATAGTTTCAAATGCTGAATAAACTTGTAGCTTTAGAAGAGTATTTTAAAGAGAAAAGTTCTTGTTGCTGGTTTGGAAATGTTTCAGATGTGTGTAATGTAGTGTGGAAATGTCTGTATGTTTGGAAATGTTTGTATGTACATGCATGTGTAAATATGTTTTCATGGGGGTCTGACCGCACATGCTCAAGACACAAATCCTTTAAGGTTACATTTTCATAGGAAAAGAGAGAAAGAAGAAGTTTATGTCTGATATTTATAATTAATGTAATCACGTGACAGGCTCCTAGAAAAATAGTGGGAAAACTTGACTTGGTCACGTGCTGGAGAAAAAGATTTGTATGTGGGTGGATTGCAACACCCACTTGTGTGTTTATTGGCCAATTCGAAGCTGAGATTTCTTGAAAATCTGTATGAAGCTGGGTAAGATCTTTGATCCACTTCTGGCACAGATTTGTACAAAATTCAACATTGATAAGAAAGTGGTAGTGGGATGCTAAAGATGAAAAATCAGATCAAAAATTTGTTTCCATCGAGGCTTTGTACTGTGCAGGTGGCAGTTAGAAGTTGATTTCAGATTCTAAAAGACCATCCTGGAGAAGACTACAGTCAATAATTTGTAGTAAGTACTGGCTGGTTCAAGAAATTCAAGAAAAGATTCCAAACTCATAATGTTCAAGAGGCATAGATGGCACACAATACATTTACAAATGCAAAGAGAACATGCTTTATATACACTCTGGCAAAATCAATGTGACAAACTAAAAAGAATGCCCTATCTTGGAAGATTTTCTCTCAAAAACACATAAGTTTTCACTAGAAGAAACTTTCTTTATGCTCCCCATATTCATTAAGCAATAAGAAACATGCAAAAATTTCATAGGAAAGGGGCCTGAAAAGTTCTTAGCCTAACCAAGGGATTAAAAAAAACACTTATGTGTGGTAATTTGGTGAGATTTTATGTAGTGGGTGGCATTGAGAACTTTTTAACTACTTGTTTGTATCTAAAGAACAAGTGGGTTGCCTAAGAGTTATGGTTAACAAGCTAGTCTCACAGACCACTACCAGTTAAGTAAGTTAGATTTTTACTAGGTGCTTTACAATTGATTCCCTGTGTCATTTTGACTAAGCCAAGCTTAGTACGACCAATTTGGTGGCTAAGATAGTGGTCAGTGTGCAAACTTAAGTAAAAGTCAAAATTCTAAATACTGATTTTCAAATGAAGTTGGCCCTCACTACTCAGAAGATTTGTGTAATTTAATATTCATCTAACTTTGTGTCATACAAAGCTAAAGTATAAAGAATCATTTTTAATCGCCCATTTCCAAGCCAAGCATGCTTACCCATTAAGCTAGATGAAGCCATTAAAGCAAAAGCAAGACCCAATTATCCTATTTAAAAAATGCACATCTCTCATTGGAACCTTTTGATGTCTATATCTGTCAACTTTATTTTCATGCCCTAAAAGTAAAGAAAGTATTTTAAAGCAATTAAAATGGGTTTCATTTATTATTTATTATCATTACAGATACTATTGTAGAATTCTAATTCTACATCATTTCAGATAGCTACAAATAATTTGTCCAATTCTGTGCAAAAAGTGCATCACAGAGAGTTTATGAACAGCTCCAACTTCATACAGATTTTCAAAAGTTCTAACTGGTCAATAAACATATAAGTGGGCGTTGCGATCCAGCCAAGCACAAGCTTTTTTCCAGCACATGACCAAATCAAAATTTGACACCTCTTTTTTCTGAGCCTACCTAAGTGAATCAAAAAACTGATTCAACCTAACCAGTGACTTCGGGCTATTTGCTGCACAAATCTACGGCAATTCATCTTAAGTTTCAACGTTTCTAGTGAACATGCCACAAACTTCAAGAAATTTCCACTCACTCTTTAATTCATTCACACAGCAGCTTGAATTTATTCCTGCAAGTGAATTAACATCACAACATCTTGCAAGCTTTCAAGAACATTCTACTTCAACCACAATCAAAGGAAGATAACTCCACTCAAACTAAATTCGCACACATGCAATGTAAATCTATTGTTTAAACAGCTTAATTTTCAAAGAGAAAAGTTTCTACTATATTCCACTTTTTGATACTTTAATCACAAATTCTACCAAACTTAACTTCTTAGTTAAACTTGCAAACATCAGTCAAACACACGCATAATTTGAGTTTAATGTTAATTAAACAAACTACAACAAGATTTCAACCAAAAATCTATGCCATTGTAAACCCTTTCACAACATAATGAAAATTGTTTGTTAACCAAAATATCGCTTTTGTCTTTTCTTTTTTTTATGCTTTCCTGTTCATTTTGTTGAAGAATAATATAAATACTGTTTCCCTGACAAATACAATCTCCAACGGTTTAAGTGTAGCATCAATCGACATCTCCAGTTGCCTTGATCTATCCACTTCCCTTCTCCACATCCTTTCATTTTTCATTCCTATCTGCTCTCGCTCCGGATCTTTTGTGGCCCCCTTGCCTTGATCGACCCACTGTCTTTCTCTTTCTCCACATCCCCTCCCTTGCCACTCCTATCTGCTCTTCCTCCAACCCTTCTTTAACCCCTTGCGTGATAGTGGCCTCCGGCCTTGCTTGGGGTGATACGATTAAAAAAAAAAAAAAAATGTATGAAGGCTATATGTTTTTTCTACATGCAGCCAAATTAAACACACATCACATATAATAATAAGATCCTCTACACCAAGGATGGCCAACCTGTGGCACATGTGCCATAAGTGGCGCATTGCATCCTTTTGATGAAAAGAAACTCAGCCACTTCTACTCATTCATTTCAGTGATTTTATATTTATTGCACGTCCTTTGCGAAAGTGCTAAAAGTTTGATTTGTGTTTGTCCCATTTCTTTTTGTTATAACTTTAAAATATGTCCATATTACAACACGTACTGAAAGGAAGTGAATGTCTGTGTGGCGCATTTAAATTAATCGTACAAAATATTGGCGCATGGAATCAAAAGGTTGGCCACCCCTGCCCTACACTATATTTAGTGAGTACATATGTTTGAGTAGACATACCTGTTTGTTTTGTTTTTTCTGTTCATAAATTTAGGAGATACAGATTATGAAAAATCTTAATAAGAGATGTGCACTTTTTTAAAATACAGAACAGCAAAAAAAAACACTCAACTTTCATATGAGAATTATAGTTAATGTTTAATGACCCTTAAGGGCAAACTGATGTTTCTTTTCTTCCTTGTAAGAATCAAGTGATGAGGGGAGGAACCAAATAAGTGCAGGAATCCATATGAAATCTTGTATTAAATTTCAAATCAACCCATCTTACCCAATCAAAATACAAAGCTACTCATTTTAATTTATTGTAAACCAGCTGAAAATCCTTGTTAAGCATCAACACAAAAAGAAAAAAAACTGATTCTGTTGCTTTAAATTACTTTTTCAGTTGCTATAAAAAAAAAGAAAAATTAACTAAATTTTAAATTCTGTACACTTTAAGTAAATAAGAGAGAAAGTAAAATGTCATTTTGTTTACTTTTATAACAAAATGAAATATAAAAACTCCAAAATCTCATTTTGTTGCTGCAAAGTTTGTTCATTCAAGTGATATAAAAATAAAGATTTACTGAATCTTACATTCTCTGCAGTTTTAACAAAAATGCAGACATGAAAGTCAGCATTCTGTTTTATTAACTTACTTCTTTTAAAGTCTTCTCATTCACTTTTACTCCAAGTAAACCCTTGCATCTTAGTAGCATTATCACCTTCCTTGAGATGAAATGATTAAAAAGAATTTTTTTTTTAAGCATTTCACCCCAAGCAAGGCAGAAGTTCCACTAGCATGCAAGGGGTTACAGAGAGTGAGAGCAAGAGTAAAGAGGCGTGATAGAGGAAAGGATGAAGAAAAGGACAGGGAAATGGAGATGTCGATTGACATTGCATTTAAATAGTTGGAGATTATAGCTATCAGGGAAGCAAGTAAGAGGAAGGGAGTTCCACAGATGGGAAGTGTGAGACATGAAGTTATTGGAGTAGAAGAGATGGCTACATTTAACTGTTTCGACAATGAAAGGGTGGGACTGAGGTGCTAACTTAGATGCATGTTTAAATTCATGCAGTTTAGGAACTAGCAAAAGTAGCTTGTCAGAGCAGTTACCGTGAAAGTATTTGGAGAAAAGACAAAGGGAAGCAATGGCACATCTGTGAGAGAGTGCCTATAAATGAGATGCCAGATCAGGACCAACCACATTGCATATCTGTGTCTGGATTTTGTTGAGGACCTTGAGATGATCAGCGGGGGCTCCAGACAATATATGACAGCAGTATTCTATGCAAGGGCAAATGGTTGATTTATAGATTTGAAGGATGGACTCTGGTGAGAAAAACTTTCTGGCGTGACACAGAGAAGCAACTTTCCTTGCGGTAGATGAAGCTATTGATTCAATGTATTTGTTCCATCTTAGGTCAGCGGACAGTGTGAGACCAAGCAGTCGCAGAGAGGTGCTCTTGTGGAGTTGAGCATTAGACATTCTAATGGGAGGCAGTGGTGGATAATAGAAAGCAGGTATCTTTTTGAGGCATTAAAGTTAACCAGCCATTTTCTGTCCCAGTCAACAACCAATTGGAGGTCCTTTTCGAGACCAACAGCCAGGTTAGTTTTGTCAGCGATACCAGATTTACTATTTAGGCAGGAGCAAATAGTAGTGTCGTCTGCATAGATGCCTACTTGGGAAACAATGACATTGAGAAGATCGTTAATGAAGATAAGGAACAGAGTAGGGCCCAGGATAGAGTCTTGGGGAACATCTGCATTCATGAGAAAGGAACTGGAGGAGAATCCCTCATTACACGATTTGACAGGAATTATTGTATTAAGTCAAATAAACATCCTGAAATACCATATCCTTGAAGCTTATGAAGAAGGCCAGCATGCCAAACCATATCAAAAGCTTTAGAGATATCTAGAGCCATGGCATGAGCTTCTCTGTTATTGTGAAGTGCTTGGTAAACAAAGCCAGTTACGGCTGTGAGCACATCAGCTGTAGATTGGTTTAATTATATTATGGCAAAAAAGAAGAAACAGCATCCTGAATAATGAATTTCTTATTGCTTTCAACATTATATTTAGCGGACACACATATCTGAGTAGACATGCCTGTTTTTGAAACCATGTAAATCTATGTCTGTCTATTTAAGAGTCTTATTAAAGAAAATATGCCTTTTGTCAAGGTTTAAACTTGTATCCGCCTTGTAAGGCAAACTACCATTAAGCCCAGCATACTTTTAGGCTGCTCAGCCCTGGAAGACTTCCACAGCCAAGCAGATTTCAGTTAACCTATTTAGAGATGCATATTTCTTGTCTGAATCTCTCAAAACCCTTACCTGTTAATGTTAATTTTAGTATCTGAAATGTAAACAAATTAATTTCTAAACAATTAATTGATTTTAGTTATAACCTGACATTATTGCACATTACTTTCAATGTTATAATTAGTGGATACACATGTTTGAGTAGACGTTCCTGGTTTTTTTAAGCAGTAGTGTAAATTCACGTCTACCAGCCTGAATAAAGAATGTAGTACAACCCAAATTTAGGTTTTTGATTTAACAAAATATCAACCTCTGTGAAGAGTTATTTAATGTCAGATTCTTTTTTTTTTTAATGTTTGACTATATGCAAAAATTGTTTAGATTTATGCTTGAGCCCACGTGCAAATGTTTATCAGTTTTATGCTCGACCATCCAAGTGTCCACATCAGAGCAGGACCCTTTTAGGTGGAATTAAAAACAACAAAAGATGAAGTTTAGTTTATCATCTTACCTTTGAGTCAGTACAAGCCAATAAAGCAAACTGCTCAACCATGTCATCAGAAGTAAGAACCAACCGACACAAAAGACTAATAGGAATTTCCAGGTAGTCATCACTGACATAGTAGAAACTTGCAACCATCAAACTGGAAAGGAGGTCCAGATTTCCATAGCATCTGACAGGGAAGAAAGAAAAATGAATCTTAATACAATAAAAGCATTGTAAGTTCCATTTTAAAACTTTGCTTTAAAAGATGTTTGGTGCCTTCCTTAGCTGAGTGGTTTGGTTTGGTTTGTTTTACGGCATATCAACCACAATGGGTTATTTAATGCCGACAACTTTTTTCTTTTTTTTTTCTGGTAATATTTTTGTTTTGTCAAAAATCTATTTCTGTTAATATTTTTTTTCCTCAAAAATGTATAGCTGGTAATATTATTTTTCAAAAACGTATAGCTGATGATAATATTTCTTCAAAAACATATAGCTGGTAATATTATATTTTCAGTGGCCACCTAAGGCTATAGAACCCGGTCTGTCCTGCTACTTACCCATAGAAGAGAAGGCGGGAGAAGGAGAGGATTCATACCTTTCCCAAGGGTATTCATCCACGATGGGTTATTTAATACTGACAACTTTTTGTTTCCCGGTAATATTTTTGTTTTGTCAAAAATCTGTTTCTGTTAATATTTTTTTGCCTCAAAAACGTATAGCTGGTAATATTATTTTTCAAAAATGTATAGCCGGCAACGCTATTCTTTAAAAAAAAAACGTATAGCTGGTAATATTTTTTTTAAAATGTACAGATAGCAACATTATTTTTTCAAAAACATATTATCAGAGGCCTTGCTGTTGGATGTAGTTTATCGTCATACCCAGGAAATGGATGTAGTTTACCGTCATATCCAGGACATAGTTTATTGTCTTACCCAGGACACGGATGCAGTTTATCATTCCTCAGCTGAGTTAATTTTCCAAAATCTGTTCTCAGCTTATTTTCTTGGTCTGTCCATATCTATCTATCCATCTATATATATATGTCTGTTCACATACACAAACACACTTACACTTACACACACACACATGTATATATATATATATATATATAATGTATATATATATATATATATATCTCAATTTGTTCACATCCATCTATCTACCTATATATATATATATATATATATATATATATATATATTTATTTATTATAATTTTATCATATAGACAAAACCATTTTACTCACTACAAAGATGCAACTTGGTTTCAGTGCATTTCAACTGTACTTCGACAGGTGAGAATCAAAAATGATTATGAACAATCCTGCTTGTAGGCAAGCCGTATGCCTTTTTTCCATTTGTTTGAGAAGAAAAAAATATACATAAAAAAAAGGTGGCAGAGTGAAACAATAGTGCTTGTTGATAGCAGTTTGGTGATGAATGGATTGGGTCTTTAATGTTGACTGGTCAGAGGAGATTGTTTTGCCGATAAACACCGGTCAAAGGTTTAAGCACATCATCTCACAAGTGTCATAAGAGTGAGAGGTAGGGGAGGAAAGATGGAGATAGGGGATAGTATTATGTTTGAGTAGGTAAAAATTGTAGAAAGTTCTAGTAGTAAGTGGGAATGTTATTTTTGATTTACTATAAAAATTCTAGAACTGAATGTTGGGGTTATCGCTACTAATTCTGTAATCAATGAACGTGTTTTGTGGATTAAAATTTAGAAGTGGTGATTTCTTCTAAAAAAAAACTAAGGAATGTTAATATAACCTTTTATAATCAAATTTTGAAATATTCCTGGACCGTATAGTGTGTAGAATAAGTATGGGTGTAAAACGATTTATCTGAAAATATTACCAGTAATATATATGAAAAAAAGAAAATTTTAAGTATCATAATTTAATTAGTGGAGAGGTACATAAGAGTGTAGGGAATATATTGAAGGAGGTGATTAATAATTTTAAAATGTTTATAGTTATAGAATTAAGAATTTAACAAGATTGTAGTGTTAAATCTTTAGTATGCCTACAGAAAACAGTGGTTTCATATCTCTGATTTAATAATTGGGTATTATTCAAGAGTTCAATGATACATATTTTCTCCTATAAACATAAGAAGCAAGGTTTGCTCAGAGAATTGCAGGTTCTGGCTTGTCTTTTGATTTTCCATTTAACCTTAGGTGCTGAGTGAACCTTGCTTCTTTCTATCATTACACATACATGTCAGTCTGTTCCCATAAATATATATATATATATATATATATATATATATATATATGTATGTATGTATGTATGTATATACATATACATACATATCAGTCAGTTCCCATATATATATATACACACACACATACATGTCAGCCTGTACCCATATATATATATATATATATATATATCTGTTGTTTCACACACTCACACACATATATATATATATTCACATCCATCTTTGTGTATATCAATCTATCTCTGTGCATATATATCTCGTTATCTGTTCATATATATCCATTTCTCTCTGTTGACATCTATCTCTGTCCATATCTATCTATCAATATTCATATCTATCTCTATTCCTATCTATCTATTCATTTCTGTTTATATCTACAGTCAGAAGTTAAGCAAAATCAAATAAACCTCAATATCTCAAAAAGTTCTGAACCAATATCTTCAAATTTAAACTCTTCCATTTCCACCCTTAGTAAAATATTTAACTAAACTTTCTGCCATTTTTAATGACTAGTTTTTGAGATAATTTTCGAAAATGGACTGACTGAAGTTTATATACAGATTAAAATAATATTAGCTTAAGAGCTCTGAAATATAATAACTATTTTTTTCTTTTTTTCTCATCTTTTGTTTTTGTCCATAATATATGTTGAAATATGGGAAGGTCCAAACAACTGCTGAAAAACAGAAAATAACAAAGTTATTGAGTGAGGGAAATTTCCACATTGGAGATATCAAAGGAGCTTTGCAGAGATCGTCAAACAATAAAGAAGGCTGTTGAAAATATAAGTTGAGAACTGAAAGCAAAGGAGAAGGTGAAAAAAAAGAACTTGCTACCTTGAGATGAACGCAAACCAAAGCGAGTTACAGTGAAACAACCACTTTTGACCATCACTCAGATCTTTCAAAAAGGCTTGAATTGAAGGAGTCAAGAAGGATAAAATGTGTGGAATATTTTGTGAATTGGGATCTGTAAAATAACTCTTAGGAAAAACTCCTCTGATCGATCTATCTCTATTCATATCTATATCTATCTATCTATCTATCTAATCTACCTCTGTTTATATCTATCTCTGTTTATATCTATCTATCTATCTCTGTTTATATCTATCTATCTATATCTATCTATCTCTGTTTATATCTATCTATCTACCTATATCTATCTATCTCTGTTTATATCTATCTATCTATCTATATCTATCTATCTATGTTTATATCTATCTATCTATCTATATCTATCTATGTTTATATCTATCTATCTATCTATATCTATCTATGTTTATATCTATCTATCTATCTATTTATCTATCTATATCTATCTATCTCTGTTTATATCTATCTATCTATCTATATCTATCTCTGTTTATATCTATCTATCTATCTATATCTATCTCTGTTTATATCTATCTATATCTATCTATATCTGTTTATATCTATCTATCTATCTATATCTATCTCTGTTTATATCTATCTATCTATCTATATCTATCTATTTCTGTTTATATCTATCTATCTATATCTATCTCTGTTTATATCTATCTATCTATCTATATCTATCTCTGTTTATATCTATCTATCTATCTATATCTATCTATGTTTATATCTATCTATCTATCTATATCTATCTATGTTTATATCTATCTATCTATCTATATCTATCTCTGTTTATATCTATCTATCTATCTCTGTTTATATCTATCTATCTATCTATCTCTGTTTATATCTATCTATCTATCTATCTCTGTTTATATCTATCTATCTATCTATCTCTGTTTATATCTATCTATCTATCTCTGTTTATATCTATCTATCTATCTATCTCTGTTTATATTTATCTATCTATCTATCCATATTCATATCTATCTATCCTCTCTGAGTTTCTTCAAATCTACATTTTGACATCATTGTATACATATATGGTCAACATTAAGAAAAAGTCCAACAATTATTTTAAGACATTTTTTATGTGTATACATTCTTTTTTTATAGATACAAATATTTAAGTAAATGCTCTGTTTATAATAAATAGTATTAACAAATTTATTGGCTTGAATGTCCGAGACATTTTCATATATAGATATGTATCATATAGGATACAGGTTCAATTCCTGTCGGAGGACGAATATTTTCTATGAAAATTTCTCAGACATTCAGGCCGGTAAATGTCGTTAATACTGTTTATTATAAACAGAGCATTTACTTAAATATTTTTATCTATAAAAAGAACGTATAAACATAAAAAATGTCTTAAAATATATGGTCAAGTAAATTTGTCAACAAAACATGTAAAAACTCTCGAACATCAGTTTATTTATATTATTAACTGGAAGCTAAATGTTGAAATGATAATCTCTGTCCTGAGCCTTTCCCCAGATGAAAATTAAACAATGTCTGGATGAAAATGCCAAACCAAAAAATCAAACTCTCCTTACTTGAGGGTACTTTCAATCACTTCCTCACTTGTGTCCAGGCCAAAAGGATAGCAGCATAATTGTGTCACCCGAAGAATGATATCGGTCACAAGACTTGAACTGGCATTACTAGTGCTAGAAATCAAGCAAGAAAAAAGTGTCATTAAATTGAAAAATGCAAAATAAGTAATAGAACTGTTCAAGAAACAGAATAGACAAAGTTTGCAATAAACAATAACAAGAAAAAGGAAAGAAAAAGGAACAGAGAAAAAATAATATAAAGCAAACAAACAATTGCTTACGGTCAAATCACGCTGAAAACACTGGTTCTCATTTGATCACCAAAGTTAAGCATTGTAGAGCCAAGTCAGCAAGATGGGTGACCACTTGGGAACACCTGGTACTGTAAGGTGACCCCTACTACCGGGGTAAATTTCCAATTGGGCACCTTGAGGCTGTGTAATGGTTAGCAAGCTTGTCTTGCTAGAACAATTACAACTGAATAGTGAGTTTGATCCTCACTGGGTGCCCCATACTTTCAGCTTTGTGCCACATCCAAGCTACACTTGGAAAATCTCTAATGCAAGTAAACAATATATGCAAGGCAAATCGACAGTATCAAAAAAAATTCCCAAACAAAGAATTGGCATCGACAAGTTCAGAGTAGCGAACATAGCATTCTGTCATCAAGACAAGACAAACTGGGGTCGTGTCAGATGAAAGCAAGAACTGAACTATTGGTGAAGAAAGAAATCCCAGCCTACATTTGTGTGCTTCTGTCTATAAAATGAGGAGGGGGGAATATTTTGCAGTCATTCCTGGTCAAGTTTAGAATTAACAGAAATGCAAGGTAATGTTATCAATACAAGAGATGTGGATATGGCAAATTACATTCAATTTGCAGCTGAAACTTTATATGCCCACTTTGCATGCTTTACTCTTGAGAAAAGTATGAATCCACCTCACACTCTCCCCAATATCTCTAGAACGGTGTTTTTACTGGCATGTTACAAGGGAGGCTGGAGAAAAATGCAGCCATATTTTGTTGAAATGTAACTCATATGACGTGGAGAGAAGGTATGCCCAGCCAAGTAATATCTATTTCTCTCAAGATGCTATGAAAGACCTTAATTGTCACATTGTGGATTATGAATCAACTATAGTCCCTCTGCAATACAGCTGCTTCGAACTTGTCATAAAGAGAACTATCAAACCACATTTTCCCATAGAAACTCATCAAAGACAGCATATGATCCTATGTGAATCCCACACGTGACACATATATTTTCTTTACCTAATCCAAGAAGATGAAATTTTACGATGTCATCATCATCATTATTATTATTTCCCTTCTGATTTCTTTTTGACTAAAAATAAAATATTCTCTAGGAAATATTTCTTTTTAAAGAATTAATCAGGAAAAATTAATTTTTCATTTCTAGTATTTCCTTTACTTTTTTTCTCCTTCTAAATATGACAACATTTCTTAAAATCTCCCCTCTCTACCACCAAACAAATTCATAAAATCCTTTTTTTCTGATTAGCTCAATTGCCAAATCAAAAATTGATTAATAAAAACAAAAAAAAATTTGCCCATTTATTTTTGCTTTGTAGATCATTCAATGCCATTTTGATGATACATGAACACTTCTACACTGGTCATGGAGTACCAGAAAATATAATAAGTTATTTGAAATACAAGAATTTCCTTGTTTCTAAATCCCTCCATGGGAATTTAAACTTAGCCTAACAGTACGAAAATCAAAACTGGTAAACAGAGTTTGCCTTATACACACTCATACACATTACTATAACTGATAACCAACTATAATAAATTATACTAAAAATAATTAATAATATTAATTTTTTAATACTAAAATCTAGCCAGTATAAAACTCAAGAGCCACTCATGGTAGAGGGTTACTGAATGAGGTGCATGTGATATGAATTTAAGAGGACATAGAAGGAAGTGAAGATTATGAAGATAAGGAGAATAGATAACGATTGAGGGCTCATGGTAAAGGGTTAATGAATGAGTTTGCATGATATTAACATAACACAAGCCTACCATTAACCTTCATTTGCTCCTCTTATTCACTCCTCTTATGTTATGGGGTTATCTGGCAATAATAATAATATACAAATGTTTTTCTGTATCTGTCTATGTTTCTGAGATGAGGTATTATGTACATTATTTACATTATTCGGACTATTGTCCTCATCTTTGTAGCCATATTTATTACATTTCAGCTGTTGTACGCTCCAGCCTTCTTCAGGTGGTTAGAATGTCGAATTGAACCCTTTATTGCACGTGGAATTAGAACAATCTAACCCAGTGAGCCAAATAAAGGCTTCAGTTCGACATTCAAACCACCTGAAGACGGCCGGAGTGTACAACGGCCAAATGTAATAAATATGGTGACAAAGATGAGGACAATAGTCCGAATAATGTAAATAATGTAAAGGTTGTTCTGATGAATTTACATGAATTTTTTACCGAGCAAAAGTCATAAGTGGTGACCCAGAGACATTAGATAAGGAATTGGTCAGTATAAGTAGTACCCTACAACGTAACAACTACCCTGGGTACATGGCAGCAGCCCCCAAAACTGGGATAGGCGGGTACAAGAGGAGGAGGAGGAGGACAACAATACTCAGAAAATAGTCTGCCTGCCTTATGTGAAGGGGTTATCAGAGAAAATACAAAGGATCTGCGGTCCATATAACATCAGGACAACCTTCAAAAGCGTGACAACACTTCGCAGATATCTCTCTTGAGTGAGACCCCCCCATAGAGGAGAACAGGACTAAAGACTGTGTGTACGCTATCCCGTGCAGCTGCGGAAAGGAATATAAAGGAGAGACAAGCCGCCCCCTCAAGGTAAGGCTTCAAGAATGCCAGAAAGCTGTAACGCGAAGGGAAGTAGAAAAATCAGGCGTGGCTGACCACATATGGAGAGAGAAGGGAGATCACCGTCCCCTGTGGGATCAGGTTGAGATCATAGACAGGGAACACCATTGGGAAATTCGTAAACTTAAGGAATCAGCACATATGCTAGGCAACAAAAATCTCCTGAGTCGGCCAAGCATAGAAATAAATACAATATGGGAACCAGTAATAAGGAGTGCCAGAGAACAGCAATGATAACAAAAAATTACAATATGAGATCTGGTAAAAACATGGAATGATAACAGCAAAATTGCAATATGAGCACTGGTAAAAAATGGTTACTGAAAAATTAGGTTTATAATACTCAGAAATTCATACCCAGATGTCCTCAAGGACACATGGTACAGTGGATACGTTGTGACAAATATGGCGACAAAGATGAGGACAATAGTCCGACTAATGTAAATACTGTGAATTCACTATATATTTATGTGCAATGCTGTATTCATTACACGACTGACAGCATCTTTACTTGCTTTTAGGGTACGCAAATGTAAATTACAAACAACTTTTAACAAATACGACACAATGAAAGAAATATTTACCCTTTGGAAAATAATTTCTGTGACAGTAATCTGATAAATAATTATATGGATTACAAATTGAAAATACCAAAATTCTATTCTACTTATTTACATTATTTGGACTATTGTCTTCATCTTTGTCGCCATATTTATTACAACATATGGGCCGTTGTACACTCTGGCCTTCTTCAGGTGGTTGGAATGTCGAACTGAACCCTTTATTTCGCTCACTGGGGTAGACTGTTCTAGTTCCATGTGCCATGTTTAATGGATGTCAGTTAGCAAACTAAAGAGTTCAGTTCAACATTCCAACCACCTGAAGAAGGCCAGAGCATACAATGGCCAAAACGTTGTAATAAATATGGCAACAAAGATGAGGACAATAGTCCAAATAATGTAAATAATATACACAATACCTCATCTCAGAAATATAAACAGATTCTATTGTAATTCTTTTCTAACATTTCTTGCTTGCGAAACTCTCTTCCAGTACGTTCGTTGGTTCCCTGCCACCTATGTTCTTTAAAAATTTAAATGCAACATCAACTGCCATCTTCTGATTTCCTGAATCCTGTTCTTTTATTTTTCCTACCCCACTCCCCATTAAAGCTTTTGCATTCTACTCCCAGTAACCCCTTGCATCCTAGTGGCATTATCGCCTTGCTTGGGGTGAAATAGTTAAAAGAAAAAATCTAGCAAGTACAAAAGTTTAAATTTTAACAGAAGATAGAAAATGTGAAACTAAAATCCAAAGGTGCATTGGAATAGCAAAAGATGCCTTCTAAAAGCTGAGAAAAGTATTAAGAAACAAGAAAAAATCTCATTAGAAACAAAGAAAAGAGTACTGAACTGTCATGTAATATCAGTCCTTCTCTATAGCAATAAATGCTGGACAATCTCATTACAGATGAAGAAAAAACTTCAGGTAACAGAAATGTGGTCCTACAGAAGGATGCTGAGAATACTATGTACTGAACATGTGAGCAATGACAAAGTTTTACAGCAAATAGAAACAAAGGTGGCAACTATACTTAGCATCAGAAACTGTTGAAATTTTTACAGCACATGATGAGGAAAGAGGGCTTAGAATATTTGACACTCCCAGGATATATTGAAGGCAAAAGGGACAGAGAAAAACAGCACACCACCTACCAAACAAGTTTGTGTAAATGTTTTGCAGAACAGGGATTTGAAGAGATAGCAAAAAGACAAACTTTACTAAGAGCTACAAAGGAAGTTGTGGAGAGCCATAATCACCCACGTCCTGGCACAGAGGAAAATGAAGAAAGCTCTACTTTGGTATGCTAAGAAGAAGGGTAATTGGCAGCACACCTTGCCCACCCAGAGACACTTAGAACTCAGCAAACAAAACTTTTGTTTTCACTTCTAATATGAGAGACATGGCATTAAACAATTTCTGAAATGGCAATTTAAGAACACAACTTGAGTTTTTGGGTTAATGTTTTTAATTTTATCAGATTCAAACTTTCAACGAATATAAAGGAAGGAGCAAATTTTCTAAATTGAAAGGAAAATGAGAAAGGCCATTACCTTTTTGCCAAAATTGCCAAAAAGTCTTTGGAGAGCAAGTGGGCAACTGTAAGCATAAAGATTTTGTCAGCTTCTGACAAACAGATGATAAATTCCTGAGGATTCTGTAAAGATCACATGAGAGAACTGATTGTTATTCTCAAAATGAATTAACAATTAATCAAAAAGGCAAAAAAATGTTTAGCAGTTTTGTCTCCACATAGAGAAAATCCATTATCTGACAACATCTGAGAAACAGGCACTTTTTACTAAAAAAAAACAAAAAGGGTTTATTCTTAAGTTTGAAGTGAGATTTTTTATCGAGTAAATAGTTCTGAGATGATGCGCATTGCACTTTTCTCTTCTGTCTAAAGTCAGAAAGATTAGTTTAAGGCATGCACAGAAAATATACACATAACTCAGAAAATTAGTTATAATTTTAATTAAAAAAATTATACCATAAGATATATTTTATCAGCTATTCCTCAAGGGAGAGGGGTTGTCTCTGTCCACAGGTACAAATACAGGTGGAAAAATGGATCTATGATAAAATGACTGATACAAAATGTCCAAGCAAATTAAGTAAATGCAATAGCTGCATAATCCATTACACAACTCTTGTTCAATTGTGACACTATGGACATCCACATTAAGAGATAAGGTGTGTTTTCATCTCAATCTCAAGTGGTTCTGTTTTATGACCAGCAAATGGTTCACTATTTGCATTATTCGGACTATTGTCTTCATCTTTGTCGCCATATTTATTACAACATTTTGGCCGTTGTACACTCCGACATTCTTCTTCTTGGTTGGAATGTCGAACTGAACCCTTTATTTCGCTCACTGGATTAGACTGTTCTAGTTCCACGTGCCATGTTTAATGAATGTCAGTTATCAGTTATCTCCTGTTAATTCCCCTCTCTAACTTCTCCACTGCCTTAACCAGGTATTGAACTCACACTCTTTGGGTCCTGTCACTGGATCTAACCAACGCCTTTATCCACTGTGACATCTGTGTATGAATTTCTGAGTATTATAAATCTAATGTCTTCAGCAACCATTTTTCACCAGTGCTCATATTGCAATTTTTGCTGTTATCATAGCATGTTTTTTACCAGAGCTCATAATTGCAATTTTTGTTGTCATTATCGCTTTTCTCTGGCACTCCTTATTACTGGTTCCCATATTGTATTCCTTTCTATGCTTGGTCAGCTAAGGAAATTTTTTTGCCCTAGCATATGTGCTGATTCCTTAAGTTTACGATCTTTCCAATGGTGTTCTTTGTCTATGATCCCAGTGGCAGTAGAGAACTTGGAGAGAGGAATTAACAGGAGATAAGTGATAGTTGACATC
Source organism: Acanthosepion esculentum (assembly GCA_964036315.1). Lineage (NCBI taxonomy): Eukaryota > Metazoa > Mollusca > Cephalopoda > Sepiida > Sepiidae > Acanthosepion > Acanthosepion esculentum. The sequence continues at coordinate 127,318,874 of OZ038478.1, read as the reverse complement.
CATTAAACATGGCATGTGGAACTAGAACAGTCTACCCCAGTGAGCAAAATAAAGGGTTCAGTTCGACATTCCAACCACCTGAAGAAGGCTGGAGCATACAACAGCCGAAACGTTGTAATAAATATGGCGACAAAGATGAGGACAATAGTCCAAATAATGTAAATAGTGTACATAATACCTCACCTCAGAAATATAAACAGCAAATGGTTATTAGAAATTTTCTCAGTGGTATCTACTTTGACCAAAGAGGAATGGATGGAGTCTTTAGGAGACCCAGTGACAACAAAACCAGACATATGCAATCAGGTGAGTCAGTTCTGGTCCACCGTTGATTTGTTCCTTATCTGGTTACAATACATTGGGATGTGTAGATGGCCGAGGAGTTGGTAGGAGGAAGTGCTAATCTATGAGATTGACCTAGAAGTTTTCCAAACTGTCACCTACCTACCCACCTAGGCAAGCAGTCGGAGTCTTGAATAAGAGATCTACGTATAATATGAGAAACAGGGTTCACATTCTTATTTCTCAATGTGGCTTTTGTCTTTTATTCTGTTACCTTGTGATCGTGCAGCAGGCCCTTTCCCAGCTTTCAGTGCTCACCAGCAAGATCAAGAATCAAAATCCAATATGAAGCAATCATTGGCTGATCAGTAGAAAGCTTGAACAAGTGTCCAACAAGGAAAATTCTGCATGCTTTAAATAGGTAATTCAAACCTTGCTCTATCAATGTGGTCTCATGTAACCCAAATTGGTAATGGCAAATTTTGGCCTTTAAAATAGTTCCCCTGATACAGGTTCAATTCCTGTCTAAGGCACAATCTTTCTTTAGAAGGACCTCTTAATCTAGGTTGTTACTATTAAATTCACTGTTTAAGAAAATTAAAAAATGGAGATAGCAACTCAACTATGTGTATCGACTGAAAATAATGTTTATAATAATAAAAAAAAAATGTCAGATAAAAAAAATCCATTCAAAAATATATCTGTATATATATTTAGCCTACACATTAAATTACAAGAATTTAAAAGAAAACACAGTAGCAACTTTGGATGAGGCAAGAAATTGCATCCAGAAACCTGGGAATCATCTAAAGCTACTACATTCCGTTTCCTTCAATTTGAAGAATATGGACACAAGATGCAGTAAGAAGCAACATCCAAGAGAGAAGAACCTGTGAGAAAAGATTCTACAGAATATCAGAATTCTCGATTCATTAAAAAATTTATCAGGTGTGCATGTAATGCATTTCTGACTTGTTACCTTAGTGAACACATTGACAGACATCTGTAAGGCAGCAACAACTCCTTGGGGAGAAATGAGGGTCCAGTCAGGTTTCTGGAAAACACCACCTTCTAAACTGGTCTCCAAGTCATGAATTGGTTTTGACTGTTGGGGACACACAACCTGCAAGGCCTGTGCCATACGATGCCACAAAATCTCCCACACCCCAGTCTCAATAAACAGCTGAGTCATTGTGGTGTCACCCTGAAATAAAACCACAGAAATAAAAAATAACACCAGGAAACAATAGAATGTGGAGTCTAGTCAGAATAATTTGTGCATTAATGACAATATTTGGGAAGCAAAACAACAAAGATAGAGATACCAGTCCAAACAATTTGTGAAATAAAAACAATATTTGGTGATGAAAACAACAAAGATAGTGATACCAGTTTTTGAAATAATAACAATATTTAGTGATCAAAACAAGAAAGATAGACATACCAGTCTGAACAATTTGTGAAATAACAACAACAACAATAATTGGTGATGAAAACAACAAAGATAGAGATACCAGACTGAATAACTCACAGAATAAATATAATATAAATACAAAGTGCTGTCTATTTTCATGTTAAATCAAACAGAGAGTGTAAAAAAGATTTTCTCTATTCTGAAGATCACATTTTGCAAGATAAACACCTGGTATTTTTTTTCTATTTCATTTTAATAGACACAATAACTGAACACACATGACTTCTTGATAGTGCCTTAAGTCTTTGATCCGAACTAAGAAATACATTTATGTGGGAAAAGCAAGAAAATGGAAGAAATTGATCAACTTTTTCAGAAATAAATTTATCTTTAGAAAATTTGATGAAATGCTTTTGTCCATATCTAGTCTGAGTATCTCTAAAACAAAAAAAATTGTCAGTTAGAGCAATAGTTTCTTGCTTGTTATCTTTCTTTGCAACGGATATAATTCTTCTTCTATGTGCCATGAGACCATTAAGAGGTCGTTGCTCTCCACAATTTCCTATCCTTTGTAGCATTTAGTAAATTTTATCTTTTTGCTATCTCTCCTAATCTTAAGCCAACCATTTACGAAGGCTCTTTAGGGAGTTTATGAGCTTTCTTTACTCTGTCCCAATTGACTTCAATATGTGTTGTATCAAATTTTCCAAGCCCTCTTTCTTTATTATTGTTATATACTGTACCTATGAACACTAATGGGTATGTCCCAATCCTCGTAAATAAGTTAACACTATTGTAAGCAGTGGATAATATGATGTTAAAGTAGTCGACGACTAGCAGTGGTTTACCTACTTCATGCCACTGGCGAGTATTGTATTTATTGATGTCATAAAGATTACCATTTCATTTCCAACCTCCGTTTTAGTTATTCCTCATTCAGTAACTCTCTCTAGGTTACGACATTTATGCACTCTAGAAATTTCAACAGTCTCTTTCTGATATTAAGTATTAATGTCCTTTTTCTTTTCATTTTCACTAAAACTTTGTCACAGCTCACATGTTCAGTCCATGGTATACTCAGCATCTTTCTGTAGAATCACACATCTGTTACCTCAAGTTCATTCTTCATCTGTAAGGAAATTGTCCAACATTCACTGACATACAGGAGAATTGATATTACATAACAGTTCAGTACACGTTTCTTTGTTTCTGATGAGATATTCCTGTTTCTTAATACATTGCTTAGCTTTTGGAAGGTATCTTTTGCTATCCCAATACACCTATGGATTTCAGTATTGCACTTTCCATCCTCTATTAAAACATTACCCAAATATTAAAATTCTTATTTGCTTGATTTGTAATTTGCATGTGGGGATGTTCCTTTTGTTAACAACCATGCACTCTGTCTTCTTGCATTTGATATTTAGACCATTCTTCTTGGTTTGGTTTGGTTTGGTTTACAGTATATCAACCTCAATGGGTTATTTTATGCTGACAAAATTTTTATTGCTAGTAATATATTTTTTAGTCAAAAATGTATTGCTAGTAATAATTTTTTTCAAAAATGTATTGCTAGTAGTATTTTCTTTTAAAAAACATTGTTGGTAATATTTTTTCAAAAATGTATTGCTGGTAAGATTTTTTTTTTTCTTCAAAAATTTATTGCTGGTAATAATTTTTTTACAAAGTATTTCTGGTATTAAAACCTATGTTTTACACTTTCATAGTGTTTTTACCCCAGTTTAGGAGTTAACTATTTGCCCATAGCTGGGACCCTAACAGATGCAACCACCCCAGGTCAGGGTGAACCTGGGAACATAAGCAATTAAAAGGTGATTCCACGCTCCTCAAAACCTCCTGATCAGGAGCCTTGCTGCTGGACGTAGTTTATCGTCTTACCCAGGACGCGGATGTAGTTTATCGTCATATCCAGGACGATCCATTCATCTTGCTTTCCTTCATTATCTTTTGTAGGAGTTCCTGTAGTTTTCTTTCTCTGTCTGCTATCAATACTAAGTCATCTGCATATTTTATGCTGTTAAGATTGTGGCTGCCAATAATGAATCCTGGTAGGACTTCTAATTCTCTCAGAATTGCTTCACTGTAAAATTTGACTAAGTCTGGTGAGAAGACACATCATTGTCTTATACCACTTTTTATTTTTGCATATTTTCTGAATTCATTTTCTATCCATATACAGGCAGTTTGCTCCCAGCATAGGTTCTAGATTATTCTAATATCCTTCCCAAACATGTCAAGGTTACCTAGCATTTCTTTGTGATGTACTTTATCAAATGCTTTTGCATTTGCATTCCTGATATCATTCCAAGTATAAATATCACATTCCTTGTTCCAGTGTCTTTAACGAATCCACACTATCCCATGTCCTATTTTCTGTCTAATTCTACAACAGATGCTAATACAATTTTCATTTTATCTGCCAAAAAAACGAAACAGAAAAATTATTTTTGCAGAGGTTTTTAAAAAGAAATTCAAATATTACCGCAAATTATTTTTACATGTGTCAAAACCAATTTACTAAATTATAAGTTTCAAAATAATGTGAATTTTCTAACATGACGAGTTTCTTAATCAATGAATGCTTCAAGAGAAATTTGCCAAAAACTAAAATCAAATTGGATCAAGATCCAACAATTCACCAATCTGTGCATTAAATATGATCAAAACAAAACAAAAGAGCACTATTAAATTTTGAAAACATAAATTCTAAATAATGTAATAAGATATCATTTTTGTAAATTAACAAATAACGTCCTTCTGAAGAAAAAAAATAATATAATTTCATCGAAAATATATTAAGTCTTAATAAAGTAAACAATGTTTTCGAACAAAGATAATTTTTTTTTTGTCATTTTACACAAGCCATTCTTATAAACTTAACAAATATTGCTTTTACTTTTCAGGAAATAATTTGACTTATATGTGAGTAAATTTAAGATTATTTTATTTTTTTTTTTTGTAAACCACAGCAACAAACAATTGGGACTCTGTTTATTTGGCTTTTTTAAAGGCACACAGAAGAAAACTACAGCAAAGTGATAATTGTAGTATAATCAATCAGATGCAGTGTAAAGGGCTAAAAGTATGAACTAAATATAAAAATTTGTGTAAAATCAACTTTAAAGATGCTGCCCATAAATATCATACCAACTCTTCAACTCGAAAAACAGCAAAAGAAAAAAAAAACAAATATCACCAGATTGGTGAATGTTGCAATATGTAAATATCTGTCTATATTTCTGAGATGAGGTATTATGTACACTATTTACATTATTCGGACTATTGTCCTCATCTTTGTCGCCATATTTATTACAATGTTTCGGCCTTTCAGTATCTGTCTATATTTCTGAGATGAGGTATTATGTACACTATTTACATTATTCGGACTATTGTCCTCATCTTTGTTGCCATATTTATTAATGTTTCGGCCTTTCAGTATCTGTCTATATTTCTGAGATGAGGTATTATGCACATTATTTACATTATTCGGACTATTGTCCTCATCTTTGTTGCCATATTTATTACAATGTTTCGGCCTTTCAGTATCTGTCTATATTTCTGAGATGAGGTATTATGTACACTATTTACATTATTCGGACTATTGTCCTCATCTTTGTTGCCATATTTATTACAATGTTTCGGCCTTTCAGTATCTGTCTATATTTCTGAGATGAGGTATTATGCACATTATTTACATTATTCGGACTATTGTCCTCATCTTTGTTGCCATATTTATTACAATGTTTCAGCCGTTGTACACTCCGGCCTTCTTCTTCTTAGTTGGAATGTCGAACTGAACTCTTTATTTTGCTCACTGGGGTAGACTGTTCTAGTTCCACGTGCCATGTTTAATGGATGTCAGTTATCAGTTATCTCCTGTTAATTTCCTTCTGAAAGTTCTGCACTGCCTTAAGCGGGTATTGAACTCACACTCTTTGGGTCCTGTCACTGGATCTAACTATTACCTTTATCCACTGTGCCATGTGTCCTTGTAATAAATATGACAACAAAGATGAGGACAATAGTCCAAATAATGTAATTAATGTGCATAATACCTCATCTGAGAAATATAGACAGATATACATATACATATATGTGAGTGTGTGTGTAAGGATGTTTAGGTAGCAAGAATTCACTTAAACAAGTTTCCTTAAATTAAACTGAAAAGGTTTGTCTGCTTAATTCTTTATGCTATTTTTCTAATTTTCAAATAATAACTTGTGGCACATACAAATCAAAATACTTGTGGATAAATTGTCCAAAATTTATGTTTTTGTTCAAATCCTTCCAAACATCTGTCATTAGCAAAAACTGAATGTTGCCAGTATGATAGATAAAATTTTATTGGCCACATCCTGGCATTTTTTCGGAACACTACAATTCCAATGTAGTTTTTTTTTTTATAGATAATAAAAATAGCATAAAAATGTTTCTTACGGTGGGTGCTATATTGTATTTTACTATTACGTACAAATATTTGTTTCATATTAATAGTTGTATTTTGGTTGTTTGTGATGCAATGATTGATGTGTGCATAAATTGCACTGTTTACCTGACATAGATGGTGGATAGTTGTTTTCAGTTTCTGAAATGTGGGTCATCACCTGATCAGCTATGGCTAAGTCAGCTGAGTGAAAAGGTCTTTTATTGGAAGACCCAAGACCTCTGATGAACCAAGTCACAACACAGAGGATTCATTCCAGTGCATCTCTAAGATGTCTTCCTAGATGTTTACCTCTATACGAATAATATACAAGTAAAACTCATACTGATACAAAAATGTCAACAACTAAACACACTGCAGACTCTAGTTTGTCCTTTATTGCGAAATGGACAACTACAGATGACTGGAAGAAATGAAGACCCTGGTAAAATGTCTATGATGGAACTTTTGTGAACATAGACCCGTTGTTATTTATTTTGGAATTTAAAACATTTACTAAGCATGCAGTGAGGAGTAACACACATCAGTCCAAATAAAATTGCTGATGAAAAGATCAGAAAAGAAGCCAGAAAATATGTCTACACACACAAGTCACTAACACTGTTGATTTTTTTTTTTGTTTGGGTTCTGCTATATTTCTTATTGTAGCAACAAAAACAATAAACAGGCAAAAATTTAAAAAAAATATACTAAGTTTATTCTCCCCTACCTCTGTAAAAAAAAAAAACAAACTGTCACAACATTGACCCTAATCAAACAAAAACACACCACACCTGTGCAAAGCCGGAGATGTAATCAGTTGGAATGTTGGGCACAAGCTCATCCTGCATTATTGATTCAAACATTGGAGAAAGAAAAACAGAAAAGGAAATTAAAAGTGGTCCAGGCTACATTTTAGATGTGAATATGGCAAATATATTTTGATGAGTCTTAAAGCTACAAGAAAGTGTTGGAGGAAAGACAGGAACCCTATTTGGACAGGATTAATTATAAGTAATGTTAAAAATAGATTGGACAAAATAAAACAAATAAATAATGGGACAATAAATTATTAAGGAAACTTCAAGAAATACCAAGTTGAATCTTTGTTTTTTAAATGTTTTGACAATAATTCTTGGGAAAATATCAAAGTTACAAAATATTAAATTCAGGGGTTGGGAGAAAAAATTTGCAAAATGTTTGGAAGATCTGAAAAGCAAAACAATAAAAATTTTCAAATGACAATGATGTTTAAATCATTTCAAACATTGTTCAGCTAACTGACTCATTCTTTTTATTTGTTTTCTTCCCTCCAAAATAGTTTGATCAATCTATTCTGTGGCTCTCCTCGAGTGTGAAATCCATATAAACAAAAGAAAACATTTTCAAAGTAATGGAAAACTAAAAATGGCAACAATTAAAAAAGAAATTGTGGCAAATATACTGATCAGATCAATCCGGGCACAGTAATGCATGTAATACAAGTGATTCCATTTTTTAATATACAGAGTTTTGCTTCAATCATTTCTCTGTTAAAGAAATCAATACTATATTATATTTTTCAAAGACATGACTTGTTATGAAAACACTCCAATGAGTGTGCAGGATCGTCTGGTCAGTGATGTTATGACTTGGGGTCATGACAAGTTTCAGGTCTTGCAACATCATACTTGTTCACCCAAGTGACCCTACCGAAACAGTACTACTCTGGCAGGTGATACTGAAAGCAAAAATCTGCCAAACACGCAACAAATGGACACATTAAATAACTGCCACTGCTCATCTCAAAATCACAAGTGACCAACCAGTAACAACCTACGTCACTTCCCCATCAGCCAAGAAGATGCAAAAAGAGAATAAATAGCATGCTCGTCGTTTTTCATCTTAGTTCCAACACACAGAAAGACCCACATTCTCAAAGAACAGTTTGACATAAAAGGTAAGTAATGGCCAGAAAAGTTTCCTTTCCTATGAAACGATGCTTCAAAAAAAAAAAAAAAGTCATAAAAATTATGATCAGAACCATTTCTTGCTTTCTTTTCACACCACCGCTTATTTTTTCTTTTCAGTTCTTTCTTTTTCCCTTTACATTGCTCCTCTCTCCCCTCTCAAACAAAACAAAAAACTACTAGGAACACTAAGATGGTGTCATTGAAAAGGTAAAAAAAAAAAACAAAAAAAAACAACCCTCCCCTCAAACAGCAACTTTGGTCATCGCTCTACATTTCCCTTTTTCTTTCCTTCTTTTTTTTCAACTGCACCTCAACACCCACCAATCTCATCTCGGCTTGAATAAAAAATAAAAGAAAAACATTAGCTTTGGATGGCTTATCCACTTCTTTCAATATTTTCTGCTTTCTGTATTTCTCTGTTACATGCATCTTATTCTGGAGTGTTAATATGATCCTTTCTTCCTTCACATATATGATCTGCTGCACCTGATTTCAATCCTGAGGTTTTGAATTGCTTTTTAGCCAAAAGAAGACTAATGGCTCCCTGATATTTTTCAGAAAATTTCTCAATCTTTTTCTTTAAATTTTCAGTTCAGGTTTTTTTTAATATTAAATCTGTCGATTTTTAAATTCCATGTCCGTTCAGGATGGAGGCAATCTTGGATTTCCTCAGATTTCTTTACTTTATTCTCTGTGAATTGCTATGACTTCTTTGGAACATAAATTCAGAATTTGTTTCTCTTTTACTGGCTGCCACCCAAGACTATAGAGTCTATTCTACCCTGCTATTTAAAACATAGCTAGAAGGACAATTAATGGATTCATGCCTTTCCCAAAACCATTAAAGCAATAGGGAGCACAACTGACTGGGCCAGAATTTGAACTTGTCAACTGCGCCTTTCTGTGCCAATAAACATTATGCTCACTCCTGGCACATCTCAACTCTGTTTTATCTTCTCTCCCACTTTCACTAGTTACTTTTAGCTTTAAGCACACACAATAATTTCCCAATAACAAACACTTCTTTTCATAAACTTGAAAAGAAGGTTTCTGCAGCACGTACATTCTCCCGTTCATTCTCTCTCTCTCTCTCTCTGATATACTTAACAACTGCCAATGATTTTCTTAGATTGAGCGTCTCAAAGCAAAATTCCAAATTAGAAATTAAACTATGCATTTTCAGGGCAAGTGTCAGGATTGTTAAAATTTAAATAATGTAAAATATTCTATCATTCTTAGAGACAAGCTACTGAATTTTTGTTTTCTGAATCATTGTTTCTTGAAATTATGAGAAAAACTAATTTTCACTGTTCCATATAATGTACTTTTATCTCCATCTTTGTTACATTTACATTTTCTGCATAAATACTTTTTGGACTTCCTATGGTGGTGACTGTATGCAAGTTTGTCTTCAATACAAGGTGGTGATAGTTTGGTAAATATACAAATTGAGCAGAGATAAAATCTTCCAAAGAACAACAAAATTGATATATTAACATAAGATGTTATATATGAGTTTGATGCACAGTCTTTGAAGTTTATTCAGTTTTTTTATTGCTTGTGCATTCATATTCTTTGAGAACAGTTTGCAGAATTTTACTTTGGTGAAAATCATGGCTGAATACAAAAAGCACATTTGACATCGCTTACTCTACGTTTAATTAAGGAGTGGAAGTTCAATAGCAGATCATTTAAAGCTTATCGTAATTACGCAGAAGGTGCAAGCATATTTTGGAAATCATTCGTGAAATTTAAAAAAAGAAAGAAGATTCTGAGTTCAAGAACAAAGAAAACATAGAAAGACCTGAGAAGTCAAATACGAATGGAAGAAATTTTGAAGGAAGATGTGACATAACGAGCTAATGAACTTGCAGCAAAATCGGTCAATTTGTTTGAATGATACACTGAAGGAGAAAAAAAAACTTTTTCTAGTCAAGAACATCAACTAATGATTTTGCAGCATGACAGCTCTCAACATGTTATAAATACAACAAAAGATTCTGGTTTGGGGATGGGAAGTTCTTCCCCATGCAACAGATTCACTAGATCTGTCACCTTTAGACTATATTTTTATGAAGAATTAATTCATTATCATGTCAAAAATATTTAGCTTTTATCTCTGACCAAAAAAGATGATCAGTAACCTTGAAGTATTTGCATGTTTCTCACCAACACTAGTGGTCAGTGTTCGGATCCAAATAAGAACCAACATAGCAGATTAAATTCAGACAAAGAAAATATCTATTATTAAGTTCAAGACAAACTAATTTTAATATCTCCATTTTCCTTTCATTAATAAAAAGAAAAAAACAATCTATGAGAAAATAAAAAAGCGAAACTTTCCTGCAATGTTAAGATTAATTTACACTGGTGTGGAAAAGAACCTTTAGTTTGAACTCAGCAAGTCTTACCATCAGAAACATTCAGAGATCTTTACCTGAACAAGAATCAAACTCACCTGTTAATGGTGAGTTTGAAAAGATACATTAAAGGCATTATAAGAAAAAAATATTTTGTCATCAACTGGACAAATGGTCGTCTTTCAGATGAAGCGTAAAGGACACAAAATGAATTTTGCATTTAAATATTTCCTTCTGTATACATCATAATCCTAACAGTTCCTGCAAACACATTGACTATTTTGAGATGTTACCTAACTACTCAGAGATCCATTAATGATTCATACCACCACTAAGAATAATTATTTCTGTATTCCTCCATAGAAAATATTTGACACAGTGCTCACTGCAATTTACTATTCTTTTCTAAACCTGGAGTGGACAAAAAAAATATGTGAATGGATGACAGAAAAGAGACAGAGTGATGGTAAAGAGTTACTTAGAATAACAAAAGTTAGGAAGTTGGGGAAAGCCATGATTGCCTGTGTGATGAAGGGACTTGGCACATAAAAGAAGAAAGGCCACTATAAAATGCTTGAAAAACTATTAAGCCATTTTAAATTGCTTTATTTGGAGTCAGGTCAATTTGAAAATGTCTGACTGAAAGTAGAATCTATTTACACAGAAAAGAAAAACAAGGCAGGAAAAGAAGCAGGACATTTTTCCCTAAAGGAATCTGGTCTTTTATAAGATTCTTGAAAATTATAGAGAATGGTATCCAATCTATTTCTTCAAGGTTTGATGGAAACAAAAATATAGTAAATGTGATTGAAACTCTTTGTTCAAATTTTCATCAGATGTTAAGAATGTCTTTCTACAGAAATGAGTTTGTAGCATGATTTGCAAATAAACTTAATGCTTATCTTTTTATAAAAAATCACTTGTAAGGTAAATGTCAAGTAAGAATATCAAACAACTACGTTCACGCATTGTCAAAGCTCAACTCAAAAACACTCACCTGTGCCAAGACTTCACAAAGCAAAAGTAAAACACCATCCAAAACTCCATAATCAAATGGGCATCTGATGCAAATCTGAAAGAAAATGTTATTCAGGTCATCAGAGAAGCACATTTGACATTACTTACTCTATGTTTAATCAAGGCGTGGAAGTTCAATAGCACAAAATATTTGACACAGTGCTCACCGCAATTTACTATTCTTTTCTAAACCTGGAGTGGACAAAAAATGACCAGTTATGAAAACACTTGAGGGACTCCCTGATGAATGAAGGTTATCAGCCCTTAAGGAACTCTCCTGGACCATGAAGGGTACATCTTGTTAAATACATATTTTATGTGTAATGATATCGTTTGTTTTAAAATGATGTTTCCTTATTGTTTTTTAATGATTTGAATCAAATTACAAGGTCATATTAATGTTCTGTGGGATGAAACAAATCAGTTTTTACATTGTATCATCACACTTGTTTGATTGATTGATTTGTTTTTTAATGGCTTATCAATCCTTTGCCGGTTATTTAAAACCAGAAAATATTTTTGAATGTAAGGTTTTTTGGAGATAATAATGGTTAACTCAAACAAGTCTTACTAATTAATCCATAGCTGGAGGGAGGGTGTTTGCACATAAGTGAATATAATGAAACCAACAGGAATTGGAACTTGGCTTTCCGATTAACAATTCTGAGCCATTATCCATTTCACCACCCATATATCCAAGCATATGGTACCTGTTATTCCAAACTGATCCCTCAGGCTTGACATTGCTTAACTTCAGTGATCATATAGGAACCAGAGTTTTAAAATGATGTTTCCATAAGCTTATCATTTGTGTTGAAAAACAATGTACAAAAGGGTGGATATGGATGAGAAGTCAAAACATCAACTGAAACTGCACTATCAACTTTAGATAGTTGTAGTAAATGTTCAGTAGAAGAGGAGTAGCTTCATATATCAGTTTTCACACGAAAATGACTAAATATGGTGAATGGATATGGAGACCAAACTGTGCCTTCATAATATTGAACAGTGTTTGGTTGGTGAATACAATCACAGTTATTTTCCTACCTGCTTGCCTTTATTCTATAAAAATGACACTATGAATGTTGAATCAAAGAAAATGACATTACTATACAAGGTGCATTCACCAATCTACATCTGCTGGATTACCATTTTTTCAAGACCCCTTATTTACAGTCAAAATCGAATCAAAGAATTCTTTAATGAATTTACTCATTCTTTAAAAGAAGATTTTTGAAAGAAAAGAATTAATGACTTACTGTCAATGTAGTATGATAAAAAGACAATAATTTGACTGAATAAAAATTTTCTTTCCTATTCTTTTTAATTTTGATAAATTTGGTTATAAAGGAATTATAATAATAACAATTGATAGCCCTTGAGGGACTCCCTGATGAATGAAGGTTATCAGCCCTTAAGAAACTCTCCTGGACCATGACAAAAAACTTATATTGCACCAAAAGAAAACAAAAGTGGACTTTTTAAGTCACTAATAGTAGCCTGTAAAATTAGTTTATTAAAGCTTCTTAAGTTGTAATAATTGTTAGTTATTTACATTACAGGAATTAATAAAATATTTATCCAAACCACATGCAAGCAAAATGAAAAGAAAAATTGATTCAGTTCTAGAAAATTAAATAGAATATATATCTATTTCTTTGTTAGTAAACTACTTCTGGCACAACAGATAATGAAAAATTGATGGGATAACATCTTCTCCAAGTCTCTATCAAGCTATATCAATTGCATTCCAATCTAACATCATGAAATTAAGATATTAAGCAAAAAGCTAAACTGAACATTTGAATTTTTATAAATGAGGCCTTTTGGAATGTTCCAAGTTTACTGTATAGTTTGAGCATAGTCCTAACAGAATATATGTAGTATACAGTGCTAAAATACTTACTTTGAATTTAAATTTAAGGTAAATTGAAACTAATCAAATTCAGAAATAAATTAACTCTGGTTGTTGGTTAGTTAATTTAATAACATATTCACCCATATCAGGTTATTTAATGTTAAATATAAGTTTTATAGCACAGAAATCATTGAGTCAAAAGATCAATATAGGTCACGTTTACAGTCAGTTATGTGACATGCATGATACATGCTTAAGCAATCATGACTGACGAGGCAGATTTTTTCCTGCAGTAGGTTGGCATTTCTTTCAGCAGTAGACCAGTTGCCACCCAAGGCTATAGAACCCAGTCTGTCCTGCTATTTACCCATAGCTGGGTGGAGAAGAAGAGAATTCATACTTGTCCCAAGGGTATTAGCACATAAGTGAATGTCAAAAGGTAGGTACTTGAGTCTGAAAGTAACTACCTGGACAATGACCCCTATTTTGGTAGAGAGGGTCTAACCCTTCTGCATGGGATGCAGCCAGTATATTTTAACACCCTGCCAACAGGTTAAAGATTCAGTCTGAATAAAGTTAATGATGAAATGGTACTAAAAAAAAAAAATTATTATTTGGTTGTGCCGATCAATATCGCACACACACACATACATACACAAATACAAATCACATAGAATGCCAAGCATTCATTGGTTAATTAATTACCACTACGTTATTATAGACAATTTACAAATCACAGCAATGCGACAATTTTGTAATCGTTCTATTTTCATGTAGTCAATTTTGTCGACTTTTGGGAAAATTGGATCCCAGAAGCTTTCTTAAGTCTCCACAAAGCTCGCTCGCTGATTGGTCAATGCCAACCAATCAGATCGTCTGCACGTGAAGAATAACTCTTCCCATGCAGCAGTTTAGAGAGCCTATTGTCACCTATATAAGCAAGAAATATTCTTAGCTAATTAGTGAGAATTCAGCTGCCAAACGAATCCACGACAGTTGAAACCATGTACCAACCTTCTCACTCACACCACCACTCACATGCGGAACATTCCTTTTACACTCACATAATCTTTCCTTACACAACAAATCTTGAGAATAATTATTACAAGAAATTCTCATAAACTTTCTTTCATTGAACTTTGAAATACAAAAATAATAGTTAAAGAGAGACAACTCTTGTTTTATTCAACTTTTTCTTACTTAAATGCATGGTTTCTTTCACATCATTGTACATCTTGTTAAATACATATTTTATGTGTAATGATATCTTTTGCTTATCCTTTCTCATGTCAGTTTTGTTTCCTAATCTTAAGTTAAATTAATGTGGTGCAGTCCGCCACATGGTCTTTAGTAGTAATTAATAGTTACCACAGGAAAAAAAGCGAAACTAAAAAAAGGACTTTGATAAGAAGAGTTGTTTGTCATGAAAAGTAATTGGTGGACTTACTTCTGAAAGATCTGTAAAGACACAATAACAGGCCTTCATGAGTTCTGATGGGGAAAGAGAGATGCACGTTCCACAATAGAGAATCTGGCTGAAGAGAAGAGCAACTGCTGCCTATAATGGAGAGAAAAATAGAATGAGAGGCAAAAAAAGAAAAAGGAGAAAGAATAAAGGAAAGGAGAAAGCTGGTAATGGAAAACAATGTTCAAGAATATTGGTCTGGCCTAAAAGATTTATTCTTGTTTGGCATCAAATGGTATTAGTAGCATTCAATTTTAAATAATGTAATCCAAAATGACCCGGCTTACAGCAATGTCACATTAAAACACTGGTTCTCATAGGATCACTGAAGATAAGCAATGTTGAGCTTACTCAGTAGCTAGCTGGGTGACCACTTGGGGATACCAAGCACTGTAAGCTTGTATGTATGGGTGGTGTAATGTATAACAGCTTGGAAGTGAAAATCAGAGAGCCAAGTTCCAATCCCAGTTGGGTTTATTAGATTCACTTATGCACAAATACTCTTAAGAAAGGTATGAATCCACCTCTTCTCTCCCCCAGATAGGGGTTAATTAGTAAGACTTATATCTGTAAATCATTATTATCTCAAAAAAATTCTTACAATCTAGAAGTATTTTCTGGATTTAAATAACCTGTAAAAGGTTGATCAGCCATAAAAAACAAATCAATCATTCAAAAAGATTGAACTCTTGACAGTCATCATATCAAGATATGGAAATGATAATATACAATATGGGAGAGCTAACATATTGAAAAATATACAATTCAGCATTGTAACCAGTTTAGTTACTTTGATGCATGTCAGATTTTTTTTTGTTAAGCATATTGAAAATGTCCCATTTTGAACAAATGAGGTGGTGAAAATAGTTACTTTTCAATATAAAATACAAGAGGTCATGGGGATAGCAGAACCAACAATCATACCAAAGTGCATCCTTCATTTGAAGAATGGTAATGCTATGTATGTGGTGGGATTGGAAAAAAGATTCCGCTATGATAATCTCTTTTCATAGAATAAAAAAATTCAGATTTAGTTCAGCAAAAGGACATAATATTCCATCAGGATAATGTTAGATAATTCAGATTTCTTTGATAACCAGATAAAAGTTATTCTGGTTTGCCTGGAAGTTTTCCTTCTTCTCTTATACTCATCAGATCTTTTCTTCTAATTATTATTTATTATTGTCTTTGCAGAATCTGTTTAACGAAAGGCATTTCAGTTCTCTGAAGGACTATAAAAACTATTTACAGCAGTTCCTTACAAAGAAAGACAGAAAGTTCTAGAACATTTTTCCAGTCAATGTCAATCTTCAAAAATTTAAATGCAGCCTCACTCATCATCTTCTGTCTTCTTGAATCCATTTAGTTGTCCTTTCTCCCCAGTAATGTTTTCTCAGTTTCTTTCACTCTCATTAATCTGTTGTGTCTTAATAGCTTTATCACCTTCTTTGTGGTGAAATGATTAAAAAAAAAATGAAGTTGCCTGGTAGGGGCTGTACCAATTATCAATTACTGCTTTTCTTTCATAAAGCTGTTTGTACCTTCTTCCATCTCAAAAATGTCACAATGTAACATTAAAAAGAGGTTTTGCTACTTCAAGATTTTTTTTTTTTTTGCTTTTTGTGTCCTGAGGCCACCTAAATGAAGGAATCGCTCAAATAACCATTCTTCTGTTTTCTCCTGTTTCTTGCAGGAATCTAATATGTTTGAGAATGAAGCCTTCAAGCCAATGACTTTGAGAAAGCTAAATTCCACAAGAGAATAGAAAACAAAATAGAAAAAAAAGCAATTAAATTTAATAGGTAAAGAAAAATGAAAGATGAAAAAAAAATATGATGAAATCTTTCCTTATTTGATGATAAATCGATGAGTTAGAAAAAATAGAAAGTAAATACTGGGTTGGGTCTGAAAGAATGAAAAAAAAAAAAATAAATAAAACAAAAATTTAGAATGTTTCATCATGGAGTGTTATTTGCAAATGTCCAGAGAATATATTCACTTTTTAAACTAAGTAAAAATAAATGGACCTTTTTTTTTTTTTAAATATATAAACATTTGTAGTTAAATCCTGAAATTCAAATGATGAATGGTAACTGTTTTTCTTTGAAAGGCAAATGGAAAGAATTCATTTGTCTTCATTTGTCTAACATTTGAATAAGACAAAGAAATTTAGAAGTCTGTAGAATGAAAAGAAATGAAAAGAGAAAAATAAAAAGAACAATGTTTGCTTGTGTTTCTGTAGCATTGTACCATCATGGCTGCAGCTAGTTTTTGATTTACGTGGCAAAAATTTACTCCAGTTTTAACATGATATAAATTTTTATCAGGTATGCACAGAATTTTACTAATAGAATGTTATTAAGTTAAAAGAGAAAAAAGCTTCTAGCTAAAAATAATCAAATGTTTTAGAAAATAATGTCATTCAATTAAAGTTATTTGAAAATGACTGAAACATTAGTTCATGGAAAATCTGTTATGCATATCAATTCATAGCATCATTATTCAATTATCAAACTACAATGTTTTTATAAGCATGACAAGGCCAGAATTAGGCATATTTTAAGCAGATTTGTTTTTACACAACTTATAGAAAATAACTGAAATTTTTCATTCTCATGAGGGTTATATTTTAAACATGAAATAAGGGACAAACTTGATAATTTGCTTAACACAAATAGACACAGCTAAAATTACCTGATGCTAAGAAGAAAAACTGTATTTTCTCTGGTTTTCCATAATCTGCTGCTATTTTACAATTACAATATGTTCCATCATTCAATAATTCTTTTAAGAAAACCTTTTTGATTTTGTGAGAACCACTGACCAAACAAAAAGGAATGCAACAAGTAAAAATAACAAGCCTGGAAAATATTTCACATTTAAAACATTTCCTTCCATTTTAATGAGATGCTGAATTATAGTTTTAACAAGTTTTTGAATGTGGGTCCAAAAATGATTTTACTTGAAATAATTAAGAAGTGTTTAAATACAGACTGGTATTTGCTTCTGTAAGTTAACATGAAACCCATTTTACTAGCATCGGAATTCTTCATAAGTCCTCGCAGTAATGTACTACAGTTGATTGATTGTACAAGCAATTAAAAGGTTGATTAACCTTCAAAGACATTTCTAAGATTTCTATAACATGTCACAAAGAGCTTTTGAATCAATGTGGTCTTGCTGTGTGAATCTCATTTTCACTTCATAAAGAAATCAAATGTTGATTCAAATAAAAAAGTCAATGTTGAAGATGTCAAAATAATTTTACCAAGGAATTTTGTTTGTTTCCAGAAGAAAATTCACCCTGATATAGTTTAATAAATTCTTCTCATTTATTTCAGTTATCCATCTATCAAAGGAAAATAAAAAAGGAATTGTGAACATATGACTGGGTTCCTTAGACTGTCTTTCACTGATTGGTCAGCTTCTGCCCAACTCCATGGTTTCATTCCTGTTTGTGTCTGGGAGAATAAAACTGGAAAAGACTTGGTGTATGTTAAAGAAATCAAAGGCAAGATATCACACAAGGAGAAAAATCTCTAATACAGACATCACAAGCTACTGCTTTGGCAAGAAAGATAAAAAGTATGTTGGTTCAATTAAACAGGCTTCTTTATTCAAGGGTCAATTCTTCTGTAACAGGAAAGTTACACTTGGAATACGACTCTTATGACAGTCTTATCAAAAGACTAACAGACCAGATCTTGCCAGCAGGAACTCTATCTCCCTTTGTATTACTCTGCATCTCTTCTTACTCTATAATTCTGCTGCTTATCTACAATACAGCCTGACTATATAGGCCCATGACCAGATTTCTCTACTTTTGGCCAAGTGTCACTTGATCCTGAAAGTTCTTATTTATCTATTTATATACTTTATTTTATTTTTCCTACTTCTGGACAGCAAGTGGTTGCTTTGAAAGTCTTGCATCTCAAGATGGTGACATAGTTGGTTTACGTGAAAGCACCAGTCACTCCATTTGACTATGTGGGAACGCCAATCAAACAAACAGGGTCACATTTCTTCACACAATCATCTTTTAGAATATGTGGACATCTTTCGGTTTTATTATGTTTGTTTGTTTTGTTTTACAGTATATCAACCTCAATGGGTCATTTAATGCCGACAACTTTTTTTTTTTCCTGGTAATATTTTTGTTTTGTCAAAAATCTATTTCTGTTAATATTTTTTTCATAAAAAATGTATAGCTGGTAATATTTTTCAAAAACGTATAGCTGGTAATATTATTTTTTCAAAAACGTATAGCCGGCAACACTATTCTTTCAAAAACATATAGCTCGTAATATTATTTTTTCAAAAACGAACAGCTGGCAACATTATTTTTTCAAAATCATATCATCAGAGGCCTTGCTATTGGACGTAGTTTATTGTCTTACCCAGGACACAGATGTATTTTATCATCATATCCAGGATTCAGATGTAGTTTATCGGCATACCCAGGATGCAGATGTAGTCTGGGGGTTAACTATTTGCCCATAGTTTGGACCATAACAGGTGCTACCACCCCAGGTTAGGGTGAACCTGGGAACATCAGCAATTAAGGAGTGGTTCCACGCTCATCAAAACCTCCTGAGCAGAGGCCTTGCTGTTGGATGTAGTTTATCGTCTTACCCAGAACGCAGATGCAGTATATCGTCATACTCAGGACAAAGTTGTATTATACGAAAATAGTTCATTCCTAAGAATATGTCAGAACTCCTATAGTTAAAATAGTAGCACAAGCTTCTTTTACAATAATATTTTTTTACAATAATGTTCACTCTGTATAAGACGTAAGAGCCACTCAAGGTAGAGTGTTACAGAGTAAGATGTAAGGGGCACAGTTTATGAGGATATGTGGGAAAATAGCATTTAACCACAGACATGAACAGGCTAAAATTGTATAATCTTACCCAAAAATGTGTTCAAGCCAGCAAATTTTACTTACCGTGTGATTGGCTAACTGGGATTCCAGGAATATTGATACAATTAAATCTGATGAGTTTTTAAGGCTGGAAAAAATTCATAAAGACTTATATTGTGTACACATCGGAAAATAATAATGAAAAGTAATATTTGAAACATAAGAAGTTGTAAGCATTGAAGACAGACTAGCCACAAATGTACATGAATGACTATGTTTACATAGCAATATAGTGCCATCTACTGTAAACTTTCTTGAAACTTAATAACTCAAAAATGGAGGACAAATGTTTATATGGACTTTTGTTCTTGTTTTGGTGTGAGGAACGTGCTCCCAAAGTTTCTAAAAGTATGTTTGATATACCCTGTACACACACACACACACACACACACACACACACACACACATATATATAAGATATATTTAGGCAGCCAGAATTCATCTTTTGTTAAATTCATCTGACAAGGTTTAATGTTCAGGTCTTTTTCTATTTACCAATTTTCAAATAACTGTTTGCTAAACTTTTCAAACTTCATATTTTGTTCTGTTCTTGTTCAAGTACTTTCAGCCATGTTGGCCATTATCAAGAAGTGAGTATTGTTAAAATGTTAAACAAGATTTTGTTGGCTGTATCCTGGCACTTTTTAGAATGTTAGAATTCCAGTATATGCATATAAGGGACATCATGTGTAAAATGGTTACACGGAGCTTGACAACACTGGAAAAGAATGTATCAAATATTTATATGTATTGTTGTTATTCTGTACACATATTAAATATTTCATAGACACTTTCAAATACTATCTTATTTAATGCCGGCCATACCGTTTACTTCAAGTAATTTGAGTTGTTCCTTAAAGTGAGTCATACTATGTAGAATATGTTATTATTTAATAATATTAGTCTTATGTCAATAGTTGTATTTTTTTTGAGTGATATAAGGATGAATTGCATTAAGTTTTAACAAGTGACAAGTTAAGCTACAAGGAACTATGGTGCATGTATAATTTCTCTCTCTCTCTCTCTCATATATATGAATATATGTGTGTGTGTGTGTGTAATATGCTAAGCCACTGTAAAATCAGCAGATAATGAAAAAAATGTACAAAGGTGTAACTGAAGGACCATGGAAACAAAGAAACTATGCACACAAAACATCATTTACAAATAGTAAATACAAAAACAGCACAATAATTTCTAAATATATATGGAAAATTAAAAACAAAAAACAAGTCAAACCAAAAATATCATGGAAAATAAGGAAAACAGCATCAGCCTACAACAACAAATGCAAAAACTGTAAACTCTCTCTCAAGGAGAAAATAGCTATAATTACCTTCCCAGATCAAAACAAATCATTAAATAAATGATCAGAAATCGCAAAATGCATACACAAAAACAAAATTTTACTATGTTACTTAAAAATTGAAAACTAAAAAAGATGAAAAAATAATAAAAAATAAAATAGAACAAAAGATAAATAAATAATAATAATAAATAAGTAAAATAAATCAAAATCAATAAGTAAATAAATTAAGTAAATAATAAACAAATTAAAAAACTATGAATGCACACATAAAACACAAGTGGACATAATAACAATCAATAACAAATAAGCAATCAATAATAAAGCTAACACTACAAAATAGACAGAAAACTGCATTCAGATTCCCAATTATTTACACATAACTGTTACTACCCACACAATAAGTGTTAGAATAATACAAGGAACTGACCCATAATGCACCACTGACCAGCATATATAATTAGTCAAACAAAAACACAACTCACATGTCCTGATGATTGTGTTTAAGCCTGAGACAGATTGTCACCACTGGGTGTTGACCTTGATGTCCACTTTTATATTTCTATATGCCCAAGCATACCTTAAAACAATACTTTTATCATATACACACACACACACACACACACACACATATATATATATATATATATGATAAAAATATAGTTTTGTCTATGCTAGTCAGTATCAATATATAAATAGTTGAGCTACAAAATGAAATACATGCCCTAAAGATTGTGTTCAAGCATGAAACAGACTGTTACTGCTTGGTGTTAACCTCAGTGTCCACTTTTATATTTATATATTTTCTGATATTGACCACTTTTACCCATGAATATAGCATAACTTAAAACTGTATTTTTATCATTCATATATATATATATATATATATATATATATATAAATAAATACATATAGTACAGGTAATCAATGCATTGGTATATAATCCAAGTGGATCCTAGTAATATTAATTATTAAAACTGATCCACAGAGAGTTGATGTTTTTATTTTAACAGAGCATATGTTCAGTGTTCTCAAATAAATTGGAAAGTTCTAAGTTCCACAAACACACCCAATAGTTTTAGGGGTAGGTGCAAGCAATGTTTAGAAGAAAAAAACAGAATAAAATAGAAAAATCAATGCAAACTATTTAAATCAATGGAGAGAACTAATTACGAAATGTAGACATAGAAATAAATTCTAAATTACATAAGAATACAGGTGCATATATGTGGGGGTGTATGTTTATGTATAGTGGCATATATGTATGAACATGTAAATGTACATATATGTATGTATGAAGATATGTAGGCATATAAGTGTGTTGGACAGCATTAGTTATTCCACTGTGTGCGCTGGTATTACTCTCAATCTATAAATCTATAACTCAACTAATTTACATTAATCTTAATGGTCTTAAGTTCAAATCCCTCATCACTTAGTAGTACAAAAACTATTTACTGTGAATCTCAGAAAAACACACACTGGGGCCCTTGTAAGAAACACCACATAGTAGGTACTGATATTAAACTACAAACGAAAATCCTGGCCATAAATAAACTCCAAACCCAGACCATATTTAAAACAATGCTCTGAGACAAGCACTTAGAGGCTGATGATAGCCGTGTGAAGAACAGTTTAAAATAGACTATACCTATGTTAAGTAAATTTTTGGTTCTTTGCTGTAAAATTATATATATATATATATATATATATAATCATATATAAGTGGACACTGAGGTCAACACCAAATGGTTACAATGTGTTTCATGCTTGAATGCAATCTTGAAGGCATATGTGCTATGTTGTAGCTCGAATATTTATATATTGATACTGACTAGCATAGACAAAACTATATTTTTATCAATTATATATATATATATATATATATATATATATATTGATACTGACAAATAGTCAAGCTGCAACAATGCACAAGCCTTGAAATTTGCATTCAAGCATGAAACAGACTGTCGTCACTTGGTGTTGATGTCAGTGTCCAGTTTTATAATTATATATTAGTTAAAATTTTGCAGTATTTATGGGGGAATAGTGCTTAATATTTATAGTGAGATAAAGCATTTGTACATATAGACAATGTGGAATTAACACTGCATGATGAGTGTCAATTTCCCTACAATCATTTGAGGCATGAAACCAACAGTCATCATGCAATGTCGATCCCCATGTCCACACTGTATATAATCAAATTATCCCAAAATCTACAAAATCATCACTGGACTCCATCAGTAGATATCTAAAGGTAATAAGGAATACTTGGTGCTGCCTTTCTCATCTCCAAGTGACATGCGACAGATTATACTGGGTTTCATCATACCAACAGCAGAAATTAATCCCTCACCTCGTCTTTTGAAATAGGTGAATTTATACCTTTTCCAGCACCTTGCTAAGTATTAATCCATGACTAGAAGCCTCTCCACTTTCTTCTTTTGCTTTTTTCACCCAAAAGAGGCTTGACAGCATAATTTGAATGCTTATGATTTAATCATATGATTAAATCAGTCTTCTCTACATTTTCAGTCACCATTTATGTTCTGCAAACTTACATAATGGGAAGCTGTTCCAATTGAATCACAATTGTACTTAATATGTGGATGGTGATTTCTATGACTGTGCTCATTTCCATATCAGGAACATCAACCTGTAAAACAACAAAAAATAAAAATTTTAATCAAAACCATATGAGTGAGTGTTCATATGCCAAAGAGAAATATTTAGTATACCATAGTGAGATGCTTCGCTGAAGCAAGAATTTTGATTCATTGATTAAGTTCTATTTTTTATGGCTTATCAACCCTTTGTGGGTTATTTAAATTAAACATATTTTTGGATTGTAAGAATTATTCTTTTTCTGAGTGAATATTGCATTAACAATTTTTAGAGAATAATAATTTTTCAAGACATAAGTGCTACTATTTAACCCATAGCTAAGGGGGAATAGACGGATTCTTAAGTTTCCCAAGGATATTTGCATGTAAATTAATATAACCAAAACTTGATTTCAAATACTCCGATTTCTCATTGCAGGCCAGTATCCATTACACCACTCACGCATTCTCTCTTATGCAAAAAAGAATTTCTACGTTTCTAGTAATCTATTCAACCATTCTACTCACTGTCACTGAAATGGTAGAGTAGAATGATTTAAATTCAGAGATAAGGATTTTGGAATAGCGAATTCTTCATCTTATTTTATTATTTATCACACACTGTCAGATATGCTACAACTGTTAAAATAATTCTGAACAGACAAATAGCTTTCGAGGCTTGACACATCCCATCTCCGAGGTGCTTCAGTTCCCATCCCCAATCAAGATGTGTTCAAGTCTCATCAGGAAATAATTTCTTTATTCTTACTTCACACTATTTCTTTATTTGAACTATCAAGACAAGAAGTCAACAAACAACATGGAAAAGTCCAAATCCAGTCTGCTGTAATATCTTACTCATAGATTATGTGAAATATGTTATGCTTTTTCATTTTGTATTGTTATGTATAAAATTTTTGTATGTATCACAGAGTACTTCTCATCAATGCAAAATGAATGTCCAGCTGTCTAATGACATGGCGAAAGACAAAATAAAAAGAAAGAAAGTTAATGGACTTTTTACAAATGCTTCCCAGACAAATGATATTCTGCTTTAAAATCTGTTTTCTTGACAATTTGGCACAGCATTGATGAGAAGATATTTTCAAAGATGAAGCATTCTACTTGACCAATAGATCAAGCTAAGCTGATCAAGAGTCAGTTTTAATGAAACAGAACTGTTTTTTTGGGGGGGCGGGGGGTGGTTAAGTACAGTTTGACTTAGTTTAATAGCAGAAAAGAATTTCACCATTCTCATCTTTAGCACTACCACTAAAGTTACTTTATAATTTATTATAGTTTATATTTTTATTCATAAAAGAATATTTGATATGGTTTAAAAATAAATTATTAAAAACAGTGTTATTTTAGTTTTATTTATATATATATATTTATATATATATTATTAATTAAAGAATATCAAACACTTAAAATCCCATAGGTAATAATTTTTATTAGCACCTGGTGATTTGTTTGTAGGTCTGGAAGATTGAGAGCTGCTTTTTTAGAGCTCTCATGAAATAAAAATTATTACCTATAGGATTTTATGTGTTTGATATTCTTCAATGAATAATAATTTTGCTCTGTCTTTTGACATAGAGCTCTCCTTGGATCTGTATCCTCCTGGAAATTCAATATAGATTACCATATTGTATCATTATACAGGGTATTGCAGCAAAATCCGACACTGGACAAAAAGAATGAAATAGGCAATAAAAACAAAAGTTGTATATGCAGAAACCCGACAGTTTGACAACTAACTAATGTTTTCTCTCTACCCTTTTCTGGGATGGAATATGAGTGCAGAGCAGCGGTAATAGCTTCTTTTCATGTCAGGAAGAAGCCTGCGGAAGTGATGGCCTTGTTTGGGTTCAAGAGGACCATGGTCATGGACATTTGGATGAAGTGGAAGGTGTGTGAGAACAAAGACGAGTTTACTGCCAAACAAAAGGCCCACAACATTCATTCTTTGGCCGTTAGGACCAACGAGTTCGTCGCCACCATCGAAGAGACAGTTGACAATGATGGAAGCCAGAGCCACGCCAAGATCGTCACTGACATGGTTGTCGATCTGCCAAACGATCAAGAAGTGATCAAGACCAACAAGTATGCCCACAACATGGTCAACTCTCTGAAGGCTGCCATTGTGGAGGCATTCGCCGTTATGGACAAGGACATGGTCGCCAAAGTGTGTGACTCATTTTGCACCCGCCTTGAGATGGTCGTCGCCGCAGCTGCTGGTTATATTGAAAAATAATGTAGTATGTAACTCTAACTGTTGCTAAATAAACTGTCGGATCTCTGCATATGCATATTTTTGTTTTTGCCTATTTCGTTTTCTTTTTGTCAGGTGTCAGATTTTGCTGCAACACCCTGTATGTGTGTGTGTGTGTGTGTGTATGTATAAATCATCATCAGTCCCATAATCAGTCAGTTATAGGATCACTGCAGATAAACACCTGACCAGCTCCCTCCATGTGTCTTGGTAGTATACCAAGTTCTAAGTCACTGTGGATGATCTTCCAGTCCATTCAGTAACTGTTCACCAATCAGATGCATATCAGCACTATAATTGGAAGTTCTGAACATGCATTTATAGATCTGATCAGATCTACAATACAAAATGAATGACCTGACATCAAATGACACAAAAGAAAGACAAAATACAAAAAGGAAAATGTTAACTTTTTACAAATGCCTCCCAGAATGAAGGATATCTTTTTTTTTACTTGACAATTTGGCATAGCATTTATACGAGAAGATAATTTCAAAGATAAAGCTAATTCCACATATACATCAAGCTTAACTGATCAACATTTACCATATTTTTTTGTGTATAATGTGACCCCATGTTTCTGAAGCTAAAGACAAGGAATAAATTACATCCTTGAGTATAATACAACCTCACAGTATAGCCATTACAAGGTGAATAATTTTCTAAAGTTGTACCATATTATCCATTAGAATGTCATACATATATTTCACTAAAATATTTCATTTTTTATGATATTAAAGAATAGAAATGAACTAGAAGTTTGGCCATTGATCTCCTAATCAAAGCACCAAGAAGTAGGGGGTGGCCATCTTTGTTTGGTGCTTCTTCACAGGACAGGGTTTTGCCATCATCTTCACCAGTCTGGACATGTTTGCTGCTTCTTCACAGAGCAGGGGCTTCACCATCATCTTCATCTTTCTTGACCTCTGTTGGAGAGTTGTTGAATGAATGCAGGTCTATCTCAAGTTTGCTGTTGTCAACAACGAATCATCTGCTCCACCTGTTACAGAAAGTTAATCCGACACCGGTTGAAGATCCCATTAGAGTATGGTTGTAGGTAATTTTTTTCTTTTCCTGAAATCTAAAGTTCTGTTTACAAAAAAACAAAAAAAAAAACAGTATGACACTGACCTCACCAAGCAGCACTGAGAGTAAAGACCTGACAAAGTTGTCTTTGGCAGCAGTGTGAGCACATAAAGCAGGAGAAACTTGGTAGCAAGAATAGAGGATCTGAAAAGAAAAAAAAAACAATTCAAATTCTTACAGCCCTATAGAAATGCATTCCTTCAGGAGGTCGTATTGTCAAACATGAATACAATCCGAATTACTCCATAGAGGTATTTGCTGTTGTATTTTTAACTTAGTTGTTTGACCATAATATTTTATCCAATAGGTTTTTTCCTTTACTGTTGCAGTTGGAAATAAACCTAAACCAGCTCAAAAAAACAAAAAAAAAATCGCCTAAACCTTTCAACATTTCCTTTTACAACATCCATGGCATTCGTACCAACCTCTGTAGTGTGGAATCGTTCCTCTTTGAAAAGTCTCCTGATATACTAGCTCTCAGCAAGACTAACATTAACTTGTCAATCCCCCTCCTCTGATTTCTCGATTCCTGGTTAGCTTCCTTTCCTTAGAATGGCCTGGGAGTTTATGTCTGCGATCATCCCCTGCTGGCTAGTGAACTCTCTCTTGACTCTCCAGACCATTCGTATATGTGTCTCTATCTATCTCTCCTCAATTCAGTAAGAACGAGAATTAAGAAAATGGAAGATACTGATTGGCATCGCATTTGAAGATCAAAATTGACTGTAAATCAAGAAACCAGAAGAGAGTTTCACAAGTGAGAAGTGCAAGGGAAGAAACTGTCAGCATAGAACACACATCTAACAGTTTCAACTGTAAAATGACGAAACTAAGCTGCCAATCTAGTACAATGCTTAAATTTGTTAAGTCAAGGAACCAAAGAAAAAAGCCCATTAGAACAATTACCCTGAAAATATTTCTAGAAAAGGCACAGGGAAGCTAATTTATGGTGGTGGGAAAATGACTGAAGCTGGGATGCCAGGTCAGGACTGATAACATTGCATATATATTCTTCTTTGTAATTTGTCAAGAATATATAGTGTTGTAGAGTTATTTCCTCAGTGGAAACTGTATTTGGACTAAATTCGGTCCTAAATAGGTTCAACGTACAAAAACGTTAGGAACTTGTTATAATAAGTATTATGCAGAGTAATCGAGTTGTGGTAGCTGACTACTTTTCGTATTCGACTCCCGTCAACCCTCACTGACTCCTACTTATATTAGATGGGAGAGTCTATTATCTATAGACTAGGTGTGTTTCGCCATAACCCCCACTCCTAAAACTTTACTCCGTAGGAGTAAAACAGTTTTCTTAATTTTTTATTTTATATTTTTTTTTACAGAAAAGTAAAAAAAACAAAAAAAAAACTTCATTTTTTTAGCAACATCATAGCGTATCTCCTACGTTTTGGATCCATTTTCAAATGATCCGTTGCCTTTCTTTTTCTCTTGGATCGGCATACCACAGGTAACATCGTTGCTGGTGTTGGTAGATCAAATGTATCAAAAATCACCTCCATAGGTGTTTCTTCAACTGGACCGCTGTCAACCACGTCTGAAGAGCGTCGTCTGATCTGGTTAATGTGCCGTCTGCACGTGAATTTTTCACCTTTCACGAAGTACATCATATTGCCAATCCGCTTTTCTATTTTTCCAATCTCCCAGAATGATTTATTCTGTTTATATACTTTAAAATATACTTTTTCACCAGGATTGTATTTCTTTACTTGAATAAATTTTTCTCTACCTGGCTTTGTCTTTTTTGGTAATAATTTGTCGAAGACAGATCTTACCCAATGGGCAAACATCACCTCGGCTGGCAATTGTGAGGCTGGTGTTGCGTTATTTGGGGTAAGTCTGTATAGACTTTTTTTTTACCTATACCGTCGGAGCTGCCCAATCACTATAGTCAACTTTTTTGAGTACACCGGATTTCTCTAATCTGTCCAATTCTTTATCTATCTGTTCCATTGAGGCAAACGGAACATTCCTTTTCTTTTTGAATACCACCTGATCGTTTTCTTTTAGAAAGAATTTTGCCTACATCTTGGTACACATCCCCAACCCTGGAGAAAAAACAGTAGGAAATGTTTCCTTAAGTTTCTTTATTAATTTTGGGGCTTCGAAGTTTAAACTTTCTACCTTGTAACAGAAAGAATTTATCGGTATATCCCATAATTGAAATTCTGTTATCCAATTCGTACCAAGTAAGTTTGTGGTATTTTCCATGACAAATAGTTTAACTTTTCGCATTTTTTTATTTAACGTGACGTTCGTAACAAGTTCTCCAATAAATTGTATTTTTTCTCCCATCACCCGACTTCGCGATTTTCTTTGTCTTCATTAAAGTTGGTTTCCCCAACTTCTTCCACGTATGCAAATTTATGATAGAGAGATCCGAAGCAGTGTCAAGTTGCATTTTTATTTTTTTATTACTTATTTCGATGGTAACAAATTTTCTAGTAATTCCATTGTTTACCTCGTTGGACTTTAATTTTCTTATTTTACTGCCTTTATTTTTTGAACGGCAATGTGTGCGTCTGTGCCCAACTCTTCCACAGTTGAAACATTTTTTATTCCTAAAATTGCAATATCTGTACCAGTGTAGTTCACTGCAAGCAAAACATGGCTTCAGGCGTTTTTGTTTGTTTTTTTCTGGAATTTTACTTTTTGCTTGATAATCTGCAATTTTATAATTCTTTTTGTTAGACTGACTTTCTTCTTTGTGGCTTATTTTCCTTACATGCGAAATGCCAGATTGTTCTATCTTTTTGCGTCTTTTTTTACGCTAACATATCTTGTGCAGTCTTCTGCCAATTTCTGTACCATAATACTTGGATTGCTTTCCAATTTTGCCAGTACTAATTTTCTCAACTCTGCGTCTTTTTCCGCTACCAGCCCTTGAATAAACACCAAACACTTAAAATTGTCTGCGCTTAACTCTGCTAGCTTGAATTCTTCACAATGCTTATTCACATTGGCTGCATATATGGATTTCGTTAATCGGACTGACTTCCTCATCTTGGTTGCTTTCCTCACAACGTTTCGGCCGTCTGATCCTCCGGCCTTCTTCAGGTGCATCTCGAACTCGGGAACCGTCGGTCTGGAATTTCGAACCCAACCCTTTATTGTTACGGGGGTACCATGTTCTCGTTCCATTAAGGCCATCGCTGCTGCTACTACTGCTTGACGCCATCGTTGCTGCTGCTGTGCTTCTATTATCGTTGTCACCGCTCTTGTTTGTCGCTGCCACTGCCTTTGCTCGGGATTGAACTCAGAACATCGGGAGAACTTGCAATCACTGTTTCAACGTCCTAGTCGCCTCGGCCATGTGTCACTGGGACACATGGCCGAGGCGACTAGGACGTTGAAACAGTGATTGCAAGTTCTCCCGATGTTCTGAGTTCAATCCCGAGCAAAGGCAGTGGCAGCGACAAACAAGAGCGGTGACAACGATAATAGAAGCACAGCAGCAGCAACGATGGCGTCAAGCAGTAGTAGCAGCAGCGATGGCCTTAATGGAACGAGAACATGGTACCCCCGTAAAAATAAAGGGTTGGGTTCGAAATTCCAGACCGACGGTTCCCGAGTTCGAGATGCACCTGAAGAAGGCCGGAGGATCAGACGGCCGAAACGTTGTGAGGAAAGCAACCAAGATGAGGAAGTCAGTCCGATTAACGAAATCCATAGTGAAAACCCCTCATCCCAAAAATATAGACAATTACTTGGCTGCATATGTTATATAGTCATGTTTGTCATCTTTCATCAAATTCAAACATTTCCACCACTTGTAAATGTCAACTTGTCAAAATATTTACCACCTTTGTAAATGTCAACTTGTTAGTTTTTTTCGGTAAAATGTAGTTTACCAATTTGTTATGCTCAGTAGTTCCTAATTTGCTTAAAAGAAGCCTAACCTTCTTTCCTTCAGACCACAAGTGGCAGTCCTCATTATACACGGCCGTATATTTTTTATAATATTCTCCAAAAGTTATCTCTTCATCTGGACTGTACGTGAATATTTCAATTGAATTCCATATTGTATTCTCTGGGAAAGAATAATTTTGTAGACTTTTCTCTTTCCTCTTCTCAGTTATTTCCAGAATTTTGTTTTGAAACTCCCATGCATCTGTTCCATTTTTGTTGGAATTGCATTTGTCTATTGAAAGTTTCCTCCTGTAACTGCATCTGGAATGTTTTTTGTTGTTCTAATATTTTCGTTTGTTGTTCCAACTGGAACTTAAAAAATTCCTGGAATAGACTTTTGCATTCCTCCATTTTTTTCTTCCTCCGTATGAGTGGGAATCCCCGCCGCCAAAGTTGTTGTAGAGTTATTTCCTCAGTGGAAACTGTATTTGGACTAAATTCGGTCCTAAATAGGTATTACTAAGAGTAATCTAGTTGTGGTAGCTGACTACTTTCGTATTTGACTCCCGTCGAACCACACTGACTCCTACTTTTATTAGATGGGAGAGTCTATTATCTATAGACTAGGTGTGTTTCACCATAACATATAGATACATAACAGAAGTACCAGGTCAGATGTAACAGCAATATTCGATATATGGATGAATGGTATACTTATAAAGGTGTAAGATAGATTCTGGCCATAAAATTATCTAGAATGGCACAGATTATGTTTTGGATATACTATATGCCATATATATATATATATATATATATATATATATATATATATATTTTAAACAGAAATTAATTTAAATTTTCTTTAAGCATTGAGATGTAGTAATTTCAATATCTCATTCAAACAAGAAAAACATCTATAGTAATTCTCCCAGTATACTGACTACTAAATTTACAAAATACTGGCATCTTTTCTTAAATACAGCAGGATATATTTTTGCTCAACAGACAACAGCCACCCTCCCACATATTATTGAATTTTTTTATTGAGCCTGCTTAAAGAAAAGCTTAGGAAGGATTTGGTTTGTTTTACAAGTCAAACCTTTTTAGATCATTTGATGCCGAAATTGATTGTGATTGAAGATAATATTCAGCTTAAAAGGCTTTCCTTTTTTGAGTGGGGGTAACTATATATATATATATATATATAACTAGCAGCATGGCCCAGTGTTGCTTGTGCTTGATTAAAAAATCGTACGACTCATACAGCAATTGGTATCACTTGACTTAAAATATTTTTGCCCTTCCTTGCCTTTAAAGGAGTGCCCTTTGCCATGCTGATGTTGCTACATGCCTTATTTCTTACCTATCTCACACTGCAAATTTTTTCTAAGCTCTATACTAAACATTAAATCTGTTACGAAAAAAGAACTAAACAAAATGAACACAAAATGATCAGCTTTAAAAAAGGGCTCGTAACTGGAAAAAACAAATGAAAAAAGAATGTTAACAATAAATACATTTTCACACCCAACCCAGTTCTGCAGAATCAGAATCAACGTTGAGTTTAAGCAAGCGAATGAGCCAATTGGAGTAAAGTGCCATGCAGATTTAAATTTTTCCCATTTGTGATGAATGCAGCTATCAATTTTTGCATGCTAGCATGCTAGTTAACATTCATGTCAGTCAGCTGTTGGCTCTCACACCGGCCAATAGAATCTTCCTGCCTATTCGTGGCAGCCAGCTATAGGCTCTCACTCTGGCCAGTAGAAAATGGCCGCAAACTACATGAAAACTACCGTAGAAGCATGAAAAAATCGATTATTTCCACTATCAATGGTAGTTGGGAAATGCAAAGTCAGTCTTGGCCTTTCTACTAACTTGGAGCATGTGCATGTAAATTTTGGTTCAAATCCGTCGAAAATTGCAGCCGTGCATTCGTTACACACACACACACACACACACACACACACACACACACATCCTACCTTTTATAGATAGAGATTTATATATTATTATATTCATATTTTTGCATAAAGTCATATTTCTTCTAGAAAGTTTATTATTTTGAAAGAGTGGATTTTGTTGAAGAGTTCTCTCAAATTGTTTACTTGGTAATATCTTTCTCGAGTTTCGTAAAAGTCCTGACAGTCCAGCAATATATGTTTTATCAATAGTCTCTCTTGACATCCTATACATATTGGGGGTTCTTAACAGTTGCTTAGGAAGAAAGCCCCTAACAGTAATGGAAAGAACAACAACAATTAATAGACTTGAGAAACCTATGTTCTTGAAAAATTGTTTTAATAGAAAGAGTTTATAAATTTCAACTAAAAGTAGCACTGGCTGCTTGGTAAATGAATGATGAATGTTTCCTTATAAGGAAACAGTCAATAGTAGCATTACCATTATGCAGCATGTCGTCAGTCAGTAAGAAGCACAAGTCTTTGCACAAAAGCTATCTAAGAATTAAATTACGTTTAAATTCAGTGAAAATGCCTACTTCTTTCATCAAATACAGCAGATTGTACTATACTTACACGTAAGACATTACAGCAAGTTTGCATCGAGTTTATCATTTGGTAGAAATGGTCAGTGATTTCCTGGTTCCTCTCTAACATCATCAGTTCTGCTAATTCCAATGCCAGCTGACATATTCAAGAAAAAGAAAAAAAAGATTATTACAAAGAAGTGAATTGTAAAATGTCTATGCATAAATTGTTTTTTACTGAAATGTCAAAAAGAGAAAAAAAAATTGCCAGTAGCAATGGACTGAAATTCAAAGTAATAAGAAAATTTTCAAAAAGAAATTTTCGTAAAACTGATTTTCTATAATGCTATTATGTCTTAAAATGCACACACATATCAGCAACATCAGATTTTGTGTGCCTGTCCTCATTCCACTTCCCATGTCTAGGGATATCTCATCTAATTGGCAGCATAATGAGAACAATCTACCACTATGGATTAAATAAAGGCTTCAGTTCAAAATTTCTTGAGGTTTACCTGGATCAACATACACCTGATGAAATTCAGAGGGAACATCAGCTGTAACACTGTGATGACAACAAAGATGAGGATAGTCTGCATAAAAATAATGATAATGATAACTCCTTATTCCAGTAATTCACACAGAAATTAAATATTAGCAGATTAACATATGTAAATAGATTTTTATTGACACACTCACACACACACACACATATATATATAGTAAAGGTAATAAATCCGTTGGTATATAATCCAAGTGGATCCTAGTAATATAAAGTATTAAAATTTATCCACAAAAAGAGCTCAATGTATTTATTATTACAGAGCAAAAATTAATACACAATAATACACACACGAGGTGATTTTGGATTTTATTATGTATTAACATTATATATATATATATATATATATATATATATATTGATATTGAGGAATCGGAGAGCCGAGTTCAAATTCCAGTCGAATCCATTACATTCACTTACGTGCTAATACCCTTGGGAAAGGTGTGAATCCTCTTCTTCTCCCTCCAGCTATGGGTAAATATCAGGACAGACTGGGTTCTATAGCCTTGGATGGCAACTGGTCTAGGAGAAGGACAACTCTGAATTCAAACCTGGAGTGGAGCCCCAAAGGTGGATGGACGGCACTGTGTGCTACCTTCCAGCAACTCCTGCAGCCGTGTTGATACCAAACTGTATTGGTTTATCCTCTCCTTTGGACTCTGCTAGCTAGGCCAAGAGGGGGAACTAGACATCTGGGCAGCCCTAGTCCTCCATATATCCCGCCCAGGTTCATAAGGCAATGCGCTACTCCATCGTATCTCGAGACGGATGGATGCCGAGAACAACGATATATATATATATATTATGGCAATAAAGGTATTCAGCTTAATATTACTGGACATATTAAAACGCGCGAAGCAACCGGTTTCGCTCCCGCTCATCAGGCTTGCAACGGGAGATTTTAATTTAAAAAACAGAAAATGTACACTAAAAAGAATTGTGGAGGGGGAAAAAAAAAAAAAAAAAAAAAAGATATGAGCAAAAGGAGCTAGAGGCAAATGACAGCGAGCCCCAACAAACACTCACGTTGTTTACACAAGGAAGGTTTGCGGGACCCGATGTAAAGTGCCTCCAGCACCTTCAGGTGAAATAACGAGTGTGACCGGGACAATACGGTGAAATATCTTCAAATATATATATATATATATATATATTTTTATCACACTAAATGTTGTTTTTAGCGGATACCGATATCTGAGAAGAGGCTCTGTATATTTATTAAACAGTATATTTTTTTTTCATTTTAACCAGAATATTTGATGAATCTTATTAAAGAAAAATATGTGTCCTCTTGCAGATTTCTTGAATATTCAGGCTGGTAGATGAAAATAAATATACTGTTGTGAATAAACCGAAATGTCTACTCAAATATTGGTATCCACTAAAAATAAAGTTTAAAGTGATAAAAATCTGTCAGATTAAAAAAAATATAGAATCTATTAGTTCTTTAGAAATTGCTTTGTTTACATTAGGATATGAAACTGAACAGATATGCACTTTCAAGAATCTGTGGCAAGATGAATTGTACTTAAAGGTATTATTCAGCCTTGCTTGATCAGCAATGTCCTCAGTCTACCACTGAGTTCAATGAACCCATAATTTTCTTCAAAACTAATTTTTTCTCCCTTATAGTTATCCTATCCAAATTATTTTTTGTGACTTTTATTTTTTACTTCATTTTCTATCATCTACATGAAGGAAATAAATCTAGAACAAAATATCAAATTTTTGTGGGCGACTTCTATAGGGTATTCCAATAACCGATTTCAAATGTGAATTAAGTGTCTCATGATTTCTTTCTTTTTCTTTCAGATTTAACAAAAGTTTTTGGCAATTTCAACCATGGAAAGATTAACAATCAAACAACGTGTTAAAGTTATCAAAGCCTATCATGAAAATTCTGGTTCAAACAAAATTTGAATGAGAAGTTCCCAGGTCTAATCACCTCTCAAAACAGCAAAGTCAATTGGCCACCACGATCATGTGACTTGATACTTTTAGATTTCTTCCTTTGGGGTCATCTCAAAAGTAAGGTCCATGCCAACAAGCCAACAACAATTCAACAGCTGAAGGTTGAGATAATAAGGCATATTGGTGAGATCGAGGAGCAACTATGCAGAGACGTCATAAAAAATTTTGACCATCAAATGGTGGTTTGCCCTCGAAGCCTTGGCAGACATTTGGGCGATATTATTTTTCACACATAACTGCCATGACTTAAATAACATGATCCAATAGAGAAATAAATTTTCACCAATAACACTGATTTATTTACTACTGACTTTGATCTTTCTTAATGAAACACTCCATATTACCAAGTGGGTCCATTGGACCCATGGTTGAATTTTTTAATTAGTTAAAAATATCATCCATTTTAAATAGGTGCCATTATGCAAAACCTTTTCTTTTTATTAGAAAGCTTTCAGATGATGATATGAATGATGACATCAAAGCTGACAGAAATGATTCTTCAAACCCTTCAATGATGAATGAAAAATATTATTTGGACGATAAGTCTGAAATTTGGTCTTCTAAATGAACTAAATGAAGGGCACAATGAAGAACTCTATCTTACAATGTTTTACTTCTAAAGCCTGGACCTTCATGTTTTGCAAGAAGATTTGTGATTCAGCTCTTTCATCATCAATATTGTTCATGAAGCTAAATCTACTGGAAATAATCCCAAAATAGACAAATGCTGAAACAATTCAAGTCTCACATATATTGATGCAACTACAAACTCTAACTCTAGCGAGCCAAGGCATCATTCAATGAGAGAAAGAAAAACAGATGCACTTTGTGTGGTCCTAATATGGATAGAAAAATGCAAAGTCATATTTGCCAAGAACATGTCTGTCAAAGCCATTTGAAAGTATTCTGTGCAAAATTCAATGATGAATTGTAATTTGTTTTTAAATGTAATTTGAATTAAGTTTACATTCACTATCTCACAGATGTGCTGGGGCTTCCCTCTGTCTTTTCTACAAGTACTTTTATGGCAACTGTCCTGACAAGCTACTTTTACTGGTTCCCAAATTGCATGAATTTGGGCGTGCTAATAGGTTGGCATCTTGGTTCCAAACTTTCACTGTCAAAGCAACTAAATGTAGCCTTCCCTTCTACTCCAACAGCTTCTTATCTCGCACCACCTGCCAATGGAACTCCATTCCTATTGCTTGCTTCCCTGATAGCTATGATCTTCAAATATTCAAATGTAATGTCAACCGACATCTTCTGATGCCTTGTCCTTGATTCCTGTCCTCCTCTTTATCATTTTCCAAATACTCCTCTATACTCTTGTGGGCACTTCCACCCTGCTTGGGGCTATTTGCTTTCAAAAAATAAATAAATAAAAAATTTAAAAAAATAAGAAAATAAATGCAAAGATGTACTGTAATTATTCTGTTTCCATGAACTAATATTCAGAAATATATATATATATTTTCAGAAATATATATATATATATATATTTTCAGAAATATATATATATATATTTTCAGAAATATATATATATATATATATATATATATATATATATTAGTAGTAGTAGTAATCATAAGTTTAAGTAAGTATATTTGTTTCGTAAAATCTTCAGTTTCTTGATTTGCGAATAATCAAATCAATATCGAAGGCAAAAAAGGTATAAAAAAGAAAGAGCCGAGAACATGAACGTCTGTTGAAAACAATCGTTCAGCATGCAAGTCCAAAGCCCAAAGAAAAAAAACGATACGAGTACGCAACTAGCCTTCCCTGATGATCCGCTTAGGTGAAACCTTGGTAAGATGTCTGGCTCTCTAGGTTTAACTATATATATATATATATATATATATATATATATATATATATAAATAATCAAATATATAAGCACACAAATATAAGGGTGGATATTCACACAGGAAATAGAAGAAGGAAAAATTCAAAAAGGAAAATAAAAATAAAGAATAAAATAAGAATGAATCAAACGAAGAATAAAGACAGGCAAACATAAAAATTATGTCAGACTCATGTATATACAGGTAATAACATATACAAGCAATCGCACACACATTCCTATATACAAATAATCAGACTCACCAAAATTCAAGCACAAATACACTAAGGAAACAACACAAACCAACTATCAATACATTACATACACAAACAAACATATAGATAAAAAAAGGGAAATCCAATAAAAGTAAGAAGGGCAAATACATACATATGTAGTATGCATACATACATGTAATTGTAATACGCATATTGGGCTATGGACAAAGCACATATGAACATACAAATATGTGAATGAACTTTGATATGTTGAAAGTGACTGAGACAGAAATAAAATCAATAAATAAGGAAATACTAGGACACTTGTGAGCAACATGAATGACTAGAGAGAAAGTTTGATATTCATTCAGGAGACAAGGTCCCATTTATGAATTGCTCTGTAATAAATAATCAAACACTAACCAGGTACCTATAATTCTCATTATAGGCAAATCTTTGAAAAAGTGAAAGCAAAAGAACAACTAAGGCAATGTAACCAGTCGACCTTCACAAACTTTTACCAAATGTACACTGGGTACAGAAAATGCTTTTCTACTGTTTTTTTCTTTTCCTGAAAAGCCTGAAAATGCAGGGAGGTAATGTTCCTGTGACAACCAACCTTTCTTTTGCTTTGGTCAGAGGCCAAAGCAATCAGGGACAAATGGACCATGGCTGACAAACAGGAAAGGCAGAGGAGAATTTCATTTTCATTCTCAGGTTTCTTGTCTGTGACAACTGGAAAAGAAAGAAAAACAGACATATTCAGTGCAGACAGACAAAAGAAGAATTAATATAATTCTTTTTTTGTGTGTATGTGTGTGCATGTGTGTGTATGTTTATTCATTCACATTTTTGATTCTTTAAATGATTTTCCAAAACCCCCTTTTTAATACCAAGAAACAGTTCCAATCACCCCCTTGATTATTAAGACCTCTCCTTGTGTTGTAGAGTTATTTCCTCAGTGGAAACTGTATTTGGACTAAATTCGGTCCTAAATAGGTTCAACGTACAAAAATGTTAGGAACTTGCTATAATAAGTATTACGCAGAGTAATCGAGTTATGGTAGCTGACTACTTTCGTATTCGACTCCCACTGGCTCCTACTTATATTAGATGGGAGAGTCTATTATTTATAGACTAGGTGTGTTTCACCATAACACCCCACTCTTAAAACTTTACTCCGTAGGAGTAAAACAGTTTTCTTAATTAAAAAAAAAAACAAAAAAACTTCATTTTTTAGCAACATCGTAGCATATCTCCTACGTTTTGGATCCATTTTCAAATGATCAGTTGCCTTTCTTTTTCCCTTGGATCGGCGTACCTCAGGTAACATCGTTGCTGGCGTTGGAAGATCAAATGTATCAAAAATCACCTCTATAGGTGTTTCTTCCACTGGACCGCTGTCAACCACGTCTGAAGAGCGTCGTCTGATCTGGTTAATGTGCCGTCTGCACGTAAATTTTTCACCTTTCACGAAGTACATCATGTTGCCAATCCGCTTTTCTATTTTTCCAATCTCCCAGAATGATTTATTCTGTTTATAAACCTTAAAGTATACTTTTTCACCAGGATTGTATTTCTTTACTTGAATAAATTTTTCTCTACCTGGCTTTGTCTTTTTTGGTTATAATTTGTCAAAGACAGATCTTACCCGGTGTGCAAACATCACCTCGGCTGGCGATTGTGAGGCTGGTGTTGCGTTATTTGGGGTAAGTCTGTATACCTGTAGAAACTTCTGTAGGGCTTCATCTGCAGGTATTTCCCTAGCTTTCTTTAAAGCTCTTTTAACGGTGTCGACAAATTTTTCCGCTAACCCGTTAGATCTTGGGTGATATGGACCTGTGGTAACATGTTCGACGTTGTATTCCTTGCAGAAATCTTTGAATTGTTTTGACGTAAATTGACTTCCGTTGTCCATCACAATTGTGTCTACTACACCAAACCTTGCAAACAATTCCAGCAGGAAGTTTTTCGTACTTTGCGTCGTCGGTTTTCTTATCCTTTGTATCTCAGGCCATTTTGAGAAACTATCCACTACTATGATGTAATGGTATCCATTCAGTGGACCTCCAAAATCCACATGCAACCTAGACCATGGTAGGTCTGTTTTTGGCCAGGGATTAAATTTTACTGGAGGTGCCTTTGCAGCCAAAGCACAGCCTTTACATTTTGTCACTGCATTCTCAATGTCCCTGTCCATATTCGGCCAATAAACAAAACTTCGCATTAGGCTCTTCATCCTAGTGCAGCCTGGATGACCAGTATGAAAATCCTTTAGTATTTGCTTTTGCAGTGTGTATGGAATCACCACACGGTTTCTATATAACAATACTGTATCGCAAAGCGAAAACACATTTGTTGTGTACTGGTCCCTCTTGGCTATTTTTTATTTTATTTTCAAGATATACTTGTCCCTGGTGGCTTCTTCTTTTATTTTTTCTAGAGTTACCGGAAGTTCCCAAACTGCATTCAACACAGTAAATTTCAGCTCTTCTTCTGACTTCAGTGAGGCAATTACCGTGTCTTCTAATGGTTCGCTTCTTTCAGGAATTAACCTGGACAGCCCATCAGTGCAGCCAAATTTATTCGATGGTATGTACTCCATGCTGAAGTTATAATTTAGCAATATTGTAGCCCATCTTTGTAGTCAGTTTGCTGTATGATTTGGCAAAATCTTTTTTGATCCAAAAATCGAAATTAGAGGATTATGATCGGTTTGTAGCTTAAAATGTCGACCATGGAGAAAATGGTGAAATTTCGCTACTGCAAATATTATTCCTAGCGCCTCATTCTCTAGCTGAGAGTAATTCTTCTCAGCCAGAAGTAGTGCTCTAGAAGCATGAGCAATTGGTTTTACTTGACCATCTGTCATTTTATGTCGCAAGCTAGTATGATTTCTAAATCCGGATTGTAATGGGTTAAAAATAATTCCGAGGTTAACACTTCCTTTATCTTTTCAAATGCTTTCTGGCATTCATTAGTCCACTTCCAGAGTTTTCCTTTCTTTAATAGTTCATTTAATGGTTCCCGCAGATCATACATTTTAGGGATGTATATTTGGTAATAATTAGCTAATCCCCAAAAACTTTGTAATGTGGTAATATCATTCGGAGCCGGCATGTCTTTTATAGCCGCTGCTCGCTCTGGATCTAGCCTTCTACCATTCTTATCGATGATCTGTCCCAGATATTTCACTTTATCCATGAAAAACTTGTATTTACTTTCCTTTATTTTAAATCCAAACTCCTGTATTCTGGAAA
This sequence comes from Acanthosepion esculentum, assembly GCA_964036315.1. Taxonomy (NCBI): domain Eukaryota; kingdom Metazoa; phylum Mollusca; class Cephalopoda; order Sepiida; family Sepiidae; genus Acanthosepion; species Acanthosepion esculentum. Next base: position 127,277,682 of record OZ038478.1, on the reverse strand, counting down.
CTACTGCATTTACATGTTTCATGTGTTCTGCAATACTTGTACTTCTCATGAGGATCTCATCCAGATACGCTACTGCGAAATCTAGACCACCCAACATCGAATCCATTACTTGTTGGAAAATGGCGGGAGCGACCTTAATCCCAAAAGGTAGCTTGTTAAATTTATACAGAGCCCGATGTGTGTTAATACACAAAAGTTTAGACGTTTCTTTTTCTACCGGTATTTGCAGATATGCATCGCTGAGGTCTATCTTTGAAAATATTGTGCTTCCATTAAGCTTCGCAAATATTTCTTCCGCTGTTGTAAAGGATAATTATAATCTTTGAGTGCCGCATCGAAAAATCCACACAAACACAAATTTCTTTAGACTTTTTTTTCACGTATACCGTCGGAGCTGCCCAATCACTATAGTCAACTTTTTTGAGTACACCGGATTTCTCTAATCTGTCCAATTCTTTATCTATCTGTTCCATTGAGGCAAACGGAACATTCCTTTTCTTTTTGAATACCGCTTGAGCGTTTTCTTTTAAAAAGAATTTTGCCTCCATCTTGGTACACGTTCTCCACCCTGGAGAAAAAACAGTAGGAAATATTTCCTTAAGTTTCTTTATTAATTCTTGGGCTAAGGAGTTTAAATTTTCTACCTTGTAACAGAAAGAATTTATCGGTATATCCCATAATTGAAATTCTGTTATCCAATTCATACCAAGTAAGTTTGTGGTATTTTCCATGACAAATAGTTTAACTTTTCGCGTTTTTTTATTTAATATGACGTTTGTAACAAGTTCTCCAATAAATTGTATTTTTTCTCTTGTCACTGACTTTGCGATTTTCTTTGTCTTCATTAAAGTTGTTTTCCCCAACTTTTTCCACGTATGCAAATTTATGATGGATAGATCCGAACCAGTGTCAAGTTGCATTTTATATTTTTTTACTTATCTCGACGGTAACAAATTTTCTAGTTATTTCATCGTTTACCTCGTTGGACTTTAGTTTTCTTATTTTATTGCCTTTATTTTTTCACCAGCAATGTGTGCTTCTATGCCCAACTCTTCCACAGTTGAAACATTTTTTATTCCTAAAATTGCAATATCTGTACCAGTGTAGTCCACTGCAAGCAAAACATGGCTTCAGGCGTTTTTGTTTGTTTTTCTCTGGTATTTTACTTTTTGCCTGATAATCTACAATTTTATAATTCTTTTTGTTAGACTGACTTTCTTCTTTGTACCGTATTTTCCTTACATGCGAAATGCCAGATTGTTCTATCTTTTTTGCGTCTTTTTTTACGCTAACATATCTTGTGCAGTCTTCTGCCAAATTCTGTACCGTAATACTTGGATTGCTTTCCAATTTTGCCAGTACTAATTTTCTCAACTCTGTGTCTTTTTCCACTACCAGCTCTTGAACAAACACCAAGCACTTAAAATTGTCTGCGCTTAACTCTGCTAGCTTGAATTCTTCACAATGCTTATTCACATTGGCTGCATACGTTATATAGTCATGTTCATCATCTTTCATCAAATTCAAACATTTCCACCTCTTGTGGAACAAAGATGTCTTTTTACTAAATAATTCACTTAATATATTTACCACCTTTGTAAATGTCAACTTGTTAGTTTTTTTCGGTAAAATGTAGTTTACCAATTTGTTATGCTCAGCAGTTCCTAATTTGCTTAAAAGAAGCCTAACCTTCTTTCCTTCAGACCACAAGTGGCAGTCCTCGTTATACATGTCCGTATATTTTTTATAATATTCTTCAAAAGTTATCTCTTCATCTGGACTGTACGTGAATATTTCAATTGAATTCCATATTGTATTCTTTGGGAAATAATCATTTTGTAGACTTTTCTCTTTCCTCTTTTACAGTTATTTCCAGAATTTTGTTTTGAAACTCCCCATGCATCTGTTCCATTTTTTGTTGGAATTGCATCTGTCTATTGAAAGTTTCCTCCTGTAACTGCATCTGGAATGTTTTTTGTTGTTCTAATATTTTCGTTTGTTATTCCAACTGGAACTTAAAAAAATTCCTGGAATAGACTTTTGCATTCCTTCATTTTTTTTTTTTCAAAAAGTTTACACAATGCCTAAATACTGTAGAGGGGGTTCAAAGTTGATAGACCTATATGTGAACAAACAGAGACATGCAGGGAGAAAGACAGAAATGGAGGAGTAGATAGATGGGTACAGGCAAAGAATTAAGGGGAAACAAGAGAAGAGACAGACATGGAGATAGATGGAATTGGGGGTGGGGTGAGGAGGAGACAGGTAAGGTGATTGATGGAAACAGAGAGACATACAGGATGATAAATAGAAATGGAGAGGAAGACATGCAGGGAGCCTGATGGAAACAGGGAGAGAGAAAGAGAGGAACAAAATGGAAACATGGACAGAGTTGGGTAGGGAGACTAATGAAAACAAGGAGAAAGACAGCAAAACAGAGATTGCAGGGGGAGAGAAAGAGAAAGGAACAAAACAGAAATGTGAGGCAAGGCAGACAGGGTGATAGATGGGGATAGGTGGAGAGACAGGCAGGAAGATTGATGCCAGGAAATACCAGATATCTGAATAAAGTTTCAATCAGGAAACTTGATCTAAGAAGTGTTGATCTGTGGTGATTCCAATATGTACTGGATTCACCCTAAGAAATACTAAAGTAAGATTTCTACTAAGTGTCACCTCATACTATCAAAATAGCTAGATGTCTCAAGGGTTGACATAGAAGGTGACAACATAACAACGAAAAGCAGGATCAGGCCTCAAAGGATGTTGATAGGTGCACAAAGAAACATGGAAGTGAACTTGGCTGAACTTATGATATATACACACGTGAGACAACTTGTGACAGGAAGTCATCTGAACCCTTGACCTGTAAGGAGAGAAGCAGAATCCTTGGCTTCATGAGAAGATTGAATGTTTGAAAAAAATCCCCTAAAACAATATACCCTCCACAGATGAGGTTAATTTGACAGAAACTGGAAGTGACTAAACAATAATTCTATGTATTAAAAATTCAGTCTTGAATTCTTATCAGACATATCCTTGCAAGAAGATATTTGAAGAAAGATCTGCAACCACATATCCTTGAGAGATTGTATTAAACTCACTTGAAGATTGATGTGTTGCTAGTTTTTTGTCATAGGTGCCCAAAAATACACAGTTGAGGGTCTGTGAGGATTTTGAAGACAGACTGGAATAAAAGCTGTGTGAATTAAACATCTTGTTACGATCCATGACTTCACAAAGGTACTGCAGACACTAGGAAGAGAACAAAAAAGAAATGAAATATCTAGAACTTGTAAATATTGCTGGAATCAAAAGTGTCTTAGAATGGTAACAGTGATATTAGCAGTTTCTTTACAACGTAACATTTTGATCTTCATTGACCAAGCAGCTAGTAAACACTGTTAGTTGATAATTTATAAAATATTTCTTTTGTATTTCTTTAGAAAACATGCATGTAAGAATGTTGCAAAATGGATCAACTGAAATAAAAGGGGTAGCAACATGAAGCACACAAATGAGTTCAATTATACAAAGAAAGCTTGGAATGTGAATGATTCTTCTCAAAGTAATAGTTTTTTTTTTTTAAGGCACTTTTGAGACAAATGATATTTTATTTAATTTGGATCAGGAAGCAAAGTTTACTGCAGACTGAATGAGACAAGCAAATGAAAATTGATATGGACCATCAATGCTTGTTTTTATAACATGAGGGAGAGAAAAATTAATGGAAGAATTTATTTTTGGGAATCATTTGCAAGATTCAATTCTTTTTCCATTTGGAATGTTAACTAGTAATTATCCAAGATGAAAACTTAAAAACAAATTCTTACCAAAAATGTCTGCTGATGTATTTTTTTTTCCTCATCAAACTGAAGATTTACCAACTTCGGAATCAGATTAACAAACTGTATGGCTGCATTTTGATATTCTTCAATTCTGAAAATAAAATCATCTTTAAAATATTGTTGGTGGCACAAAATTTAATAATGCAGACATATTTAAAATATGTAGTTAAAACAAGAGAAAAAAAAGACTGATATTTAATATGAAAGAAAAAGAAAATTGGAGTTTACTAGCTGTTTTTCCTCAATTCATCAAAACTCAATCGAGGAATAAAATAGTAATGTATATACCAACTGAAAAGATAGAGGAAAATTTAATACACTGTTAGTAGTAATATACCAAACACATAATAACTCTAAGCAGATCGTAATAAGTCCTAGCATCTTTTCCTTCTGTTTACACAGGGACGGCTACCTGAATTCAATGAAAATTGTCTCAAGAACTTTCAGGTGTAACTCAGAAAGAATGAGATCTGCATAACATGGAGAAGATGTTCTCATGGTCTGCTTTAGCACACTGATGAATTTTGTCGTTTTTTTTTTTTTGAGTAGCATCCGATTAAAAACTGTCAGAGGTATACTATGAAAACATGTTCTCCATGCTATGTGGATCTCATTCTGAGTTCCATCTGAGTAACAATAAATATTTTTTCTTTCATATTATATGTCAGTCTTTTTTCTCTTGTTTTAACTACATATTTTTAATATGTCTGTGTTATAGGGCATTATTAAACCATCTTTCTTGAACAATAGGAAAATGAATTGAATAACAGAAATAGAAGAAAGAAAAAGAAAAACAAGAGCAATACAGACATATTCTGCTTGCCAATCTAAGAGGCAAAGGCTAGCCTTCTTTGAATTAATATACCAAAAGATGATGCAAATGAAATTAATCTTTTCAGAGACAAAATCAGATAAGATTTGGTTTTCCATGTTTTTTTCTGTTTTTGTTGTTATATGAATGTCTCAGATTCAAAAAAAGATCCTAGGCATGTTTGTCTGTTTTTATTCTTCTTCCTTTTCTTCTTTATTTTTATTTTCCTTTTTTTAATTTTTCCTTCTATTTCCTGTGCGAATATCCGCCCTTATATTTGTGTGCTTATATACTTGATTATATATATATATATATATATATATATATATATATATGTGTGTATATATATGTGTGTATATATATATATATATATATATATATATATATATATATATATATATGTATATGTATGTACGTATGTATGTATGTATGTACGTATGTATGTGTGTGCTTGTGTGTGTTTGTGTATTAGGATGTGAATGTGTTTGTCCTGTCATTTGAAAAAGACCCTTCCCTATCTACCTCCTTATTTGAATCCAGACTTCTATGTATCAAATATGTGTAGCCATCATAGATACGTCTTACATCAGCATTGTACTTAACTGAAAAATTGGCACTTCACTAAGAACAAATAGAAATATATACTTTTTTCCCTCGTTTCATTTCTGAATAATTTTGTAATAACTTTAAACTTGATACTTAGTTAGATTTATAATAATGACATTTGTAATTTTTATTTTACTGTAAAATTAAAACTTAATTAGTTATAGTGATTTCTAATTTAATCTAATTTTAACCTTAATGCACTAATAGATTGTACTTAGGGTATGTTGTCATGTTATTTTTAATTACCATATACTTGTATTCTGATTGGTCAGCCTAGGTTGCATAACAATGTTTGTCCTATTGAAGGAGTTTGGTTGGTTTTGAACTATTAAAACTCTTTATTTTGCAATCAACACCATCACTTGATAAGACACCAGAAGTGTTGAAACAAAATGGCTATTTATATATATTATAATTTTGAATATATATATATATATATATAAAATCATAGGTATGTCCTTCAAGAAAATGTCATCTTAACTGCTTACTTATAAAATCTTGGATTATGATGTACATTTGCACAAAAGGAAAATCTAGAGTGAGTTTTTAATTAAAGGAACATGTTTAGCATCACTATCATGTTTTTTTTTTCTGATCACCAATCACTCCTACCATCACTGACCAAATTAGATCGGAGAATTGTACTGAAAGGTAGATGGGGCAGGCATGAAACTGGACATTTTCCATAAAATATTAGACAACTTGAAGATTCTTTAAGAAGATCACAATTTAAGTTGCCCATAATAAATTGAACTTAAATTATAATCTCTTTCTTCATCTTTTAGATGCCATTTGCCTTCAGGATGTGGGTGATCAAAGCTCTCACCAACTTTGTAGCATTAAGCAATGTTTGTCTCCTGACTATTCCTCTCAGTCCCTGTTTTCATCTTTTAGATGCCATTTGCCTTCAGGATGTGGGTGATCAAATCTCTCCCCAACTTTGAAGCATTAAGCAATGTTTATTGCCTGACTATTTCTCCCTGTTCTACCATTCATTTACATAACTTCTTGTTTTCAATACATACCGTGAGTATTGAATTCTCCACACTCTCTTTCCTCATTTTGACCCAAAAACTTTCGACTTTTTCTAATCCTAAGAGGATATAGCCATATGACATGGAAACATACAATCACCAAAGTTAATCAGCATCAAGCCTGGTCAGCACCTAGATGGGTGACCACTTGCTGTATGCTTGGATGTGCAGGTTGTATAATGGATAATCACATAGAATTGGAATTTGGAGAGCCAAGTTCCAATTCCAGCTGGGTTCATTCTATTCACTTACATGCAATTACCCTTGAGAAAGGTATGAATCCATGTCTTCTCCTCCCAGCTATGAGTCAATTAGCTCCAAAAAATTCTTAAAATCTAAAAATATTTCCTTGCTTTAAATAACCTACAAAAGGTTGCAAAGCTGGAAACAAAAAAAATGGAATCAATCAAAATTCTAATCCTAAGTATGAATGTGCTTTTTGCTTTCCTTAAAACGTCTTCACTGCTCACAGGTTTTGTTCATGATATCTTTAAGCTATCTTCTATAGAACCGCATCTGTTGCCTTTTGGTACAAATTGCAGAAGCAAGACTCTTCTGGCAGATCTCTTCTACAATTGATGTAACAGCCTCAGTCTGCAAACACAACTAGCAATAGCTTAACAGGAATCAAAAGAGAACAAGACAAGATATCTCTATACATAGACAGCAGAACGAGAACATATGCCTAAAAAACTAAACTAGTTACATTCTATTATCGCCTATCAGACTCCAAACTAGCACCAGTCACGATGAATAAATGGCCCCTCATGGAGGCTCTGTGCCTTGAGAGACTATTGGGCCATAAACACACCCTGACATCAAGTGGAGCTTGTACATATCTATTCCTAAAAACGCAAGGAAAATGGTTGGTTTCCTGTACCACTCCAGTAAGTACCTGATTCCTTGTGCTATCCTCTAACTTTACAAGAGCCAGATCAGGCCTAAAATGGAGTACTGTTGTCATATTTGGGTAGGAGCTGCCAAAAGCATCTCTGAGTCCTTACTAATGTCAAATTATTTTCCACCCACCAACCCCTCACTCACAAACAAGATGTCGCAACCTTTCACTGCTTTATTGCTACTTCCATAGAAAGTTCTGACAAACTGAATTTCTTGGTTCTGCCAGTTCTAACCTTCACAGCTAAGACCCACTATGCCCCACTCAAATGGTAATAAAACTCCCTCATTCCCTCAGTATTCCATTGGTGAGAAGTTCCACTCGAACAGCTTCTTCCTCGGAACCATTGTTTTGTGGAACTGACTTCCAAGAGGATAATTCCCTGATTGTTACAATCTTAACCCGCTCAAGTCTAGGGTTGGCCGTTATCTTCCCCTCCTATCCATATAAACTGCCTCTTACTCTGTAACCTTTTACCTCAAATGGCCCCCAGGTATAGTGCAGACTAAATCTCACTGTAAAACAAAATATAAATCCCTATAGATAAAGGATTCAGTTGGAAATTCCTTTGAAGATTACAAAAGAACTGTGAAGAAGGTCAAATGGTACATCAGCTGAAGCTTTTGATAATAGCAAAAATGATGAGGATTAGTCTGACTATAAATAAGTAAATAATAGCTCCACATCCCAAAAATTAAGTCAAAAACAAATATACATAGATATGTATGCATATGTGTGGGTATAAAGAGGAAAATCACTTAAAAGAAAACATACTTTGTCAGTGATTTCATTAATAAAAATGTAGTTAATTTGGTTAATATGTCAATATATACCCACTGGTCACATTATTAGGTACATTCTTCTAGTAGCAGGTTGGACTGACATTTGGTTTTATAATCACCTCAGTTCTTCTTTGCAGGGATTCAACGGTGTTCTGGAAGCACTCTTTTGAAATTTGAATCCATGCTGTTATGGGATCCTGCAATTCTTCTAGATTGGTTGACTGCATATCCAGGATTTAAATTTCCTTTCTCATCATATGCCAAAGTTGCTCTATGGGATTGAGATCCAGTGACTCTGAAGACCAATTTAACACAGAAACATTGTTTTGTTCCGTGAACCAGTCTGCTATTATTTTTTTATTTTTGACACAATATATTGTCCTGTTGGAAGTAGCCACTAGTGGCCAGGTGCAGCAGAGTCATATATTTAGGCACATGGTCAGTTACAATACCTAGGTAGGCCGCGGCATAAACACACAAAGGGCTCCAGTATACACCAAGGAAATGCTCCTCCATGGGGAATCCGAAAATTCAACAAAAGGCCTCACTACTGCTGAGGTAGCGACCAGCCACGTAATCGACCACCTCGTCAACACAATTGTTGCGCCGGATACCGAAAACGGCAACATCGCTGCCTTTATTAACGTACTTGCAGATGTACTTTATTGACTTAACTGAGTGGCAGTATTCAACGTTTATGTGGGCTCCAAAAGTCTTGGACAGCAGCGGGCAATAAGGCACCACCCAACGATTGTCCAGAGTGTGCCCCTTAACTGTCACACTTCTGCCGCCCTCAGCGGGGCTTCTACGTCTGTACAGTGGGTAACCATCAGTCACAGTCTACGTTTCTGAGATAAACTTACGAGGGTAACCCTTTGCGCAAGTGGGGCCGCTTGACCAACATTACCTTTTTTTCGTAATTCGTGCCACAGGGGGCGTGTATCATATTGTTTTTAATGATTTCGTCGAGCAAAGGATCCAGCACAGGATCCGGAATTTCAGCAGAAATAAAATCGTCTATTTTGTTTGCGCCAACCTTATCGTTGAGAAACAGCAGAATGTGGGCATGAGGCAAACCGCGTTTCTGCCATTCCACTGTATACATATGACACTTAACGCGTCCGAAGACTTGCCCTTTAAGGATTAAATCCATAAGCTTACACAGCTGTAACCAGAAAACATGGGCAATTAGGTCAGGGCGGTGTGAGTATTGCTGACCTGGAAAAAGTTTGCGTGTGATTTCAACCCATTTCGGATTGCACGTGAACGTGACGAACAAATCTGGCCTCCTGTAATGATGGACATAGGTCATTGCGTCTTGTGTCCTTTCATGCATGTATCGAGAGCCACCAGTGTAAGAGGAATGCAAAATGCATGGTTTGCCAAGATTGCGTGGGTCACCATCAGAACGCAGACCATCACAAAGATGAATGTAGTAGTTGGTTCTAAGTTTGGATTGGTTTAACTTGATGAATCCTCACCTCTCCGACTCCATTTTTGCAGCCATGTCAACAGCGAATTGAAGAAATAGTTGACGGCACCTGTGCAAGTGGTTAAATTCACCCGCCCTAACCATAAAAATGTAGGCGTAGTAAGCCCTACAGGAGACCGTCTTTGAGGTCGACATGAAATCGCTGCTTGCCTGGTATATTGGGATTTTGAAATGTTACCCATCGCTTCCGTATGGAAAAAGGAAGTACTGGACAGTCGTATGAACGGTGGGTTTCACTGATGCGGCACAGACCACCGCCCCGGTACCTTATGACGTCACAGCAGTTATGCTCCTCACCGTGGATGACTGCGGTGGCTTCATTACATGCAGAAGCATTGAAACGACGCTCATGCTCACCGTGAGGCCGTCTGTCTGCATCGATGACAACGCTGAAAGAGGGCCAAGAGTTGTTTTGCAATGCAAACTTTAAGCTTCGGATGTACTTGTTAGTTTCGTGAAGCATGTCTTGTAGATGGAACAGAATGTCTCTACAGGGACCAATGGAAATATCGCTAGGCAGAATGCCGAGACGCGCATCAACCTGCTCGTTGTAGTCAGCGAGAAAGTAAATTTGTAGGAACTGAGGTGGCTCTCCCTGATCAGCCAAAAGTGATCCCGTTAAGTGGTAAACCTGGCCTTGCACTTTGAAAGTAGGCATCCATCCCCCCTCACTAATAGCCTTCGCACCAAAAGACGTTATCTGGAAGCAACAGTTGTACTTCCGTATAGCTTCAAGTAAATGCGTTGACTCCGAAGTTGTATCCAGAAGGAGGTTCCTAAGCGGCTGGGGAGGTTTGTCTAAAGAAGGGAATTTGATTTTGCCCCCAGAACAACAAAGCCCAGGTTGCAAAAATAAAGTGCAAACTTTATCCTTGGCCCCTATTTGTACGTCTCTCCTAGCAGAATAGTTGACAGTGCAGTCATAATTGTATGTGGCATTTGACCAAAATGACGTAGATGGCGAAGTTATGCCATTCAAAGAAGGTTGAAGTTGACTAATGTTTTCGAGCCGTTGACGGCATACTTTAGAGTTTTCTGCAGCCCTGGCAGATGCAGTAGAGCGGGCATTTCTAACACGACGAACAGTGGTCTGTGCAGGGCTTTCTAAGGCTCTGGCAGACGCGGTGGATAGGGCATTTCTAAAGCAATGGCGAGCAGTTTCTTGGGGTTGTTCCAAAGCTCTAGAGGTGGCTGTAGCCCTAGTATTCCTAAGACGACGTGAAGTTGTTTATTCGGGGCTTTCTAAACCCCTGGAGCAAGCTTTGGCGGTGGCATCCTGCAAACGACGAAGGGTTTTCTGTGCTGGGGACTGTGAAGCCCTCAACCTAGCCACGCGAACGGCGTCCTGTGAATTCTGAAGTGAACGTTCTTCAACTGAAAGCCTGGCACGACGTGCGAACATGGTTAAAGCTGCTGAAGCCAACCTTTCAGTCCAGGCAACGGCGCTTTCTGTAGATGTCTGTTCAGGGGTTTCACTCACCCTCGCTGCTCTAGCAGCAGAGGCAGCTGCCGTGCGCCGTCCCAAAAGTTTCCCCCTTTTAGGTGGAATCCAAACAGTAAAAACATCAAAGAGGGTTAAGCTTAAAAAGAGATTTCGACAAATCCAAAACGAACAAACGTGCACTGCTAACGTAGACACAAAAAGGGGGACACCCAGTAAAATGAGTTCAGATGTTACTAAAGGGGAACTCGAAACTAAAAAAGTGGAAATTTAAAAAGGTAAACCAAGGGTAAATCCAAAAGGAAATGGGTTTTAGTACAATTGGCTAACGTCTGTGGGGTTGGGTTGGAACTATAAAACAAAAAAGCAGCTAGAACACCTAATCAACAACTTGCTGTGTCCGAAGTAGGCGAATAAAGTAAGCCAAGTGCGTGCACGCGGGCAACAATAAACGCAAAAGTGTGAAAGCACGCCCGAGTCACGCAATAGAGGTGGTTGACCTTGAGCGCACTTACACATAAGCTGACGCGCGATCACGCAGGCGTAATAACGTGGTGAGAAATCCTGCGTGATGATTGGACAGGACCCAAGGTCAAGCTCTGTGAAAGTGACCAATGGGCTTGCAACAGTCTTGGTATCGACACGCGGACTTGGTTGTACACAGCTCTGTGTGTGTAAGGAAGTTACAAAAAAGATTGATCCGTGTGCAGCTACGGTTATTTTAGCTGAAAAATTCTGAAATTTGACACACATAAAGGTGATAGTAAGCGACAAGTGTGTCATAAATTTCATTTGAATCAAGCCAAAACTGTACATACTGTGCCAGTGAATGTGTGTTCAGAGGGCTAAATCCTGTCCCTTGGTACCCCACGTTTATGGTTCCCTGGTCAAGCGGCTTTGACAGTCTTGCAAACAATTTGGTACTTGTTAGATAGCCAAGCGTTAGTGCTATCAGAAACTGGACCATTTGCTTTGTTTTGGTTGCTCAGTAACAAAACATCGTCCAAAGGCTGTGAAAATTCTGCATAAATGGCCCTTACATGTATTTTCAAATTGATTTTGTGCAAAAACAATTGTGTTTTTCCAATTTTTGGCACTGTTAGAACTACCGCCAGGTAATTTTACGTAGTCCTGTGACGTTTTATTGGAATCGGTTGAAAACTGTAGGAAATCCGATCCCATATATAAACGAACACACACACAACCTGAGTTTTATAATAAGTATGATTAAACTACTGCCACATCATTTGCTGATCAGAAATTTGCATAAAAGATCATTTGTTCCCATGAACTTAAGTAACCAGTGAGTGTATATACCCATTATCCTAAGGCTGATTCAAAAATTGTCTGAACATTTATGAAAACATTAGAAAAGAAACTGTCCATGTGAAAGTAACAAACCTTTCCTTTTCTAGCCGGTCACTCCAGCCAATCTCAGAGCTGAAATAGCCATTCAAAGCAAGCACTAAATCTTGGAAGATTTGTTGGCACCAAGGTTGCTGAAATTAAATAATAAATAGCTATTATCTTTCACATCTACATGTTCACATTGTTTCTATGCATATGAATAAATATTTGTTCCATGCCTAATGTCAATCTTCCTGACAAGAATTGATACTGGAGAACAGTGAAACACACTTGTACAATATCACTCTCATTTTTTTTTCTATCTACCATCATAGTAAAGTTTAGCTGATTGGCAATGAGTCAGAAGGCTTGGAATATTGAATCTATACTTTTTTCCTGTAGATACCAATTTTTGTATGATTCACATTCCCTATAGTTGTGAAATGTAACAGAGCAGTGACCCTGATTGAGGCATAATGATATATATATATATATATATATATATATACACACACACACACACACACACACACAGAGTAACTGGAGCCTCCAATATACAGAGAAGCTTCTACTCTTGCTGTTAATTATTCTCAATACCTTAAGAATATTGGTGGAAATCAACCAAAATGATTGCAACATTTTACAGCCTTTTACAACACCATTCTTTTATATATAATTTTTCTGCCTTTTGAGAAACTCAGCAGATCAAGAAAACCACCTCTCTCTAGAGAGAAGAGAGGAATTAAACATCCTGGCATGTACATAACATTAAACCAAACTAGACGATCACATAGAGTTGCAGTTCTTGTCTGAATTTGAATGATTGTATCTTCATTTGTTGAAATTAAATCCCTTAAGAGTACTGAACTGTTACATAATGTCAATCTTCCTATATTGCAGTGAATGCTGAAAAATCTCCTCACAAATGAAAAAGTGACTTAAAGTAACAGAAATGCAGTTTTGCCAAAGGATGCTGATTGAACATGGGAGCAAAAATAAAAAGGACACTTATACTTAACATCAGGAAGAGACAGTTGAAATTTCTAGGATACATAATAAGGAAAGAAGGCTTGGGAAATTTGATACTCACAGGACATACTGAAGGCAAGAGGTGCAGAGGAAAACAGTGTATAACCTACCTAATGAGTTTGTGTCAATGGATGGCAGAATAGGATTTAGGAGAAATAGCAAAAAGACAAAAGTGCTACAGGAAATTGTGGACAGCCATGATTACCAATTTCCTGAAGAGACATAGAAGATTTCAGCCCTGTACTCAGCCTTCCTCAGGTTTCTGCTTTATTTTGAAATGCTGATATTTGTCCTGAGGGGACATGTGAAACACTGATAAAAAAAGAAAAACAATAAATGATTTCTTTTGGACACTGACAGTACATATTGAAGGGAAGAGGAACAGAGAAAAACCGTGGGTAAACTATCCAAAGAGCTTGTGTAAATGGATGGCACAACAGGGTTTAGGAGAGATAGCAAAAAGACAAAATTTACTGAACACTACAAAGGACAGGAAGTTGCAGAGAGCCATAATCACCAATGTCTTGAAACGATATGGCACAGAGAAGAAGAAAATAATTTTACCAAAATGACTTAAACTATTACGAGATAATAAAACAATGTTAGTATAGAGAGATTAAGGCAACATAAATGTGGTTCTACAGAAGGATGCTGAGAATACCATGGACTGAACATGTGAGCAATGACAAAGTTTTACAGAAAATGGAAACAAGAAAGGATACTTATACTTAACATCTGAAAGAGACATTTGAAATTTCTAAGCCAAATAATGAGGAAAGAGGGCTTGAAAAATTTGATACTCACAGGACCTATTGATGGCAAGAAGGGCAGAGGAAAACAGTGCATAACGTATCTAATGAGTTTGTGTAAATGGATGGCAGAAGAGGGTTTAGGAGAGAGAGTGAAAAGACAAAAGGGCTATAGGAAATTGTGGACAGCCATGATTATCAATTTTCTGAAGAAACATAGCACATAGAAGATTTCAGCCCTGTACTCAGCCTTCCTCAAGTTTCTGCTTTATTTTGAAATGCTGATATTTGTCCTGAGGGGACATGTGAAACACTGTAATAAAAAAAGAAAAATAATAAAACTCAAAGATGATGAAATCAGCCTGAAGCAAATTGATTACATATTTATCATTTATAACAAAATTTATCTATAAATTATTGACATGAAACTGTTATCTGTGGACAGAGAGTGAATTCAAGACAGAGATTACGCATTAGTTTGTATTAAAAAGTAGTTTATCTAGTGATAGCTGTTAAGATTTAAATATTACTGTTGTCGGACATTTCCATGGGAATGCACGTGTAAATTTATGTGAAAAACAACGATAGTGCAAACTGTTGAAATCTCTAAGTCAGATTTGCAGTACTTGTGGCCTTGGGTTAATTTAAACTAAGCATAATAAGTGATAACACTTACAATTAACAATTAGCAATTTGAAACAGCCAGAATGGTTAAAAAAAAAATCAACAATAGCAAATCAGTAAAACCTTGATTAACATTTAAAAGGCTAAATTTATGGAATAGTAGGTGTTATAGGAAGCTTCTACAGAAAAATCATATCCAGCTATTTTTCTTTTCTGTCAGGACAACATCATTAATTGAAAATGAAGACTGGGGAGCATTTACTTATTGCTAGAATCCTTCTGTTGACTACTTTTTTTAACAGAGCTAAATGTCTATATCTCAACAACTTGAAAGTGACAAAAGATTTCTCTATCAGTGAAAATCTAAACTAGTGATTTAGATGCAAACCAAGCCTTCAATATCCATAATCAGGTCATTCATACACTAGGGCAGTCGACTGATATCTCCTGAGGCTTTCTCAAAAACTATTTCTCTATCTTAAAAGACTCTAAAATCTATAGCTTAGAATGGCACGAGGACACAAGTGTAAGTCACCAATTAAGCATTAAAGTCACTCTAACAAACTTAGTATAGGAGATAAGGAAAACGAATAAAGGACAGGCTGTCTCAGAGTTGTTTTGTCCAACCACCACAAGACCAAAATATTAACCTGACAACTCAAGTCATGTTCTTAAATAGCCTCATCAGATCTAAACTCTTATATGGATGTTATGCATATGCGTTCAGAAATGTCTAAACTACACAACCAATTTCTCAGATCAAGACTTAAAAATGACTTCAAGTGAATAAACCCCCAGGTTTTAATGAAGACAATCCTTCATTAAATCTTATAGACAGACAACAGTCACAAAGAACTTTACTACATAACAGAAACCATATTACTTGAAGACTTTCAACAGTCGCAACAACTAAAATAGATAGTTCACATAATTAGAAGGAAAAATAATGATATAATCAAGACACTGATTTTCCACATTACCTTAAACAAAAGGTTAGAAAGGAAACTCCCAACAATACTAGAAAGAGTGATAACAGTGGACTTGAGAAGTCTATTCTCCTGAAAAACTATTTCAAGAGAAACACTTTATAAATTCCATCTAACAGTAACACTGTTTGGTCAATGAATGCCAAATGTTTCCTGTATGGAAACGGCTACCACTACCACACAGTAGTAAACGTTAACAAAACTCACTCATTGACTATTACTTCATGGCAAAATAATGACCAAAATGTTGTTAGTCTGGCACAAAACCAATGCTCTGGAACACTAAACATTACCCTATAGTAAAGCTCCATCTGTAGATAATTATTTAAGCTACAAGTATTAGATATCTAGTGATAATTGAAATCACTACACATTAGTAACTGTAATGGTAATTTTAGCTGTTTCCCTATAAGGAAACATTTAATGGTCTATGAGGTTATGTCACTCTTATAAAATTTAATCTTAGCTTGGCATTGTGATACCCAATGTGTTTCAAACTCAGTCCACAACAGGAACTATCAACTTGACTAGCTACACATTAACCATAGTGAGGGATCATATATAGACATCATCATTATTTATATGTCATGTCTCTTTAGGATGATCCTGGCTCTCCATAACCTCCTGTTCCCTGCAGCTCTAAGCAACGTTTGTCTCATTACTACCTCTTTGTGCCTGCTCTGCCATCCATTCGCACCAAACCTATTAGTTAAGTCACTCACTGTTTTCTTCTACCCAACTTTCTTGCAACTCTTCCTGTGATGAATTGCAAACTCTCCTTCCTGCAAATGAGACCCAGAAATTTCAATTCTCTCATAATTTTAAGTAAAAGTGTCTTTCTAGTTTCCTTTCTCTTTACAACTTCCTTGTTGCACTCATGTTCTGCTGTTTCCTTCATAGCATTTTCATTGTACATTTTGGTAGAACAGCATTTCTGTTGTCTTATCTGTGAGGTGATTTATACATATACATACAAAAATCCAAAGTGCTGGTACAATGAACTGAAAGCCTGCCAGTTGTTCAAAACACTGAATAAAAAGAAAACACCAACAACAAATTTAGCAAAAACCAAGAAAATAACTTATAGACAAAATGGAAAAAATAAGAAAAAAAGAAAACAAAAGTCAGACACCTACCTAATCAGAGCTTTAATACTTCACAGTGTCACAGCTCAAAAAGAGACAAAGTTTGGATAGCTACTTAAGTTTCATGCCCCTATGATCATCAGAATACCTTTTATATATATATATATATATATGAAAGAGTGCTCAATACAGAGTAGAGCAAATATAATTATTTATTCAAAAATTATAATAATAATAATTTTCGAAATAATAATAATAATATATATATATATAATTATTTATTCGAAAATTATTATAATATATTGTTAGAATTTTTGAATAAATAATTTTATTTGCTCTACTCTGTATTGAGCACTCTTTTAAGAATAGTATTTGTTGGTTATTGGAATTTATTCCGTATACACAAAACTTATACTTGTGTATATATATATATATATATATTTCTTATATACACAGACACAAAGTCCCCTCCAAAACAAATGTGGTGGTAGTTTGGCTGCAGAAGTTGAAAACTTCCCACAATTTTCTCACCTTGTTACAAATGGTGGCTAAGTAGCAGTCTGGTAAAATGGTATCTGAATCGTATGAAGTATTGAAGGCAACAAACAAAAACTGCTCAATTCCTTTTATTTCAACATTTTTTTCTTATATTTTTTCCTTTTGAAATGTAAATTGGATTTTTGTCTTACCTTTTTCACATCTGGACATTCCAGTATTGCTGTTATGGTCTTAAGCAGAAAGGATGGAATTGCCACAGAGTTACAGAAATTTGTAATCAAGCTACTATCACTGCAAAGGAAAAAAATATAAGATGTTTCAACTGATTTCTTTTTGGTGTAGATAAAATGAATGACAAGAATAACCATTATTGCAAAATAAAATATTTTAAGATTGTTTTTATCTATCATAACATCTTGTTCATTTTAACACTGCAAAACAAAACTACTCTCCTTTAATAATCTAATCATTTATTTTGCCTTTCATTAGCAGGCTAATGCTAACCTCAAGAAGAGTTACTAATTGTACCTTCTCAGTCTGAAATTTTCCACTGATCTGGAGTGGAATGATTATATTGAATCAGTTGCTAGGTCAGCTGCTAGGAAAGTTGGTCCACTGTGTCATGACACAATTTTTCTCGTCTTAATCCATTTTGGACATTTATAAATCTTAGCATTTATTCAATGCCATATCTAGCCTGGTACTCTGGCTATATATCTCTATTTTCTCGACAAAATCCAAAGAAGGGTCTGTAATATTATCAGTCCTGACCTGGCATCTCAACTTCAGTCACTTTCCTACCAACGTAACCTGGCCTCCCTCTGTATTTTGTATTTATGAATTTTAATGCCGCCAAAACAAAACCGCTTATCATCATAGGGAACCATGGCTGATGCTAACCTCAAGGAAAACAACTCACTGTGCCTTCTCAGCCTCACATTTTCTATTGATATGAAGTGGAGTGATTATATTGAATCAGTTGCTAGATATGCTGTTAGGAAAGCTGGTTCACTGTGCCATGATAGACAATTTTTCTCATCAGAATCCATCTTGTACATTTATAAAGCACCAAAAAATTACCAAACTCACACCAATACTACAAACTTTCATAGGGAACCGTTTTTGCCTCCCAATCAACATAGCTAATGTTAATCTCCGAGAGAGTAACTCATTGCTTCTTCTTGGTCTCACGTTTTCTACAGACATGAAGTGGAGTGATTATATGGAATCACTTGCTAGGTCTGCTGCTAGGAAAGTTCGTTCACTGTGTCGTGACAGACAATTTTTTCTGTCTGAATTTCTGAGATGAAGAGTTATCATTATTTACATGCAGATTATTGTCCTAATCTTTGTTGTTGTTATCGCAAATTAGAATTTAGTCTATTGGTTTACTTTTCCCAAGGCTAACAGCAAAATATAATTGAAGATCACAACATAGTTATTAAGAACGCACTGACAATAATCACTCGACAGCAATAATAAATAAATAAAAACAGACCATTTTTGCCTTCCAATCAGCATAGCCGATGCTAACCTCCGAGAGAGCAACTCATTGCTTCTTCTTGGTCTCACGTTTTCTACAGACATGAAGTGGAGTGATTATATTGTATCAATTGCTAGGTCTGCTGCTATGAAAGCTGTTTCACTGTGCTATGACAGACAATTTTTCTCGTCAGAATCCATCTTGCACTATTTTTAAAGCTACCATTCATCACTGTATTGAATATTGCTGGCATATCTGCTGTTCCTACTGTATATCTCAAAATTCCTGACAAAATTCAAAGAAGCGTATATCAATTTTGGAACCCATGTAAAAAGTTGTTTTCAAAAGCTGATTTTCAAAAGTACCAAACTGACACCAATACTACGAACTTTCACAGGGAACCATTTTTGCCTTCATATCAGCGTAGCCAATGTTAACCTCCAAGAGAATAACTCATTGCTTCTTCTTGGTCTCACGTTTTAAACCGACATGATGTGGAGTGATTATATTGAATCAGTTGCTAGGAAAGTTGGTGCAGATTATTGTCCTAATCTTTGTTGTTGTTATCGCAAATTAGAATTTAGTCTATTGGTTTACTTTTCCCAAGGCTAACAGCAAAATATAATTGAAGATCACAACATAGTTATTAAGAACGCACTGACAATAATCACTCGACAGCAATAATAAATAAATAAATGAAAACAGATCACTATCAAAAATGTAATACAAATCAAAGTTATTTCCCTAAAGAGAATTGAATAAAATAATGCTCTTACCATTTTAGGGTGACTAGATTAGTAGTTACCCTGAGAGCAGTTCTAAATCGGGAAGCCCCTTCCAACATACCATCTAGCACTTGCTTATACCCAGTGTCCAAACGGCTCTCTAGTTTTCTTTGGAATCGGCCATCCTGCAGTAGTATGAGGGCATTGTCAACATAATCATCCCTTTCTGTCTTTTCAATGATTCCTTGCCATTCCTCATCACTGTCTGCATCCTAAAAATAAATTACACAAGAGTTTTAGATGATGAACAGTTGACCAGTAATCATTTGCCGAGGTTCTTCAGTTTATAAACATTTACATAGGATTTGACTTTTGCCGAGGTTCTTCAGTTTATAAATATTTACATAGGATTTGACTTTTTTTTTTGAAGACTAAAAAAGGCAGTTTGCAAACAATGACAAAAATAAGGTGTAATGCCAAGCATTACGAATTGATGAGTAACAATATTTTTTGACAATCATTTCGCATGCTATGATATTACTCTAGCTACTGCGCAGCAAAACACAATAATTTTCCTCAATCTTGGGCAAGTTGCGGAGCCTCAAACCAGTTCATGTTTCTTCTGCTCCATTCTTCTGTAACTGATGTCATTTGATGTAACCATGTCATTTTAGGATGACCCCTTGGTCTTTTTCAGAGTTGAGGAATCCAGTAGAGTAACTTTGACTGGACAACTGTCAAATAATGACTGAACGTCAGCTAACTTTCACAGGCTCTGGTTTGTGCAATAAATCCAGGATGCATTTATTCAGGAGCCGGCAACTACTGGTGGCAATGACCTCTGTTTCTGTAGACAGCCTTTGACAAGTTAATTTCTTTGATTTATGGTGTAAACCCGATTCGCCATCCTGGGTATGACGATAAACTACATCCGCGTTCTGGGTAAGACGATAAACAACGTTCAAAAGCATGGCCTCTGATCAGGAGTTTTTGAGGAGTGTGGAACCACCTCTTGATTGCTGGTGTTCCCAGGTCCACCCTGACCTGGGGTGGTAGCACCTGTCAGCTAACTTTCACAGGCTCTGGTTTGTGCAATAAATCCAGGATGCATTTATTCAGGAGCCGGCAACTACTGGTGGCAATGACCTCTGTTTCTGTAGACAGCCTTTGACAAGTTAATTTCTTTGATTTATGGTGTAAACCCGATTCGCCATCCTGGGTATGACGATAAACTACATCCGCGTTCTGGGTAAGACGATAAACAACGTTCAAAAGCATGGCCTCTGATCAGGAGTTTTTGAGGAGTGTGGAACCACCTCTTGATTGCTGGTGTTCCCAGGTCCACCCTGACCTGGGGTGGTAGCACCTGTTAGGGTCCCAGCTATGGGCAAATAGTTAACCCCAAAACTGGGGTAAAAACACTATGAAACTGTAAAAACAGGTTTTAATACCAGAAATACTTTGTAAAAAATTATTGCCAGCAATAAAGTTTTGAAAAATAAATATTACCAGCAATATGTAAATATTAAAATTTAATTGTAAGAACAAATTTTGCTCTAATAAACAAAATCAAGAAAATTCAATATATTTTTTTTTGAAAAAACAATATTACCAGCAATACATTTACAGCTATACATTTTTGAGGAAAAAAAAAAATATTACCAGAAATAGATTTTTGACAAAACAAAAAAATTACCAGCAATAAAAAAAATTTACGTATTAAATAACACATTGAGGTTGATATGCCGTAAAACAAACCAAACCAAACTAAACCCGATTCAACAAGTCTCCTCAATGTGTTGAATGTCACTTAAGAGGTTGGGTGTGGGGCCAGTAACCACACCTTGTAAAAATTAGCTTACTACAGAAACCACTGCAGATGTAGAGAGTAAATATATAGAAAAGAGTTTCCATTTTATTGTCTTTGTTGTCTTAATCCATAAGATCAAAATGATTTGCAGGTTACAGAAGACAGAGTAAGTTCTCCTTGATTCTGTTGGAAATAATTTCATATACAATCCAAAGAAAGTAAATGTGATAGACTTTTAATTATCTGAGAGAATTCTTTTTACTTTCTATCAACATGGCTGATTCTAACCTCAAGGAGAGTGACTCATTGCACCTTTTTGAACTAACATTTTCCTCTGATATGAGGTGGAAAGGGTATATTGAATCATTCGCTAAGTCTGCAGCTAGAAAGGTTGGTTCACTGTGTCATGCGAGACTATTTTTCTCACCAGAATCTATCTTACATATTTATAAGTCTACCATTTGCCCTTGCTTTGAAGATTGCTGCCACATTTGGTTTGATGCACCTGCTATATATTTCGAGATTCTTGATAAAATCCAAAGAAGAATCTGCAATGTTATTGGTCCTGAACTGGCATCTTGGCTTTAGTCACTTTCCCACTGCCATAAAATAACTTCCTCGTGCCTTTTCTTTGAATACTTTTATGGTAATTGTTCTCATCATATTATAGTTGAAATGGTTACCATAAGATCTATGCTACGGGTTTCTTCTGCCATACTTCTCACTTGTGGAACTCTCTTCAAACTTAGTTTCCCTGTCAACTTTGATCTTCAAAAATTTAAATGCAGTTGTTATCTTCTGTCCTCTTAATTCTTATTCTTTTATGGTCTTCTCTCATTAATAGTACATTTTTCTCATATTCTCTAACACTCAGGAACCTCTTGTGTCTTAGTGGCTTTATGGCCTTGCTCAGGATGAAATGATTAAAAAGCAAAAGAAACCTTAACTTCTAAGGGATTTTTATCACTACACTCTTTACTTCTTCAAGTTGAGGGCCAACCATTACCTACCCTACATATTCTCATATAATGAACATCTTGCTCTGTCTTTATGCCCTAAAAAAACTCCATTTAGTAATCATCTCCCTTGAGTGGCTCTTGGGCCTTTTATTAGATGAAGACGATTAAAATGTTTTATACAAGCATCACAATACTTAACGATCAAAATCTATATACTAAGATACCAATTAAGATTTGTCTAACTATCCATATTGGAATAGCAGGTAATAGTCACTACATTGAGAGCTGAATTTGAATTTCAGCAGAGTTCATTACATCCGCTTATGTGCATATATACTTAAGAAAAGTATGAATCCATCCCCCCACACTCGCTATGGGTTAAACAGTAGAGCGGACTGGGCTCTTCAGCCTTGGTTGGCAAACAGTCTAGGAGAAAGACAAGACTGAATTCAAAAACAGTATGCAGTCCTACAAGCAGTTAATAAAAGGATTATGGAGTTCACAATAACTATGTTCCCGATTACAGTCAGCATTGGTTGGGCGATAAACAGAAACACGTATATTCTGCTATCATAAGCAATTAATTGTTCTTATCATTACAGCTCTCAATTATCAAAAGATAATTTACAACCTACCAATGTATCTGTCTATGTATCTGAGATGAGGTATTATGTACACTATTTACATTGTTCAGACTATCATCCTCATCTTTGTTGCCATATTTATCCAAATGTCCTCAAGGATACATGGTACAGTGGATAAAGGTGTTAGTTAGATCCAGTGACAGGACCCAAAGAGTGTGAGTTCAATACCTGGTTAAGGTGGTGGAGAACTTGGAGAGGGGAATTAACAGCAGATAACTGATAATTGACATCTGTTAGACGTGGCATGTGGAAGTAGAACAGTTTACCGCAGTGAGCGAAATAAAGGGTTCAGTTTGACATTCCAACCACCTGAAGAAGACCGGAGCGTACAACGGCCGAAACATTGTGATAAATATGGCAACAATAGTGAACTTACCAATGTAAAATAGTGAACCTACCAATATTGAGATATAATTATTTATTAAGTATCACTTAGTTCCAGCACAAGGCCACAAGTATGGACCACCCAGTAAGGATCAATATTCAATAATAAAGATAAGGATACTAAAACAAGGTGCACTTATTATTTATACAATTCAATGATAATTATGAATTATGAAAATTAAAAATTCCTTTTTTCCATCTTGTTAAGGTGTTAATGTATCCCAGATACACTGATGCCTATTGTGGACTGTGGAGAGTAGAGGAGACAAATATATTTCCCTTCTCTTCTCAAGCAACCTATTAATACATTTGTCATAACGTGTATTTAGCTACTGATATATATTTTTTCTACTACGTAAGAATTTCACGCAAATAGTTAGGCCTTGTGTTTACTTAATTCATAACTAATATATGTCAGGGGTGCAATCAAATTATACGCAAGAAAATACAGTTTTTGGAAATACAAAAAAACATATTTGAATGTAACTGACCTCTGTTTCAAGAATCACACTTTCAATAGTGCTTTTACAGTCACTGATTTTCATAACATTTAGTTGGTTTTCCTCTCCCTCAGAACGTGGATGGTCCTTTCCACCATTGTGACTTTGAAGAGTCAGGCTGCAATTCTGTGGGGGAAAAAAGAAGAAAATAAAAAGGTTAAAAATGCAGCAAGAGAAGCGTGCAAAAGCCAAACAAATGAATGACAGTTCGAATATATACACGCAAGAACCTGACAAGACAGAATTGGAAAGAATGGCCGGGGCATTTAGGCATGGATCAGATGCCAAAATGGCTATGATCAACAGATGCAAAAAGAATTGTTCAGTTGATTCATAAAAATTTGACATGGCTAACAGATGTAGGAGCAGATGTGAAAAGATGTGTAATAAAAAATGCATAGATAAGCTGTGAAAAGGAATATGGCTAACAGATACAGGAGCAGATGTGAAAAGATTTGTTATAAACATTGTATCGACCAAATGTGAAATGGACATAGTAACTGATGTGTTGCATGAGTGAAAAGATTTGTTATAAAAATTGTATGGGACAGATGTAAAAAGGGACATAGTAAACAGATGATGAGTAGATATGGAAAAAGTTGTTATAAAATTGTTTGAGCCATATGTGAAAAGGGACATGGCTAACAGATGTGCAACAGATGATGAGTAGACATGGAAAGATTTGTTATAAAAATTGTAGGAGTCAAATGTGAAAAGGGATATGGCTAACAGATGTGCAACAGATGATGAGTAGACATGGAAAGATTTGTTATAAAAATTGTAGGAGTCAAATGTGAAAAGGGATATGGCTAACAGATGTGCAACAGATGATGAGTAGACATGGAAAGATTTGTTATAAAAATTGTAGGAGTCAAATGTGAAAAGGGATATGGCTAACAGATGTGCAACAGATAATGAGTAGACATGAAAAAATTTCTTATAAGCATTGTATAGGTTGGATGTGAAAAGGACATGCCTAACAGATATGCAACCGAAGATGAGCAGATGTGAAAAGAATTGTTATAAGGAACATGGTTAACAGATGTGCAGCAAGAGGAATCAAATTATACAGAATTGAACAGATATATTTTATAAAAACCTGTGCAACTACCAGATGCACTAACCTCCACTTCATTTTTGTTCTTGTCATTATCTTTTTGATCAGGTGCATTAGAATCGACATTATCCCAAATGTATTTTTGTGCTGATGCAGTAACAGAGCCTTTCTGAAAAAAAAAAACAAAAAAAACGTAAATACAGTCTTTTTTTTTTTTGCTCAACAGGGATGCAATTGCAAACCAAAATGAATGGCCATTTCTTTATCATTCTTATTCTTTTCATAAAAACTATTACCAATTAATTATTTACTTAGCAGCTCATTAAAATGTTATTCAGCACACATCCAGTGATGAAAAGATGAAGATGCAATTAGCAGGCTGTGCAGTAATTAACTGAATGATGCCAGATGAGGTGTCAACTAAATTGCTTTTGAAGTATAGATTAAACAGACTATTTGTATTTTTTTAATGTTTTTCAATTTAGTTTTTCAATACTTGGATAAACATACTACTCAACTGCCAGAGAAATTAAAAAATCGAAAAAGAAAAAAAGAAGCTTTTGATGGATGCCGTGATAAAAAAAAGAAAATAGAACAATAGCAAAGCTGAGTAAAAATAACAAAATGATAAATTACTTCAAAAATAATTATTCTGTCAGGTATTTTCTTTCTGAATTTCTGGGATGAAGAGTCATCATTATTTACACTATTTACACGTGGACTATTATTCTCATCTTTTTTTGGTTTTATTAAAATATTTCAGCTATTGTGCACTCCAGCCTCCATCAAGTGTATGTTAATCCAGGTAACGTACAAGGAATTCTGAAGTAAACCCTTTATTCAATCTACAGCGATAGACTGTCCTCATTCCACTGCTCATGTCTAGGGATATTTCATTTATTAGGCAGTAAAATAAAAATTACACACAATGAAATGAAAAAGAATGGAATGAAAAGGAATGGATGGAAGAATAACAAAAGTTAAATTGTTAAATTTTGTTTTTTTACACATTTCTTTTGCAGATTATTTCAAGCCAGAAAAATATTTTTACATTGTATGAATTTTTGGGGAGATAATGATTTGCTGATACAAATTCTATTACATAACCTATAACTGGTGGGGGAAAAGAAGTGGATTAATACCTTTTTCAAGAGTATTTGCATTAAGTGAATATAACAAACCCCAACGGGAAATGGAACTTGGTTCTCTGATATCAAATTCCAACTCATTATGCAATACACCACCATTTTTTCCTTCATCCTTTACAAGGCACAAGATGCACTCGAGGTAGAGTTACATTAGAAGCCTAATTGTGCATATAGTAGTGGAAGATAACAATTAACCCTAGGCTTGAACAGGTGAAGATTGTAGTGATTGGGGAAACATCCTGTTGGGAGTTGTTTCCCCAGGGTAGTGGTTCATGGGAAGAATCTGTTTGAGTAGAACTTACTTCTCACCGATGCAATACAGAGGGAATGTGGGTGGTTTGCTACTATGAAAATTTGACATGGTAGGATCAGGGAATGTAGTTTGTCCAAGCACTTTATGTGGAAATAGCAGTATAGCAGCAAGAGGCTTGCCACATCCCACATGTGGGAGAGAGGTTGAAGAGTGTTTTCTAGAATTTTTTTGCAGCAATTGCAGACAGTTCTGAATCGAGTGAGGGCCAAACTACGTTGCTCCTTGTGACAGATATTGAAGTAGTGATTTCAGAGAATTATGGCTGCAGCACATTCAGGGGTGAGCCAGGGTTGACTGATTTTTGCTGAAATATTTGGGGAGTATAAAACTCTCCATTCCAGAATGGATCCAATCAGTGACAAGAGCAGTAGTTTTTGAAGCATCATGTTTGAAGAAGGTTGGCAGAGGAGCTTCCATCAAGTAGAATTGAAAGCTGTCCCAGTGTACCTTTGCATAGGGAAATATCGTTCTATGGAATGGTACATCAGGAGATGCTTTATGTTTGTCATCAATCTGAACATTGATTAGGGAATGGTCTGATGTGCCTAGTGGCAGCAAAAATTTTGATAGGTATTTATCAGGGCAGGAGTTTAGAAAGAGGTTGAGGAGGTTAGCCTGATGTCCTGTCATATCTGGGACCTGGGTAGGTTCTTTGATGGTCTGGATTAGTTTATAGGCGATGGAGTAGTCTCTGCAATATCTGTCTTCAACACTGGTTTTGTTAGAGTGGACTAGCCACTCTTTATGGTGGATATTGAAGTCACCACAGATATGAAGGCTGACCGAGGGGAACTGAGTGAGGATATTATCAATCTTCTCAGATATCTGGTAAAAAATTACTGTCCCTTCATTCTGCAAGCTTAGACAGCAAAGATGAATGTGGTACGATGGATAAGTACCATGTGGAAGCACATGTACAGGAGATCAGGTTCTTCATTTTCTGTGTTCCTGCCACAGGGAAACTCATCCTTGATGTAGGCTCTCTAAGTCTGTGGCAATTTAGGTGGTCATGTTTGGCTATAAGAGGTGAGTAACCCAGGACTGAGAACTCCCTTAGTGCATGCGAAGTGTTGGTACCAGTTTCAGAAAGTAACAGGAAGTTTGGTTTAGACTGAAGACTGCACATCCAGTTTACAGCACTTAATATTTTCAAATCGTCACCCATCTAGGTACTGCCTGGACTCAATGTTGCTTAACTTTGAGTACCCTGTTCAGTATCCTCTAGCTTAAGGCAACATATATGACAGGCTGCTGAGGTTTAGAATGCAAATTTATGTCCATTGAAATTAATAGCAGACACACAAAACAGAATAAGAGAAGAAAAGCATAAAATTCTCTGGAATTTGAAGAATGAAACAGATTGCCCAATTCTGGCCTTGAGGTCAGAACAAATTATTATCAACAAAGCGAAGAAAGTTATTTGAATGGCTGATTTCCCTATTTCAACAAACTACAGGGTAAAATTAAAAGGAATTGTCAACTTCAACATATATCTAGACTTTGACAAAGATATGAAAAATACTGTGGAACATGAAGATGACAGTTATATCAATTGCTGTCGGTTGGAGCAAACCCAAAGTGCCTCGTAAAAAGATGGGTGAAAACCGTAAATCCAAGAAAGAACCAGTTAGGTTGGATTAGTTAATTTAACAGCATATTAACCCTTGTTGGGTTCTTTAATATCAAATTTAAATCTAACAGGACAAAATTTATTATGAATTAATCGATATGTAGACATAGATTCAGTTTACACTCAGGTCAAAAAGTTAGACAAGTATCAACCAAGAGTATTCACCATAAGTTCTATGCTAGCAATTTCTTTTCTTTCACTTCTTGCTTGTGGAACTCATGTGGCTTCTTGTTTTCCAGTCAACTTTGCTCTCCAGAAATTTAAATGCAATGTCAATCAACATCATCTTCTGTTACCTTGA
>OZ038478.1:127124409-127236909 GCA_964036315.1 Acanthosepion esculentum | reverse complement strand
CTACATCTGTTTTCTGTATGAATGATTCATTGTAATATATATATATATATATATATATATATATATATATAGAGAGAGAGAGAGAGAGAGAGAGAGATGATGAAAATATAGTTTTACGGTATGCTATATATATAGATAAAACCGCTCAATATCAGGGATACGACATGTATAAATATAAAAGTGTACACTGAGGTCAACACTGAATGGTGAGTTTGTTTCATGCAATCTTTAAGCCAGCACACAAACATGTGTGTGAGTGTGTGCATACAAGGGGTGGATGAAAATTTCTAAGCCCAATGTAAAAAAATTAAGAAAAATCAGATGTTTGGTTAGGCTTTAAAAGTGGAACAGGCTAAGAACTTTTCAGAACCCCTTCATACATAACAAATTCCGAGAACTCGCATGGCGGCTGAGAGAGCTTCATGCTTCTCACCACTGACAGCAGTTGTTGTTAAGCTAGGATTTTTAAGGCCAATGCAACATCCAAACATCCTTCATTAATACTGCATATAGATTTGTACCAGATGAAGGTCAGCATCATAGATATCTATATAATAAATATTTTTATTTACCTTTTACTCCATCAACTACAAATTCATGGGTGAGGAGATGAGGCCAAGAGAGTCTATTCTTGGAGTTCTTGGCCAATAAACCTTGCAAAAAGTCCTTGAAAACGGGGCTCATGTCCTTGGGCCATCGCACGGGGTCTTTCACAATCAAACTGGCCAGTTGGAAGATGTTGTTTGTGTAAAAGGGTGGCATTCCTGTGTACAGTTCATACAGAATACAACCAAGAGCCCTGAAATTTCAAAGCATATATTATTCTTTATTTTAAAATTGCCAGGTCATAAAAGACAGCGAGAAAATAAAAATCATATACATGAAAATTGCTAAACGAACATGATAAAAAAAAAATTAAATACTTTTAAGTTTTGGGTAGAGATATGCTTATAAAAATATATATATATGTGCACCATTAAAAGAAATTATCTTTATAAAAAATTGACTGTGCAAATTGAACCCCAACTATATACATTGTTATTTTTGTATTTTGTTATGGGGCTTTGATTTGGCAACCAAGTAAAAGGAACCGTGATTAGATTTTTACAAGCTTCTAATTCAAAGTGGATGTCTGTGTAGCATAATAGTTATTGGATCTGGAAACAGCAAGTTCAATTTCTGGCCGAGTTGGACTGATTGGTTGATTTTGTTTTGTTTTTTGCAGGTTATTTAAAGCCAGAAAATATTTGTAGATTGTGAGAATTTCACTTTTGGGGGATAATAATGATTTACTGATACAAGTCCTACTAATTAACCTTGTAATAGGAGAGAGAATAGATGGAATCATATCTTTCTCAAGTGTATTTGCGCATAAATGAATGTGATGAATATGGCTGAAACTCATCTCTCCAATTTCTAATTCTGTAACCTTATCCATTACACCACCTGTATATTCAATCCTAGCAACTTGTATTTCCCAACTATCTACCAATTAGGTATTGAACAGACTCAAAATGGCTTAACTTCGATGATTGTACAACAACTGGTGTTTCAATCTGATATGGCCATAAGCTGACAGAGTTGGAGTCATTTACTTTGCACATATGTCCTTGGAGTGCAGGCTGGGCAAATTCAAATTAGGAAAAATAAAACTCTGAATTCAAACCCTTTTAAGCAAACTGTCAGAGATCCTAACCTTCATAGGGAAATGAGGAGAAGGATAAATCTGAATTCAAAACTTAGCCAGAATAACTGGACCTAGAAACCTACACTGTTGTTTGAGCTGCAATACATGTGGTGCCCTTTCAACAATGTTTGGTTATGGGACTCATGATTATGAATTAAAATCTAATCAATGCATCCAAAAACAACTACAATTTGTGATATATTTTAACTAGTAATCTACTAATCAATCAGTAAATGTCTCATTTTCCTTTGCAAAAGATTTGCTGAAAAATAATTCAAAGCAAAGAACCATGACAAAATACCAAGAAAAAAATCTATCAAATTAAAAAAGCAACAAAATTTTGAAAAACAATTTTCATGAATATCAAAATAATCAAATCAAACTAATTTTAAGAAAGTAATTTTTTATTTCTATTTTTAATTTTCTAAAACATTTATTATTATTTTGTTCATATTTCAAGTGTGATTTTTTTAACACAACACTATTTTTTAGAATATTTCAATTAGGATTACTAATTTTTATTTAAAACCAAAAAAGCTTCCTGGCATGACAAATGTATTTGCTTACTTAAGAATAAGCAAATACAGTACATGAAAATTAAATGATTTGGTTTAATGATAACCTAATCCATTGTAGAGCAAAATTTATTTGCTTTACTCATTTTGTATAAATAATGGAAACATTAAAATAATTCAATTTGGTAACAAAAAAAATTCACCCTTTGCATTGTGCAATACCAAATAAAGAATTTTATAATACTAATGATTTATAAATTGCAGAATTACCATCATAGCAGACACACATACAACATATGGGTCATTCTATATCAAATCACCCAGTTTCAGGAAAACTTCCTAGGTTATCTTCCCAGATACTCCTGAAATATGTTCATCTACCAAAGTAATCAAAATAAAATCACAAATATTAGGTTTATACCTTTAATAGTTTTGAAATTAAAAATCTTTGAAACCTTGATTCATTTTATGCATTTTGCCAAATGAGCCTTTCATCTGACTTCTAACAGTCATAGATCCTTCAATATGGCATGCATAGCTTTCAATCTCTTTGATAAGTTTGGAAAATGTCTCAAAATTTCAACAATGTAAACAGATCAGGTCTAACTTTCATATTCCTAGTGCTTTGAAAAAAAATTGAAAACCAAAGCATTAAAAGATAATGCTCTATAATTTTTTTTTGCCCAAGTTGTCATTTGAAGTCAAATTCTTTAATTGACCTCTGGCAGTCAACATTTTGAAAGAATGAGCTCTTATACCACAAGCAGGATTTTGCCAAATCTGGCATTTCATAACTTGGGTATTTAAGCTATCAATCTGAAACTGTCCATCCCTCTATTTTTCTATCCAAATAAGCAATTTCTGCATTCATTTATTGAAATGATTTGAAAGTTATCGATGCTTCAAAATGGAAGAAATTGGCTTTTCGGAACACTGTTCTCCAATAAACTTCAATTAGATCAGATGCAAAACAAGCAGAATTCTAAAACTGCAGAAAGGTAAGAAGACAAAACAAAAGACAACATTGAGCTTCACTTACCATAGATCAGCAGTGTGGTCATATGGGTGTTCCTCAACTATTTCAGGGGCCATGTATAATGGAGTGCCCTGAAAAATGAATCACAACATTTGTTCAACTGGTAAAACAATATCCTTGGAAGTTCGCAACAGATGAACTTTTGTCAATAATCCAATTATTCAAAATGAGAATTATTCAAAATGAGTATCTTCGCCTCTCTTGTTTCAATGACTTTGTTTCAAACACTTGGTTCTCTGACATCCCCTAATATTGCTTAATGATCTCACATGAAATATTATCAATGTTTAATTAATTATTGGACGTTACATTCTCTGGTCTTTTTCATATAAAGATTTAATCAATTAATTTTCGGGGTGCTTAGAAGAGAATGCCTCATCACATTATTTGTGATGTCAACAAACACTCATTGCCACTTTTGTAATGCCAACGAATACTCCTTGTCACTTTCGTAATGCTCGTTGTAGTAGAGACTTTGTAATTGCAAATACCACTATAGTACGCCATTGAACAATACTGGTGTCAGACACCTTTGAATATCACTCACACTAATAGTACTTGCTCGATAATACTCACTTGAAAGTAACCACTGTATAGTGATCTGAATAGAGAAATAATATAGTGAATAGAGTAGAGAATAGCAGTCCTTATATTAATAGAGGATAGAACAGAAATGGTGATCTGTAAGAGTAATAGAAGATAGAATAAAAATAGTGATCCATTTAGTAATAGAAGATAGAATAGAAATGCAGATTGTTAGTTGTCATGATACTTTCTACTTATGCATTTCCTCTATGGTCACATGATCCACTTAATTCAATAATGGGATCGCCTGTGTTTGCTCACTGGCGATCTATGTTCAAACTCAAGTGTCAGCAGTGATACTTTATTCCTATATAACAACATTCAAACTCCATTTCCTTCTGTTTTCAAGATTCATAGATTCAAGCAACAAAAATACATCCAATCCAGCCAATGAAACCCACAGCTCAAGCAGGATACAAACCTAGAATCTTATTTACACCTTTATACGCCAAATCATCTCTATTTTTACATACAGTTTTTTTTCTATTAGTCTTTTCTTCATTGCACTGATGATTTTTTATTAGAAGCTGTACTTCCCCTGTCCTTTTCTATAAATACTTTCATGATAATTGTTCTGATGAGCTTTCCTACTTGATACCTCGACTTTACTACCTTAAACACAATACTAGATTGGCATTGTGAAAGAAGAAACTTTTAGCATAGAACTGACAGTTACATCTAACAATTTCAACTGTAAAATGATGAGACCTAGCTGCCAATCTTGTACTGCACTTAAATTCATAAAGTTTAGGTACCATAGAGGAAAGTTCAGATGCATTAGAAAAGAAAAAAAATCAGTCTATTTTATATATTTTCATTTTGTCTTTTACCTTGACAGAAGTAAGAACAAGCGTGTCAAAACTCATGGCTCGGGCAAATCCAAAATCACAAAGTTTAACTTTCTCTCCTTTTGCCAGAAGAATGTTCTGTGGCTTCATGTCCCGATGAAGAATGCGATGAGAGTGCAGGTAGTACAGAGCTGACACCAGCTGACAAGCAATTAGTTGCACCTGAAATGATGAAAAATTGCTCTAAATATTTATGTCAGACAATTTGTGTCAAAAACAGGATCAGAAGGAATAAATGAAGACATTGGTGAGGGAAAGGTAAAAGGAAATCACAAAAGAGAAGGTTAATCAATTTTTAGCTTTTAAAATCAGTGTCACATGTTTATGGAATTTATGCGTTGTGTGTTGAATGCACTGTAGGTGTTTCTGTGTTTGTATGTAAGCAATTAAAGAAGAAGTATACAAAAACTTGTATTTCTATTACAAACTATTTATTGTTTTTTTTATTGGTAACTGTAGGGAAACAAAGTTCTAAATGTTTCTTGGACAAGTCCATTCTCTTTTTCCGATCCAGAAGTAAGTTTTTTGGGGTTTTTTTTTGTTTTGCTAGAGTAAGTAAGGATAAGAATGGTTAAAACAGGTGAGCTCAAGTCAGTTTTGCACCTTTTTTGTTTCCATTTTCCATAAACTGCATTGCTGCTCACATGTTCCATCCATGATGTTCTCAGCATCCTTCAGTAGAGCCGCATTTCTGTTGCTTCAAGTTTCTTCTCCATCCGTGAGGAGATCTTCCAGCATTCCCTTCCATATGGCACGACTGATATTACATTACACTTCTCTACTTTTTTCTTTGCTTCTATCAAAGTTTTCTTGTTGCTTAATACTTTGCTTAGCTTTGTGACAAATATAGGAGATATGGAAACTGAACATAAGTAGGCTAGGATTTGTTTTTCCCAACACTACAAGCTGCTGCAAAACTAAAACATTAATCTAAAAACTAAAGTCATGTTCTGTAATAGCCTTGTCAGATCGTGATGTTCATATGGATGTCATACATTGCACCAAACCAGAAATATCTAAACTGTCAGCTGTATACAAATACTTTATCAGATCAATGGTTAAAAATGGCTTTGGGCAAGTGAAGTATGTGTGGCAAAGTGAGGACCATCCTTCTTCAATTCTTGTGGATTGGCGCTACAGTATCACAAAGAAAGAACTGTACCAGATAACCAAATCTACATCACTTGAAGACTTTCAACAGCAGCAACAAAAATGGATATCAAATACGAGAAAATAATGACATAATCAAGATGTTAACATTCCACCTGAAACAAAAGGCAAGGAAGGAAGCTGCAATCAATACTGGAAAAAGTAATAACAGCTACTGGACTTAAAAAAACTTTTTTCTTTAAAAATTGTTTTAAGAGAAAAATTTTATATATATATAATTATTTTAAAAAAATATGATTCCATCGCTACATAAGAGTTCTCATGTTTCAAAAATAGAAGCTAAAAACCCAGCTCTATTTCAACCTCAAGCAAATTTTCAGCCAAAAACATCACTGACTGCTTGGTCAATGAATGTCAAATGTTTCCTTATAAGGAAATGGCTAATATTACCATTACTAATGCTAGAAAAGCAGATGTTGTATGGTTGCCAGTGTGAGAGTAGAAGGATCATGTCAAAATAGTAAAATCTTTATTAAAGAAAAACTAATATAGAAGTACTGGATTCATGTGGAAAATATATATATATATATATATATATATATATATATATATCCCCATTGCAAATATACAGCTATAGCTATTCCCCATCAAGCTTTACCTCTAGTCAGGAAACAAGTTGATATCTCACAGAATGGGGCAGATGAATCAGTAAAATGAATGGAGCACTTTGGCTGATTGGCATTTGTTTACTTTTGTAAAAACAATACGCTAGATTTAGTTATGTAACTCTACCGAGTGAAGATAGCTCTGGCTGACACCAAATTAGTTGTGTTTCAATCTCGGCTTGAGGCATTCGGAAGTCTATTCGCACTGAGAAGCTGTGATACACCGAAACAGTACTGTCTGTGAATGACATATATATATATATATATAAAAATCCAAGAGGATAGTGGATTTTGATTTAAAATATATTAAAGCTCTACCATTTTTTATGGCATTGAGTACTCTTTTTTCTAGTGTGCTATCTCAGGCAGACTCTTTTGGGAGCTGCTTACCTTTTCTCTAATTATATATATATATATATATATATATATATATATATATATATATGTGTGTGTGTGTGTGTGTGTGTGCATTGATCATGGAGATGTTTACCCAATTAAAACAAAACAAAATCAATATTATCAATAAGTGATTGATAATCAAAGGAAATAAGACATTCAAATACAATCACTCTATATTTCATCATCCCTGTTGTTTAGTTAGATATATGGGATATAACAATTTCATTTACAGAATGACTACAGCATGTCAATGGAGTCAGACAAACATTTGTACCCTGGACAGATTCCAGTTTCTGCTTTCTTGTGATGCAGCACAGAAGAG
Source organism: Acanthosepion esculentum (assembly GCA_964036315.1). NCBI lineage: Eukaryota > Metazoa > Mollusca > Cephalopoda > Sepiida > Sepiidae > Acanthosepion > Acanthosepion esculentum. Next base: position 127,229,742 of record OZ038478.1, on the reverse strand, counting down.
TCATTCATTGCCAAGCAGTAGAGGAAATCGTATGTGCTCACATTATATCATTGGCAGAAAATGAGTGAAAGGAATATGGAGTAGCTGACTGAAATCAAATTTTGTGTGAAGAATTGTAAAATTACTAGTGAAATATTCTTCTTCTATGAGTTGTGCCCCTTCAGTATACAGGTAATTATACGCTCTCCATAAATTCCTGCCCTTTGTAGCCCTAAGTAAATTTGGTCTTTTTACTAATCTCCTAATCCCTGTTCTACCAATCATTTACATAACCTCATTAGATCGGTTATGCACTGTTTTCCTATGTCCCTTTCAATATATCCTGTAAGTGTCAAATTTTTCAAGCCCTCTTTCATCATTATGTGCCCTAGAAATTTCATCTGTCTCTTTCTGATTCTTAATACAAGTGTCCTTTTCATTTCCATTTTCTCAACGTTATCCTAATTAAATTAATCAAGTAATTAAAGAAATCAAGTATTTTTGAATGACACAGAGCAGGCGAGAAGACGTACTTGAGAACACAAGGAGTGGGCAGCCCAAAACATAAAGAGATGCAGATGCGGGCAGAGTGTGAACCTTGGTGCACTCAGATCAGCAATTATGTGTGTGACTGATAGCAGAACTGAATATGAATAGGAAAACAGTGCAGCTGATTCTAACAGATTTAGGAAGGAAAGAAAAAAAAATGATGCATTAAGGTTTGGAAAATTCTTGGCTAAACACACAGTTACAGAAAACACTCTGTTACGCAAAAACAGTCCATCCATCTTTTAACCTTATGTGACTTTTGGTTATTTCCAAAATTGACAAATGCTTTGAAAAGGCAAAGATTTTCTGACATCCTTGACATCCAGTAACATGTGACTACATTACTAAAAGGCATTTTGAAAAACAAATTGTTTCCAGCCATGACACTAAGTTCTAACAAAGTGCATATCTTCACAAAGGGAGTAAGGATATGTAGGTAATCTAATGGACAGAGTCTTCGAATGAGAAATCCAAGTTTGAATTCTAGTCATGTTCGTTACATTCACTAATGCACAAATACCCTTGGGAAACGTATGAATTCTTCTACAACCCATAGCTATGGGCTAAATAGTAGGACTTGTATCTGAAAAAAAAATCACTTATTCTGTAAAAACTGTTAACACAATATTCACTCATGAAAAAAGAATTATTCTGACAAACCAAAATATATTTTAGCTTTAAATAACCCAAAAATGTTGATAAATCATAAAAACAAATTAATCAATCAATCACAAGGAGAGTACTCTGAAGGTGTCTAGGTAAACAATTTTGCTTTCACGTGGCCATTCTCAGAATTGTCATTCCTCATGCATAATAAACATAAGTAATACAAGAGGCTCACTTGATCTTCTGGCAAAGTGCCATCATCTTCAAGGATTTGGTAAAGTTCTCCATCAGCATAGTCCATCACAACCACCAGCTGAAAAACGATAAATAAGAAATGATCAACCATTACATTTCTTGTTGACTCTTGGGCAATAAAGAACTTCTGTCAATTAGCATTTGACATTCTGAGAGCATCAATAGATCAAAAGATAGAAGAATCTAATTATTTTCAAAATTTGATGAAAGATAATGAGAATTTCTCTATAACATTCCAAGGTCGATTAAACCACGTTTCTTTTTTTTATTATATAAATGTTTATAAATCCAGCAAGCAGAAAGGAGAGACAAACTAGTACAAAAGGTCATTCATTCCCAAAGGGATCAATCCAAGAGACATACCCAAAGTAGTTTTCATCTCGTTGCATTGATTAAATATTTTGCAAAAGTTTCATTTTTTTTTTTAAAAAAAAAAAATGCAACAAAGCAGAATAAATTTTAAAAAGAAAAATTTTCACTTACTTCTTCTTCTGTTTCAAAACTGTCCAACATTTGCACTATGTTCTCATGTTGGAGGTTACTCATAATTTCAATCTCCTGCCGAAGACCACGCAGTTCTCGTTCAGATTTCCCAACTTTAGGAATGAACTTAAGAGCAACCACCTAGTTGCAAAGAGAGAAAAAATATTTCAGCAAAAAATTTTCTTACATGACAACTATATACTATTACCACTATCTTGACAACATAGAATAACTGACTGACTGATAGGGTTTATGTTACAATACTATTGAAAGTGTTGTGGCCTGTTAGGGGCCTGTAAGAAAGACACGGAAAGAAGAAGGTAGGTTGAACAAGTGTATTGAAATAACAGAACATATATACAAAAGAAATGTGTTATTAGTCAGCAGATAGAAGTGTCCGTCCGAACTGTCACGTTACACTGCGTCCCGACTGCCTGCTTAGGAAGTCTCGCAGGTAAGTATTTATGAAGGGGGAATAGTTCATTCTAATGTAGACAGGTCACCATAACAGAAAGTCTGTACACAATTGTAATCGAATGCTTTGGGAAATAATTAAACAAGGATTTGAAATTAAATTAAATAAAAAAACACTTTTAGAAGATACAAACAGTTGTCAGAACTTCTGACAGTAAGTATTGCCTTTATTCTATGAATTATTCAAACTACTTGAGTAGAAACTTTAAATAAAATTACCTGACAAAATAAATTTTTTTTAAAGATTACTGGTTGAATCAACCACCTGATGAAGGATGAAGATTGTTAAAGGAAATGACAGTTATTATTTAACACAAATGGAAGCAAAGTAATTTTGCAAAATCATATGTCAAAACAAAGCAATAAATAAAAAATGCAAGATATGTCAACCATGGTAAAGGTACTCACAAATAGAAAGTAATTTTAAATAGTCCACATGATGTTAACAGTATGAATTCATAAGGTGAATTGTGTTGTATCATTCTTGGCCAGTATATATACGGCTTTAATTCACCTTACTTCCATTTGTAAGATTCCTAATTACTTCCCAACATTACATAATTTGTTTAAAAACAAAAAAAAAATTGAAGATTCCTGGAAGAATCAAGCATCCCAGATTGCACTGGCTTATCAAAATACCAAAAATGAGAATACTGAATGATTCACAGAGTAATGCCATCAGGGTAATGTCAAAAGAAACCTTGTCAGAAGTGCAGGTCTTTATTTTACAAGCAAAATCACAAGGAAAAATGTTGAAATTTAGCCTATCAGAAAGATAAGAAAATCAAATTCTTGGATGGTAAGAAATTCCTGCTTAATTCTTCCTCCAAAACTCAAGAAGAATCACAACTCAGATATCAATTTCAATTAGTTATATCCAAAAATTTTCTCAAGCACATATCATGATGAAAAAATGCCCCAAACTTGATAAAAAACAAAGTTTTATTGTCAAAATGTTTGTTATTATTAAGAAAACCAAAGTTTTTTTTTTTTATTTTATTAAATTTTTTAATCCTCTCTAGCACATTCAAAATTTTCATTAAAAATTGTTTTTCTTACAACAGCTGGTGGGCTAAAGATAAGTATTTTAGTGTCTTTTTTTGGCGTTAAAAACACATTGATTTGGAAATTCTTGCAAAAATCAAATAATTGTTACATTTTAATAAAATTTTCAGGACTTATTCACAAATGAATTAAATTATTTTGGAAATTCTTTTAGAAAATCTTGGTAAAAATATTTTTTTTACAAACCCTTATTTAATTTTAGGAAATTTCGAGAACTTAAAATTTCACTCACTTCATATGTATATTACTTAAAAGTATTTATCCTGCAGTCATATTTACAAAAACAATCTTCACTCCAAGTTTTCATTTACAAGAACAGTCTTCATCCGAACTTCACATTTCAAGAGTTTGTCAAAAACTTTTTCATATTAACACCTGTGAAATTTTACTGAAAAGATATGGAAGATCTACCTGATAAGTAGTAACAAGTCATTGCAAATGAGGGTGAATACAGAATTGAATAAAATGTAATTTTACTTTACTTTTTGGAGAATAAAGTTGTTAAACAAAGATGGAATTCATTTATAAGCAATTTACTAAACGTAGCTTAAATGTGGCACAAGGCCAAAAGTATGGTGCACCCAGTGAGGATCGAACTCACTACTCAGTCATAAGTGTTCTTGTGAGATGAGCTTGCTAACCATTACATCACAAGTGGTTTTTGGTTCAGCAACTTCAGAAAGAATTGCCTAATTTGTTTCAGAATAAACAAAGTAAAAAAAACATTAAACTCACGTTGGCTGAATATTTGCGCTGACCTCTATACACCTTTCCATATGACCCTTCTCCAATGCACCCTAGAATGTGGTAGTTCTCCATTTTCTATTGTCACAACTGTAAAAAAAATTAATAAAATGAGATATCAAGGCTCTCATAGGCTGTTTCAAAGAGAGGGTTGGGTTTTTACAAGTCAGGAAACATCATTACAAGATTCTAATTTCGATAATGTCTTGAAGAAATGCTGTGACTACTTTATTTCATAAACGTTTTTTCTTCAGGTTTGTCATAACCATTCCTGAAATGTTCTGGAGTTAAAAGTTATTGACAATTTTTGTCTGAGATAATTTATTGGCATCATTCAATTATTTTGATGGCTAGTCTTCTGAGTATCCTCTGGGGTAATAAATATTGGCTCAGAATGAGAAATTGGAGAGATAAGTTTGTCGGAGTTAACTCCTCCTTAATTTCATAATTGTTCACTAGGGCACGCTCTCCCTACACTATAAATACTGGGCGATTTCTTGTCTCATTCTCTTTTTACTTTGCATTTCAGCAGACACATTTAAAAGATGTGATCTCTCGCAAAGATTTGCGTTTCATCCACTTGTGGGAAAATGCTATCAAACACACACATACATACATACATACATACATACATACATGTACATATGAACATTCATCAGAATATGAACTCTTTACGTTCATGCACAAACGTTAATGTCTTTGACCATTGTAAATTTTGTTGTTTAATACATATACTTGTTTGCATATATATATATATATATATATATATATATATATATATATATATATCAGTCTTGTTAGTTTTCTTTACATTTCTTTATGGTGGATTCAATTTCTGAATCCGCCATATTCTTGTAGTGGACTATCTTCTATCAGGAATTACACACGTGTTCCTAATTTAACAACATATAAACCCATGGTCCACTACAAGTTCAAATTCAAATTGAGTTCATTACATACAATTATGAATAAATGCCTTTGGGAAAGGTATGAATCCATCTCTTCTCCCAGCCCCAAGTTATGACTTGCATTTGGAAAAATCGTTGTTATGTTAAAAAAATTGTTAATGCAATATTCACTCACAAAAAAAAAATTTTTTTTCTTACAATCCAAAATATGTTTTAGTTTTAAATAACCCACAAAGGGTTGATAAACTGTAAAAAACAAATCAATCAATCCAAGTATACTCATTTGCTACTGTGGCAAGTTAAACTCTGTTGCAGATGCATGCCCAGTCACTTTTTGTGTTTTGCAAAACACCCAGAGAGCCAATATGTGATTTATATTACAACCATGCTGAGGAAGGAACTTTAGTTATAACTCCTGGGAGAGAGCGCACGATCTGGTTTAATCACTAGGTGAACAAGGTCATTATGCACAAATGCTCTGTCATGATGACTTGTCACTTCATGCTAGCACAACCATCAACAGCTTCCAAACAATTTCACTTCCAAGGCTTGAATCAAATTGTGATATGGTTTTTTAGACGCTTCCCAGTTGTGATGCATGCTGGGATTGTTTTGCCAGGCTGATTTTATTAAAAAGTCACCTTGCTGAATCAACTATTGCGCGTTTTGAACTTGGATTTCATACTTAGAATCCTAATCTTCTAACCACTTGACTACACACCCATATTAAGTTATTTTAGAAGGTTATTATTTTCTGGTAGGTGTGCAGCATCTGCAACAGAGTTTAACTTGCCACTCTAGCTAAGAAGTATACTTGGATTGATTGATTGATTTTTTACAGCTTATCAACCCTTGTGGGTTATTTAAAACTAAAACATATTTTGGATTGTAAGAATAATTTTTTTTTTTGTTCTGTAAGTGAATATTGCATTAACAATTTTTTTAAAAATAACAATGATTTTTCCACTGGTTAGATGCTTGGAATCAGAAAACAGTGAGCAGAGTTTAAATTCCTATCATGATCATCGCATTCGCTTTTTTAGCTTATTAGTTTTATAGTTGCTTTGCTTTTGATTTGTCAATTGTGCTTGCTGAGAATTTCATCAATTGTGCTTAACCATGGCCAATCATTTTAGAGTTAACAACCAGTATAGGAGACGGACAACTCCGAATTCAAAATTGTATTTAGGCCCTGGAGAAGCATGTACTTGAACTGTAATTAAGATCTATTCAGCATAGTTGTAGTATAATGCACAGGTTGGCTCAGTGGGTGTTGAAGAAAACATAAATGTGCCTGTGCAGACAGGTATGCTTGGAAATGAGCTGCCAGGCTGAAGATGAGAAATCACTCTGATTTGCAGTCAAACAGCTCTGATGATGATATATAAAATAATTAAATATTATTGTCCTCATCTTTGTCTCCATATTTATTACAACGTTTTCGAGAGGGGAATTAACAGAAGATAACTGATAACTGACATCCACAGCTCTGATGATGACATATAAAATAATTAAATATTATTGTCCTCATCTTTGCCTCCATATTTATTACAACGTTTTCGAGAGGGGAATTAACAGAAGATAACTGATAACTGACATCCACAGCTCTGATGATGATATATAAAATAATTAAATATTATTGTCCTCATCTTTGTCTCCATATTTATTACAACGTTTTCAAGAGGGGAATTAACAGAAGATAACTGATAACTGACATCCATTAACATGGCACGTGGAACTAGAACAGTCTACCTCAGTGAGCGAAATAAAGGTTTCAGTTCAACATTCCAACCACCTGAAGAAGGCTGGAGTGTGTAATAAATATGGCAACAAAGGCAAGGACAATAGTCTGAATAATGTAAATAGTGTACATAATACCTCATCTCAGAAATATAGACATATATACTTCAGGCTAACTAAAAACTTTGAAATTGCAATCTTTACTGTGTAGTTGAAGCCCACTATTTACATTATTCAGACTATTGTCCTTATCTTTGTCATCATATTTATTACAACGTTTCGGCCGTTGTATGCTCCGGCCTTCTTCAGGTGTTTGGAATGTCGAACTGAACCCTTTATTTCGCTCACTGGGGTAGACTGTTCTCGTTCCACGTGCCATGTTTAATAGATGTCAGTTATCTCCTGTTAATTCCCCTCTCCAAGTTCTCCACTGCCTTAACCAGGTATTGAACTCACACACTTTGGGTCGTGTCACTTAACAGCAACATGCTTCTGATAATGATTCTTAGCATTTACCTCTCTCATTTTTCTTTAAAATATTTTGGCTTGTTTTTTTTCCAGCATCCCTAAGCTGATTGTCTAAGAAAGTAAAAACTATATAAGATTATGCATCAAATGATACCATCATCTATATAATGCTGAACAATTGAGAAATAAAATATTGTAAAAAAAAAAAAAAAAGAGGTTGGGAAGTGGAGACATATCTCAAACATGAAATAAATAAAGTAAATAAATTAAACAAAAAAAAATGCTGGATATTTTACAAGTTGTCACTAACCACTTAGAGTATGTCAACTTGTAGCGACTGCAATTTACACATCTGTGATTGGTTAATAAATAGATACTGTTTTACCACAGGACAATTTACTAATCGCAGTCACCATCTCAAATTTTTCTGCTGTGAATTTGCTCAAACATGTGTTTGTTAGAAAATCAGTGATTGGTCGAATTTTATCCAATCATACATTTTTGTGTTAATTCAACTTTCTCACATTGTTGCCTGGAGCTTATCAGCAGTTATATAAACAGTGGTTTGTTCCTAAATAGACAGTATAGTCCAGCAACTTAGAGTTGTCTACACAAATCTATGATTCTACTCACAACGTACACACAGACACAGAACTTTGTATTACATTACACTATTCTTCTTCTGTGACCAAGCCAAGTTTACAAACCAACACTCGGTTATCTACACAAACAAACACATATCTAAATTGACTGTATTCCTTTCTTCATCAGACATTCTATTTTCAACATAGAACATTGAACATTCTTATCCAAGAAATACTCTTAATAACATTCCGTCTTATTCAGGATACAGTTAAAGGGGAGCTACTTTTCCTTCCTTAATCTCCACACATCATAGCACAATTGCTTTGTACTTGTTTTTAATATATATTTTATTGTTGATGCAGATTAGATTCTCGTTGTTTTTTCCTTGAATCATAAATGTATAAGAGTTAGATGCTCTTACAACACGCAATCACATTTGATATCCTCAACGCATAACAGAAGCAGCATTTACGAACTGATGATGGTTAGAAAATTCAGAAATTAAAACACATTTGTAAAATACAATAATGATCTAGAAATGAATCCAAATAACTACAAAGTGTTTTGCAATGTCATTTCTTGTCTTTAATATTTTGACAACTTTTTTTTTTATGTGCTTTGGCCCTTCAGGACATAGGTGATTATAGCTCTCCACAATTTCCTACTCTTTGCAGTTCTAAGCAATGTTTGTCCCTGCCTACTAATCATCCCAGTCCTTATTTTGTTATCCATTTACATGAGTTCATTTGGTAGGTAACTCACTGTTTTCCTCCGCCCATCTTGCCTTCAATATGTTATGTGAGTGTCAAATTCTCCAGGCTCTCTCTCATCATTATGTGACCCAGAAATTGGAACTATTTCTTTATGATGGTAAGCATCCTTTTTATTTTCATTTTATGTGAAGTTTCTTCATTGCTCATATGTTCTGTCCATGGTATTCTCAGCATTTTTATAACAAAGCTCACCTGAAATACATTTTTTGCTCAGGTCTCTGGATGAGATTATTATGAGATCCTGAATAAGAATTCTGTCCAAATCTCAACTTAAGCCTTTGCAGATAACAAGTCCAGACTGATACTGGCTTAAACTCTCTTTTTGAAGGTAGGGTAATTATCTTTACCAGGCAGATTATGTTTTTAATGCTCTCCTCTTGTTTTGCTTGTCTCCAAAAGTAATCATTGAATTTTTCTTTTTTAATCACTTCATCTCAAGTAAGGCAATAAAGCCACTAAGATGCAAGGAGTTACTGAATGTGAAAAAATATGAGAAAAAGAAAATGTCATTAAGGAGAGAGAACAATAAGAGAACAGGAATTAAGAAGGCAGAAAATAATGATTGTCGCTGCATTTGAATTTTAAGAACTTGACTGGAAAGCAAGAAGCTAAAGGAGGTTCCACAAGTGAGAAGTACAAGAGAAGAAACTGTTAGCATAGAACTTACAGTTAAATCTAGCCATTTTAACTGTAAGATGATGAAACCTTGCCACTAATCTAGTAGTACGCTTAAATTCCTAAATTCGAGGTACCTACAAGGAAAGCTCATCAGAATAATTACCATGAAAATATTTATAGAAAAGGCACAGGGAAGCTACATTATGGCAGTGGGAAAGTGACTAAAGCCAAGATGTCAGATCAGGACCGAAAACATTGCAGATTCTTCTTTGTATTTTATCAAGAATCTCTAAATGCATAACAAAAGCACCAGACCAAATGTGGCAGCAATATTCAATGCATGAATAGTCTGGAAATTCAAAGATTCTTATGATGGCTTTCCAGAAGAATCTGCATACTAGCAGCACTCCCACCTTCCTTGGAGTGAAATGCTTAAAAAGAAAAAAAAAATTCTCTGTGGAGGTCAAACAATTTCATGCGGTTAAAATCCATGCATGATGGAAACAGCTGAGAAAAATATTTTTAGCTTTAAACATGACTGATTGACTTGTTTTTTGACAGTTTATCAACCCTTTGTGGATTATTTAAAGCCGAGACATATTTTGCATTGTAGGAATACTGCTTTTATTGTTAGTGAATATTGCATTAACAATTTTGGGGAGATAACAATAATTTCTTTCGACAGGAAAATATTCATCAGTTACGGACATCAAAATATAAAAATAAGGCAATTATTCATGAAAAGCTATGCAAGGTTTTATGCCACTAATATGGCCAATGTAGGACATGCATGTTCTGTCAGAACAGCTGTAAGAAACAGTTCAAGAAGTAGAGTAATGAGAAGTCAAGTTCCAATTCCAGTTGGATTCGTTATATTCACTTGCATGCAAATGCCCTTGGGAAATGTATGAAACCACCTTTTCTCCCCCTCCCAGCTATGGGTTAATTAGTAAAACTTGTATCACGAAATCATTATTATCTCCCAGAAAAAAAAAAAAAAAACTTTTACAATCTAAAATATTTTCTGGATTTAAATAACCTGAAAAAAGGTTGATAAGCCGTAAAAAATAAATCAGTTAATCAATCAAAGTTTTCCTTTCAGTCTATACTACAGAAGTACATGTCTTCTTTAAGAAGTCTCTGCACCTCTGCCATGGTGCTCCTTTCTTCATGATCAGTGGACAGTTCACTAAAGTGGTGTAAAACCCTTGGTAAATAACAATATACTATCCTCGATATGTGAGCTACAACACAACATCTTGGCTTATGAAACTTTTGCAGTCTTGAGGATTTGTGTGTTAGTAATGCAGTTGCTTCATTTTAGACTGAGAACAGTTCAGAGTCATTGCAGATAGCAACAGTCAAATCAGAGTATGTGACGGTAGTAGATGACCAAAGATTCAGTGCCACAAAGAAGGATGGTTAGTACAGGGGCTGGACAAAATAATTGGAACAGGTGCAAATTCCACTCCTATATTTCAAAGACCTATTATATTAAGAAATTTAACCAAAACTTCGTAATTGCAGTTTATATCTATTGTAAATATGTTTATCTAATTTAGTGTCTTTGTCTTATTTATTTTTAGAATTTAGTAAAATTTAAGATAAATGTGTGAGCTCTCCGAGTTCGAAAATAGGAAAATTGTTGGAGCTCGCATGGCAGGAGCCTTGATCACTAAGGTTGCTAAACTGTTTGGTTTTTCAAGAGCTACCATATCAAGAACTATGACGCAATTCAAGAAACAGGGTAAAACCTCTAGCAAGCATAGCAATTCGGGCCGAACTTGTAAACTTACTGACAGGAACCGACGTGCATTGAAACACAATGTGGCAAAAAATCATGGGACTACTGCGGCCAAAGTGACTGCTGAGTTGAATAATCATCTGAATAGTCCAGTTTCTACTATAACTGTTCGTTGTGAGCTCCATAAGTCTGGATATCATGGAAGAGCGGCCATAAGGAAACCTCTTCTCTCCACTCGCAACATTCAGAAGTGGTTGAAGTGGTGCAGAGATCACAATGCCTCGTCTGCAGACCAATGGAAGCAAGTCATATTCTCAGACGAGTTCAGTTTTTCTCTTTTCCCAACTTCAGGGCATGTTTATGTGTGGAGGAAACCCAAAGAAGCTTACAACCCTGACTGCCTTCTTCCAAAAGCATAGATATTAAACATCATACAGTGAAAATATCAGATCTAAATTGAGTTTATAACTGTGTCAGGCTAAACATATTGATTCACTCTTGTGTAGACAGATATAAAGAGAGGTGGTCACAATAATTTATTCATGTGGCAAATAAAACCCTCAGTTTATACAGATATTTATTTCTGTTCATTACAGAAATTGTGGCAACCCTCAGTTTATACATACCTTAATATTCCAAACCCTTCAAATTCCTTAGACATGGTTCAAGATTTCTTTAAAAGAAAAATACAAAAAAGAAATTAATATAGGTAAAAAAAAGAAAAAAAACAGGAAAACTGTATTATTTTCATGATCTTTAATTAACCACCATTTTGTTATATGACTGTCCTTTGATAAGATCTAATTTTACACACTGTTTGCAAATACAATAAATGAATTCATTTTTTTTAATTATGAGTAAAACTAAAAAACTAGAATTTTTAATATACATATGGAATCTATTTAAATGATGAGAAGAAATCTGTAATATATCATGCTGAATATTTTATTTACTTGAAATAGAGTATTTCTTTTTTAGTCTAAATATGCCAAAGCTATTCAAGTTTTTTGGGGTTTTTTTAACTAAAAGAATAGAATAGTATTTTGAAATTGTAATACATTCAATAGAACTTGTGTCCTCATCTTGATTATTATAATCGCAACATTTCCAATATTACACCCTCCAGAATTCTTCATATGTCTGTCATATTTAAAAACCTTGTAATAATTGGAAAGGGAAATAGTCATGAAAATTTACCTTTCAGTACTCAAAACTTGGATTGCAGAAGCTGGACAATGTTTCATGTGAAAATATACATTCAAAACAAAATTCAAAATATTCCAGCCAATCAGAAAAATGCATATCACATTTAAACCAATGAGAGCACACAGTTTCAGAAAACTTCCCCTGGGGAGTCTTTTTGGAAGATAAATAAATAACAAAAATAACAGTTTGGCTGCGAATCCATAGGAATCTACTTCACTATATCATAAAATTCTGCAGAAGATTACATCACATGCCAAATGTATTTTCAACACACAACACCATTACTACAAAAAGAACTTTACTCATCCACAGACACTTTAAATTAATAGATAATTCAGAAGCAAATATTCAGTTAACTGAATATATATTAAAACACTGACTCTTTCATCATTCTTTTCACTTAATCTTTTTCCTAAAAATTCCTAAACTCTTTTCGCTTAAGGTTATTTCATAGCATCATTCTTCTCGCTAAAGGAATTTTTTATTCGGTAAAAAAAAAAACTACAAAAAAAAATAGTTCAAACTAATGTTTGGAGGTAACATTTAATTTATATGGGCACACAACAAAGGCAGATGACACAAGCCAAATTTAAGAACAAATTATATATTTATTGTTAATACACAAAATAATGAATGAATTACACAAATTAAGCGCATTGTGTGCCTGTCGGAGTTATCTCCTCCTTAATTCACAAATTCTTCACCAGGGTTCTCTCTCCCCATACTATAAATACTGGGCGACTTCTTGCCTTGACCTTTTTTTTTTTCCCCTCAGGCCTCGTGCCACATTCCACCTCACGTGGAGGTTAGGTAATTAAATCTCTTCTTTCTTCATTTCAGCAAACACCGCTACTATGTGAGCTCTCACAAAAGACAGCGTTTCCCATTTCTTTGAAAACCCTATGAACATTATGAACATTTACCAAGGAGCAAACACAAATGTTCACACACAAACACAATGCTAACTGTCTATGTGCTTTGTAATTGTTTTGTTTAATACATATATTTGTTTATATATATCGGTCTTGTTTGTTTGTCTTCTTTATCTTCAGTTGAACTTAATCCAAGTCCGACATTTTCATGTAGGTGGACCTTCTTCTGGTAGGAAATATAAACGCATGTGTTTTCTTTTCATCTTCATCCCCCCCCCTGTCCTCTACATGCCAAATGATGGCCAATAACATGTATGTAAATTATCAATGTAAATGAAATATGCCCTTTTACAATAAAAATTATACTGCTGCATAAGGTTTTCAGAAAAGAAAAGTACATATAAAATGTAAAAAAGGAGAAAATACTTCTCTGAATAGTTTTCAAAGAATTGGTACAATTTTCAAAGCAAAGTTCATGGTAACAGCAAAGAATAGAACAATCGCACCAGCCAAAGACTTTTCCTTGATGTGGAAGTGACTTTGATGTTCTTTTTAATTCCCGTCTGGTGGTTGTAAAATTTTTTTCTGTGTTGTTTTTCTTTCTGGATCAGAGCTGCCTGGGTTCCCGCAGCAATGTTCGTCAATTAAATCCAAGGCCCTCTTTTATAACCTACAGGTAGGCTCCAAATTCACTTCTCAGAATTTGGAAGGAAACCTTTTGATTGGCTTTGGATGAAAAACAAACCAAACCCGGGTTCGTCGATTAAATCCAATGCCCCCTTTTATAACCTACAGGTAGGCTCCAAATTCACTTCTTGGAATTTGTAAGAAAACCTTTTGATTGGTTCAAACGTAGCTGTTTTCCCACAAATCGAAATATACCAGAAATATTTTTGAAATTCAAAAATTAAGCATGAGCACAACACAGTGTCTGCTTTCTCCCAGAAAAGCAAACGATACACGCTCAAGCAGCTTAAATTTCTTATATCACTTAAAATCTTTGATAAAATCTTTCTTGTCCCTTATTTTTCTTTTCTTATATACATTCTTTCTTGTCATTTAAGATCTTTCATAAAACCATTCTTCTCGCTTAATGTATTTCATGAAGACCTAAACATAAATTTCTCATTCCGCAGCAGATTACACGGCATATACCAAGAAGTGTATTACCAACACATAGCACTATTACTACAAAAAGATCTTTACTCATCCAGACACACTTTAAATTAATAGAGAATTTAGAAGCGAACATTAATTGTATACACATTAAAGCACTGAGTCTTTCATCATGCCACTTAGTTCTTCAAAACTGTAAGGAAAAGAACAATATTTAAAACCTTTGTCTCATTCAAATATTCCACAATGTCTAAGTTCATTCAAAACTCATTATCTTTGTACAATACATACACTTTTAGTTTTACGATATAAATCTGTTGCTATTTGACAATAAAATGTATTTTCAATTTCCTTTCCAATCTCACATTTTGTTCTCTTAAGTGTTATTGCGAGGCATAAGACTAAGCAGACAGTAAACCTTCTTTGCAGTCACAACTAAAACTTTAAAGTTTTTAAACTAAACAAATATTTGTCGTGAGATATTGAATTGTTTACTTGAGATTTAATTTAGTAAGATTGCAATCAATTATTAAAAATTTGAAATACATCCATGCCACTCAAGAAAATGACGATGTCAGACATATGAATACATGAATGAAATAATTCACTTATTCCGTTACAACACATGGGCACTATAACCTATGGGAATTTTAAACTAAACTCTTTATTCAATCCGTAAAGAAAAAGTTTCATGAAGATTAGCATCAACAGCCAAATAATATACACCTGTATATTGAAAATGGTTTTTACTTTTTAGTTTGACATTCCTGTTACGACAGAAAACTGACGAAGACCGGAGAGTACAATGGCCGAAACGTTGTCACCAGTGAATATAAATTCTCATCTCAATTTTAAAGTTGATTTTAAAACATTAGATTTTTCAATATTGACACTTAACCACTTTATTTATGTTTAGTTTAGAATTTTAACTTACACTTATTTTTCAATTCTGTGATTCCGAAAAAAACAAAAAGCTTGTTGGTTGATCAAATTGATTCTTTTTTTTTTTTATAAATAAAGAAAAAATAAGTTGAACATAAAAAAAGGCTAGAAATCGTTGAACAGTTTTACTTTTATAACTGTCTTTTATTTTTGGCCAAAAATCAAAAAGTTAAATTAATTTAATATTTTTTTTTGGTAATAACGTACAAGTTCCTTAATGACCAAAAATACTCAGAACAATGAATTTATCAAATTAAACACATATTTATCAAGTATAAGAATAATTTATTACTTACCAAGCCACACATTTTTAAAGACATTTACTTTCCTCACCAAAAAGAAAGGAAAAGAACTTCAGGAATTCAAAAGAAACTTCATTCAAAGCAACAAACAAAACAACTTCGAACTTCGTTGTTAGGCAACAACATAGCAACTGTTTTCACAACCGCGTATAATAACAATACTTTAAATCATTAACTCGCACAATAAATAAAACGATACGTATTTAATTTTTAATAATAATTTATTAAACTATCTACGACTTATTTTAACAGAAACAAATATAAGAATCTCTTTACGAAAAAAAAATTGTTCGTTCACTCGGTGTAAGCTTAACAAAGTAACCATTTAATTTTCTGTATGGTATTAGGCTGGGTTTCTCATTCAAATAACACTTTTAATTTTAAAATATTCCTTATTAAAGCAGATTCTATTAAATATAAAGCATCTTTATTGAAAATAAATTCTAATCTCCATAACATTCTTCATATTTCCGTTACAATTTGTTTATTGTCTCCAAAAAAGATATACTGGAGACAAATATAGTCTGCACCGTTTACAGAGATTCACAACACGTGGTTTTGAAAGAAATTAAATCCTCGTGTTACCTTTGTGCGGTAAATTTACTCTAGAAAATGGGGTAAGAAACAGTGTTTATTTATATAATAAGACGGGTCAAGTAATTTATATAATGATCAAGAATGTTGTTAAATCTTAGGAATTATTTTTATATTCTGTTTTTTAGTTCAGAACATACTAACTTTTAACGCGAGACATGTTGATTCTTTAGTTGTTATTGATCAGGCTTGTATGAATTTTTGACATTTTTCAACTTGAGGTGGAAAAAATTTTAAAAATTAGTATTTGCGCTGTTTTGGGGAGCATCTTCTGTATTGATTCATCATTAATTCAAATTGTTAGTAGAGATGTCACCTCAGTAAAATATGTTCCTTTGTATTTTCCAAATATAACCGTACAATAGGAGCATGTACAACAAAAGTTAAACACACATGAGATCAAAACGGAAAGAAGAAAAAAGGGTGTAATTATTGTAATACATCAGTATTTATCGACGCGAACATTTGCGAATTTCTGAGAATTAGGGTCGGCAGAAAAACGCGAGGCCAGTCGGAAATAGACAAAGATTGACGCATTTTGCTAAAAAAAATAAATAAACCGCACAAAACATTGAACAAAACTTTAACACATCATTTGATTATATAAATGTTAAATTTCTTTCGGAAAAGGACTTTATTCTACATTTCTTTTTCGATAATCTAAAAAATATGCCCCCTATAATTGAGGGGGCATATTTTTTCAACCATTGTCCGAATAATAGAGGAAGTACTCGACTCGAACATGTGGAATTTTATATGGAAACGTTTGGATTCCGTTTTTTTTTCAGAAATGAATATCCATAATCTCAAAATAACTAACTAACACTGTACCACGACTGATTCGCTAAAAAAATTAGCATGAAAAAATGCCTAAAACAAACTTTTAAAAAACAAATTTTTATCGTCAAAATCTTTAAATAATGAAAGACACCAAACTATTTATTTTTAACGTTCGCCGTTTAAAAAAATACTATGCATTACGATAAACAGAACTTAAATAAGTTAGGTAAGCAATATGTGTTTCACTGTTTCATAATTAAACTTTAAATCAGCTATTCCTCTTTATTTTTGAAAGATTTTTTAATAAAGAGAATTACATTGTGATGATAGATGGGTACTAAAATCAGCGATTATTTTTAGCAATTTCAAACAAACAAAAAAAAAAATCCTTCCAGTCATTTTAAAAATAAAATCGAGCAAACTATTTTGTTTGATCATTGAAAATAATCAATTAACTTGAAATTAATACTAAAATAAAAAAATCCAGATTTTTCATTTTTAAAAATTCATTTTTAAACTCTTTACTTTCACGTTTCTATGTGTAAAGAAAGAGTATTTTCAATGATCTATTTTAAAATGCACAAGTACCCCAAAAAATTAACAATTTATTATTTTAATGTTTGAATGAAAGAAAGGAAACTGTTTATCTTCAGAGAAGTTGTTGCTTTTTCTTTAATCTGTAGTATAATAATTAATTTTGCTAAGTAGTAAACCTTTTTGGAAATAAAATGTTGTATCTGTCCAGGACGTAAGAAATCATGACTCTTCAAAGCTTGAATTGCCATAGTGGAATGGTTTGTTTGTCACTGCTTTCTCTACGTTTTGAAATTCAGAATCAGGTTAGAGAGAGGCCTTTTTCTTTTTCTTTTTTTTTAGATTGGCTCCTCTACCCAAGGTGAAACCGCTTACTAATCTATCCTGCATAGCTTGAGAGAAAATAGATGAGTTTGTGTCTTTTTGTAACAGAATCGGGTCAGCTTAATAAAAGACTAGAGTTGGTTGTATGGGGTTCTGTAAGCACCAGGAGTTGCGCCCCCTTCTACAGTGGGCTTTTGAGAGAAGACCTAAAGTAGGTGGTGCAGACTATTTGCATATGAATGATACTTGGCAGGTATGAGCTAATAGTCTGGGTGGGTCTGGGACTGAGAGAGCTATATAACACCAGTGTTTTTTCTCAGTAGAGAGAAGGGCCCTCAATTTGCAAAAGGTCAGACCAGACCAGACCAGACCAGACCAGACCAGACCAGACCAGACCAGACCAGACCAGATGAACACACTTTTCCAAGAGAATTAACTACAGTTGTTAAAAAAATCGTTTTTCTGAAAAATCACAAAGTCAGAAAATGAAAAAGAAAAATGTTTATTTAACAAGAAAAAAAAAGTTAAATCTATCATTTCAGATCATTAATGCATGCAAAATGGATTTATTTCCCTTACATTCTTCTTAAATGTTTCGTCAATCACGCATCATCTTCTTAGCCCACCTTTGGATTTCAAATGTCCAAAATAAAAATATAAAGCAAAAATAAGTAATGTCCAGAATAATTTTAAGTTTTAACAATTTGGTAAGTGTAGGAAATTATGTCCTCCAGGTTTCTTTTTAAATTAAAAATCCAAACAATTCGAATTCCAAACAATCTTCTATCTATTTCTTCTATTTTCTAAAGCACAGTGTATGACGGCTGGTAACCGCATCAGGCCACAACTGTTCTGGTTGTTCTCAGAGGCCTATGTTTAAGCGGGTCTGGTAGTCCTCATGGGTATCTTTCTCGCTGGCAAGAATGTTCACAATTGGCCACCACCAGAGCACACTTCGTAGACTGGATGTAATGTGTGGAGCCTAATGCTCAGAAAACAACTTTTGTTATTTTGTTCTCTGCCATTGTGGCTTTCACATCTGGCCAGCGTGCAGAATGAGATCTAATTACAACGGAGTATAACACCTGTAAGTGTTCGATAAATCATTTGTATTTACAAATATATGTACATGAATTCAAAAAAGTCAAAAAGGAGGAAAAATTGTCTTTTGCTGAGTTCAAGTAAAAAAAGAATGTGTTTTAGACTGTTCTAGTTCCACGTGCCATGTTTAATGGATGACAGTTATCAGTTATCTCCTGTTAATTCCCCTCTCTGAGAAAACTGATATCCATTAAACGTGGCATGTGGAACTAGAACAGTCTACCCCAGTGAGCAAAATAAAGGGTTCAGTTCGACATTCCAGCGACCTGAAGAAGGCTGGAGTGTACAACGGCCAACACGTTGTAATAAATATGGCGACAAAGATGAGGACAATAGTCTGAATAATGTAAATAGTGTACATAATACCTCATCTCAGAAATATAGACAGATAATGGGAATAATTCTTGATTAATTCACACTTCAATTTTATAGTTTCATGTTATTACAAAAGTTATATTTTTTATTTTGTTTTGTGTTACTGCTCCAAACAATCTCTTTATGAATAATGATTTATTTACTCATCTTCCTCACAGTGTCAGATTATGACACAAGGTCATTAATAATGTGGAGTGCCCATAAGTGTATGGGCCAATGTCAAAAATTGCTCAGTTCCCACAACCACTCCTTTTTAATGCAGTCAGGAAGTTGCTGCCACAGGTTGGAATCTTCAGGACCAAGTATCTCTACTTCTTTATTTGCAGTCACAGTAGATGTTAACTTGCCTTTTTCTTATGTTTCAGGGATGAAAACGGAAGTAGAATTTTGGCACAGTTTAAAAGTGAAACGGGAGAATGTGCTGGAACACCATTTGATTTACCTGTGGACCTCACAACTGATAAACTTCAACTGATATGCAATGCTATATTGCAACCGGTAAGTAAAAGATAGATGTTGATTCTAGATGCCTTATGGAGCGTAGTTTCCACATCTGTACTGATTTTATTGCAGTCGGAGTTGCAAGTTGTGTTTACCGGATGAATTTGCTAGCCCTTATAAGGAAACTGCTAATATTACCATTACCATTTGTCGGTTAAATCTTGTTGTTATCATCCTTCACCACTTTGTTTTTTCATTTTTTTTCTTTCCCAGGAAGAGACCACACCTTATGCATTTTTCATAAAGGATTCAGAAATTACCGACACCGTTGAGAAAGCATTAAGTCAAAAAGACGTTGATGATACAGAACAAGTCGTGGATATTGTGTACCAACCATTGGCCGTGTTTAAAGTGCGAGCTGTGACCCGATGTACAAGTACCCTTGTGGGTCACACAGAAGCTGTTCTTTCTGTGTCCTTCAGTCGTGATGGAAGGTCAGTTTTTTTTTTCAGGAAATTTGTTAGTTTTCTTTCAGTGATAAAAAAAATCTGCTGCCCAAAGCCCCTGTATCTCAGCATTGCAAAAAAATATATTTAAAAAAAAAAGGGTGCATTTAATTCAGTTAACTATAACTACATTCAAAAATATTTATATAAACTTGATGTTGGAAAAATACCAAGTCAGTTCCAAAAAACTGAAGGAGAAAAGTTTGCTTTGATCAAAGCAGCAATATTTAAACTGATCACCTTTCAAATTATATAAACACAGCTTTTTATTTTAAGTTTCTTAGAAACTATATTGGATGTGCCTATAGCATAGCATTTATCAGCATGGAAAATAGAATTGGCATGCATTTACTTATGCAAAAATACCCTTGGGAAAGACATGAATCCATCTCTTCTCCTCACCAGCTATGGGTTAAATAAACTATTAGACTGGTCCTTCTAGCCTTGGTTGGTTACTACTCAAGGAGAAAGGCAACTCTGAATTTAAAACTATTTGTTAATGGAGCTAGTAACTCTACTCCATAAAAACCTACTTGTTATAGAAACTACAGCAGACCTGGTGTGGTGAGGTTGCAACCCTATTTTTCATAGGAGACTCTAATAAAATGGAGGAGGTGGAGGGTAAACTATATAAGTCAATATATGTTTATATTCCCGTATATAAATATCCGTTTATAAGCTGATCTTTAAGAACCAAATTTTAAGGAAAAATTTGATACTGGCTGAAACCAAGATGCCAGGTTAGGAATGATAACATTACAGATTCTTTGGATTTTGTCAAGAATCTCTAGATACAGAGGAAAAGAACAAGATGTGGCAGCAATATTCAGTTAGGCCTGTTCATGATGAGAAGAGTGAAGGGAATTTCTTAGCATAAGAAACAAAAGATATTCATCAATTATTATGAAAATGTATTACAATAATAAGACAATTGATTTGAATGAAAATCTAAAATATTTAACTGAGATTTTCTGCATTTCAGTGTAAAGTGATATGATTATAAATGCTAAATGTTTTGCCACATGAACTCTCAGCAGTCCCCAGTTTTAGAGAATTTTCAATGGTGGGGGGTTTCTTAAAGTGACTTTTGTATGTCTAGAAGTATGATGGATTTTTGGACATTTTTGTCATTTTCCCATGTAAAATAGGATTGGATTGGGAGGGGATATTTTCTATTATTGCTCACTTCCCACCCCCATGTAAATTTTGAATAGTGAAATTTTATTAACTCTAACCATAACTTTTCAGTTATTTCCTCACCAACAATGTAAGTTAGGCCAAGGTTAGGAATACTTAATTATCCAAAGGTGTGGTGACTGAAAACATTTGCATTTTTAGCCAAAAGATGTTCACTTTGAGAGCTGAGGTTGACTTATATGTACTGCATGTACCATCATCACCCATCCCAAGTAAGGGACAGTCATATGTTTTCAGCTTTGGAATTCAAAATTCATTTCAGAATTGCCATCATTTACTATAGCACTATTGATATTAATTCAGTCTACCCTGATTACAACTTTTAAGGCCCTAAAGGATAGTGGATTCCTGGCAACACTCACACACAACACAGCACAAAAAAGGCCAACAGGAAAAGAAACATCATAGGGTTCAACCCACCATAAAAAAAAACGTAGAAAAAATATTCATTAAACTCATACACAAGCGCTTCCCTGCATCAAGCACTCTCCACAAGATATTCAATAAAAACAGTAAAAATCAGCTACAACTGCACCAAGAACATGACACAAATAATAAAAAAGCAGGAAAACAACCAACAAACCACCTGAACAAGTAAAACACATGTAAAACTGAAGAACAAAGAATGAATGCTCCTTAAAAAGCAATTGCTTGCTGAACAATTTATTATACCAAGCCAATGTAAAATCAGCAGATAACAAAGAATAAATATACATCGGAGTAACGGAAGGACCCTGGAAACAAAGAAACTATGCACACAAAGCATCCTTTACAAATAGTAAATATGCGAACAGGACAATGCTTTCTAAACATATCTAGGAGATTAAAAACGAAAACCAAATCACATAAAAAATATCATGCAAAATAAAGAAAACTGCATCAACTTACGACAATCAATCCAAAAACTGCAAACTCTGTCTGGGTGAGAAAATAGCTATAATTACCTTCCCAAACCAAAAAAAAAACAATTAAATAAACGATCAGAATTCATCTCAAAATGCAAACACGAAAACAAATTTGTACTACGTTACTTAAAAATCTAAAACGGAAAACAAACAAGAATAAATGAAAATAAATAAATAAAATAAAATAAATGGACAAAAACAAGTAAAATAAATTAATCCAAACAAGTAAATAAACTAAGTAAATAAACAAATTAACAAAACACATACACACAGATAAACACAAGAAAACATAGCAGTAACCACCAACAATAAAATAATCGATAATAAAAAAAAACGTTAACTGACAACACTATAAATAGCCCAAAAACTGTATTCAGAGCCACAATTATTCCCACTTAATAGCCTCTAGAATAATTCAAAATACAGCCATTACCACCCACCAAAATAACTGTGAGAATAACACAATGTCTACCCACAATGCAACACTGACCTGTATATATAAATAGTTGAGGAAAAACCCAATGCGTGTGGCCTGACAGTTGTATTTAGAATGAAACAGACTGTTGCCTCTGGGTATTGACTTCAATATCCACTTATATATATTTGAAATTTGCCATTTGTATATGTCTGACCTGTCTTTAGTAACTAGGACAGACAGGAATTCTTTTGGTAGAGGGCCAAAATAAGAAAGAGGAAGGTAGATCCCTAAGTAAAACATCCTTCAATCCACCCACTTACTCCCCGTACCATCACCACCCATCCTAAGTGAAGGGTAGTCTCATATTTTTACAACCTTAGAAATAATAATGTATTTCAGAATCACCCTCATTTACCATACATAGCACCATTGATATTAATTCAGTGTTGCTCTGTCCATAAAAATGGCAATTTTAAATCTTTGAAAAAAAAAAAAAGCAATTAAACCGTTATTCACAAATAACTTACAATGCCATTTGCCCCTTTTGTTTTTGATGTTTTTATTTCTCCTTCCTTCTTTATTGTCCTTTACTTTATTTTCTCTATTGCTATTAATTATTAAACTTTTAACTTCTGCCCCCTCCCCCTCAACTTGTTAAACAGAATGAATTTGTAATTTATAGTATTGGTAAATTAGGAAATGTTTGACCACGGTTAACTGGTACCTTATAACTTTGGACCAAGGCTAACTGCTTACCTACTGTTACATATTGATGCTGAAAACTTGATGTGAGAAGAGTGAATTAATTTTTACCCTTAAGATGTTTTAGTTGGTAGTAGACATCAAAACTTATACTAAGTCATAACTTAATGATTCCTTTCTTATTTTATGTATCTGATTTTCTTTTCTTTTAATTGTTGAATGTCAAACATTTTCTATGCAAGAAAGACTCCAAAGGGATGTGAATTGGAAGTAATTGGAAGCTGCATTATTTTCTGTTTATGCTGTTTGAGTAACGCTTGCAAAATAGCAAAAATAAAGTTTTTGAAAAAGAAAACGGCAAAACATTTCAAATTAAAAATACTTTAATGTCCTAAAATCTCAGATAACATAGCTGCAAACTAATGTCTTAATCGCTGTTACGGTTGCGGGGAGTGTGAGAAGAGTATCAGAAGGCTTAAAATTGGGTGTGTTCAATAATCTTCCATCCACAACAATTAATACAAGACAGAAAGTAAATGATTCAAAACATAACAATTGAATTTATTGGTCTTAGTGTACATGTACATAAGCTAAAGTTTTGACAGAGTTATGTCTCTTAGATTTGGAAATATTTGTACCAGAGCTCATAAAGGTTAGAATTAATTATTAAACTGTAGTTTAGAAGAATGAGTATGTTAGGAATTGTCTATTGGACAAGTTGTTAAGAGTTTTACTTGCATGAATGTGGCAATGTTCTTTAACATCTGACCGCATGGTTAAGACAGGAGTCCTTGAATGTTACATTTTGGCAGCAAGGAATGAGACGTGAGAGTGACGAAGAGAGAGTGAAAAAGAGGCAGAGAACCACTCGTGTTTTGCTTATATAAGATGATGTATCACGTGACTGGCTCAGAATGTATTGAGTGCGAAAACAGATTTGTCGCGTGCAGGCAATTTGATTGGTCGGAACTGACCAATCAGCAAGCTAGTTTTGAGTAGATTAGCCAATGAATGCTTGTCATACAATTTCCATGTATGTATGTTTGATTGTCACGATAATTACAACAAGGAAGAGTACATTTCCTTGCACAGGGGTGACTGGCAGATGTGGAAGATTCCACAATATCCTATTCCATGTGAGACTTTTCAGTGCAAGGGTCACATTCAAAAATTCACAATTTTATCGGGCCACATAGTATATTAACCCAAAATATTTAATATTTAAAATAGACAAAGAAAGGCTTTTAAAAAAAATGCAATTCATTTTTATTAATTAATATTTTAAAGTACTGAGTGCAGAGATGCATAAAACTTGGCCAGTGGTTTATTTTCAAACAGCCTCTTTAAGGAGTTGTCGCCTTGTAAATCAATCAGTTCCACCTGCAGTTCTTCAGTAGCTGTTGATTTTTTTGATATCCCTCTGTTCTTCCTAAAGATTCTTGAAACAATTCAGGTCTGGAGTCTGATTGGGTAACTTTAAATGTTGACATTGTTATTCATGAATCAATCCTTGACCATTTTGGCTGTATTTTTCAGAGCATTGTTCCACTGAAAGATTCAGATCGTGCCAATTTTTACTGCAGACTGCTCTGCCAATGGACTTCTATTAACACCTACTTGTATAAAATAGTAGAAAAGGAGAAGATGCAAACATTTTCTTTTTTCTTTCTCTCTTTACCTACAAGATACTGGAGTGACTAGTTCCACCCGCAATTCTTCAGTAGCTGTTTCAATGTCACAGGCAAAAGGTGAGCTGAGCAAATTGAGCTGGCCTTCAATTGCCCCAAAATCAGCAAAAATTCTGATAAATTCCTCTTTAAAAACCATCATCTGGGCCAATGCTTGCCTAGTGACTCGAGCATAAACCTGGCTAATGCCTGCCTGGAGACTCGAGCATAAACCTGGCCAATGCTTGCCTATAGATTCAAGCATAATCCTGGTCAATTTTTCCCTGTAGACTTGAGCATGAACCTGGCCAATTTTTCACTGTAGACTCGATCATGAACCTGGCCAATTTTCCCTGTAGACTCAAGTATAACAGCTGTTTTACAAATGTTGTTTGTATTTTGATATTTAAATTCTACTTTTTAAATTGGGGGAAAATAATGTAAAATCTTACGTAATAAAAACCCCTGACCTGACCATAATTTTGATTTAAAATTGCTAATTTAGTTAAAGAAGAAAGTGAAAATATATAGAAAGTGCATTAATTGCTAAATCATTTATGGTTAATTTACACCCAGGTTCTGACAACATTTCACCTTGGCAGATTTCCTATCACAACAAAGTGGGATACTTAAAAATGATAAAGACAAAAGCATAGGAAAGCTGCATTAGAATGGCTAGACTGTATGTCCAAACAAGAAAAATATAAAAGTAAAACGTGTAAATATAAAATTTAAAAACTTCAGTATTCCCACCTCTTCAGTGTTTTCCTTTGGTATATAATTGTAACCGATGTTTACCTTTATATCTTCTCATCCCCACCCCCAGATATACAGTTCTATCCAGTCTGTCCTGCTATAGGTCCTATAGCCTTGGTTGGCAACCAGTTTACTGCAGAAAGAAATGGAAGCTATTGTGGGAAAATCTTCTGTCTAGTCAGTCAATGAATCAAAAGGGACATGATCACTCAAGCATGTATGACATGGCAGTGAACTAACTGAACATTAAAACTATTAATTATGAGTTTTGACTCGTATTGACCTTAAATAATCAACAAGTGTTGATATGTCATAAAAACAATCAACCTGCCCTAAAAATGTCTTTCTGCTTCTTCAGGTATTTAGCAAGTGGTTCTGGTGATACAACTGTTCGTTTTTGGGATGTCAACACAGAAACTCCACAGTTTGTTGGGAAAGGTAAGGATTTTTCCCTCCTACTTTTTAAACCCTTTTTTTTTTCTTTTCTTTTTTTAAATAAAGTCTTGAATTTAGAACTTTGCAAACTATCTTGATCCAGTCTAATAATGAACAGATTGCCCTGGGGTCAGGGGTAAAATCAGTTTTGCAGTGTCACCACAGAACAAATCAAAAGATTGTCTACCTGCAGTTAGAAAATTGAGACAAGGCATGCTTTTTATTGGTTAGGTTTGTATGAACTAGTCAGCCAATCAGAATACAGGTAGAATCAGATCCTTTTGTTTTTTTTTTTTGTTTTGTTTTTTTTTTTACCCAAAGGATGCTGTTGTGACAAGACATGACTTGTTTCACCTCTGGGAGATTTCTTAATTATGAAAAGAAAAAAAGTTCACTATTTACATTATACAGACTATTGTCCTCATCTTTGTCGTCATTTATTACAACGTTTCGGCCGTTGTATACTCCAGCCTTCTTCAGGTGGTTGGAATGTCGAACTGAACCCTTTATTTTGCTAGCTGGGGTAGACTGTTCTAGTTCCACATGCCATGTTTAATGGATGTCAGTTATCAGTTATCTCCTGTTAATTCCCCTCTGAAAGTTCTCCACTGCCTTAACCGGTTATTGAACAAGTATTAAAAGAGTATGAGTTGTTGAAAAGAAATAAGTAGTGTAGATTATTCTGCTGTCCATGTCTAAGGGTAACTCGTCTTGTTCTTATTACTATTTCTCAGTTATTGCTTTCATTGTCTAGGTCTGCACTGCCCGGCCCAGGGATTGAAATCAAAATTACTATGTCACCAAATTTTTTTTTCTTAAATGATTCAAAGTCTTAGGATACCTATTAAAAATGTCTTTGTATTTTTAGCACATAAACACTGGATTCTGTGCATTGAATGGTCACCAAATGGGATGAAGTTGGCATCTGGATGTAAAAAAAGTGAGGTAAATTTAAAAAAGAAAAAATTGTACTGTCTTTTTTTATTTTATTTTATTTATTTTGTAGTATTTAAAAGCTTTACTTATTTGCTTCTTTATGGCCTTGTGTCAGATTAAGCTAAGCTTGGTCATATTTCCACCCCCCCCCTAAGTAAAACAGTAGAAGTTCAAAATTAATAAAGTAAGTATCCCCCAAAATGTTCTACAAAGCCTAAACTGCCTTGGATGGCAAGCAGTCAAGGAAAATACAAACTCTGAATTCTAAACTGTGGAGAAGGCAACGAGAAATCATTCCACTGTCTTTTCCAAGAAGTCATGGCAATTTACAGATAAGGTAAAGGAATCTGTGGAGTCATGATCATCTAGGCCCTGAAGGGACACAGCATTTTAAAAAATATGTATATCTGTATATTATAGGTACCCACTTGCTGCATAAGGATGACCACCAAACCTGGTCATGGAAATAATGATAATTATATTCTAAAAGTAACTACCATATTTGACGGTATATAAGGTGCACTCTTTTTTTTTTACTAAAAATATCTTTTAAAATTCCCCTGCATCTTATATACCATATGTAGGTTTACTAATTCTACTAATTACTAATTTTTTTCTTGATTTGCCCTGTTGAAATTGGGGGGCGACTTATACACGGTCAAATATGGTAATTTCATACTTCTCGCTAATAATGGTGGGCTTATAATAATTGGAACATGAACACAAATAAAAAAAAAATGAAGCATTTCTTTTTAAAATGCTGAATGAAACAAATAAAAAAATAAAGGATTTTAATGTAGATATTTGTATTATATACAATATCAGTCCTCCTATATGGCAGTGAATGCTGGACGTTCTCCTCACAGATGAAGAAGAGACAGAATGTGGTTCTACAGAAGGATGCTGAGGATACCATAAAGTGAACATGTGAGCAACAAGGAAGTCTTAGAGAAAATGAAAACAAAAAGGACACTTATACTTAGAATCAGAAAGAAGCATTTGTAAATTCTAGTGCACATTATGATGGCTTGAAAAATTTGACACTCATCGGACATGAAGACAAGCGGTACAGAGGAAAACAATGCATAACCTACCTAAGGAGCTTGAGTAAATGGTTAGCAGAAGAGGGATTAGGAGAGATAGCAAAAAGATGAACATTACTAAGCCATGATCGCCCACGTCCTGAAAGGAGAGAGCACTTAGAAAAAGATTTCTAAAAGTGAAAAACATTAGGCTCTAATTGAAAGTATAACTGTATGGATATCCATGTAAAGGAGAAAGATGTGATTTTATCTTCATCTGTTTCTGTTTTATGACTAGTGAATGGTTCTTTGAAATTTTCTAAGTGACAACAACTTTGAAGGGGAACAGAGGAGTAAAGGAGTGGATGGGAACTGTTGGAGACCAAGTGGCAACAGAACCAGACCTAAGGTGAATCCGGTTGCTGGTCTATATGAACAGTCATGCTTGGAATCAAGGAGTCAGTTCTGATCCACTCTTAGTGGAAGACAATCTTGTCTGTTGCATGGTTCCAGTTCCACCCATTCTTATTGCCAGCCACATATCAGGATGTGTAGATGGTAGTGAGAAAAACTGATCTATGAGATCGACATAGAAGTTGTTCAAAGTGTCAGACAAGCAGGCAAAGCCCTGAATAAAACATCTACATATAATACAGGAAATAGCATTTCTCGATATGGCATTTGTTTTTCATCCTGTTACTTTGTGAGCATGCAACAGGCCCTTTCCTAACTTTCATTGCACACTGACAGGAGCAAAACTTAAAATGCAACATAGAGTAATCATTAGCTGGTTGGTATAATGCTTGGGTGAAGGTTATGTTGTGTTTACAAATGGACAAATTTTGCTTTAATAAACAAAGCAAGAAAATTATATTTTTTTCTGTCGATTTTCTTAAGTGAACCATTAACAATCAACATTTATATAGGGTACAGCAGGAATACCTCCAAGAAATATCTCCCACATAATGGTAGGACATTAGCGAGATGAAGACCGCATTGCCACTTGCATAAGTCCACTGGCACCACACAGGTCACAGTTTTAAATGTGGGAAGTATTTCTGACACACTGTATTATGCTTTTTGTTTACTACAGACTAAATTGAAAATGCAAGGAAGGGTTTAAGAAATGAAGATAAAATACATAGTTATAGCACAAGACAGGAAACGAAAATGTGTTGCTGAAGACTTTAAAAAACGTTTTTGATTGTGTATAGTTGGAATGCATTAATATTCTTTATATAGAAAATAAATGCCTAGAGTGTGATCTTGTGGTTGTTGCACAGCAATTTTATGAAGTCTAGGTGATTGTCTATATGTCTCAATTGCATGCCAATGTCTGTGTCTCTATGAATGATTTTCAAGTCTACTCAGTGATGTTGTCTGCCTCTTCTTCTGTAGCCTAAGGTGAAAACTTCTAGAATGTCAGGAGATATAATATAACAGAATAAATATAACAGGATTTTAATTCAAAATTTGGCAATGTTTAATATCTGTGCCTGCAAAAAAAATGGTGTGTCAAAAGGATGTTTTTTCCCTTGACACCACTGTTACTGTATGCACTATTGACTCTCTCGGTAATGTTGATTGATTTAAAAACTGATGATTAGAATAATAGATTTTAATAAAACCCAAACATATGAAAATGGATTTATACATTTTGTTATTCTTGGGAACTGACAATAAAGATGTTAAACACTTCATTTATTAGATATATTAGATTGCTTATTTACAAGAATAATTTTATACTTATCATAAAAATATGTAAACCAACTATAATGTAATATTTACTATTTATCATTTTATAAAGAAATACATATCAAAAGAAATTTTTTTATTGATAAATTTATAAAAATGTCTGAACAAGAAAATTGCATTTTCCAAGTATTTCTTTCATTTACTCTTGCAACTTCTGAACCAAACATTCTTTTAATTTTTGATTTTAGGTGGGACCACAAACACTCAATATTTTGAGCGTGTATCTATTTATTAAGTAGACAAAGTTTTCCTTGTGTATAATTGCAGATTGTTTGTAATTTTTACTGCAAATATTGTGTTGTTGATTTACATATTTCAATAATTTTGTATTTTTTTTTTACAAATTTTTGAATAAAAAGATTTATTTTCAAATTTATTTCTTTAAAAAATGATAAGTAAATCTTTAAAAGATAAATAAATATTGCATTGAACTTGGTTCACATATTTTTACAATTTTGTAAATAAACATTGCCCGGGGAGTCAAGGGAATAATTGTCTACTATTTACATTATTTGTTGTCCTCATCTTTGTCGCCATATTTATTACGTTTTGGTCATTGTACGCTCCGTCCTTCTTCAGGTGGTTGGAATGTCGAAATGAAACCTTTATTTCGCTCACTGGGGTAGACTGTTCTAGTTTCATGTGCCATGTTTAATGGATGTCAGTTATCAGTTATCTCCTGTTAATTCCCCTCTCCAAGTTCTCCACTGCCTTAACCGGATATTGAACTCACACTCTTTAGGTCCTGTCACTGGATCTAGCCAACACCTTTATCCACTGTGCCATGTGTCCTTTGAGACATCTGTGCATGAATTTCTGAGTATTATAAGCATGATTTTTCAGCAAACATTTTTTACCAGTGCTCATATTGCAATTTTTTGTTATCGCTTTTCTCTAGCACTCCTTATAACTGGTTCCCATATTATATTCATTTCTATGCTTGGTCGGCTCAGGATAATTGTCTTTTTGACACACCATTTATTTCTGAGCATGAAGGTTAAAATTTGTCCAAACTTTATTGTCCCAGCATTGTTCCAAGAAAACCTAACCAGTAATCCCAAACTAATGTTCTGTTATCCTCAGGATGACATTAATCTTGAGCCCTGACTCATTCCATAATTAGTGATCTGAATATTACAATTAACTGTGGAATCTTAAAGTATTTAATTCCCATGTACAAGAAATAAAATGATTTCTCTTGGATTATTTTAGAAAATATCATGTATTTTTCCTTGGGGTATTAAGAGTTTGTTAAGAAGAAAATTTCGCTACCAAGGCTTTACTTCTATCTAGACACATGACTATACACTAGGCAATCGCCTAGCATCCTTAAAAACCACATAGCAAAGTAAGACCATTGTAGAAGGAGATGTTCAGTGTGCGACAACTGACATACTGCAGTCAACTGAATAATCTAATCTTATCAAAACTTCTTGGATGGAAAGAAAGGTGCATACATTGTAATACCTTCATGCCAACACTGTTTTTATTGCTGAATAGAAGAGCTTGTAAACATTTTGAATTTTAATTTTCAGGTTATCATATGGGACCCAGAAACAGGAAAACAAATTGGACGCACATTGACTGGTCACAAACAGTGGATTACATGCTTAGTCTGGAAACCTTTACATCTGTAAGTGGAGAGTTTAATTTTTGACTTTTGTGCAGGGCCCATGGGAATTTCATAGCTACAGCTCAGAAGCAGAATTGGGTGCATCGCAAAGTGGTTAGAACATTCATATCCCAGCCATGAGACCTGGGTTCAAATCTCACCAAACAATGTCACTTCTTGATAATATCATCCTCGGGGTGAGAACTTTAAAGCTGATTTGATATAGATCCTCCAACTTTATTCTAATTATAATTCATTCAATTCGAAAAATTTGAATCATAGCAAATCAAAATATTTTTAATTGTGTAATGTACTGTCTTTCTTCATTATTTTAAAAATAATTTTTAAAGATGTAGCTGAGAAAAGAATATTTGAACAGCTTGACAAGTTTTAAATTTTTTATATGATTCATTCCTTTTCAAAAACAGTTCATGGTTACATACAATACAGTGATCTGTGAAGAAAAGAACAACAAATTGTCTTAATCATTTTAGAGAACGTTTTTTTGTCTTGCATCAGTATGGCTGACGCTAACCTCCAGGAGAGTGACCCATCGCATATTTTGGGGATAATAACTTCCACTGATATGAACCAATTGCTGGGTCTGCTATTAAGAAAGTCAGTCCGCCGTGTCCTGGTAGATATTTTTTTCTCACCAGAACCTTCGTAATTCTATTTCTTTTATTGTTCTCTCTTCTTAATAATGTTTTCTTTTTCTCGTATTCTTTTACTCAGTAACCTCTTGCATTGTAGTAACTTTGTCTTGCTTGGGGTGAAATTATTTAAAAAAATAATGGAGGACATTAGAAACATACTTTGTAAGATTTAATTATTTTGATAAGGAAGAAAATTGTCTTTGACATTCATTAAATAATTTGCTGTATGTTTATGTATCATTCCTTCACTCAAATAAATTAAAGTCTAGACTTTAAAAGCTCCTCAGATTTTTCCAGTCCCACCTTATTAGATTTCGCACCTACCACCACCACCCCATTTATTCCAATGCTAAAGAGTAATCAAGCAGCAGAAATAGTGAGATTAGTAGTCTGAATAATTCCTGAAATGATAAAGGCTCTTCTCCAAATTACAGAATTTTCCATATTTGGTGTCATATTATATATACATCTCAGGTTTTCAAGGAACATCAAGGAAAACAAATTATTGGATGGATACATTGAATGTGACTAGAACTTTGTCCATATTCCTTATTTGGCCTAATTTAAAATGAGTTTCTTTTCATGTATTTATTAGAAATTATTAAATTTTTAATATTTCGGAAGATGATGTCCAACCCCATTTCAAGAGGGAATATTAAGAAAAGAATTGTAGGATGGTACATTGAATGCTAACATACCTCCATCCATGTTTGCTACTTGGCTTAGTTCAAAAAAGTTTGTTTTCAGGCATTTATTACTATTATTAATAATCTGATCCTGGAAGGAGGGGAGAGTAAATATTCTATGCTTTTAAATGTAATAAATTGTCCAAATAACTATTTCAATGATAATAGCCCTTCACATATTACAGATAGTACTTCTTCAGGGTAGCCATACTTACAAATCTCAAAATGATCAGGATACAGTCAAATTTACAGAATTTTTTTTTCTCTTATCTTTTTAGAGATCCTGAAAGCCGATACTTAGCCAGTGCTTCAAAGGTATGCATTTCTATTCACCTTTACCTTCATCCTTTGTGATTATTAATTACAATCGTAAATTTTTACCTAGATTTCAGTTTGAGAAATCTTTACAAAAATTTTACTTTAAACAGTTTTTCATGAAATCATATATAAAGCCGTGAAAACAATTAATTTTCAACCAGCACTTGAAGAAAATCAGCAATATTCGTTGTTTTCACCATTTACATTATTCGGACTATTGTCTTCATCTTTGTTGCTATGTTTATCACAATGTTTCGGCTGTTGTACACTCCGGCCTTCTTCAGGTGGTTGGAATGTCGAACTGAACCCTTTATTTCGCTCACTGGTGTAGACTGTTTTGGTTCCACATGCCATGTCTAATGAATGTCAGTTATCTCCTGTTATTCCCCTCTCCAAGTTCTCCACCGCCTTAACCAGATATTGAACTCACACTCTTTGGGTCCTGTCACTGGATCTAACTAACGCCTTCATCCACTGTACCATGTGTCCTTCATAAATAACAAAAGTAATTTCTCCACTAAGGCAACTGACTTCAAGATTTGTAACGTGGTTAAATAGAATTAATTTTGACATAATGCTGACCCGAAATCCAGGGCTTAATACACAATAATAATAATAATAATAATGACATTGCTAGTTATTTCCTTTACCTTAGCAATATTAAAAGGTGTAGGTAAAAAAAATAAAAGTAAAAGATATAAATGCATTTAGCATATTATATAGTAAGAGTGTTAGGGTTGCTATTTTGTGATTCTTCTTGAAAATGGTATATTGTATTGAGATTTGATCTTTCCTTTTCTGTAGTTCCTGCATTTTTGTGAAAGTACTAGAGTTGCTAATCAACTCAAAATTGGATAAGTGTCTCAACTCACAGGGTCTTCTTTCAAATAAACAATATAGCATTCACTTCTCTAGAGCAACCACCAATGTGTTTAGAGTTGTTGCGGAAAGTGTCTATCAAGCATTAGATAAGAACAACAAAGCTCAGACTGTTGCTTCCGATATCTCAAAAGTGTTTGACAGGGTTTGTCATACTGGTCTTCTTCAAAGTTCAAAAGGTTTCTGGCCAGTTTTTAGATTTGATTCATTCATTCTTATTAAATCACATAATGAATGTTGTCTTGAACTGCCACTTTTCTAGATCTTTTTACATTGATGCATGTATTGCCCAGGCTCCTGCTTTGTTCTTTATTTTCATCAATGTCTTTGCAGATGTCATCAATTTACTTTTCATAGAAATTCTTTCGGTTGGATATGATAATCCTCGAATCAAAAGCCAGAGTTGATACTGGCAGAAATTCCTTTACAATGAAATCAAATCAGTAGCTGATCTAAAAATGACCTTCAATCTGTTGTTAACTGGGGTAATAAATGACCTGTTAAGTTTAACAGCTTCAAAATGAAACTGCTGTCTTTTACTCACCTTAAAGAACCACTCTTGCTGATGCTGATAGCCAGTAGAGCACCTCATTGCACAATCTTGGCCCTGTATTTTATACTCTGATATGAAGTGGAATGATTATATTAAATCAATTGCTGGTCCTGCTGCTTGGAAAGTTGGTTTGCTGTTTAGTGCTAGACAATTTTTCTCAACTGAATCTATCTTGCACCTTAAGTCTACAATTTGTCCTTGCTTTGAATATTGTTGCTTCTGTTATGTATCCAGGGATTTTTGACAAAGTCCAGAGAACAATCTGCAATGTTGTTGATCCTAACCTGGCATCTCGGCTTCAGTCACTTTCCCGTCATCATAACATAACTTCCTTGTGCCTTTTCTATAAATACTTTCATGGTAATTGTTCTGATGAGCTTTCCTCTTTAATACCTTAACTTCAAAATTTAAGCGCAGTACTAGATTGGCAACTAGGTTCCCATCATTTTACAGTTGAAATTACAAGTTGTAACCGTAAGTTGTATGCTAATAGTTTCTTCTCTCATCTAGCTTCTTGCTTTTCTTTAAAATTGAATGCAGCATCAATCATCTTCTGTCCCCTTGATTCCTGTTCTTTTATTGTCTTCTCTGTTTTTTCTACTATCAGTGGCTGATTGCATTTCAGAGGCAATTATCACCTTGTTTGGAGTGAAATGATTTAAAAAAAGAAAAGGAAAAAAGGATTGTATTTTAATAACACTATTGAACAGAAGTACATCTTTATCTGAAGTCAAAGTGGGAAGTTTTGCAAATGTAAAGAGGAAAATGAAAGCAGGATTTGCTTGCTGTGAGGATTGCTGATATTGTTTCTTGTTTTTTTATCATCTTATTGAATTAATTTATACAGGCAAATTCGGAAATTGCTTCACAGTCAAGTTGATAATGGTCAAATGAAAGCATTACTTGTGAATAATATGAAGCAGGAAACAACCACTATACTCCAAATAAAGCCTTTAAAATCTTTTAATGTTATGGGCATGTTATTTACTTTTTTGTGGCTTCTTCATAAGCAAATAAATTGAGAAAAATGCAACCAAGTTCGATAACTCCGACAATTATCTCCCTTAGATTTTACTCTTTGTTTGTACCAGTAACGCTCCTAGCACTATATAATCCAGTACTACCTGTTTCATAGTCGGATTATTAGCAACTAAACTGGTACCCCCACAGAGTTTGTCTGTGAGGAGGGTGGCTAATCACCCAGCAAGATTAAATACAAGACCTGTCAAAATGGCGGAGGAAGCTTTTTTGATCAACAGCCATCTAGCACAATTACCCTGGGAGTCTTGGACCCCACAATTTTTTTTTTCCTAGCCATTGGCTAAGAGAAGAATACTCTGTAAAACCTACGACCCGGAGACTTCACTGTCATGGTCCCAGCTTGCAAGGCCATGACAGATTGAATCCCAAGTGTAAAGGGTGGTGCCAGTTCAGCCCACACTGCACAAACCTGAAGAAGACGTTCGCATCTACCAACCAAGGCCTGTAGCAATAGGAAAGGGATGAAAACTGCAGGTGAAAATGACAAGAGGCAAAGGAGGAAGTACTGTAATGCTATACCATCAAGCCCAGGACAGACTTTCAGCTACAACTACTGTGACCAGGTATGCCTGTCCCGCATTTGACTTATCAGCTACAAACGTGCCAGCAAGCAACATGTACAGACTCCTTCTTAATCTTCATTTTGCGAAGCCAAGACATTAGTTAAAATAAAGATTACTCCTTCTCTATAAACACATGTATCATCTTCCTCTGTTCAGTTTTCCACAATCATTTTACCCTTATTCCAATTCTAACATCAATCTGAACAAAAATGTCTACTAGACTATACACTTTTTTTTCCCTGAAGCTTATAAATATAACAAAGCACAGATTAATCCAAAAGTGAAGCCTATTTTAAGTTTGAATGAAGCCCAGACTTTCTCTTAATACAAGCTACAAAAAATTGAGAAATCAGAGAGCCGAGTTCTCATTCCAGTCAGATCCATTACATTCACTTGCGTGCTAATACACTTGGGAAACATTCTTCTTCTCTCTGCAGCTATGGGTAAATAGTAAGACAGAGTGGGCTCTATAGCCTTGGATGGCAACTGGTCTACTGCAGAAAGAAATGGCAACCTACTGTGGGGAAAAAAATCTGCCTCGTCAGTCATGTATCGAAAGATACATGATTGCCTAAGCGTGTATCACGCATAGTGCATAACTGACTGATTCCTTGTATATATATGCCGAGTTCAAATTTCAGTCGAATCCATTACATTCATTTACATGCTAATACCCTTGGGAAAGGCATGAATCATCTTCCTTTCCCCGCAGCTATGGGTAAATAGCAGGACAGACCGGGTTCTATAGCCTTGAGTGGCAACTGGTCTACTGCAGAAAGAAATGGCAAACTACTGCGTGAAAAAATCTGTCTTTTCAGTCATGTATTGAAAGATACATGATTGCCTACGTGCGTATCACACATGGCACATAACTGACTGACTGTTATCTTAATATAACTATAATAATTATTATTATTATATAATTAAGGTTATACCTTAAGCATGAAACTTGAGAACTGGCTAAACTGGATTAAGCTGAGTTAAAATTATCCGATGTTAATAAAAAGAAAAGTGTATTTAAATGCTCCATTTTCAAACAAATTGTTACAAGCAATGAAAAGAGGATACTTTACAATAACATGGAATGTACAAGATTATTGGACAAGCAAAATAAACCATCACGAGCCAAAAGAATCAAAGGCCAAACTTCAGCCAAAGAATGTCAGTATATAGTGGCATTGCAGGGAAATTCTCTAGTATTCTGAGCTTCTTTCAGAGAAGTAAATGATTGATTTGATCAAGTACTGCTCCCAAGTTGACCAATTGAAAGTGCGGGTATTGAACAATAAATAAAAGCAATAACAATAAAAAATAAAATAAAACCAGATTAAAAAAAAGAACACAAAATAAAATAACTCCAAAAGAAATAACAAGCTCCCAGGTGGCCTCTAAGAGGAAGAACAATCAGAAAAAGAAGAGGTTTCCTGGCACCAAAAAGAAAAGACAAAAAATAAACAACTGAAAGTTCAACTAGGAAGGCAGATATTTTATTGATTAGGAAGACCCCCCACACACACACACACACACACACACACACACACTTTCAAAACTTAGTTGCAAGCTTCCATAGTAATAAAGTTGAGTTTTAATATTTTTACCTGTGTCATTGTATCTCTTTCCTTTCATTCCATTTCAGCCAACACAACCAGCCAAATAAAATAATATGTATTTGGGTTTAAAAGAAAGAAACAACTAACAATTGAACATTATTTACATTATTTGGACTATTGTCCTCATCTTTGTTGCCATATTTATTACAACATTTCGGCCGTTGTATGCTCCAGCCTTCTTCAGGTTGTTGGAATGTCAAACTGAACCCTTTATTTTGCTCAAGGACACATGGCACAGTGGATAAAGGTGTTGGTTAGATCCAGTGACAGGACCCAAAGAGTGTGAGTTCAATACCTGGTTAAGGCAGGGGAGAACTTTCAGAGGGAAAAATTAACAGGAGATAACTGATATCCATTAAACATGGCACGTGGAACTAGAACAGTCTACCCCAGTGAACGAAATAATGGGTTCAGTTCGACATTCCAACAACCTGAAGAAGGCCAGAGCATACAACGTCCGAAACGTAATAAATATGGCAACAAAGATAAGGACGATATTCTGAATAATGTAAATAATGTACATAATACCTCATCTCAGAAATATAGACAGATAACAACTGAAGAATTAACACCTCTTAACCTAAACCCCATAAAAGTAGTCATCAGCAAAAAAACGCCTTTGGAATTAGTTAACCTTGGTTAATATTCCATCAGCTAAGCTACAAGTTTCTTTCACACGACCTCAAAAAGCAGTGACATGTTGAAAATTACTAATTGAAAAAGTAAAATGTTATTGTAAATCATCCTAAGTGGCCAGTTTTTGATCAAGCTATATGAAAACAATTTGTTGATTAACAATAAAATGAAGTTACCAATAAAACAAGGTTAAATATTCTAAAAGTAATCCTTATCGTTTAACTCATAAGAGGGGAAAAACATAACAGACAGCTTGTTGGCCAATTGAAGTGATACCAGGTAGTTTTAGGGAATAGAGAAAATCTTTTTGCTTTAAACATAGAGACATTCAAGTATATTCAAATGGAATGAAATTCTAAGTTTTGCATAAATTAAAATTTCAAAACATTCATTTGAAACAGTGTTGTCTAATCAGTGATCCTGAAATCTGGGTATGGTTCTTTGGATTTGATGAAAACAGGGAATCAGGGAGTCTTGGTTTTATGTCAATGAAACCAGGGATTTTCTAACAAAATTTTACATGCATCTAATAACATTGATTATATGCTTTTTTTTTTTTTTTTTAGATGGAAAATTATTTTTAAATTAATGCTAAATGTTATTTATGGGACATATATTTGTTTTCTAGGATTAAAATTTTAATTAAAATATGTTTCTTTTCTTGTCTTTTTAGCTGTGTTCTAGCACAGCTATATACCTACTATCTCTGTTATGTGGTGTCCCAAAATCAGGGACCGTTCTGGGTATGACAATAAACTACACCTGCGTCCTGGATAAGACAATAAACTACATCCAGCAGCAAGGCCTCTGATCAGGAGGCATTGAGGAACATGGAACCACCTCTTAATTCTTGATGTTCCCATGTCCGCCCTGACCCGGTGTGGT
This sequence comes from Acanthosepion esculentum, assembly GCA_964036315.1. Taxonomy (NCBI): domain Eukaryota; kingdom Metazoa; phylum Mollusca; class Cephalopoda; order Sepiida; family Sepiidae; genus Acanthosepion; species Acanthosepion esculentum. Next base: position 127,190,426 of record OZ038478.1, on the reverse strand, counting down.
TGCACCTGTTAGGGTCCCAGCTATGGGCAAATAGTTAACCATGAAACTGGGGTAAAAACACTATGAAAGTGTAAAATAGGTTTTAATACCAGAAATACTTTGTAAAAAATTATTACCAGCAATAAATTTTTGAAGAAAAAAAAAACTATTTCAAGCAATACATTTTTGAAAAAAAAATATTACCAGCAATATATTTTTGAAAAAATTATTACCAGCAATACATTTTTGGAGAAAAAATATTACCAGAAATAAATTTTTGACAAAACACAATATTACCAGAAATAAAAATGTTGTCAGCATTAAATAACCCATTGAGGTTGATATGCCATAAAACAAACCAAACCAAAATCAGGGAATTTCAGAGAAATTATAGCACAGCTATATACTATCTCTGTCTGTTATGTGGTGTCCCAAAATCAGGGAATTTCAGAGAAATTTTTTAGGCAATTTAGTTCAATAATTAGGCTAGGAATTGGCAATATTTTCCAATTAAATATTTGTCTTTCATTTTTACTTTATAAATCAAATGAACTGTTTACATTAGCCAAAAATTTGCTTCCAAATTTTAAACGTTTTTTCTCATAATTGCAAGGATGCCACCATCCGAATCTGGGACACATTACTGAGTCAATGCAAATTAACGCTAAGCAGCCATCTTCAGTCTATCACGTGTGTTAAATGGAGTGGAGAGAATCTCATCTTTTCTTCATCTCAAGATCGTACAATTAAAGTCTGGAACCCTGATGAAGTAAGTTTGTTTTTGTTGTTTTTAATTTGTCTGTATTCTTAAATGATGTATATTCATTATTTTGTATTATTTTTTCTTTCATCTAATTGTTGCTTTTTGTCACAGCTCTCAGATTGTTAAATTATATCAGTATTAAAGTAAGCAACTTGAATTTCAAATAAAACAATAACCTTTGATTTGAAACCCATATCTGTTTAGCCTCAATGGTAAAATGTATAGTAAAAGGATTTTTTCGCAGACTTCACCTCTCTTATCCTGAATATTAAATAAATATGCATACAAAAACAAACACAAGTCGAAACTCTTAAAGGAAATTTGAAGGGAACAAACATTTATTGAAAAACGTTAAAACAATATAACAAAATACAATTTTTACAAAGGGTATATATTTTTAAAATTTGAAATATGAATTTTTAAACAGTCCAGCATGACCAAATTATTTTTGGCAATTCTTTTAGAGCCAATTCTAAATTTAGTAACTTTTACAAATTAACACATCAAATTTAATTTTTTATAAATCGTCTGGCTTTCTTTTAAATACAATTCTCTCAAAAGTAAGTGTAAAAGATACACATAGTCTTTTATAATATTTATTTATAATTATCAACACCATTTATTAATCATTATTTTTTAGTATTTTGTATTACTAATAATTTTTTTTTATAATAGGCTTTTATTATTTGAGTTCAAATAAGTTTTGTTTTTTTTTTAAGTTTCTAATCCATGTTTCTTATTTTAGTAGTTGTAGAATTTAACATTGTAAGTAATTTGATAAAAAGAATAAGTACAAAAAAAGTAGTTAAAAATGTATCTTATTGTGGTAATGGACTGATATGATTGGTATGCTAATGAGTGTCTTTCTTGTAATGGAAACAGAAGGTATGGAATGCCACAAAAGACACATTGAGTTGGTTGCGTTCACTTTGATGATTATAAAACTAGCAGTAACTTACCTTGCCACAAGGGAGGAAAATATATAAATACATGTAAAAGTGTATTGTTCAAGTGTCATGTTTATAAAAGTAAAATATGCAAGTAAATAATCCTGCTATCATCAATATTGAAACATTGTGACCAAAGATGCAGGCATATGCGTAATATTCCTTATAAAAATATGACTTGTCATCAAGTAGAAGAGAAAACGTTGGCAGGATTCACAAGTTGTAGTAGTCATCTTTGCTGATATATCAAGAGTTGTGTTCCACTAATTATTAAATTGAGAAAATGCTGACCAGCTTAACAATCAAGGATCACAAAATTTTGCTGAACTGATCTGACAGTTTGCTTAACTTGAACTACATTTCAGTCACCATTTTCTGAACTCAAAGAATGTAATGGTCTCCCACCCAAAATAAAACTATGTATGAAGTTGCCTTTGTGACTTAATTGGTAAGGCAGCTGTCGTGTTAAGACAGACTTCTTAAGAACAAAAGTGATGTGTGTTTGAGTCTCACCAGAACCAAGCAATTATAATAAAAAGCAACTGAAATTACACAATTTTTTTTAAATAAGCAACTGTACTTAAATTTGACTAAATATTAAGCAACATGACTACTAACTGAAGTGTGGTTTAAGTAAATCGAAAGAACAAAAAGGTTAAAAAAAAGAAAAGCAAAACGTAAAATTAAAAAAAAAAGAGTATATATTATTTTATACTGTGTTCAAGAATTCTACCGATTCAGTTACATTTTTTTTCGATTTATTAGGCCCAAACATAAGAAATTTAAGGAGCTTGAGAACTAATTCTCATGCAAAAATTAAGCAACCTAAATATTGGTTAAAATCTTATTTAATTTTTTTTCTCTTCTTGCAATCAATATAAATTTTATTTCAGAATATGCAGAAATGTGTCACTTGTTAACCAATTGGTTAATACTTTAAACTGAAGTTACAAAATCGTGTTTACTATGCTAATCGATGAAAGAAATACAAATTTGAAAAACGTCAAAAACATCATATTTTTCTTTTCATTTTTTTAAACAACTTTTCAAGGGAGATAAATGCATCATTTTTTTAGATGAGTTACTTCCCTTAATACCCCCCCCCTTTCAACCTTCTCTTCAATATTTTAAAATATGGGATTTTGTTTTATGTAATCTAGTAAAAACTAAATCAAGCAAATAAATATTGTATTCTTCTTGAACTTGAAATGTTATCACTTACTTTCAATTCCTTAATTTGTCTTTAAAGAAACTCAGCATTCCTCACATTTAGAATCGTGTTTATTATTGCAAAATGGTGATCACCCACTTCTTTTTGAGACCCCAAGCATACATACTTATTTAGCAAAGGCCAAAAAGAGGTAAAAAAAACATTTTCTCATGTTTGATCAGATTTTGGGAAGGCAAGAACTCCCCCCCACACACATATACACAAACACACATGTATAATAAAAAATTAAATTTAAATAATGTAAAGAATTCTATAAAACATAAATGTATTTATTGATCTCTGTAGTTGAAACAATCTGATCAAATTAAAAAAATATATATATATTGCAGGGTTCATTAAAAAGAACATTACAAGGTCATGGTCACTGGGTGAACACAATGGCAATGAACACTGATTATGTGTTACGGACGGCAGCTTTTAACCCCAAAGATGCAACATTTGTTCCTCAAGAAATCAAAGAATCATGTAAGTTTTTTTTTTTTTCTTCTGCTTTTATCCCTGGGACCATTAATTGGTAATAGTACCAGCACCAAAACCCAACAGCTTGCATCATGTATCAGTTAGAACAATAATATTGAGTTTATGTTGATTATACACTCACCAATCACTTTATTATTTATACTCTTCTAGTATTGGGTCAGATTTCCTTTTTGCCTTTAGAACTGCCTCAGTGCTTATGGCATGGATTTGGTAATATTCTGGAAGCACTCTTTTAAAATTTGGATCCCTGCAATATTATGTCATTCTGCAATTCTAGATTGGTTCGCTATATATGTGTGTGTGTGCATTAAAGAGTGAAAGTTTCTTGAAAAATACCATACTTGTTGATATATTTTGCTAATAAAAATGTAGTTTGTATATATTTCAGTATATACTCACTGGTCACCTTATTAGGTACCCTATTCTAGTACCAGATTGGAACCAGTTTTGCTTTTAGAACACCTCAGTTCTTTTTGGCATGGATTCAGTGATATTCAGGAAGCACTATTTCAAACTTTGAGTTTATGCTATTATCATAGCATCCTGCAATTTTTCTAGACTCGTTGGATATATTGGTTTGGCTAAAAAGTCTATTCAGCTTTTTAAACAAAATTTAGACACTTGTTTTAAACACAAAGCGATTTATTCAGTCAACGATATAATTGTTGTTTTATTCTAGTATCTTCTGCCATCCTGTGGGCAGATCTATTCCCTGTTCAAAGAATTTCCTACCTTTTACTGGTGAAAAACTCTTCTTGGTAACGTTTTATATCCTCTTCAAAGTTGAAGGTCTGTCCATTCAATGAATTTTGAAGAAACTGAAACTGGTGGAAATATGAAGGTGCAAGGTCAGGTGAATATGAAGGGTGTAGTAAAACTTCCCAGCCAAATATGTGGTCTAGCATTGTGATGAAAGACAATGCCCTTATGATTAGCAAATGCTGGATACTTCTGGTCACAGTAGACAGTCCTTGGAAAAGACAGCACCCTTCTAATCCCATCAAATTAAAAGCATAAACTTCTTCAGGTTAAGTCCTGCTTTGGAGGTTTTTTGTGGTGGTTCATTCCACTTCCTCTGTAATTGTTTGCCCTTCATATTGGTATAGACAATCCATTTTTTTGACCCCTGACACCATTCTTCAAAAAAGATATTGTTTTCTTCACATTTCTGCAATAAATTCCAGATGGAAATCCTTTGGGCAAGGTTATGCTCATTCTACTAATATGGCAGCCAAACATCGAAACTGCTGACATAATCAAGTTGATGCAGATGGTCTTCAACACTTGATTTAGATATTTGGAGATTATTTACAATCATTTTGGTCATATAACGAGAGTTGGTGTCAACTAACTCACACAGTTGGCTGGCCAGAGCAAAGTGCATCTTGAAAACCACTTCTGGCGCTCGCGTTCCATAACAGTATCCTCTACATACATGGTACATATCCTCCTGCAGGGTTCCTCTGCTTTCTTGCCTTTTAAAAATAAAAAAAAGCATGAGGTATCGATAATGTTCATTTTCATTCTTTCAGGATGATCCCAAATGCACAAAATACAACCTGTCTCATCGCAAGTTTGCATCAAATTACATTGAAGTGTCATGTATCTAATGAGTACACAAGCACAAGGGGAAGACTGAAGTTAGCTACTTATAACAGTATTTGAATGGAACAGACTTTTTGCCCAACCCAATATATTCAGGATTCAAATTTCTTTTTTCACCACATCCCAAAATTAATCTATGAGATTGAGGTCTAGTGACTATGGGGGTCACTTTAACACGATAAACTTAGTGATATGTTCTATGAATCAATTTGCCACTATTTTTTTAATTTTATTTGTGACATGATGCGTTGGATGTGGCCATCAGAGTATGCATGCATTGTAGTCATAAATTGAGACTGGTCGTCAGCCACACAACCTGGGTAGGTGGCAATATTTAAATATTTTATTAGTACCAAGGTCCTCTATGCTTGCCAAGAAAATGTCCCTCATTCCACTACACCACCCCCACCAGCTTGAACTATTGTTACAAGGCAAAATGGATCTATACGTTCATGTAGTTTACACCAAATTCTCATCTTACATTCTGAATTCACTCATCCGACCAGACAACATTTTCCAGTTTTCTATTTTCCAATTTGCATGACCTTTAGCAAATTGTAGCCTCAGTACTTGTTCTGACAGAAGTGGCACCCAACATGGTTTTCTGCTACTATTGCCTATCTGCTTCAGGGTTTACCAAGCTGTGCATTCAGAAATGTTCTTCTGCATACCCACATTGTAAAGAGTGTTTATTTAAGCTACTGTTGCCTTTCTGTCAGTCTGAGACAGTCTGGCCATTCTCTTTCATCAACAAGGAGTTTCTGCCCACAAAATTGCAGCTCATTGGAATTTTTTTTTCTTTTTCTGACCATTCTCTGTAAACTCTAGAAGTAGTTGTGCATGAAAATTCTAATGCATCATCAGCTTTTAATATCCTCAGATCTGTCCATCTTGTAGCAACAACCATGCTGCATTCAATGCCACTTAAGTCACCCTTTTTTTGCCATACCAATGCATGAAAGGAAATTTAACAGCCATGATCATGTTGACACATCATATGCTGGTTAGAAATTTGCATTCAAGGGCTTTTGTTCATGTATACTTAATTGAAATTTAGCCTGTGTTTAGTAATTCAACATCATCTTTAAGATGGCAAACTTCATCTGCCAAAGGAACCTTTGCCCTTATTAATCTATATAATCCTGGCATCAATTTAAACGGATCCCTTTCCTTTTGTTCCATATATCTAAATAATAATTATAAACCATATTTTTGAAAAGTGAAAATTTCACAGTTCTGATCTGAATTCAAGAAAATACAAACTTTATGAAAAATGGTCACAATATCTGGAAAATAGATGTTGATTTAACTCGTATCCTCCTGGCATTAGTTTAAACTAATGTCTACATTTTTTTTCTATATATCTAAATTATTATTACCTCTATCTATAAAAGGCAGGATCTGTGTGTATGTGTGTGTAACAAATGCACGGCTGCAATTTTCGACAGATTTGCACCAAAATTTACATGCACATGCTCCAAGTTAGTGCAAAGGTCAAGACCGACTTTGCATTTCCCAACTCCCATCGATAGTGGAAATAATCGATTTTTTCATGCTTCTACAGCAGTTTTCATGTAGTTTGCAGAGTGAGAGCCTACAGCTGGCTGCCACGAATAGGCAGGAAGATTCTATTGGCCAGCATGAGAGCCAACAGCTGACTGACACAAATGTAAACTAGCATGCAAAAAAAATCGATAGCTGCATTCGTCACAAGTGGGAAAAATTTAAATCTGCATGCCACTTTACTCCAATTGGCTCATTCGCTTGCTTAAACTCAACGTTGATTCTGATTCCGCAGAACTGGGTTCGGTGTGAAAAAGTATTTGTTGTTAACATTCTTTTTTCATTCGGTTTTTCCAGTTACGAGTCCTTTTTTAAAGCTGATCGTTTTGTGTTCATTTTGTTTAGTTCTTTTTTTTGTAACAGATTTAATGTTTAGTATAGGGCTTAGAAAAAATTCGCAGTGTGAGATAGGCAAGAAGTAAGGCATGTAGCAACATCAGCACGGCAAAGGGCACTCCTTTTAAGGCAAGGAAGGGCAAAAATATTTTAAGTCAAGTGATAGCGATTGCTGTATGAGTCGTACGATTTTTGAATCAAGCACGGGCAACGCCAGGCCATGCTGCTAGTAAATTATAATTTTGCAAAGAAAATACACAGAGAAATATGTTGGAAAAATTCAAAATTTCCATCTAAAATCAAGAACATTTTAGAAAAAACTGTTTTTATACATATTTATTATTATATAGATTTTTATGTTTATTTGTTTTATTTATTATTATATTTTTTGTTTAGTAATGTTATTAATTTTATATTAAATAAGATTAAGTTAGCTCCCTCTCATTATATAAATAATTAATAGTTGATAACCCATTACTCTAAAATAAAATAAAATTAATAATAAATACTTATCTTTTATGTTCATATGGTAATATTGGATATTTTAGTTGCTAGATTTAACGGCATGAGAAATATAATTAATTATTAAAAGAAAGTTTTTGAAAAGAACTCTATCCCAATATACAGTGCTGTTCGATAAAAGTGACTCACCTGATTCTTTTTTACTTAAAAATTTTTTCGCCTATTGTTTTTGGGGTCAAACTAATTTTTAATCTTACTAATATAAAGACCCCTTTCCCGACCACCTAGTAAAAAAGTTTACTCACCCTAAGGTATTCTATTGATAATTATAATTTTGGATATAAATGAGATTTAGGGAAAAACTGTGTGCAAAAAAGAGTGACTCACTTATTTCCTGCAACTAGTAATCAATACAAACATAACCGAACAGCTTTAAAGAAAGAATAATAGAAATATAATTTATTTATAATAGGTAATATAGTTCAAAATATTTAATAATCTATGGGTCCTCTTTTATTTTGAATAACCCGAAAATTACGAAACAACCTTTAGTATGACAATAAATCATTTTGAATATTGGAATGAATTTAGTACGAAACTCAGCTAAAGCTCTTGAGAGCGGCTTTAAAGCAAAAAAATACTACAATCTACTGTTAAATATTTTACATTTGCTCTCAATTGTTCACTGTACGATTCTTAACCTTTAAATACGTAGGTTTAAACTATTACCTCAATTTTTTTATAGGTGCTCCATAATTTGGGCCATGGCTGTATGTCTATGCATTAGTGTGTTTATGTATCTTTCTGTGAATTTTTACTTTAATTTATTGCACAAGTTTATAATCAGTTCTGCTGACTGATATAAGATTTCCACAAGACTACCCCAGTTACACTCCTAACGTCAACCCTCCAGTAAGATGAGTTAAGGCTGCCACTTTATTTGATTTCCACCAAATTTAAGGTCAGGTTAAATTTAATTTGCCCTTTCTCAAAAGATACATTCCACAGAAAAACTTTATACTGTATGGAATAAATTATTTAAAATGGAAACAATAAGTTGAAATAACAATGTGTTCTTTGTAAAATAGGGCATACAAGTCATAAGAAATTTTTAAACGATTATTTGTAAAATTAAAGCAAGAAATACATTGCCTATTAAGGATGTCTCCAGCTTCAATAAGATTCAGATCTACACAGCCCGACTAGCCACGTTAATTTTATTTCATTTTGTTTTTTACTTGCTTTCTTTCTTTTTTTCTTTTTACTCACTCTCTTCTTTCTTCTTTATTATGAACCATATCAACAAAATGTATTTCAGCCAATATTTTGAGGTGCAGAGTTAAAACAATTTTGGATTCAGCTGAAATCAAGAATAAAAACAACATACTATAAAAAAATTTTGTTGCTTTGAAATCAATATACTTGAATGTTGATTCACTCAGGCTAACCCAGACAAGCCCAATCACTAGAGTCATCACTGATATGTATGTGTAATATATAAAATCTTTCTTTACTGAGAATCTGCATAGCTTTTTAAAAATATTTTTATTATCATTATTATATTTTTTATTGATGCTTTTCATTTCTAGCTGAAGAATTAGCCCAAAAAGCTCTTGAAAGATACAAATCTGTGAAGGTAAGATGCTTTCTGATTTTGTCTGCAAAATTTGCTACTTCTGAATATTTGTTTTTAAGTTCTATCCTACCTTCCTTTGAAAAACGGAAATCCTTAAATTGTCGGGGGGGGGGGGTGATGACACACTTCTCTTCCGAAAAGTCAGTTTTCTTGATTAATCTGAATTAATGGAACATACTGGCCTGTTTGCTTTGATGGTTTTATGTTCAGATTGGCTAATCATTTAAGTGCCAAGTTTCTTATGCTTTCAAGAAGCACTTGCTTCACTTTGGACTATTGTTTTTATGATTTTTTTCTTCTGTTTTTATTATTTAGACCACTATTTTCATTATTTAGAATGCTTTTGTTTATTATTTACCCTCCCCTATTATTTAGACCACTATATTCATTATTTAGAATGCTTTTTTATTATTTACCCTCCCCTATTATTTAGATCACTATTTTTCTATCACAAGATTATCCTTTCAAGTGTCAAGTTACAAATTGTATTATGTACATGCATACTTGGAGAGGGTTTTGATAATCTCACCCACTTGTCACACATCGTTGAGTCTGGCCTCATTGAGTAATATACAATCATGGCAAAAAGAGTGAATGAAATTGCAAAATAAATTCCTGGTTTCAATTTTGTTCACATTCAATGCAGCTTAGGCCCTTTTGGCTTGTCACAGTTGTCATATTTCCAGCAGCAATACCTGTCTTAATTCGAAAGCCTTCACCTTTGGGAATTTAATATGAAGGATCCATATTATCACATGATATGGCTTAACTGTGGCATTGTAACACCTCTCCTGACCCCACTGGATCGATGTACTCTACAAGACTGGCCGTTGGTCCTGTCCTGATCCAGTATTACAGGTTCAATCAAAGTCTCCGACTGACAATGTCAATTCGATTCCACTTTCCAGCCACGTTGTGATTTTTGGGATCCTGGAGATCAATTAACAAATCGTAAATCCCGGAAGATATAGCTGCTCTACCTGCAAGTTCATTGAAGTGAGAATAAAGCCAAGCAGAAAAATCAAATATGAATAAGTCGATTTGAGTCCAAAGAAAAATTTATATAAGGAAGAAATTGGTGCAAAATGAATAATACTTCTTTTACAAGAAAGTAGTGTATATGAAATAAAGTCCAGAAAAAAAAACAACTATTGCAAATCATTCTGAAAGGAGAGAAGTAGTTTCTGGGTTCCGCCTTTTTGTTCTTAGTAGTTGCCGTAATTATTTCACTATCAGGATATAAGGGGGTTCACTGACAGTATTGCGCCAATATTGCAGATAACTTTAGTTCATTTCCTCCCTTATTACAGCAGCAAGCGGACACTTTCATTCTCACTACCAATCTCTCTCTCTCAATCTCTGGTCAACTGCTTGTCAACTGACTTCACCCAGCTCCAATTGACAAACACATGCTTAAATAAACGTGGTGGTAGCAACAAAAACCTGGTGTGTTGGTAACTTAGAATACAACCTGATTACTGACCTCTCCCCCTTTACGAATAAATGAACAGTCGCTTCTTCTCAATTGGTATTCCATAGTTCATGTAAACAATATTGTTTTGACATTTTATATTAATAATTCTGACGAAGCACAGATTCTCTGGGCACAAACTTCACAGATTATTTTTCTCATCTATAAACAAAATTCTATATTACTATAATTATTAATATTTCAAGGGTGACCATTACTCTCTTCACACCAAGGCAATTGTCTTAAAGTAGGTAGCTCTACAGATTCTCAGTATTTAAGGTTTGAAATGAATTTTAAATATTAATGAATTTTAATCGCAAGCTTATAGATTAAATTTAATATTTCCAATAAGTAAGACATTTTATTTTTATGCTGTATTTCAAAACTAATTTAAATTGACTGAAAGGAGTTATCATTTTGAACTTGCTCACAATTGCTGATTTTAACACCATCCTCAAAATGTAATTCTCTTTCTATGGTGAACATATCTGTAAAATTTACTTGAAGAATATAGTGTGAGCGCCTTTTTTATATAATTTTTAACTACTCAGTAATCTTAAAAATTTAGTAAAATATTTTCAATAATCTAATGTTTTATTAAATTTTAAATTTACTATAGTTTTCACTCTTATTTTCTAATAAGGTGTATAGATGTCTGTATTTACACAAATCTGCACATTTATACACCCAAAACAAATTTCAATATTTTTCTGAAAATATTGATGTTCGATGAATTGTACTAAGCTTTCCCATTTATGATTAATAAATATAGTTTTTACTTAATAATAATATCATCTAATCTATACAAAGTAAGACAGTATTTTAAAAGATTTAAAACTTTATAAAGTATAATTTAAATTTAAAAAATTAAAAAGAATTCTTATAAAAATTTATTACTGATCAAAAAAAAGATGATGTTCTTAAGAGAATAGTATCCATAATATATCTTATTCATATAAGCAACTAAAAGCTTTTAAAATAATGTCTTAGTATTATGGCATTTTTTATTTTACAATGTGGAGCAGACTTTTGGTAACTAGTGTCTTACCTAAGAAATTGAGGATTTAAATTTTCCAAGTTCCCCTTTTAACTAATTTAAACATTAAATGCTACAAAATTTAATTTCTCGAAATTTCATAAAATAAAAAAGAAGTGGCAGTTGAGAAGTGGGGGTAACAGATGTAAAAAAACATATATTTTTACCAAGATTTTCTAAAACAAAACATTTCGAAAATAATTTCATTTGTGAATAAATCCTGAAAGTTCCATTAAAATCTGACAATTATTTGAATTTCTAAATCAATGTTTTTTAACTACATAAAAGATGCTAAAATTTTTCATACTAATCTTTGGCCACTGTCCAGACACAAAAAAAACCCCGAAAGATTTTTAATCAAAATTTCAAACATTCGAAACAGAATCAAAATATATAATTTAGCAATTAAAAAATCCTTTGTCAGATTGTCCTGAGTTAAAATTAACTGCTTAATAGATAAGAATAGTTTTATGGAAACAAGGATTTCTTCAGAAAATATATAGAAGGAATAAAGAAAAGGTTTGGAATAGACATTGCTCCAATTGAAGATAGGTTAGATAAATCAAGAGATAAATTGTATAACATGGGTGGTCACATCAAAACAGATTGTCGGGGTACCTGACCGAAAGAGAACAGAAAAATTAAAGTGCTGCTGACTCTTAGAATAAACAGTAAACTCTGTTCTCTTCTTTGAGGTTTGCAAGAGTCTTTAATCTTTCACTTAATCACGTTTTTTCAGTTGTTTTATTTCTCACTAAACTAAAAAAACATAAATATTCTTACCAACTAATTTGTGCTCTTGCCAGCCCAGTTCCAATGAATGAGGCAGTTAGGTTAGCTGATTTTACACTACAGCATTTCTTCTTTTTTAAAAAAGCAAAATAGATAAGTTTTGGTATAGAACAAAAATCATAATAAATAAATCCTTTTAATAAGTACCTCCACTTTTTCACTAAAAAGGAGCAGGCCATGATGAAAAAATGCCCCAAACTTGATAAAATCAAAGATTTATCCTAAAGATATTATTATTAAGAGGAAAGACCACAGTCTTTTTTGATTATTTTTTTAACATTTTTTAATACTTTCTAGCTCATTCAAAATTTTGGTTAAAAAATCTTTTTTTTGGACCAAAAATTACTATCGGTATTTTAGCACCTTTTTTTCCAGTTAAAAAAAAATACATTGATTTGGAAATTCTTACAAAAATCAAATAATTGTCAGATTTTAATGGCACTTTCAGGACTTATTCACAAATGAATTAAATTATTAACACACACACATACACACTCTCTCTCTTTCTCTCTCTCTCTCTCATGAAATTTCGAGAAATTAAATTTTGATTGCAAGACATTTTTTATTAGTTAAAAGGAGAATTCCTTGGAGAATGTAAATCACCATTTTTTTTTTGTTTGTTTGTTTCAAACAAGTACTCATTTCCTGAAATTCTGCTCCAAATCATAAAATAAAAATGCAATAAAACTATGATATTTAATTATGAAAACTTTTAACTGCTTAAGATATATTAAGGACACTATTGTGTTAAATTTTTTTTTTAATAATGATTTTTTACAATGTTACTCCTTAACATTTCATGTGTGAATAAGCACACGATCTTCAGGCTGTTAAAGTTACCTTTTTTTGCAAATAATTATATATTTCTTATTTCTATAAACATATTGAGTGGGTACTTGTGTTTGAGGAGACATCCCTATTTTTTTCTTTAAAGAAAACATTGAAATTAATATCTACTGGCCATCTTACTAAAAGAAATGTTCCTCTCAAAAGGAATTCAACCGCTATTCTTTTTATAACTTAGGTAATGACCTGCAGGGCAGTTGAGACATCCTGAGTAAGATGTTAAACTACATCCGTGTCCTGGGTAAGACAATAAACTACATCCAGCAGCAAGGCCTCTGGTCAGGAGGTTTTGAGGAGCATGGAACCACCTCTTAATTGCTGGTATTCCCAAATCCACACTGACACAGGGTAGTAGCACCTGTTAGGATCCCTGCTATGGGCAATACTTTTTGAAAAAAATTATTGCCAGCAATACAATTTTGAAGGAAAAATATTAACAGATGGAAACAGATTTTTGACAAAACAAAATATTACCAGCAATAAAAAATGTTGTCGGCATTAAATAACCCATTTAGGTTGATATGCCGTAAAACAAAATAAACCAAACCAATCTAAACCAAAGAACACATATTCTATTCACATGAAACTATCCTAAAAATGTTGTCGGCATTAAATAACCCATTGAGGTTGATATGCCATAAAACAAAATAAACCAAATCAATCTAAACCAAAGAACACAATTTCTATTCATACGAATCTACCCTAAAAATGCTATCAGCATTAAATAACCCATTGAGGTTGATATGCCGTAAAACAAAATATACCAAATAAATCTAAACCAAAGAATACATATTCTATTCATACGAATCTATGCTAAAAATGTTGTCGGCATTAATTAACCCATTGAGGCTGATATGTCGTAAAACAAAATATACCAAACCAATCTAAACCAAAGGACTGGTATTCTATTCATACAAATCTATGCTAAAAATGTTGTCGGCATTAATTAACTCATTGAGGTTGATATGCCGTAAAACAAAATATACCAAACCAATCTAAATCAGAGAAGACATATTATATTCATACGAATCTATCCTAAAAATGTTGTTGGCATTAAATAACCCATTGAGGTTGATATGCCGTAAAACAAAATAAACCAAAACCAATTAAATCAGGCCAGATGAGTGTTTTGCCATTAAGCTACAGGAAGCCATTACAGTAAAACAAGGCTCAATTATCCTATTTAAGAAATGCACATTTCTCCTTGAGTCTATTCAAAATCTATATTTTCTCAATTTATTTTTATATCCGAAATGTGAATAATGAGAGTTTTAAGCAATTAGTAGATTTTTTAATATAACATTATTTTTTACCATTATAAATGTTATACCTGGTGGGTACACATGTTTAAGTAAAAGCAGGGATGTCTGCACAAGTATGTGTACCCACTAAATATAATACTTATATTAAGTAGAAAGACCCCTGAGAATTTCACAGCTTTTCTATTTTAATTTTCTGACAAATCTTAACCGTCCTGGGTATGACTTTAAACTGCATCCGAGTCCTGAGTAAGACGATAAGCAACATCCGCCTCCTGGGTATGACAATAAACAACATCCGCATCCTGGGTATGACGATAAACTACGTCCAACCAAAAAGCCGTCGATCCGATCAATCGGCTGGTCATGTCATGCCCCATCACATCTAACCCATCCCAAAACAACTACAACTTACAATTAACTTTCCCACCCAAACCCTACACTAAATATACTAACACCTTACCCCTAAAATGTGATGGAAAGCGGTGGCTTAGGGTCAATCAGTAGAAAAAAAATTTAAACAATGATGTTGCCAGGTATACGTTTTTGAAACAATGATGTTGCCAGCTACACGTTTTTGAAACAATGATGTTGCCAGCTACACGTTTTTGAAACAATGATGTTGCCTATACGTTTTTGATATATGTAGTAAATACTGGATCTGGCATTAAATAACCCATAGTGGTTGATATGCCATAAAACCCCAAACAAACAAACAAGCAAATCTTAATTCTTAAGTTAATGATTGAATAAACTCATGATGAGTTCTATGACAATATTTCCCTATTATATCATTAAATATTTAACTTTAAGAACTTTAACAAAATATCGCAATAACAATCATAGATATGAATGCTGGTTGTTATTTTAAGAAGTGGGTACAAATGAAAAGATTTGAAATTAACAACTTTTTCTATTTCACTGAAACAGCTGTTAAACACTTTTACTTTTCTTTCATTTTATCACTGAAACCAAGTAGTCTTTTCCCCTCTTTCCACATAATCAAAATGGAATAGACCATTAATTTTGAATTATTGGCTGGGTGTAATGGTCGTGCAAACTAAGGAACTAACAAAAGGAAGGGCAAGCACAATTATTATAATATAGGAAATAATATCAGATTAAAATATATATATATATATATATATATATATATATATATATATATATATATATATATATATATATATAAATATACACTTAAGGTGTGTTATATTTATAGGATAAAGTGCTTAATATCAGAGATAGAGCATGTGTAAATATAAAAGTGAACATTGAAGTCAACACTTAGAGGTGACAGGCTGTTTCATGCTAGACGCAATCGTCAGGCCACGAGTGTTGTTTTTTTTTCCCCTCGGTTATTTATATATACGGGTCAGTGGTGCATTGTGGGTAGTTTATTTTGTCGGAAGTCATTTATTTATTTGTTTATTTATTTATTTGAGTTAGATTATTTTGCTTGTTTTTATTTATTTTTATTTTTTATTTTTCTGATTTTTTATTTTTATTTCTTATCTTATCTTATATATATATATATATATATATATATTCATATTTTTAACATATACAAAAGTTGCAATTTTGTTTCAGCACTGCTGGTATCTTATCAAGTGATCCATAGATATATCCAGTGATATATATATATATATATATATATATATATATATATATATATATATATATATATTTGTTCAGCCTGCCAAGGCATTTATTTTTCTGTTGTCCATCTGTTTCTTTTAGTGTCAAATGACACATACCAGATACATTCCTGGACTGTCTTTCAGTTCTCTCTCATCAACGGTCACTGCAAACAGTGATTATATCCAACCCTGTACACCACATTTCTCTTTTTTATTTTATTTTTTTTCTTGGGAAAAGTAAAGAACCAGTCTTGAGAAGAGGCAGTCATAAAATCTGAGTTAAAGTAAACATTCATTCTCCTTCTCAAACCCTCCCCCATTAGCTGCAGTAACAGGACATGCCTGTCTCAGATCAGCTTCATCAGTCATCAGCTAGTTTGCACCAGTTGTGGAATGCCTATGATCTTTATTCAAGAAGTCAAAGACATTAACTTTTATATGCGGATATACCAATGAATTTCAGGTTAACATATGCGTCGCATAGCATATTGATGTTGGTGTATATGTGCATCTATTTATTCTATGGTTTTATTTCAAGCAGCGTAAATGACTACAGTAAGAAACTGGACTCAGTTTCTGCTTTGTGATACTGATCTTATTTTGTTGGGCTGTACAGTGTCTAATGGATGTCAGTTATCTCCTGTTAATTTCCCTCTGAAAGTTCTCCACTGCTTTAACCGGGTATTGAACTCATACTCTTTGGGTCCTGTCACTGGATCTAACCAACATCTTTATCCACTGTGCCATGTGTCCCTGATGGCATCTGGAACTAGAACAGTCTACCCCAGTGAGTTAAATAAAGGGTTCAGTTTGACATTATATTGACATTTCAACCCCCTGAAGAA
The DNA here is from genome assembly GCA_964036315.1 of Acanthosepion esculentum. Classification (NCBI taxonomy): domain Eukaryota; kingdom Metazoa; phylum Mollusca; class Cephalopoda; order Sepiida; family Sepiidae; genus Acanthosepion; species Acanthosepion esculentum. The sequence goes on along the minus strand of OZ038478.1, from coordinate 127,173,535 downwards.
GGCCAGAGCGTACAACGGCCGATATATTGTGACAAAGATGAGGACAATAGTCCAAATAATGTAAATAGTGTACATAATACCTCATCTCAGAAATATAGACAGAAATCTAAGAAAGCAACCATGATACACAAATGCATCACATGGAACTATGAAGAAAAAATTCACTACCACGAATGCACATTTGTATCATTCTTCATAGTTTAATAAATTATATTTACCAAAATAAAACATAGTCTTATAAAGCAATTTCAACCTCTGACCCCCCAATAATAGTAACATCACAGTTAACACATAAATTAATGATATCAAACTTAGCAAAAAAAATGAGAAAATCTATTGTCGATTGCTGAAACCTTCTGATGAGTGGACTGAACCACTACGAAAATGGATTCATGGTGCTGAATATAATATCTATCTGCTAATATCTATCAGCTAAGTGACAAATTTGTATTAATCGTATATATATATATATATATATATATATATATATAATGGAAACCTTATTAATAAAAATGAGAAAACCAATACTTAATAATATCAACTATAAACATGGACACAATATCTTGAGCGTGTTTTGAAAAGAGAACATTATATAAATACATATTTACAACAATCTATTTCTTGTTAACAGTTAATATATTTCAACCTTGAAAATGGCTAAATGTATAGCTGAAAGCACTCAGATAAAAAGAACAATTAGGCAGTTTTTATATAATTTATCATACAAAAAGAAAAAAAATTTTTAGATCACGAGAAATTGTATAAAAAACTAAATCAAAGCACCTTGTCTGTCGTATTCAATGAAATGTGCATGAAAGAAGGATTGCTGCTTAAATACAGATATATACACAAATATATATACAAGTGGCCAGGTATTATATATATATGTGTGTGTGTGTGTGTTCAAATGTTTAAACTTTGTTATGTATAGGAAGAGTGCTCAGCATCAGGATAGAGAATTTGTAGATATAAACACTTAATAGTATATAAACAGTTTGGACACAGAAATCAACACTGAATAGTGACTGTCTTATGGTGTGAGACTTGCCAATCATCATGTAATGCTGTGATATATATATATATATATATATATATATACACACATGCACACATAAGTGTATGCCTATAAGTTGTCAGCATGATCAAAATACCTTTATAAAATTTAACTTTTAGCCAAATTTTGAGTATTGTGTTGGGCTGAGAATTTTCCCAGTACTCCTCATTCATATATATATATATATATATATATATATATATATATATATATATATATATATATATTATTTTTTGAATAATAAAAAATATTAAGAAATTAAAATCTTCAGACACACTGGGTTGTATATTAATATTCTTTTGTTTTTATTATTATCATTTCACTTAGATTCCTCAACAAGTTTCGGCCAACATGGCCATCATCAGGCGAAAAAGTTTCTGCTTGCTGGTAGCAGTAAACTACAGAAATGAATGTTTTGATGGAGAAAATGAACTTTTGTCTGTAGTTTTCATATGCCTTTTATTTTTTATTTTTTTTAAATGAATTTTGGTTAGTCCTTGTGTTGGTCAAACAATCTCTTTTAAATTATTATTCAAGATAAGAGCTGGATGGATTCATGCTGCTCTGAATTCCCTTGGTCATTTTGACAGTTTTATTGGTTCCTAGAAAGGGGATGTGTCTCTGTTAAGTGTGCGTCTGTTATTTGGTTCTTAGGGAGTGAGTGAGTATGATGTGTGTAAGTGTGTGTATTACTATGGGTGTGTGTTATCATTTGGCTCATTAGGAAGTGAGTGAATATGATATGTGTAAGTGTGTATATTCGTGTGGGTGTGTGTATAAGAGTATATATATATATATATATATATAATTAATATGAAAAAAATTTTTTCACTTATAAAAAAACCCTTTTTCGTATTAATTCTATTAACACTCTCTCTGTCTCCAATATTGAGCACTCTACCACAAAGCCTGCTTGTCTTAACAGCAAACCACTAAGAAGCCAGCAATTTTGGCTTCAAAAACAGTATTTCAAATTAACCCACCAAAAAGGCAAGTTAGATATGGACTCTGACTTAAAAAAATACTTCTTGATAAATTTAAAACCTTATTTATATAATTGGGCTGAGAGGGAAGTGTAATCATTTTTATTTCTTTCTCTCTCTATTTTATTTTTTTTTTTTGTAATTTTTATAAAGTGGCCACAAAATGAGTGATCAATTGAGCATTCAAGTAAGAGTTAAATTGTCTCTTACTTAATGACCGCTTGAAATACAGACGGAATAAAAAGAAACGTGTTTAATGGGGTGGGTTAGAGGAAAAGCTGGCTTTAATCCCGGCAAACCTGTAAGCCTTATAATATAATCTCTCTGCCTCATACAGATTTAAACATAAATAAACAATTTTTTTCTTTTTCTTTTTCTGTAGTTTGTGGGTGGGGGGATTTTCCTGAAACACTTCAATCGAATTCATGTTTCAAAAACTCCTGCCTCCAAACCATCTGTAAATTTAAAGGTTTTAATTTTTTGATAGCATCATTGTTTTGTTTTTGATTTTTTTCTTCTTTCTTTCTTTTTTTTTTTTTTCTCTTTCTTTGTAAACATTGAATAATTGTCCTGGAACTAACCTGTTCGCACCAAATGACCTTCCTTTTTAACAGATTTGGAAGAAAGAGATAGTAGATTTGTTTGGTGTGTCGAGGGGGGACACTGAACACCCACTTCCTCCTCCTCTGCCACCCGATCCACCTTCTCCTTCCCCTCTTTCGTTGGCTTACTTAACCCTACATCTTAAGGCAGTGAGTTTGTTGTTTCTTTCTTTCTGGTGTGTAATCCATATGAGTAGATGATTTTTATGCACCTGGTGACCCCAGATTAACACATGGAGGAGGTGGATTCCAAAGGGGAGTTGGTGGCGGATGGGGGAGGGCGAATTATATTACAGGAATTTTGTGAATGTGAGTTTATTTATTCTTAAGTTTTACATCCTCATTCTCTTTCTCTCTCTCCCCCCCCCCCATATGTGTGTGCATGTGTTTATATCTGGGCTATTAAAGCAGTTAAGATCCAAGCTAATTTTCTTCTGAAATTTTAGAGATCATTTCTAGACCCCAGGTAATTAATGATTTCAAAACAGGTGATTGAATTTGACAACATTTTCATTGTAAAAGCACCTGATCTTGATCTACCCCCCAAAACAAACGATACATAGTTAATTATCTTTAAGCAGTGGCAGACTGAGTTTGAAAATATAAGTTGCCAGGAGACAAAGGGGGCCCACCCACAGCTGCAATGCTATCATTAAATTTCATGACAAATAAATAAAATTTTCAAAAAATATATATTGGAAAAAAGGGCACAATTAAAATTTTTCTTGAACTTCTTCACTGTACATCTTACTATCAGTAGATATCAAATGTAAATACAGAATGTTATAATTTAATATTTTTATTTATTTTTTAAAATTGTAAGTAATTGGTTGGTATTTTTCAATAGTTTACTGCACAATTTACACATTAATAGATAGTTCAAAAGCACAATAGAGCATTGCATGCCATTCACAATATTAAGAGGAACCTTTTGTGCTCTCTAGACAATTGTTCAAATCTGCCAATAATTGCTTCTGCATCCAATTCGTCTAACAATTCCTTTTTAATGGATAGCAACATCTATGATTCCAAATTCTCCTCAGCAAATTTCTTGACTTGTTTTTTTAGCTTTGAAAATGTCCTCTCACATTGGATTTGAGTAAGCGATAGTCTGCAGTTGACTTTATAAAGTTCTTATTCCTTTTTATTGCTAAAATAGTTGTATGTTTGTTTCTTTTTTATTTGAAATCAGAGGGCCCTCTTGTCATTTGGCAAGCTAATACCCTGGCCAGTCCACCAATGTCTTTAAGTATATAGAGTCTATACATTTGTATTAAATAAAGGTGAAGTTTTATTAGATAATGTTAAAATGGTAATGATAAAATTAATCATTTTCTTACAAAAATATTCAGCATTCATTGACCAAACTGCATAACTATTGGTTGAAATTTATAAAATCTTAAAATTCAAGAAATTTTCTAGTTCACTGTTATCCTTTTTTTTATTATTGATGCGAGTTTCCTTACAAACCTTCTGTTTTTGATCATTTGGAAAGTTAACAATTTGATTATATCATTGTTTTCTCTTTTACTCACAGTGCCTTTACTCATGTTGCACATGTGGCACAGCAAGCAGTCAGAGCTAGGATGGTAATTTCTTCCACATATAAAGTGTTCTCTAGATATGTTACCTTCAGACTATCACTTGTTTTCCATCATAAAAACATTCCTTGTCTGGTTAACAGTTCTGATAAATCAAAGATATTGAAAAATTCCTTGAATTAAAACTATATCATTTTTTTTTTTATGATGACATGCAGTTTAACTTAAAGATGGTGAATGGCGATGGTGAGCTTAACCGTTTCCATACAGGAAACATTAGGCATTTATTGACCAAGCAGTTAGCTTTCAGTTACAATTTATAAAATATTTTTCTTAAAATTAAACTTTTCATGTCCCCCATTAGGACACTTTCTAATACTGATGGAAGTTTCCTTCCAAACCTTTTGTTTTTGGTAGTGTGGAAAGTTAACAGTTTAATATCATTAATTTCTCTTCTACTCAAACAGGTTACCCATTTTTGTTGTTACTGTTGGAAGTCTTCAAATGATGTGTTTTTTATGATTTTGTAGCACTAGTTTATAGTATCTGATTAAGGATGTTGGGCTGTATTAAAAATGTTTCCCTTTTTTTTCAGCTCTTATACAACTTATGTAATTCTCTACATATAGATTTTTTTAGTTCTTTGAAAAGTTTTCAAGTATTGCTGGTGGTTAAGTTCTTTTTGATGTTCTATTTTAAAGCATCATAATCAACAAATACTTGTTTTGGGGTATTATTTTAGTCACCATGCATAAACTACTTAAATGTATTTTGTTCAGATATTGTTTTATTAATTTCTATTTCCCCTGCAAATAGCTCGAGTGGCTTTTTAGACATTTTAAATTAATGCTTTAAAATTGCCAGAAACTGAATCTTTGTATCCACCATTGAACACCTGGTAATGATTTATTGCAATTGTTTCTATTTAAGATACATTTGGCATTCATTAACTAAACAGTATTATTGTCGATTGAAATTAAGTCTTTTTCTATAAATGATGAAAAAAAATGTACAAAAGATATTAAAAACAAAAAAAAAATATTTTATATAAAAAATTTTTTTTTTTTAGCCTTATTAAATTTTCATTTTTAAAACTTGTTTTTGCAACATCACCGGTTCACCATAAGTTTGTACAGGAAATTTGAGTGTCTTTTTGTAGTGAAAATAACATTGATTTGAAAATTCTTACAAAAATCAGATAATTGTTGGATTTTAATTAAACTTACAAGACTTATTCTGGAATTAATTAAATTTCTTATGCAGGTACCTACAAAAATAAAAAAAAAAAAAAAAAAACAATATCTAAGGTTTAAAATGAATTTTTAAAATTAAAAATCTTTCTTGAAGCTTTTCTATTAGCTTTAATTTCAATCTAATAGATTAAATTTAATATTTTCAATAAACAAAATACTTTGCTGTTTTACAAAACTAATTTAAATTAGCCCGAAAAAGATTTTTTTTTTCTAAAATAGCTGATTAATGCCCTTTTTAGTGTCTTTCATCACAATGTAATTCTCTTTATTAAAAAATTTTCCAAAAATAAAATATATACTTTCTGAAACTTTATTTGCGGAATGTTAGCTGACTTAAGTGTAATTAATCTGATTTGAAACAAATATTATTTACTTTAAGTTTAAAATATTGCAGAAATGCATTTGCTAACTTGACAGTATCTGTGTTAACATATTGACAACCTAATGACAGGTTTAATGTTGTTCTATGGAGACTTTATCTGTAAAACATAATTGAAGAAAATGATGTTAATGCCTTTTTTATATATTTTTTAAGTACTCAGTAATCTTAAAACTTGAAAATATTCTCCATAATCTAATGTTTTATTGAATTTTAGAAATGTTAGCTTTAAATTTACTATAGTTATCACTCTTATTTTCTGGTAATGTCATGTATGATCATCTGTACTTAGAAAAATCAGTATACAAATAGAAAAAAAATTCAAAATTCTTTTAAAAATATTGGTGTTTGATGTTTTGTATTAATCTTTTCCATTTATGATGAGTAAATATAGTTTTCACTTAATAATAATATCTAGAAGACTGAAATTAATACAGAATTTTAAGATTTAAAACTTAAGAAATTTTTCTAATTAAAATTTTTTTAAAATGATTGCAATTCTTGTAAAAATTAATTATTAATCAAAAATTTTTTTTCTTAAGACAACAATGTCCTTAATATATCTAATTTATAAAAGCAAACAAAAGCTTCTCTACTTAAATAATGTCATAGTTTTATTGCATTTTTTATTTTATTTTATGATTCAGATCATATTTTTGGTAAATGTTGTTTCTGCTTGACAAAAACAAATTAATGAATTAAATTTTTCAAGGAGTCCTGCTTTTAACTAATATAAATATGAAGAGGCTGAAATTTAAATTTCTTGAAATTTCATAAAATTAAGTATGTAAAAAAAAAAAAAATATATATATATATATATATATAGTTTTACAAAGATTTTCTATAAAAAAAAAAAAAAAAATTCAAAACTAATTTAATTCATTTGTGAATAAGTCCTGAAAATTTCATTAAAATCTGACAATTACTTGATTTTTGCAAGATTTTCCAAATCAGTGTGTTTTTAATGGCAAAAAAAGATGTTAAAATTTCCAATACTAATTTTTGGCCCACTCAGCTGATACAAGAAAAGCTAGATTTTTCACAAAAATTTGAAAAGAAATAATGAAAAAAAATAATTTGGTCTTTCCTCTTAATAATGACATAACCATTTTGACAATAAAACTTTGTTTTTATCAAGTTTGGGGCTTTTTTTTATCATATGCTTTTTTTAGAAAATTTCTGGAGGTACCTAAGATATAAATATATATATATATATATATATATATATATATATATATCAACATTACATGATGATTGGCAAGTCTCACACCATAAGCCTGTCACCATGCAGTGTTGATTTCTGTGTCCAAACTGTTTATATACTATTAAGTGTTTATATCTACAAATGCCTAGCACTCTTCCTTTGGGGCCATTTTTCATCACTATTTTCTCTTTCTTAGATGAAATGTTTCTTTTTTAGAAAATCTTTGTAAAAATATATTTTTCTTTTACAACTGTCCCCCGCTCCAACTCATTTAATTTTGTTGTAGCATACTTACAGATGATAATGGGTATGTACCCATTTACATAAATGCAGTAGTACATACTGTATGTTAGGCTGCAGTTGGAGATTCAACTGGTCAAACTCTCTGCCGAGGCAGAGAGGATCCACAAACGAGGCTATGTCGAAGAGTAGAGTCTTGTCTCGGGAAACAGTTACCCAACCCCATTTTATACGGGGTCTACAGGGAATTTTTGGCCGAGGCTCAGAAACCCCACATTAAATTTGGCCTTGTGCCACATCTGACCGTGTGGGGCAGTTGGTAGATATCCTAGAGTTTGAGATTCATTGTGGAATTCACTTGACTCACTTCTAGCAGTTGCCTACTCCTACGCGCTGCTGGCAAAACTTATATGTGCTGTTCTTCTCCTAAGTATTATTGTGCATTATCGACCTTCGTTTAATTTCTCTATTCAATAACCTTCCCTAGGTTACAATACATTTTATGAAATTTAGAGAAATTTCTTTGTTGTATTGTGTAGCGTTTATATTAATTATATATGATCAAGTCCTCGGAGAATTTAAATCATCAACTTTTCTTGATCAAACAGGGTCCCCAGATAGATAAACTCTGGTCTGAATCATAAAACAAAATGCAATAATAAAACTAAGACATTATTTAATTAGAAAAGCTTTTAACTATTCACTATTTACATTATTCAGACTTTATCCACTGTGCTTGAGGACAACTTAAAGCTAAAGGATTAAATTTTCTAATTCCTTGAGGACACATGGCCCAGTGGATAAAGGCGTTAGTTAGATCCAGTGACAGGACCCAAAGAGTGTGAGTTCAATACCTGGTTAAGGCAGTGGAGAACTTGGAGAGGGGAATTAACAGGAGATAACTGATAACTGACATCCATTAGACATGGCACGTGGAACGAGAACAGTCTACCCGAGCGAGCGAAATAAAGGGTTCAGTTCGACATTCCAACCACCTGAAGAAGGCTGGAGCGTACAACGGCCGAAACGTTGTAATAAATATGGCGACAAAGATGAGGACAATAGTCTGAATAATGTAGTGTACATAATACCTCATCTCAGAAATATAGACAGATACTTTTAACTGTTTTATGAATAAAATATATTATAGATACTATTGTCTTAAGAAAAAAAATATTTTGATGAATAATGAATTTTTTACAAGAATTATTTACATTTTTTTTTTTTTTGTTTTTAAAATTTTAATAAAATAATTTATAAAATTTTAATAAAATAATTTATAAAGTTTTAAATATTTTGAAATTCTCTATTAATTTCTATCGGTCAAGTGATATTGTTATTAAATTTAAACTCTATTTACTAATCATAAATAGAAATAGCTCACAACAATTTAATGACCCCCAGTATTTTTAAAGATAATTTTGGATTTCTTTTATGTATGTATAAATGTGTCAAATTTTGTAAATACAGATCTCCAGACACATTATGAGAAAATAATCGTGGTAACTATACCAAATTTCAAATTTATTGGGAATTTTTTAACACTTCTTGAACTAGACGTCAAAGTATCTAAAATTCAATAAAATATCTGAATGCTTAAAATATTCTTAATTACTAAGATTACTAGGTAGTTAAAAAAAATTATATAAAAAAGGCTTTTATGCTTTATTCATCATGTAATGCTCTTGAATTATCTCCACTTTAATTAAATTTCAGAAACATCAGAGTGCCGATAGATATATCAAATCTCATTAAAACACCCTCCTCCATGTTAAAAAATGCATTCCTGCGATATTTTAAATTAAAAGTAATATTAGTTTTATTTCTGATTAATTTAACTTTAAATCAGCTAATTTTTCTCAACATTTCTGAAAAGTATATCTTATTTTTGAAAGATTTTTTTAATAAAAAGAATTATGTTGTGTTGACAGATTTGTCAATATAGACAATTTTATAGACTTTACTAATAATCAGAAAAATTCATTACAATCAATTTAAATTTGACTTGAAATACAAAGTATTTTGCTTATTGGAAATATTAAATGTAATCAATTAGCTTTTTCTTTTTTCTTTTACTCAAAATCATCCCATGTAAGGCAGTAAAGCCACTAAGACACAAGGGGTTAGTGGGTGTGAGAGAATTATAAAACAGAAGTATTGTTGAGGAGCAAGAACAATAGAAGTGTAATCAGTAAAACAGTAGGTATCAATTTACAGTGCATGTAAATTTTTGAAGATCAAGCTTGTCTGGAAAACAAAAAGCCAGAAGAGAGTTCCACTAATAAGAAGTGCAAAAAAAGAAAAAACTTCAAGAAAGATTTTTCATTTTAAAAATGCATTTTAATGCTTAGGTATTGCTTTTTTCTTTTTCTTTGAGTTAACTCAACTATGGTTGGGTACTGTACTAACACAGGTATCTCCAATAATTCAGTTTACCTAAGGTTTAAATACATTTTTCATAAGGGAAAAATCCTTTTTGAAGCTTTCCTGCAGTATGGTGCATCAAAATTGACATAATTTTATGAATTCTAAGTAAGAACTTTTTTTGTTTCTTATAATAATTTAACATACCATAAAAATCTTTTACATTATTGAGTTACCGCTATAATGGTATTTCATTATTTAATAGCTAAGATAATGATAAATAATTTTATTAATTATTAATATTACATTAATTTATTACATTTTATAACTATATTTATTTAATAACTGAGATAATAATTAATAAAATTATTATAATATTAATAATTAAATTATCTCACTTGTTATTAATTGTTTAAATTGATAAATGAGATAATTTTATTATCTCAATTTAATTTTTAATTTAATAACTGAGAGTGAGATAAGCCGAAGACCTTTATATGTCAAGGGGCTTGAAACACGTGATATTTTAACCATAATATCACTTACGAGATACGATAATATAAAAATAAGATCATATAAATTTCATAAGATAGGTACCTAATAATTGTAGGTACCATTCTCAGTTGAAATTGAAAAATCAAATTAACTTCTTCATGCATGTTTCGCACGAACAATTCACAAAAATAAAGGGTGTAACAAACGGGGATAACATAACGTTTTATTGTTTTCATGTACAGTCTTCCATACATTTGAATTATAGCCGTTTTATGGACACAAAAGCCATACAAAAATGGGTTTTTAATACACTGGTTTTCTGTTGATTGTAATAAGCTTTACAATTTATAATCTCTAAAGATACATCTATTTAATAACATTATTGACTGAACTGTACACAAGTTTCACTAATTTTAGAATATTTAGCAACATTAATGTAATAATAAAATAATTTAAAGATAACAATTGTTTTAAAAATTAATTTTTCATCGAAAACGTTTTTTTTGCTTTCAAACAATATTTTCTATATTCATAAAAACAAATAAAAGCAACTAAAAGCATTTGAAATTAAATAATATTTTTGTTTTAATGAGTTTTGTATTCAGAGATAATTTTCAGATAGAGTTAGTCCAACTAAGAAAAAGAAAAAAAAAATGATTTGTTTTCCTGAAAGCTTTGTGCTTTTAACTAATATAACCGCTAAATTATCCAATTTTGAATTTCTACAGTTTTCATAAAGTTAGTTGGGGCGGGGTAATAAATTTAAAAAAATATTTTTTCCATGACTTTAAAAAAGTAAAACATATTTATAATAATTTCCATCCTTTGTGAATAGTTTCTGAAAGTTTCATTAAAATCCGACAATTATTTTTATTTTTGCAAGATTTTCCAAATTAATATCTATCATACAGAAAAAACACTCAAATTTTATGTGTTATTTAGTAGTTCTGCAAACTGAACACAAACAGAAACAAGGTTTTTTCATCAAAAGTTAGAATGTTCTAAAAAGAAAGAAAATTTTTAAAAAATATTTAAAAATACTTTGTTCTTTCCTTTTAATAATAACATAAACATTTAGACGATAAAATTTTTTGTTTTCGTCAAGTTTGGCATCTTTTGCATCATGCTATGCTCTTCTTTTAGCGATTTCATGAAGATACCCCCAACATCTAAACACCCCTGTTTGATACACTAGTCCCCTGAAGATCTCAGAATTAAAAATACATCATTATAAATGATGAAATTTTGGTTACAAATGAAATGATTTTCAAGGTAACAAAACCCTCCCAACATGGCAGATTCCAATGCTATACTTACATTGAACTAAAAAACCAATTTCTAGACTTGACCGATTTTCTAATTATATATAGGGCTTAGCCAACTTGCAAAACCAGAGACTTTCGTTTATGCTCTTCATTTAGTGTCCTACTGCTGGTAACGGACTTAGATTATCATTGTTCTTTTACATCGTATTCTTTTCCCTGCAGATAAGCAATATTGCAACCCAGTTTACTAATGAAGGTCACCAGGGAGTGGGGTTGTTTGTTGTTAAAAGCAGTCTCTCTCTAAAGTATTTTCTCCCCTGCAGAAATCAAAGAACTCCTCAAATTAACTGTCATGGCTGACTGGGATTCAAGCTTTTATTTGTGATATGTTTTTATTTTTTGATCTTTGCCAAGTTTAGTTGGCTTACAGGAATCTGGGAGGGTGGGTGTTTACCAATGGGCAAGGGAAAATGATAGAATATATGAAGAACAAAACATGTCTACGGCTCTGGAGGTTAGTGAAATAACCTTGGCTAGACATCAAAAGATGAATGTCAATCATAGATCAAAGACTTTCTAAGCAATGGTAAGCAATTATAAAAGAACAAAGAGATAAAGAACTGTGCTTTATTGTTATTGCCGGTGGTAGTTTTTATAAACAGTGTTGCAGGCAAATTTGGTGGCCCATGGGACAGACAATGTTGTCCTTTTCCTTAAAGAAGATAGACTTCAAGTATTAAAAAAAACAAGTTAAAGTGCCTTCTGTTTAAATCATTTACCATTTATACTAGTGAATGAGTTGGTCTTGTGTATAAGTTAACTCTTTATACTATTTTTATCATTATTATTATTATTATCATCATTCAAGCAGTAAGTAATTTATGCCTTAGGTTGACTAGAGTTTTCCACCATAATCCAACAATTTCAGGTAATTAGCCATAATAATGTTTGGCATACAAAATACATTTCAAGAAGCTATCACTAATAAACTAAAAATTTATCCTCCATTTTTTTTTTTTCATGTCACGTCAAGATGTAGGCAGTCATGGCTCTCCATAGATTCATTTCCTTTATTATCTAACAAATTGCCATGACTTCTTGGGAAAGATAGTGGAGTGGTTTCTTGTCGACTTCTTCATAGTTTTGAACCCAAAGGATTCCTCCTTTTAGACTGGCTGCTAAGCAAAGCTAGAGAACTTAGTCTACTAACCAACCTTCGTTTGATTATTCTAATCAGTAACCTTCCCTAGGTTACAACAATAAAATACATTATTTACAAAAGTAATTAAAACCTTTTCTAATATAAATAATATCTTAGTTTTATTACATATTTATTTTACGATTCAGAGAAGATTATCAGTAACTGGGGCCCAGTTTTACAAAGAAAAATTCAAATTCCCCAATGTTTTCTGCATTTAGCTAATATAAACATTAAGCGGCTTTTATCAAGTTTCTCTAAAAAAAAATCATTATTTAAATTATTCTAAAACTTGTCCTTTTAACCGATATAAACATTAAGCAGTAGAAAAAAAATTTATATGAATTCCATAAAATTAAATAAGCTGTAGGCGGATAATAGATGTGAAAAAAAAATACCATATTTTCTAAAGAAGAAATGTTTAAAAAATAATTATTTCATTTGTGAATAAGTCCTGAAATTTTAATTAAAATCAAACAGTTATTTGATTTTTGCAAGAAATTCCAAGTCAAATTTTAAAAAAAACTAATATATGGTCACCCACAAGCATAACAAAAACAGAAAAAAATTTAACTAGAATTCCTTATCGACATCATCGCATGCTTACATTTCTATGATATCTGCGTGAAAATAATTTATTTTATGAAGCATAGCTGCTAACACCCGCCACTTAAACATCACCACCACCACCGCCACTGTTGATCAATAAACAAGGATTCGTTAAGCATTATCATCTTATTATATTCTCTAAAGAAGTTGAAATGGATAAATTCGTAGAAGCCGTATTAAAAGTCCAAAATAATATTTTATAATGTTTTATCCTATCCGCATAGAAAGCTATGAAGGAAGGCAATCCTGAAATTCGAACACACAACTTACAAATTACAGTTGCACGGGGTGGGTCAGAAAAAAGAAGGAGAAAAATAAAAGAAGAAAAAAAGAACAAGAAAAAGAAGAAGAAGAAAATGTAGAAAAAGAAGTAAAAGAAGAAGAAGAAACTAATAATTAAATAATATTAATTATTAATTATCGGTTAAATAGTAGAGTCTCCTATTTAACCCATAACTAGAGGTAGGGAAGTAATGGTTAAATAGTAGAGTCTGCTATTTAACCCATAACTAGAGGTAGGGAAGTAATGGTTAAATAGTAGAGTCTGCTATTTAACCCATAACTAGAGGTAGGGAAGTAATGGTTAAATAGTAGAGTCTGCTATTTAACCCATAACTAGAGGTAGGGAAGTAATGGTTAAATAGTAGAGTCTGCTATTTAACCCATAACTAGAGGTAGGGAAGTAATGGTTAAATAGTAGAGTCTGCTATTTAACCCATAACTAGAGGTAGGGAAGTAATGGTTAAATAGTAGAGTCTGCTATTTAACCCATAACTAGAGGTAGGGAAGTAATGGTTAAATAGTAGAGTCTGCTATTTAACCCATAACTAGAGGTAGGGAAGTAATGGTTAAATAGTAGAGTCTGCTATTTAACCCATAACTAGAGGTAGGGAAGTAATGGTTAAATAGTAGAGTCTGCTATTTAACCCATAACTAGAGGTAGGGAAGTAATGGTTAAATAGTAGAGTCTGCTATTTAACCCATAACTAGAGGTAGGGAAGTAATGGTTAAATAGTAGAGTCTGCTATTTAACCCATAACTAGAGGTAGGGAAGTAATGGTTAAATAGTAGAGTCTGCTATTTAACCCATAACTAGAGGTAGGGAAGTAATGGTTAAATAGTAGAGTCTGCTATTTAACCCATAACTAGAGGTAGGGAAGTAATGGTTAAATAGTAGAGTCTGCTATTTAACCCATAACTAGAGGTAGGGAAGTAATGGTTAAATAGTAGAGTCTGCTATTTAACCCATAACTAGAGGTAGGGAAGTAATGGTTAAATAGTAGAGTCTGCTATTTAACCCATAACTAGAGGTAGGGAAGTAATGGTTAAATAGTAGAGTCTGCTATTTAACCCATAACTAGAGGTAGGGAAGTAATGGTTAAATAGTAGAGTCTGCTATTTAACCCATAACTAGAGGTAGGGAAGTAATGGTTAAATAGTAGAGTCTGCTATTTAACCCATAACTAGAGGTAGGGAAGTAATGGTTAAATAGTAGAGTCTGCTATTTAACCCATAACTAGAGGTAGGGAAGTAATGGTTAAATAGTAGAGTCTGCTATTTAACCCATAACTAGAGGTAGGGAAGTAATGGTTAAATAGTAGAGTCTGCTATTTAACCCATAACTAGAGGTAGGGAAGTAATGGTTAAATAGTAGAGTCTGCTATTTAACCCATAACTAGAGGTAGGGAAGTAATGGTTAAATAGTAGAGTCTGCTATTTAACCCATAACTAGAGGTAGGGAAGTAATGGTTAAATAGTAGAGTCTGCTATTTAACCCATAACTAGAGGTAGGGAAGTGATGGTTAAATAGTAGAGTCTGCTATTTAACCCATAACTAGAGGTAGGGAAGTGATGGTTAAATAGTAGAGTCTGCTATTTAACCCATAACTAGAGGTAGGGAAGTGATGGTTAAATAGTAGAGTCTGCTATTTAACCCATAACTAGAGGTAGGGAAGTGATGGTTAAATAGTAGAGTCTGCTATTTAACCCATAACTAGAGGTAGGGAAGTGATGGTTAAATAGTAGAGTCTGCTATTTAACCCATAACTAGAGGTAGGGAAGTGATGGTTAAATAGTAGAGTCTGCTATTTAACCCATAACTAGAGGTAGGGAAGTGATGGTTAAATAGTAGAGTCTGCTATTTAACCCATAACTAGAGGTAGGGAAGTGATGGTTAAATAGTAGAGTCTGCTATTTAACCCATAACTAGAGGTAGGGAAGTGATGGTTAAATAGTAGAGTCTGCTATTTAACCCATAACTAGAGGTAGGGAAGTGATGGTTAAATAGTAGAGTCTGCTATTTAACCCATAACTAGAGGTAGGGAAGTGATGGTTAAATAGTAGAGTCTGCTATTTAACCCATAACTAGAGGTAGGGAAGTGATGGTTAAATAGTAGAGTCTGCTATTTAACCCATAACTAGAGGTAGGGAAGTGATGGTTAAATAGTAGAGTCTGCTATTTAACCCATAACTAGAGGTAGGGAAGTGATGGTTAAATAGTAGAGTCTGCTATTTAACCCATAACTAGAGGTAGGGAAGTGATGGTTAAATAGTAGAGTCTGCTATTTAACCCATAACTAGAGGTAGGGAAGTGATGGTTAAATAGTAGAGTCTGCTATTTAACCCATAACTAGAGGTAGGGAAGTGATGGTTAAATAGTAGAGTCTGCTATTTAACCCATAACTAGAGGTAGGGAAGTGATGGTTAAATAGTAGAGTCTGCTATTTAACCCATAACTAGAGGTAGGGAAGTAATGGTTAAATAGTAGAGTCTGCTATTTAACCCATAACTAGAGGTAGGGAAGTAATGGTTAAATAGTAGAGTCTGCTATTTAACCCATAACTAGAGGTAGGGAAGTAATGGTTAAATAGTAGAGTCTGCTATTTAACCCATAACTAGAGGTAGGGAAGTAATGGTTAAATAGTAGAGTCTGCTATTTAACCCATAACTAGAGGTAGGGAAGTAATGGTTAAATAGTAGAGTCTGCTATTTAACCCATAACTAGAGGTAGGGAAGTAATGGTTAAATAGTAGAGTCTGCTATTTAACCCATAACTAGAGGTAGGGAAGTAATGGTTAAATAGTAGAGTCTGCTATTTAACCCATAACTAGAGGTAGGGAAGTAATGGTTAAATAGTAGAGTCTGCTATTTAACCCATAACTAGAGGTAGGGAAGTAATGGTTAAATAGTAGAGTCTGCTATTTAACCCATAACTAGAGGTAGGGAAGTAATGGTTAAATAGTAGAGTCTGCTATTTAACCCATAACTAGAGGTAGGGAAGTAATGGTTAAATAGTAGAGTCTGCTATTTAACCCATAACTAGAGGTAGGGAAGTAATGGTTAAATAGTAGAGTCTGCTATTTAACCCATAACTAGAGGTAGGGAAGTAATGGTTAAATAGTAGAGTCTGCTATTTAACCCATAACTAGAGGTAGGGAAGTAATGGTTAAATAGTAGAGTCTGCTATTTAACCCATAACTAGAGGTAGGGAAGTAATGGTTAAATAGTAGAGTCTGCTATTTAACCCATAACTAGAGGTAGGGAAGTAATGGTTAAATACCTTTATTAACACAAAATCCCCTATTTTAAAAAAAAGAAATGCCATGTCTTTTCAGCTCTCCACAAATTCAGTTTCTTTATTATCTGTGAATTACCATTCTTTTTTTTTTAAAAAAAAAAAAAAAGGTTTGGCTAATTAGCCAACATGTGTCATGATATAGAAGACCGACATTTCAGGAAACTCTTACTAAAAATTTGCCCCAACTTCCTATAAACCATGGAAACTGAAGAACTGAGTTCCAAATGCTAAATGTTTACCATTTTTTTTATTCTTCAACTTTACCCTGAGAAATTTCCATTCACATATTTATACAAAACAATACACATGAATATAAAGTAAGTATCTACCAGTTTCAGGAGACTATGGTGTCTGCTCAGGTGGCTGATGCAGACACCTGCTTCTGTATATTTTTGTGTCTCTTCAATAGCCACAGAGCCAACCAATGGTCTATACCAGGATATGGCAACCTATGGCACACGTGCCACACCAAGCAATTTCCACTGGCTTGCAGCCACAAATGACATCACAAAATCCGAACCAATAACTGCTACAACGCAAAGAAGATATTTAGCTGTTTCAATTTGAATATATACTAAAGTATAAAGACTATATATTACTATATAAAATATATTGTAGAACAGGTATATTGACCTTCACTTGTATAAAAATATGTTTGCTTTTGGCACACTGAATGATTTTAAAAGCCTAAGTCGGCGCATAGTCAGCAAAAGGTCACTGACCCTTGGTTTATGCCTGCTTTTATGCTGAGCAAATATTTCTTAGAGTATATAATCTGGTATAATCAGGCATTGATCTAAGTCGCCAGTTGTAATGTTCCTTTTTCTTTTTCTAAGCAGTTTGATCACTTTAAAGAAATTGTTATTGACACACAAAAAATCTACAACTTTTCTTTCTATAACATTATTTGCAACATGTAAGTAGATATCTCCAAAGAAACACAATAACTACGTTCAAAATGATTTTTAATAATGAAAAATCTTTATGGAAGCTTTCATTTTAGTTTTAACTTCAAGTTAATAAATTAAATTTAATATTTTCAATAAAAAAAAATATCTTGCTGTTTCAAAATGAATTTAAATTGATTGTGATGGTTTTTTTTTAATTGCTAAACAAAAATTTAAAAACTTAGCTGATTTTAAGCAAATCGCTCCAAGCAAGGTGGGAGTGCCACTAGTACGCAAGGAGTTACATAGAGTGAGAGTAAGAGTAAAGAGGAGTGTTTTGGAAAAGGATAAAGAGAAGGACAGGGATCAAAGTCAAGGCATCAGAAGATGTCAATTGACATTACATTTGAATATTAGAAGATTATAACTATCAGGGAAGCAAGTGATAGGAAGGGAGTTCCACTGATGAGAGGTGCGAGATAAGAAGCTGTTGGAGTAGAAGACATGGCTACATTTAGCCATTTTGACAGTGAAAGGGTAGGGCCGAGATGCCAACCTTGTAGCACACTTAAATTCATACAGTTTGGGAACCAGTGAAAGTAGAGTAGTTGCCATGAAAGTACTCATAGAAAAGACAGAGAGAAGCTACAGTACATCTGTGAGATAGCAACTGCAGATGGGATGCCAGATCAGGACCAACCACGTTGCATATCCATCTTTACAATTCTCTCAGCACAACGTAATTCTCTCTATTAAAAAAATCCTTCAAAACTGAAACATACTTTTTTGAAACTTTATTTAAGGATGATTAGCTGATTTAAAGTTTAATTAATCTAAATTGAAACAAATATTACTTACTTATAGTTTAACATATTGCAGAAAAGCATTTTTTTAATATGAAGGTGGGTGTTTTTATGAGATATTGACAGCTCTATTGGCACACTGATATTTGAGAAATTTTTATACACACACAAAAATTACAAAATTCTTTTTAAAATACTGGGGTTTTCTGAATTGTAGTAAGCTTTCTATTTATGATTAATAAATATAGTTTTTACTTAATAACAGTATCACCTAACCAGTACAAATTAATACAGAATTTTAAAAGATTTAAAATGAATTATGAATTATTCTAATAAAAATTTTTTAAAATGAAAACAATTCTTGTAAAAATTAATTATGCATAAAAAAAAATTTTTTAAGACAACACTATCTATAATTTGATGATTTAAATTTTCCAAGGATTTGTGCTTATAACTAATATAAACATTAAACTGTACAAAAAGGAATTTCTTGAAATTTAATAAAATTTTTCGGGTAACAGATGTAAAAAAAAAAACATTTTTATCAAGGTTTTCCAAAAAAGAAACATTCCTAAAATAATTTAATTCATTTGTGAATAAGTCCTGAAAGTTTCATTTAAATCTGACAATTATTTGATTTTTGCAAGTATTTCCAAATTAATGTGGTTTTCACCACAAAAAGATACTAAAATATCCTATACTAATTTATATTGCTGACTCAAGGAAAAAAAAAGTAATTTTTAACAATAATTTTGAAAGTTCTAAAAAGGATTAAAAAAATTAATTTAATAATCAAAAAATCCTTTGGTTGTTCCTCTTATTAATAACATCAAGACTTTGTTGATAAAACTTTTTTTTATTAAGTTTGGAACATTTTTTTCATCATGGCATGCTCATCTTTTAGCAAATCTTTGGAGGTACCTACATATAAGACACATTTCAAGAAACTGTAAAATTTTTGTAGGTTCTAATAATCTGGTGGACCTGTAGATTTGAGATCCAAAGTCAAAATTTTCTACTTGTTTTTGATTCTTTATCCTTTATTAACAGAGTATCCCATATTTAGAAAACAAAATGCTATGTTCTTTCAATATGTTGGTAATCTCAGCTCTCCACAAATTCATTTCCTTTATAATTTGTGTATTACCATGACTTTTTAGACTAATCATAAACAAGTTTGGGTAATTTTGGCCAACATGTTGCATAATATATAAAATACAGTGACATGCATAAGTATTGGATACAAGTTATTTTCTTATATTATTCTAGTTTATGTTTGCCATTTTGCCTGATACTTGGTAAGTAATATCTCGTAAAGTTGTTTTATTTGTATGTGGAAGGAAAATTAAAAACTCATGGTTGAATCCATTTTTTTTATCAAAGTTTAAAATTACTCTATGCAAAAGTATTGGATACATCAATTTAATATTTTGTTGCGTAGCCTCTGTTTTGTTTCACTGCTTCCAGTCGCTTTCTGTAGTTGGCCACAAGTTTTTCACACTGATCCACCGTTACTTTACTCCATTCTTCCTTGCATAATTCCTCTAATTGCTTGATATTTTGTGGATTCCGCTTATGAACTTTAACCTTCAAAGTATTCCACAAATTCTCAATTGGATTCAAGTCAGGAGACTGACTTGGTCAACTGAGAGTACTAATACCATTATTTTCAAACCGGTCCTTTGTAAGTTTTGCGGTATGTTTGGGATCATTGTCGTGTTGAAGCACGAAATTCCGACCATGTCCTAAAGAAGTTGCAGATTTCGGAAGGTTCTTCTCTAGAATCTCCCTGTACATGCTACCATTCATTCTACCATGGATAACTTGTAACTCACCAGTGCCCTTGGATGAAAAGCATCCCCATATCATAATGGAACCACCCCCAAACTTAACTGTGGGGATGATATTGTGCTTGTTGAAGGCAGTGCCATTTATTCGCCAAACACTTGTCGTTGTGTTCCTTCCGAATAGTTCAACTTTCGTTTCATCTGACCAGATTACCTTTTCCAAAAACTGCATACCTTTCTTTTCATAAGTTTCGACAAACTTTAATCGGTCTTTGACATGTTTGGTTTTCAGTAAAGGCACTTTTCTTGGTGATCTTGAATGAAAGCCTGTACGATATAGAGCTCTGCTAATGGTATCCTTACTTACATTAATTCCAGCATCCTCAAGATCAGTTTTAATTTCAGAACGAGTAATGAAGGGGTTTTTTTGCACATTTCTGCTGATCCACCTTGAAGTACTCTCATTTATTTTTCTCGGTCTTCCATTTCTTGGAAGGTTTGCTGTACCGTCGCCATACTTCTTATACTTTCTGATGATATTTCCTACTGTACTTAGTGCTAGATTCATTTCTTTGCTAACTTTTTGGTAACCTTGTCCTCCTTTGTGACGTTCAATGATTCTATCTCGCATATCTCTAGATAATTCTTTAGTTTTTGCTATTTTTAATCCTTGAATTGCAGAATGCACATCAAAGAGTCAGATGATTAGTAGCACTATCTTGTAAACAATTGTGTGCTTCTCTGATTGGTCAGAAATAACATTCCAATACTATCAAAAATTTGAATATTTAAAGTCTTTTAAAATACAAAGTTTCGATTGGAAATTTGAAAAAAGTGTCATGTATCCAATACTTTTGCATAGGGTAATTTTGAACTTTGATAAAAAAAATGGATTCAACCATGAGTTTTTAATTTTCCTTCCACATACAACTAAAACAACTTTACGAGATATTACTTACCAAATATCAGGCAAAATGGTGAACATAAACTAGAGTTATAACAGAAAATAACATGTATCCAATACTTATGCGTGTCACTGTATACATTTCAGGACACTGTGATTTATCTAGATTCTGATAAACTAATGAGCCTGAAGATATGAAAGCCAAAGGCAAAACACTTTACCATTCTTCTTCTGCTATTTTACACTGAAATGCAAAAACTTTTAATTAGTTAACATTTACATTCAAGTCAGTTATAAGAACTAATTGTTTTTTCTCCAGGCATTACATAGATGTTGTCTTTTATTTTCTTGCAGAAGAGAATTACCATGAACATGCATATAGAATTCATTCTTGTGCATAGAATCTCGCTTTTTGTGAATTTCTGATTACTGTATATACTCGCAGAATACTCGCAAAATTTCACAAAATATTAGGGGTGCAACCTATCCGCTCAACATAAATGTAAAACAACACAAACTTGACATCATGATTTCTGAGAAATCGGAAGTGATTTTCCATGAAGCTGTGGATTCAGCTCTGAATGAATTTTAAACTGTCACTTGATATATAAATAGATAAACACTTTTTTTTCTAAATGTACCGTAACATTTTCTTTTGTAGTTATTTCTTCTTCTTTTCTTTTTTTGTCAAGTTGACTCAAGATAAAAATAATATGCGGTAAATATATAAAAATACCAGTACAACAGTTACTTCCTTTTTTGTTTACATGATGACTGACAAAATGTATTTTAATGGCAAAAGTGTATTAATAATTGTAAGTTTTGAAATAGAGGTAGATATCTGATAATTCTTACATTTAAAAAGGGCTGTGTAACTCCCCAGATTATAGTGCGACTTATCTGCGAGTCAACAGTAAATCATCAATTAAGCCATAAAGTAGGGGTGCGACATATCCGGTGAGATGACCTATTTGTAAGTATATGCAGTATGTCTTATGTATAAGTCACTCATCGCTCTTAAAGTCAATAAATTTGGCTAAAAATACTATTTTTGGAATTCATTAACTGAGCTGCAGTCAATTTTGGTATTCATTAACTGAGCTGCAGTCAATTTTGGAATTCATTAACTGAGCTGCAGTCAATTTTGGAATTCATTAACTGAGCTGCAGTCAATTTTGGAATTCATTAACTGAGCTGCAGTCAATTTTGGAATTCATTAACTGAGCTGCAGTCAATTTTGGAATTCATTAACTGAGCTGCAGTCAATTTTGGAATTCATTAACTGAGCTGCAGTCAATTTTGGAATTCATTAACTGAGCTGCAGTCAATTTTGGAATTCATTAACTGAGCTGCAGTCAATTTTGGAATTCATTAACTGAGCTGCTACTTAGGATTGAAACTTGCAAAATTGTTCTATTAAAACAGTTTTTTTTTAGGAAAATAGGTTTCTCAACTCGGCTATTATCGCTCTTTCCGGTATTGATGGCGGCTTCCTTCCTCACTTTTGGTTTGAAATAGGGTGAATCATAAACGTTTTGATTATATCATTATTTTCTCTTTGAGTTACATGTGATATCCATTTTAATTATTGTTTTTGAAAGTTCTCAAGTGATACAGGTTCTGTTATTTGGTACAGTTCTTTGTTTGTGATTCTGTAAGGCTAATCAAGGAGGTTCAAAGATGGATGGTCCTTGCTAAGACCTAAAGAATTCATTTACTGAAAGCAATTTTTAACCATTGATCTGAGAAAGTAATTATATACAGCTGAAAGTTTGGATATTTCCAAACGAGTTTTGTACCATGTGGGATAACCATATGAAACTCTCAGTCTGACAAGGCTATTTAAGAAGATGACTCAAGTTTTTAGGGAAAGCTTTAATTTTGTAACAGTTTGTGATTTTGAATGAAACCACTCCTACTACAGATGTTCAATTTCCTTACAGGTATTTATATTTGGGACTATAAACATATATTGGCTTATATAATTTACCCTCCTCCTCATGCTATTAAACTCTCCTGTGAAAAACAGAGATACAACCTCACCACACCAGGTGTAGCTGCTGTAGTTTCTGTAACAAATAGGTTTTTATGGACTAGAGTTACTTGCTCTATGACCGAGTAGTTTTAAATTTCGAGTTATCTTACTCTTATATTAGTAACCAACCAAGGCTACAAGGACCATTCTATCCTTTTATTTAACCCACAGCTAGTGGGAGAAGAGCTGGATTCACATCTTTCCAAATGGTATTTGTGCACAAGTGAATGCATACCAATTCTGATAACCGCTACGCTATGGGCACATCCAATTTAGTTTCTAAGAAACTTAAAATAAAAAGCTAATGTGTTTCATATAATTTGAAAGGTGATCGGTTTAAATACTGCTGCTTGAGTCAAAGTCAATTTTCACCCTTCAATATTTGCACTTGATTTGGAATTTTTCTAACATCAAGTGTAAATGTAAGTATGTTTGGAGGCAATTATTGTGAACTGAACTGATTGCCTTCTTTGTTTCTTTTATTTTGCACTATCAGCAGCTGCTTTTGAGTATATGATACTTAGATGAAAATGTATCTTTTCACAGAAATTTAATTTCTAGGCCATATATGTGTTGGGATTCATCTACCCAGGTTTTTGTTACTATCTGAGTGTCAGGATTCCAAACATTTAACAACAACAACTACTATACATCTTTTAAATGAAGCATAAAAAAGTTATTGGCCAAAGGAAAGTAGAAGCAGAACATCAGCTGAAATGACATATGTATATTATTTTCAGAAATATACATAACAGTAAAATGTTCAGTTTTCCTTCAGCAAAGTTTTCTTTTATAAAGTTGAGTGTTCGTAGGGCTGTGTGAAACGTGTGGACAGACTTACTTTATGATGGTAGAGTTGGTAGACAAAGCCTTACTTGGCAGCTCATCTCTTCCATTGGGTACATGTGTACACACATGTAGATCAAACAAGCCTCTGAAATTTTGGACCTCAAGAAGCAGTATGCTCCTATTTTTATATCCGTAAGAGAGATCCAAAATCTAATTTCTCATAGAGATGTGAACTTTATGAATACAAGGTTTTCATTAGTTAGAAAATAATTTCACACTGGCTCGTGAAAATCTTTTTCTTGAATTTACAGGAATAGTGAAAAGAGGAAAATAACATGTGGTAGGACTACAACTACATCCTTAAGTATTTTGGCATTATTTACCCTAGTAATTATTGTTTAGTGTTAATATCAGCATCATACTAATGTTCATCATAAATGAATGTTTACTTATTTATTAATTATTAGTTTCCATCAAAAATAATTTTCACTCATTCCTAATTGTTTTTTTTTGTTTTTGCTAATAAAATCTTTTTTTTTTCCTTTTTTTTTTTTTTTTTTTTTGGTCAGGGATCCAGTCCTGAGAAATTGGTGTCAGGATCTGATGATTTTACTCTGTACATGTGGCAGCCAGAAGTGGACTCAAAACCAATCAACAGAATGACAGGTCACCAGCAGTTGATCAACCAGGTGTGCTTCTCACCAGACGCTCGGACAATTGCCAGCTGTTCCTTTGACAAATCGGTCAAGTTATGGGATGGTAAGACAGGAAAGTAAGTGACCCAGGTCCACTTTGTAAATAGATCTCTTTTGTCTTCTATCTTGTGTAATTACCAAGTCCTTTCAATCGCAAATCAGACACTCTAAAACTCTCTGACTACTCTTGTGTTGTTACAAGTTCTAAGGGCAACTTCATTCATTATTCAATTAATTTTTTTAACCTGAAAAGGTTGAGGATATTAGGCTAAATAAATTACATAAAAATGACAATATTTAACATAAAAATTTCAGAAAACACAACTAAGATGGACAAATGTAATTCATATACCAGAAAGTCAGGATAATGGGCGAAATAATCTATGAAATTATAAAAATATTTAATCTTAGAAGTTGAGATGGGACCACTTCAACTGATCCATTCATAATAATTAGGGAAAACATTTTCAGGAAATAATTCTTGTAGATTAGCATTCATTAGATTTTCCATAAGCCACAACATTTGTTAGAATTAAACAACATTGATTTTTTGTTTTTTAATTGTTGTACACCCCAGCCTTCTTCAGGTGGTTGGAATGTCGAACTGAACCCTTTATCTTGCTCACTGGGGTAGACTGTTCTCGTTCCACGTGCCATGTTTAATGGATGTCAGTTATCAGTTATCTTCTGTCAGTTCCCCTCTCCAAGTTCTCCACTGCCTTAACCGGGTATTGAACTCACACTCTTTGGGTCTTGTCATTGGATCTAAGGACACATGGCACAGTGAATAAAGGTGTTAATTAGATCCAGTGACAGGACCCAAAGAGAGTGAGTTCAATATCCAGTTAAGGCAGTGGAGAACTTGGAGAGGGGAATTAACAGGAGATAACTGATAACTGACATCCATTAAAACATGGTACGTGGAACTAGAACAGTCTGCCCCAGTGAATGAAATAAGGAGTTCAGTTCGACATTCCAACCAACTGAAGAAGGCCAGAGTGTACAACGGCCGAAATGTTTTAATAAATATGGCGACAAAAATGCGGACAATAGTCCGAATAATGTAAATAGTGTACATAATACCTCATCTCAGAAATATAGACAAATACTGATTCAATATAATCTTTCCACTTCATGTCAGCAGAAGCTGTTAGCCCATGATGATGCAACGAGTCACTCTCATGGAGGTTAGCATCAGCCATGCTGATGGAAGGCAGAAAGGGGTCTCTCAGATGATTAATAGAGAGAAGTTTTGTTTTGAAGGCATTAAAATTAACAAGCATTCTTTGTCCCAATTAATAGCAGATTGGAGGTCATTTTTGAGATCGGCTGCCAATTTGACCTTATCAAATCAATCAAGGCTCTGTTTATAATATTGATACAGTGTAAAATCAAGTCTTGAATTTTTATAAAGTTATTGGATTTAGTTGTTATTTACAAATACCAAGTTTGAAACAATGTGTACATTATTGATATCTATATTTTTTTTTAATTTTCTGAATTTTTTAAACTTTTATTTTTTGGACATGGGACTTTTCTGGGGGCATATGCACAAACATTGCAGAATAAAAATCATTTTCAGAAAAAAAAGCCTTTTTCATATGCAAAACAACTAAGTCCACATAACCCTGTAAAAAATCAGGGATTAATATGAACAGGTCACCTTTCTTAATTGATAAAATAAAAATCTTGATTCTGAAAAATGGTTTGCCTTGAGGAATGGCTAAAGAACACTAATCTACAAAACGTTTTCCTTATTTTTTCTGAGTCTATTTTTTCCAGTCTATTTAACTAATTTTGAGACAATGCTAGGAATAAATGGTGGAGGTTGTTAGGCTTAATAAAATTTTGAAAATTAAGAGACCTTCCCGTCACCCACCCTATACATTAGTTGAATCTCTCTCCTCTTCTGTTGATGAAATTATGGAAATACTTCACCTTACAAGAGGCTATTCTTGCCTCTTGAATAAAAAGAGCTGGGTGTATGCTTAATAAAATTTTGAAATTTAAGCCCCCCCCCTCCCTCTGTAATTTATTTGAATCTCCATACAGACTTATTAAAATTCCATGGTAGCAGACGATATATGTTATGTAAAATGAATGCTTATTGATTGTTCGCCCAGCTGGGCCCACCCACTATTTTAAAATTACTTTTCAGTCTTTGAAAATTGTTCTGCCAATTCTTACCCCCACCTCCCACCATTTATTAAATTTCTGGAAATTGAAAGATCTTCCCCCAATTATTTGAGAGGCAAAAGTAAATCAACCAAAATATAGTAATTGAAACAAAAATGAGAATCTTCAGGATGTGGGCAATTATAGCTCTCCACAGCTTTCTATCCTTTGTAGCTCTTAATAAGCTTTGTCATTTTACCATCCTTCCTAATCCCTTCCATCTGTTTACACACACTCATTAGGTAAGTTACTCACGGTTTTCTGCGATCTCTCTTATGTTCAATATTTCTTGTGAGTGTCAAATTCTCCAAGCCATCTTTCATGCATCCCAGAAATTCCAACTGTCTCTTCTTGGATTTTATAAGTGTCCTTTTTGGTTCTATTTTATGTAGAACTTACTCATTGCTTACATGTTCAGTCTATGGTATTCTCAACATCCTTTTGTCAAATCACATTTCCTTTATTCCTAGTCTCTTCTTCATCTGCAGAGAAATTGTCCAGCATTCACTACCACATAAGCGGACCAATATTACATAGCAGTTCAGCACGCTTTTCTTTGTTTCTAGCGCAATTTTTCTGTTTCTTAATACTTTGCTTAGTCATTAGAAGACATCTTTTTTTTATTCCAGTGCACCTTTCGATTTCCGTTTCAAATTCTCTGACAGCTGTTAAAACAGTTTCCAAATATTTAAACTTCTGTTCTTGGGAAGTGTTTTAACAGATAACGGAAAATGTGACAGCGCTGTGTTTTTACAGATGTTAAAACTTTGTGCAAGCACAAATAGATATAAAACATATATATATGTATATCATATAAAGATGGCTGTAACTTACACGTGTAAAGGATTATTTGTTTTCACTTTTTTTACTTGACATATACACATTTCGAGGTCATCAATAATAATAATATTTATTAAAAGGTTCATAACAACATTACGTGGTCATGTGTCTCGAGTCTACCAAGTGGCCTGGTCAGCTGATAGCCGCCTTCTCTGTAGTAGCAGTGCCGATTCCACACTCAAACTCTGGGACATGCAAACAAAGAAACTCTTATTTGACCTCCCTGGTCATGCTGATGAGGTAAGTTTTCTCTTAATATCACTACCTGTCCCATGAACAACCCCACAGACCTTTTTTTTTTATTTTGTCAGGCTGAAATTGTTTTTATTATCACATTTCGATCAGATATCTGCTGACCTTCTAAATAAGGCTTGAACTTGCATCCTATATCCCAAGAGCTTGTCTTTCATGGATGATGCCATATGTCCAACCACAAACCTTTTGACGGACAAGGAAGAAATCTCGATAGATTACCACCTCTGTACTGCAAATTTTCATTATCATTATCATTTTTTAATTTAGTGTTAAATTAGTTTTTAATTTAGTGTTTGATCAATCTGTCTTCATTTTGTTTTGTATTATTTTTCAGTTACAGCTATCATTATTAAATACTCTATAGCTGGGGAGGTCACTATTTTGAATCTGTTTTAATATAAGGCTTTTTGCTCAGAAGATGCTTAATCAATTTGCCTTGTCAGTGGAGCTTAGAATATGCTGACTGCATTGCCTGTAGAAGACTTCCATCAAATGGGACTACCTTTCAGGTGGATGCTTTGCCATCTCGACTGTAAATGGAGAGGTCACCATCTTGAATCTGTTTTAATATAATACTTTTGTTCAGAAGGTCCTTAATCAATTTGTCTTGTCAGCAGAGATGAGAATATGCTGAAGAAAGTTCAGACTGTGGACGAGATTAGGGAGAATACAATAAGGTAGGTGATGACCAAAAAGGACTTTGTAGACTATTTTGAAAAGTGAGAATGACTCTGGTGTAAGTATGTGACATTGAAAAGTAGTTTGAAGATAACCAAGGCCTCAATATCCTGGTTCGGCTGCTTTTCGTCAATATTATATTGATGAAGATGCGAGTGAGCAGCAAACAGAATCAACAGTCTGGGTTAAAATTTCAGCTGAAACGGTTTGTGTTTACTTCACACTTGAGAAAGGCATGAATCCATCTCTTTTCCTAAGTCCCCCAGCTATGAATTAAATAACAAGGCTGACTGGGTTCACAAGTTTTGGTTGGTAACCAGTTGAGGAGAAGGAAAACTCTGCAATAATTATCTTTTCTTTTTTAATTAATTCACAACAAGTAAGACACTAATTCCACCATGATTAAAAGGGAGAAAAAGAGAAGACTTCAGAAGGAACTAGAAACCCAATCCAAGACCTGAAACAGTATAAACCTTTACTCCTGTTCAAAAGACTGGTAAGGAATGTGAACTGGCAAACCTATCTACTCCTATTGAGAATCGGGCGGAGGGAAATAATAATAAATAAAATATCAGAATTTAGGCAGAGACATTAGTATAGAGTTGAAGTAGACTTTACAAGGAACTGGAAACCCAATCCTAAGCAGAAAACAAGGGATAGACATCAACTTTTGTTCAAAAGCCAACGAAGGAGTGTAAACTGGATAATAGATAAATTGATCTTTCTTAAGGGGAAAGTTATAGGAATGCATAGATTTTCTTTGGGGGGGGGGTATTTATCATTTTACCCCAAGCAAGACGATAATTCCACTAAGATGCAATGGGTTACTGGAAGTGAAAGAGAATAAGAAGACTTTAATAAGGAGAAAGGACAATAAAAGAACGGGTTTCATGAAAACAGACGATGGCGATAATACCACTAAGATGCAATGGGTTACTGGGAGTGAAAGAGAATGAGAAGAGTTTAGTAAGGAGAAAGGACAATAAAAGAACGGGTTTTAGGAAGACAGACGATGGCGATAATACCACTAAGACGCAATGGGTTACTGGGAGTGAAAGAGAATGAGAAGAGTTTAGTAAGGAGAAAGGACAATAAGAGAACGGGTTTCATGAAAACAGACGATGGCGATAATACCACTAAGACGCAATGGGTTACTGGGAGTGAAAGAGAATGAGAAGAGTTTAGTAAGGAGAAAGGACAATAAAAGAACGGGTTTCATGAAAACAGACGATGGCGATAATACCACTAAGACGCAATGGGTTACTGGGAGTGAAAGAGAATGAGAAGAGTTTAGTAAGGAGAAAGGACAATAAGAGAACGGGTTTCATGAAAACAGACGATGGCGATAATACCACTAAGACGCAATGGGTTACTGGGAGTGAAAGAGAATGAGAAGAGTTTAGTAAGGAGAAAGGACAATAAAAGAACGGGTTTCATGAAAACAGACGATGGCGATAATACCACTAAGACGCAATGGGTTACTGGGAGTGAAAGAGAATGAGAAGAGTTTAGTAAGGAGAAAGGACAATAAGAGAACGGGTTTCATGAAAACAGACGATGGCGATAATACCACTAAGACGCAATGGGTTACTGGGAGTGAAAGAGAATGAGAAGAGTTTAGTAAGGAGAAAGGACAATAAAAGAACGGGTTTCAGGAAGACAGACGATGGCGATAATACCACTAAGACGCAATGGGTTACTGGGAGTGAAAGAGAATGAGAAGAGTTTAGTAAGGAGAAAGGACAATAAAAGAACGGGTTTCATGAAAACAGACGATGGCGATAATACCACTAAGACGCAATGGGTTACTGGGAGTGAAAGAGAATGAGAAGAGTTTAGTAAGGAGAAAGGACAATAAGAGAACGGGTTTCATGAAAACAGACGATGGCGATAATACCACTAAGACGCAATGGGTTACTGGGAGTGAAAGAGAATGAGAAGAGTTTAGTAAGGAGAAAGGACAATAAAAGAACGGGTTTCAGGAAGACAGACGATGGCGATAATACCACTAAGACGCAATGGGTTACTGGGAGTGAAAGAGAATGAGAAGAGTTTAGTAAGGAGAAAGGACAATAAAAGAACGGGTTTCATGAAAACAGACGATGGCGATAATACCACTAAGACGCAATGGGTTGCTGGGAGTGAAAGAGAATGAGAAGAGTTTAGTAAGGAGAAAGGACAATAAAAGAACGGGTTTCAGGAAGACAGACAATGGCGATAATACCACTAAGACGCAATGGGTTACTGGGAGTGAAAGAGAATGAGAAGAGTTTAGTAAGGAGAAAGGACAATAAAAGAACGGGTTTCAGGAAGACAGACGATGGCGATAATACCACTAAGACGCAATGGGTTACTGGGAGTGAAAGAGAATGAGAAGAGTTTAGTAAGGAGAAAGGACAATAAAAGAACGGGTTTCAGGAAGACAGACGATGGCGATAATACCACTAAGACGCAATGGGTTACTGGGAGTGAAAGAGAATGAGAAGAGTTTAGTAAGGAGAAAGGACAATAAAAGAACGGGTTTCATGAAAACAGACGATGGCGATAATACCACTAAGACGCAATGGGTTACTGGGAGTGAAAGAGAATGAGAAGAGTTTAGTAAGGAGAAAGGACAATAAGAGAACGGGTTTCATGAAAACAGACGATGGCGATAATACCACTAAGACGCAATGGGTTACTGGGAGTGAAAGAGAATGAGAAGAGTTTAGTAAGGAGAAAGGACAATAAAAGAACGGGTTTCAGGAAGACAGACGATGGCGATAATACCACTAAGACGCAATGGGTTACTGGGAGTGAAAGAGAATGAGAAGAGTTTAGTAAGGAGAAAGGACAATAAGAGAACGGGTTTCATGAAAACAGACGATGGCGATAATACCACTAAGACGCAATGGGTTACTGGGAGTGAAAGAGAATGAGAAGAGTTTAGTAAGGAGAAAGGACAATAAAAGAACGGGTTTCAGGAAGACAGACGATGGCGATAATACCACTAAGACGCAATGGGTTACTGGGAGTGAAAGAGAATGAGAAGAGTTTAGTAAGGAGAAAGGACAATAAAAGAACGGGTTTCATGAAAACAGACGATGGCGATAATACCACTAAGACGCAATGGGTTGCTGGGAGTGAAAGAGAATGAGAAGAGTTTAGTAAGGAGAAAGGACAATAAAAGAACGGGTTTCAGGAAGACAGACAATGGCGATAATACCACTAAGACGCAATGGGTTACTGGGAGTGAAAGAGAATGAGAAGAGTTTAGTAAGGAGAAAGGACAATAAAAGAACGGGTTTCAGGAAGACAGACGATGGCGATAATACCACTAAGACGCAATGGGTTACTGGGAGTGAAAGAGAATGAGAAGAGTTTAGTAAGGAGAAAGGACAATAAAAGAACGGGTTTCAGGAAGACAGACGATGGCGATAATACCACTAAGACGCAATGGGTTACTGGGAGTGAAAGAGAATGAGAAGAGTTTAGTAAGGAGAAAGGACAATAAAAGAACGGGTTTCATGAAAACAGACGATGGCGATAATACCACTAAGACGCAATGGGTTACTGGGAGTGAAAGAGAATGAGAAGAGTTTAGTAAGGAGAAAGGACAATAAGAGAACGGGTTTCATGAAAACAGACGATGGCGATAATACCACTAAGACGCAATGGGTTACTGGGAGTGAAAGAGAATGAGAAGAGTTTAGTAAGGAGAAAGGACAATAAAAGAACGGGTTTCAGGAAGACAGACGATGGCGATAATACCACTAAGACGCAATGGGTTACTGGGAGTGAAAGAGAATGAGAAGAGTTTAGTAAGGAGAAAGGACAATAAAAGAACGGGTTTCATGAAAACAGACGATGGCGATAATACCACTAAGACGCAATGGGTTACTGGGAGTGAAAGAGAATGAGAAGAGTTTAGTAAGGAGAAAGGACAATAAGAGAACGGGTTTCATGAAAACAGACGATGGCGATAATACCACTAAGACGCAATGGGTTACTGGGAGTGAAAGAGAATGAGAAGAGTTTAGTAAGGAGAAAGGACAATAAGAGAACGGGTTTCATGAAAACAGACGATGGCGATAATACCACTAAGACGCAATGGGTTACTGGGAGTGAAAGAGAATGAGAAGAGTTTAGTAAGGAGAAAGGACAATAAAAGAACGGGTTTCAGGAAGACAGACGATGGCGATAATACCACTAAGACGCAATGGGTTACTGGGAGTGAAAGAGAATGAGAAGAGTTTAGTAAGGAGAAAGGACAATAAAAGAACGGGTTTCATGAAAACAGACGATGGCGATAATACCACTAAGACGCAATGGGTTACTGGGAGTGAAAGAGAATGAGAAGAGTTTAGTAAGGAGAAAGGACAATAAGAGAACGGGTTTCATGAAAACAGACGATGGCGATAATACCACTAAGACGCAATGGGTTACTGGGAGTGAAAGAGAATGAGAAGAGTTTAGTAAGGAGAAAGGACAATAAAAGAACGGGTTTCAGGAAGACAGACGATGGCGATAA
The DNA here is from genome assembly GCA_964036315.1 of Acanthosepion esculentum. Taxonomy (NCBI): domain Eukaryota; kingdom Metazoa; phylum Mollusca; class Cephalopoda; order Sepiida; family Sepiidae; genus Acanthosepion; species Acanthosepion esculentum. Next base: position 127,140,413 of record OZ038478.1, on the reverse strand, counting down.
TACCACTAAGACGCAATGGGTTACTGGGAGTGAAAGAGAATGAGAAGAGTTTAGTAAGGAGAAAGGACAATAAGAGAACGGGTTTCATGAAAACAGACGATGGCGATAATACCACTAAGACGCAATGGGTTACTGGGAGTGAAAGAGAATGAGAAGAGTTTAGTAAGGAGAAAGGACAATAAGAGAACGGGTTTCAGGAAGACAGACGATGGCGATAATACCACTAAGACGCAATGGGTTACTGGGAGTGAAAGAGAATGAGAAGAGTTTAGTAAGGAGAAAGGACAATAAAAGAACGGGTTTCATGAAAACAGACGATGGCGATAATACCACTAAGACGCAATGGGTTACTGGGAGTGAAAGAGAATGAGAAGAGTTTAGTAAGGAGAAAGGACAATAAAAGAACGGGTTTCAGGAAGACAGACGATGGCGATAATACCACTAAGACGCAATGGGTTACTGGGAGTGAAAGAGAATGAGAAGAGTTTAGTAAGGAGAAAGGACAATAAGAGAACGGGTTTCATGAAAACAGACGATGGCGATAATACCACTAAGACGCAATGGGTTACTGGGAGTGAAAGAGAATGAGAAGAGTTTAGTAAGGAGAAAGGACAATAAGAGAACGGGTTTCATGAAAACAGACGATGGCGATAATACCACTAAGACGCAATGGGTTACTGGGAGTGAAAGAGAATGAGAAGAGTTTAGTAAGGAGAAAGGACAATAAGAGAACGGGTTTCATGAAAACAGACGATGGCGATAATACCACTAAGACGCAATGGGTTACTGGGAGTGAAAGAGAATGAGAAGAGTTTAGTAAGGAGAAAGGACAATAAAAGAACGGGTTTCAGGAAGACAGACGATGGCGATAATACCACTAAGACGCAATGGGTTACTGGGAGTGAAAGAGAATAAGAAGAGTTTAGTAAGGAGAAAGGACAATAAAAGAACGGGTTTCATGAAAACAGACGATGGCGATAATACCACTAAGACGCAATGGGTTACTGGGAGTGAAAGAGAATGAGAAGAGTTTAGTAAGGAGAAAGGACAATAAAAGAACGGGTTTCAGGAAGACAGACGATGGCGATAATACCACTAAGACGCAATGGGTTACTGGGAGTGAAAGAGAATGAGAAGAGTTTAGTAAGGAGAAAGGACAATAAAAGAACGGGTTTCAGGAAGACAGACGATGGCGATAATACCACTAAGACGCAATGGGTTACTGGGAGTGAAAGAGAATGAGAAGAGTTTAGTAAGGAGAAAGGACAATAAGAGAACGGGTTTCATGAAAACAGACGATGGCGATAATACCACTAAGACGCAATGGGTTACTGGGAGTGAAAGAGAATGAGAAGAGTTTAGTAAGGAGAAAGGACAATAAAAGAACGGGTTTCAGGAAGACAGACGATGGCGATAATACCACTAAGACGCAATGGGTTACTGGGAGTGAAAGAGAATGAGAAGAGTTTAGTAAGGAGAAAGGACAATAAAAGAACGGGTTTCAGGAAGACAGACGATGGCGATAATACCACTAAGACGCAATGGGTTACTGGGAGTGAAAGAGAATGAGAAGAGTTTAGTAAGGAGAAAGGACAATAAGAGAACGGGTTTCATGAAAACAGACGATGGCGATAATACCACTAAGACGCAATGGGTTACTGGGAGTGAAAGAGAATGAGAAGAGTTTAGTAAGGAGAAAGGACAATAAGAGAACGGGTTTCAGGAAGACAGACGATGGCGATAATACCACTAAGACGCAATGGGTTACTGGGAGTGAAAGAGAATGAGAAGAGTTTAGTAAGGAGAAAGGACAATAAAAGAACGGGTTTCATGAAAACAGACGATGGCGATAATACCACTAAGACGCAATGGGTTACTGGGAGTGAAAGAGAATGAGAAGAGTTTAGTAAGGAGAAAGGACAATAAAAGAACGGGTTTCAGGAAGACAGACGATGGCGATAATACCACTAAGACGCAATGGGTTACTGGGAGTGAAAGAGAATGAGAAGAGTTTAGTAAGGAGAAAGGACAATAAGAGAACGGGTTTCATGAAAACAGACGATGGCGATAATACCACTAAGACGCAATGGGTTACTGGGAGTGAAAGAGAATGAGAAGAGTTTAGTAAGGAGAAAGGACAATAAGAGAACGGGTTTCATGAAAACAGACGATGGCGATAATACCACTAAGACGCAATGGGTTACTGGGAGTGAAAGAGAATGAGAAGAGTTTAGTAAGGAGAAAGGACAATAAAAGAACGGGTTTCAGGAAGACAGACGATGGCGATAATACCACTAAGACGCAATGGGTTACTGGGAGTGAAAGAGAATGAGAAGAGTTTAGTAAGGAGAAAGGACAATAAAAGAACGGGTTTCAGGAAGACAGACGATGGCGATAATACCACTAAGACGCAATGGGTTACTGGGAGTGAAAGAGAATGAGAAGAGTTTAGTAAGGAGAAAGGACAATAAAAGAACGGGTTTCAGGAAGACAGACGATGGCGATAATACCACTAAGACGCAATGGGTTACTGGGAGTGAAAGAGAATGAGAAGAGTTTAGTAAGGAGAAAGGACAATAAAAGAACGGGTTTCATGAAAACAGACGATGGCGATAATACCACTAAGACGCAATGGGTTACTGGGAGTGAAAGAGAATGAGAAGAGTTTAGTAAGGAGAAAGGACAATAAAAGAACGGGTTTCAGGAAGACAGACGATGGCAATAATACCACTAAGACGCAATGGGTTACTGGGAGTGAAAGAGAATGAGAAGAGTTTAATAAGGAGAAAGGACAATAAAAGAACGGGTTTCAGGAAGACAGACGATGGCGATAATACCACTAAGACGCAATGGGTTACTGGGAGTGAAAGAGAATGAGAAGAGTTTAGTAAGGAGAAAGGACAATAAGAGAACGGGTTTCATGAAAACAGACGATGGCGATAATACCACTAAGACGCAATGGGTTACTGGGAGTGAAAGAGAATGAGAAGAGTTTAGTAAGGAGAAAGGACAATAAAAGAACGGGTTTCAGGAAGACAGACGATGGCAATAATACCACTAAGACGCAATGGGTTACTGGGAGTGAAAGAGAATGAGAAGAGTTTAGTAAGGAGAAAGGACAATAAAAGAACGGGTTTCAGGAAGACAGACGATGGCGATAATACCACTAAGACGCAATGGGTTACTGGGAGTGAAAGAGAATGAGAAGAGTTTAGTAAGGAGAAAGGACAATAAAAGAACGGGTTTCAGGAAGACAGACGATGGCAATAATACCACTAAGACGCAATGGGTTACTGGGAGTGAAAGAGAATGAGAAGAGTTTAGTAAGGAGAAAGGACAATAAAAGAACGGGTTTCAGGAAGACAGACGATGGCGATAATACCACTAAGACGCAATGGGTTACTGGGAGTGAAAGAGAATGAGAAGAGTTTAGTAAGGAGAAAGGACAATAAAAGAACGGGTTTCAGGAAGACAGACGATGGCGATAATACCACTAAGACGCAATGGGTTACTGGGAGTGAAAGAGAATGAGAAGAGTTTAGTAAGGAGAAAGGACAATAAAAGAACGGGTTTCAGGAAGACAGACGATGGTGATAATACCACTAAGACGCAATGGGTTACTGGGAGTGAAAGAGAATGAGAAGAGTTTAGTAAGGAGAAAGGACAATAAGAGAACGGGTTTCATGAAAACAGACGATGGCGATAATACCACTAAGACGCAATGGGTTACTGGGAGTGAAAGAGAATGAGAAGAGTTTAGTAAGGAGAAAGGACAATAAAAGAACGGGTTTCAGGAAGACAGACGATGGCGATAATACCACTAAGACGCAATGGGTTACTTGGAGTGAAAGAGAATGAGAAGAGTTTAGTAAGGAGAAAGGACAATAAGAGAACGGGTTTCATGAAAACAGACGATGGCGATAATACCACTAAGACGCAATGGGTTACTGGGAGTGAAAGAGAATGAGAAGAGTTTAGTAAGGAGAAAGGACAATAAGAGAACGGGTTTCATGAAAACAGACGATGGCGATAATACCACTAAGACGCAATGGGTTACTGGGAGTGAAAGAGAATGAGAAGAGTTTAGTAAGGAGAAAGGACAATAAAAGAACGGGTTTCAGGAAGACAGACGATGGCGATAATACCACTAAGACGCAATGGGTTACTGGGAGTGAAAGAGAATGAGAAGAGTTTAGTAAGGAGAAAGGACAATAAAAGAACGGGTTTCATGAAAACAGACGATGGCGATAATACCACTAAGACGCAATGGGTTACTGGGAGTGAAAGAGAATGAGAAGAGTTTAGTAAGGAGAAAGGACAATAAAAGAACGGGTTTCAGGAAGACAGACGATGGCAATAATACCACTAAGACGCAATGGGTTACTCGGAGTGAAAGAGAATGAGAAGAGTTTAGTAAGGAGAAAGGACAATAAAAGAACGGGTTTCAGGAAGACAGACGATGGCAATAATACCACTAAGACGCAATGGGTTACTGGGAGTGAAAGAGAATGAGAAGAGTTTAGTAAGGAGAAAGGACAATAAAAGAATGGGTTTCAGGAAGACAGACGATGGCAATAATACCACTAAGACGCAATGGGTTACTGGGAGTGAAAGAGAATGAGAAGAGTTTAGTAAGGAGAAAGGACAATAAAAGAACGGGTTTCAGGAAGACAGACGATGGCGATAATACCACTAAGACGCAATGGGTTACTGGGAGTGAAAGAGAATGAGAAGAGTTTAGTAAGGAGAAAGGACAATAAGAGAACGGGTTTCATGAAAACAGACGATGGCGATAATACCACTAAGACGCAATCGGTTACTGGGAGTGAAAGAGAATGAGAAGAGTTTAGTAAGGAGAAAGGACAATAAAAGAACGGGTTTCAGGAAGACAGACGATGGCGATAATACCACTAAGACGCAATGGGTTACTGGGAGTGAAAGAGAATGAGAAGAGTTTAGTAAGGAGAAAGGACAATAAAAGAACGGGTTTCAGGAAGACAGACGATGGCGATAATACCACTAAGACGCAATGGGTTACTGGGAGTGAAAGAGAATGAGAAGAGTTTAGTAAGGAGAAAGGACAATAAGAGAACGGGTTTCATGAAAACAGACGATGGCGATAATACCACTAAGACGCAATGGGTTACTGGGAGTGAAAGAGAATGAGAAGAGTTTAGTAAGGAGAAAGGACAATAAGAGAACGGGTTTCAGGAAGACAGACGATGGCGATAATACCACTAAGACGCAATGGGTTAATGGGAGTGAAAGAGAATGAGAAGAGTTTAGTAAGGAGAAAGGACAATAAAAGAACGGGTTTCAGGAAGACAGACGATGGCGATAATACCACTAAGACGCAATGGGTTACTGGGAGTGAAAGAGAATGAGAAGAGTTTAGTAAGGAGAAAGGACAATAAGAGAACGGGTTTCAGGAAGACAGACGATGGCGATAATACCACTAAGACGCAATGGGTTACTGGGAGTGAAAGAGAATGAGAAGAGTTTAGTAAGGAGAAAGGACAATAAGAGAACGGGTTTCAGGAAGACAGACGATGGCGATAATACCACTAAGACGCAATGGGTTACTGGGAGTGAAAGAGAATGAGAAGAGTTTAGTAAGGAGAAATGACAATAAAAGAACGGGTTTCAGGAAGACAGACGATGGCAATAATACCACTAAGACGCAATGGGTTACTGGGAGTGAAAGAGAATGAGAAGAGTTTAATAAGGAGAAAGGACAATAAAAGAACGGGTTTCAGGAAGACAGACGATGGCGATAATACCACTAAGACGCAATGGGTTACTGGGAGTGAAAGAGAATGAGAAGAGTTTAGTAAGGAGAAAGGACAATAAAAGAACGGGTTTCAGGAAGACAGACGATGGCAATAATACCACTAAGACGCAATGGGTTACTGGGAGTGAAAGAGAATGAGAAGAGTTTAGTAAGGAGAAAGGACAATAAAAGAACGGGTTTCAGGAAGACAGACGATGGCGATAATACCACTAAGACGCAATGGGTTACTGGGAGTGAAAGAGAATGAGAAGAGTTTAGTAAGGAGAAAGGACAATAAAAGAACGGGTTTCAGGAAGACAGACGATGGCAATAATACCACTAAGACGCAATGGGTTACTGGGAGTGAAAGAGAATGAGAAGAGTTTAGTAAGGAGAAAGGACAATAAAAGAACGGGTTTCAGGAAGACAGACGATGGCGATAATACCACTAAGACGCAATGGGTTACTGGGAGTGAAAGAGAATGAGAAGAGTTTAGTAAGGAGAAAGGACAATAAAAGAACGGGTTTCAGGAAGACAGACGATGGCGATAATACCACTAAGACGCAATGGGTTACTGGGAGTGAAAGAGAATGAGAAGAGTTTAGTAAGGAGAAAGGACAATAAAAGAACGGGTTTCAGGAAGACAGACGATGGCGATAATACCACTAAGACGCAATGGGTTACTGGGAGTGAAAGAGAATGAGAAGAGTTTAGTAAGGAGAAAGGACAATAAAAGAACGGGTTTCAGGAAGACAGACGATGGCGATAATACCACTAAGACGCAATGGGTTACTGGGAGTGAAAGAGAATGAGAAGAGTTTAGTAAGGAGAAAGGACAATAAAAGAACGGGTTTCAGGAAGACAGACGATGGCGATAATACCACTAAGACGCAATGGGTTACTGGGAGTGAAAGAGAATGAGAAGAGTTCAGTAAGGAGAAAGGACAATAAAAGAACGGGTTTCAGGAAGACAGACGATGGCGATAATACCACTAAGACGCAATGGGTTACTGGGAGTGAAAGAGAATGAGAAGAGTTTAGTAAGGAGAAAGGACAATAAAAGAACGGGTTTCAGGAAGACAGACGATGGCGATAATACCACTAAGACGCAATGGGTTACTGGGAGTGAAAGAGAATGAGAAGAGTTTAGTAAGGAGAAAGGACAATAAAAGAACGGGTTTCAGGAAGACAGACGATGGCGATAATACCACTAAGACGAAATGGGTTACTGGGAGTGAAAGAGAATGAGAAGAGTTTAGTAAGGAGAAAGGACAATAAAAGAACGGGTTTCAGGAAGACAGACGATGGCGATAATACCACTAAGACGCAATGGGTTACTGGGAGTGAAAGAGAATGAGAAGAGTTTAGTAAGGAGAAAGGACAATAAAAGAACGGGTTTCAGGAAGACAGACGATGGCGATAATACCACTAAGACGCAATGGGTTACTGGGAGTGAAAGAGAATGAGAAGAGTTTAGTAAGGAGAAAGGACAATAAAAGAACGGGTTTCAGGAAGACAGACGATGGCGATAATACCACTAAGACGCAATGGGTTACTGGGAGTGAAAGAGAATGAGAAGAGTTCAGTAAGGAGAAAGGACAATAAAAGAACGGGTTTCAGGAAGACAGACGATGGCGATAATACCACTAAGACGCAATGGGTTACTGGGAGTGAAAGAGAATGAGAAGAGTTTAGTAAGGAGAAAGGACAATAAAAGAACGGGTTTCAGGAAGACAGACGATGGCGATAATACCACTAAGACGCAATGGGTTACTGGGAGTGAAAGAGAATGAGAAGAGTTTAGTAAGGAGAAAGGACAATAAAAGAACGGGTTTCAGGAAGACAGACGATGGCGATAATACCACTAAGACGCAATGGGTTACTGGGAGTGAAAGAGAATGAGAAGAGTTTAGTAAGGAGAAAGGACAATAAAAGAACGGGTTTCAGGAAGACAGACGATGGCGATAATACCACTAAGACGCAATGGGTTACTGGGAGTGAAAGAGAATGAGAAGAGTTTAGTAAGGAGAAAGGACAATAAAAGAACGGGTTTCAGGAAGACAGACGATGGCGATAATACCACTAAGACGCAATGGGTTACTGGGAGTGAAAGAGAATGAGAAGAGTTTAGTAAGGAGAAAGGACAATAAAAGAACGGGTTTCAGGAAGACAGACGATGGCGATAATACCACTAAGACGCAATGGGTTACTGGGAGTGAAAGAGAATGAGAAGAGTTTAGTAAGGAGAAAGGACAATAAAAGAACGGGTTTCAGGAAGACAGACGATGGCGATAATACCACTAAGACGCAATGGGTTACTGGGAGTGAAAGAGAATGAGAAGAGTTTAGTAAGGAGAAAGGACAATAAAAGAACGGGTTTCAGGAAGACAGACGATGGCGATAATACCACTAAGACGCAATGGGTTACTGGGAGTGAAAGAGAATGAGAAGAGTTTAGTAAGGAGAAAGGACAATAAAAGAACGGGTTTCAGGAAGACAGACGATGGCGATAATACCACTAAGACGCAATGGGTTACTGGGAGTGAAAGAGAATGAGAAGAGTTTAGTAAGGAGAAAGGACAATAAAAGAACGGGTTTCAGGAAGACAGACGATGGCGATAATACCACTAAGACGCAATGGGTTACTGGGAGTGAAAGAGAATGAGAAGAGTTTAGTAAGGAGAAAGGACAATAAAAGAACGGGTTTCAGGAAGACAGACGATGGCGATAATACCACTAAGACGCAATGGGTTACTGGGAGTGAAAGAGAATGAGAAGAGTTTAGTAAGCAGAAAGGACAATAAAAGAACGGGTTTCAGGAAGACAGACGATGGCGATAATACCACTAAGACGCAATGGGTTACTGGGAGTGAAAGAGAATGAGAAGAGTTTAGTAAGGAGAAAGGACAATAAGAGAACGGGTTTCATGAAAACAGACGATGGCGATAATACCACTAAGACGCAATGGGTTACTGGGAGTGAAAGAGAATGAGAAGAGTTTAGTAAGGAGAAAGGACAATAAGAGAATGGGTTTCAGGAAGACAGACGATGGCGATAATACCACTAAGACGCAATGGGTTACTGGGAGTGAAAGAGAATGAGAAGAGTTTAGTAAGGAGAAAGGACAATAAAAGAACGGGTTTCAGGAAGACAGACGATGGCGATAATACCACTAAGACGCAATGGGTTACTGGGAGTGAAAGAGAATGAGAAGAGTTTAGTAAGGAGAAAGGACAATAAAAGAACGGGTTTCATGAAAACAGACGATGGCGATAATACCACTAAGACGCAATGGGTTACTGGGAGTGAAAGAGAATGAGAAGAGTTTAGTAAGGAGAAAGGACAATAAGAGAACGGGTTTCATGAAAACAGACGATGGCGATAATACCACTAAGACGCAATGGGTTACTGGGAGTGAAAGAGAATGAGAAGAGTTTAGTAAGGAGAAAGGACAATAAGAGAACGGGTTTCATGAAAACAGACGATGGCGATAATACCACTAAGACGCAATGGGTTACTGGGAGTGAAAGAGAATGAGAAGAGTTTAGTAAGGAGAAAGGACAATAAAAGAACGGGTTTCAGGAAGACAGACGATGGCGATAATACCACTAAGACGCAATGGGTTACTGGGAGTGAAAGAGAATGAGAAGAGTTTAGTAAGGAGAAAGGACAATAAAAGAACGGGTTTCATGAAAACAGACGATGGCGATAATACCACTAAGACGCAATGGGTTACTGGGAGTGAAAGAGAATGAGAAGAGTTTAGTAAGGAGAAAGGACAATAAGAGAACGGGTTTCATGAAAACAGACGATGGCGATAATACCACTAAGACGCAATGGGTTACTGGGAGTGAAAGAGAATGAGAAGAGTTTAGTAAGGAGAAAGGACAATAAAAGAACGGGTTTCAGGAAGACAGACGATGGCGATAATACCACTAAGACGCAATGGGTTACTGGGAGTGAAAGAGAATGAGAAGAGTTTAGTAAGGAGAAAGGACAATAAGAGAACGGGTTTCATGAAAACAGACGATGGCGATAATACCACTAAGACGCAATGGGTTACTGGGAGTGAAAGAGAATGAGAAGAGTTTAGTAAGGAGAAAGGACAATAAGAGAACGGGTTTCAGGAAGACAGACGATGGCGATAATACCACTAAGACGCAATGGGTTACTGGGAGTGAAAGAGAATGAGAAGAGTTTAGTAAGGAGAAAGGACAATAAAAGAACGGGTTTCATGAAAACAGACGATGGCGATAATACCACTAAGACGCAATGGGTTACTGGGAGTGAAAGAGAATGAGAAGAGTTTAGTAAGGAGAAAGGACAATAAAAGAACGGGTTTCAGGAAGACAGACGATGGCGATAATACCACTAAGACGCAATGGGTTACTGGGAGTGAAAGAGAATGAGAAGAGTTTAGTAAGGAGAAAGGACAATAAGAGAACGGGTTTCATGAAAACAGACGATGGCGATAATACCACTAAGACGCAATGGGTTACTGGGAGTGAAAGAGAATGAGAAGAGTTTAGTAAGGAGAAAGGACAATAAGAGAACGGGTTTCAGGAAGACAGACGATGGCGATAATACCACTAAGACGCAATGGGTTACTGGGAGTGAAAGAGAATGAGAAGAGTTTAGTAAGGAGAAAGGACAATAAGAGAACGGGTTTCATGAAAACAGACGATGGCGATAATACCACTAAGACGCAATGGGTTACTGGGAGTGAAAGAGAATGAGAAGAGTTTAGTAAGGAGAAAGGACAATAAAAGAACGGGTTTCAGGAAGACAGACGATGGCGATAATACCACTAAGACGCAATGGGTTACTGGGAGTGAAAGAGAATGAGAAGAGTTTAGTAAGGAGAAAGGACAATAAAAGAACGGGTTTCATGAAAACAGACGATGGCGATAATACCACTAAGACGCAATGGGTTACTGGGAGTGAAAGAGAATGAGAAGAGTTTAGTAAGGAGAAAGGACAATAAAAGAACGGGTTTCAGGAAGACAGACGATGGCGATAATACCACTAAGACGCAATGGGTTACTGGGAGTGAAAGAGAATGAGAAGAGTTTAGTAAGGAGAAAGGACAATAAGAGAACGGGTTTCAGGAAGACAGACGATGGCGATAATACCACTAAGACGCAATGGGTTACTGGGAGTGAAAGAGAATGAGAAGAGTTTAGTAAGGAGAAAGGACAATAAAAGAACGGGTTTCAGGAAGACAGACGATGGCGATAATACCACTAAGACGCAATGGGTTACTGGGAGTGAAAGAGAATGAGAAGAGTTTAGTAAGGAGAAAGGACAATAAGAGAACGGGTTTCATGAAAACAGACGATGGCGATAATACCACTAAGACGCAATGGGTTACTGGGAGTGAAAGAGAATGAGAAGAGTTTAGTAAGGAGAAAGGACAATAAGAGAACGGGTTTCATGAAAACAGACGATGGCGATAATACCACTAAGACGCAATGGGTTACTGGGAGTGAAAGAGAATGAGAAGAGTTTAGTAAGGAGAAAGGACAATAAGAGAACGGGTTTCATGAAAACAGACGATGGCGATAATACCACTAAGACGCAATGGGTTACTGGGAGTGAAAGAGAATGAGAAGAGTTTAGTAAGGAGAAAGGACAATAAGAGAACGGGTTTCATGAAAACAGACGATGGCGATAATACCACTAAGACGCAATGGGTTACTGGGAGTGAAAGAGAATGAGAAGAGTTTAGTAAGGAGAAAGGACAATAAGAGAACGGGTTTCATGAAAACAGACGATGGCGATAATACCACTAAGACGCAATGGGTTACTGGGAGTGAAAGAGAATGAGAAGAGTTTAGTAAGGAGAAAGGACAATAAGAGAACGGGTTTCATGAAAACAGACGATGGCGATAATACCACTAAGACGCAATGGGTTACTGGGAGTGAAAGAGAATGAGAAGAGTTTAGTAAGGAGAAAGGACAATAAAAGAACGGGTTTCAGGAAGACAGACGATGGCGATAATACCACTAAGACGCAATGGGTTACTGGGAGTGAAAGAGAATGAGAAGAGTTTAGTAAGGAGAAAGGACAATAAGAGAACGGGTTTCATGAAAACAGACGATGGCGATAATACCACTAAGACGCAATGGGTTACTGGGAGTGAAAGAGAATGAGAAGAGTTTAGTAAGGAGAAAGGACAATAAAAGAACGGGTTTCAGGAAGACAGACGATGGCGATAATACCACTAAGACGCAATGGGTTACTGGGAGTGAAAGAGAATGAGAAGAGTTTAGTAAGGAGAAAGGACAATAAGAGAACGGGTTTCATGAAAACAGACGATGGCGATAATACCACTAAGACGCAATGGGTTACTGGGAGTGAAAGAGAATGAGAAGAGTTTAGTAAGGAGAAAGGACAATAAGAGAACGGGTTTCAGGAAGACAGACGATGGCGATAATACCACTAAGACGCAATGGGTTACTGGGAGTGAAAGAGAATGAGAAGAGTTTAGTAAGGAGAAAGGACAATAAGAGAACGGGTTTCATGAAAACAGACGATGGCGATAATACCACTAAGACGCAATGGGTTACTGGGAGTGAAAGAGAATGAGAAGAGTTTAGTAAGGAGAAAGGACAATAAAAGAACGGGTTTCAGGAAGACAGACGATGGCGATAATACCACTAAGACGCAATGGGTTACTGGGAGTGAAAGAGAATGAGAAGAGTTTAGTAAGGAGAAAGGACAATAAGAGAACGGGTTTCATGAAAACAGACGATGGCGATAATACCACTAAGACGCAATGGGTTACTGGGAGTGAAAGAGAATGAGAAGAGTTTAGTAAGGAGAAAGGACAATAAGAGAACGGGTTTCATGAAAACAGACGATGGCGATAATACCACTAAGACGCAATGGGTTACTGGGAGTGAAAGAGAATGAGAAGAGTTTAGTAAGGAGAAAGGACAATAAAAGAACGGGTTTCAGGAAGACAGACGATGGCGATAATACCACTAAGACGCAATGGGTTACTGGGAGTGAAAGAGAATGAGAAGAGTTTAGTAAGGAGAAAGGACAATAAGAGAACGGGTTTCATGAAAACAGACGATGGCGATAATACCACTAAGACGCAATGGGTTACTGGGAGTGAAAGAGAATGAGAAGAGTTTAGTAAGGAGAAAGGACAATAAGAGAACGGGTTTCATGAAAACAGACGATGGCGATAATACCACTAAGACGCAATGGGTTACTGGGAGTGAAAGAGAATGAGAAGAGTTTAGTAAGGAGAAAGGACAATAAAAGAACGGGTTTCAGGAAGACAGACGATGGCGATAATACCACTAAGACGCAATGGGTTACTGGGAGTGAAAGAGAATGAGAAGAGTTTAGTAAGGAGAAAGGACAATAAGAGAACGGGTTTCATGAAAACAGACGATGGCGATAATACCACTAAGACGCAATGGGTTACTGGGAGTGAAAGAGAATGAGAAGAGTTTAGTAAGGAGAAAGGACAATAAGAGAACGGGTTTCAGGAAGACAGACGATGGCGATAATACCACTAAGACGCAATGGGTTACTGGGAGTGAAAGAGAATGAGAAGAGTTTAGTAAGGAGAAAGGACAATAAGAGAACGGGTTTCAGGAAGACAGACGATGGCGATAATACCACTAAGACGCAATGGGTTACTGGGAGTGAAAGAGAATGAGAAGAGTTTAGTAAGGAGAAAGGACAATAAGAGAACGGGTTTCATGAAAACAGACGATGGCGATAATACCACTAAGACGCAATGGGTTACTGGGAGTGAAAGAGAATGAGAAGAGTTTAGTAAGGAGAAAGGACAATAAGAGAACGGGTTTCATGAAAACAGACGATGGCGATAATACCACTAAGACGCAATGGGTTACTGGGAGTGAAAGAGAATGAGAAGAGTTTAGTGAGGAGAAAGGACAATAAGAGAACGGGTTTCATGAAAACAGACGATGGCGATAATACCACTAAGACGCAATGGGTTACTGGGAGTGAAAGAGAATGAGAAGAGTTTAGTAAGGAGAAAGGACAATAAGAGAACGGGTTTCATGAAAACAGACGATGGCGATAATACCACTAAGACGCAATGGGTTACTGGGAGTGAAAGAGAATGAGAAGAGTTTAGTAAGGAGAAAGGACAATAAGAGAACGGGTTTCATGAAAACAGACGATGGCGATAATACCACTAAGACGCAATGGGTTACTGGGAGTGAAAGAGAATGAGAAGAGTTTAGTAAGGAGAAAGGACAATAAGAGAACGGGTTTCATGAAAACAGACGATGGCGATAATACCACTAAGACGCAATGGGTTACTGGGAGTGAAAGAGAATGAGAAGAGTTTAGTAAGGAGAAAGGACAATAAGAGAACGGGTTTCATGAAGACAGACGATGGCGATAATACCACTAAGACGCAATGGGTTACTGGGAGTGAAAGAGAATGAGAAGAGTTTAGTAAGGAGAAAGGACAATAAGAGAACGGGTTTCATGAAGACAGACGATGGCGATAATACCACTAAGACGCAATGGGTTACTGGGAGTGAAAGAGAATGAGAAGAGTTTAGTAAGGAGAAAGGACAATAAAAGAACGGGTTTCAGGAAGACAGACGATGGCGATAATACCACTAAGACGCAATGGGTTACTGGGAGTGAAAGAGAATGAGAAGAGTTTAGTAAGGAGAAAGGACAATAAGAGAACGGGTTTCATGAAAACAGACGATGGCGATAATACCACTAAGACGCAATGGGTTACTGGGAGTGAAAGAGAATGAGAAGAGTTTAGTAAGGAGAAAGGACAATAAGAGAACGGGTTTCATGAAAACAGACGATGGCGATAATACCACTAAGACGCAATGGGTTACTGGGAGTGAAAGAGAATGAGAAGAGTTTAGTAAGGAGAAAGGACAATAAAAGAACGGGTTTCAGGAAGACAGACGATGGCGATAATACCACTAAGACGCAATGGGTTACTGGGAGTGAAAGAGAATGAGAAGAGTTTAGTAAGGAGAAAGGACAATAAGAGAACGGGTTTCATGAAAACAGACGATGGCGATAATACCACTAAGACGCAATGGGTTACTGGGAGTGAAAGAGAATGAGAAGAGTTTAGTAAGGAGAAAGGACAATAAAAGAACGGGTTTCAGGAAGACAGACGATGGCGATAATACCACTAAGACGCAATGGGTTACTGGGAGTGAAAGAGAATGAGAAGAGTTTAGTAAGGAGAAAGGACAATAAGAGAACGGGTTTCATGAAAACAGACGATGGCGATAATACCACTAAGACGCAATGGGTTACTGGGAGTGAAAGAGAATGAGAAGAGTTTAGTAAGGAGAAAGGACAATAAGAGAACGGGTTTCATGAAAACAGACGATGGCGATAATACCACTAAGACGCAATGGGTTACTGGGAGTGAAAGAGAATGAGAAGAGTTTAGTAAGGAGAAAGGACAATAAAAGAACGGGTTTCAGGAAGACAGACGATGGCGATAATACCACTAAGACGCAATGGGTTACTGGGAGTGAAAGAGAATGAGAAGAGTTTAGTAAGGAGAAAGGACAATAAAAGAACGGGTTTCAGGAAGACAGACGATGGCGATAATACCACTAAGACGCAATGGGTTACTGGGAGTGAAAGAGAATGAGAAGAGTTTAGTAAGGAGAAAGGACAATAAGAGAACGGGTTTCATGAAAACAGACGATGGCGATAATACCACTAAGACGCAATGGGTTACTGGGAGTGAAAGAGAATGAGAAGAGTTTAGTAAGGAGAAAGGACAATAAAAGAACGGGTTTCAGGAAGACAGACGATGGCGATAATACCACTAAGACGCAATGGGTTACTGGGAGTGAAAGAGAATGAGAAGAGTTTAGTAAGGAGAAAGGACAATAAGAGAACGGGTTTCATGAAAACAGACGATGGCGATAATACCACTAAGACGCAATGGGTTACTGGGAGTGAAAGAGAATGAGAAGAGTTTAGTAAGGAGAAAGGACAATAAAAGAACGGGTTTCAGGAAGACAGACGATGGCGATAATACCACTAAGACGCAATGGGTTACTGGGAGTGAAAGAGAATGAGAAGAGTTTAGTAAGGAGAAAGGACAATAAGAGAACGGGTTTCAGGAAGACAGACGATGGCGATAATACCACTAAGACGCAATGGGTTACTGGGAGTGAAAGAGAATGAGAAGAGTTTAGTAAGGAGAAAGGACAATAAGAGAACGGGTTTCATGA
>OZ038478.1:127002523-127124209 GCA_964036315.1 Acanthosepion esculentum | reverse complement strand
AAGACGCAATGGGTTACTGGGAGTGAAAGAGAATGAGAAGAGTTTAGTAAGGAGAAAGGACAATAAGAGAACGGGTTTCATGAAAACAGACGATGGCGATAATACCACTAAGACGCAATGGGTTACTGGGAGTGAAAGAGAATGAGAAGAGTTTAGTAAGGAGAAAGGACAATAAAAGAACGGGTTTCAGGAAGACAGACGATGGCGATAATACCACTAAGACGCAATGGGTTACTGGGAGTGAAAGAGAATGAGAAGAGTTTAGTAAGGAGAAAGGACAATAAGAGAACGGGTTTCATGAAAACAGACGATGGCGATAATACCACTAAGACGCAATGGGTTACTGGGAGTGAAAGAGAATGAGAAGAGTTTAGTAAGGAGAAAGGACAATAAGAGAACGGGTTTCATGAAGACAGACGATGGCGATAATACCACTAAGACGCAATGGGTTACTGGGAGTGAAAGAGAATGAGAAGAGTTTAGTAAGGAGAAAGGACAATAAAAGAACGGGTTTCAGGAAGACAGACGATGGCGATAATACCACTAAGACGCAATGGGTTACTGGGAGTGAAAGAGAATGAGAAGAGTTTAGTAAGGAGAAAGGACAATAAAAGAACGGGTTTCAGGAAGACAGACGATGGCGATAATACCACTAAGACGCAATGGGTTACTGGGAGTGAAAGAGAATGAGAAGAGTTTAGTAAGGAGAAAGGACAATAAGAGAACGGGTTTCAGGAAGACAGACGATGGCGATAATACCACTAAGACGCAATGGGTTACTGGGAGTGAAAGAGAATGAGAAGAGTTTAGTAAGGAGAAAGGACAATAAGAGAACGGGTTTCATGAAGACAGACGATGGCGATAATACCACTAAGACGCAATGGGTTACTGGGAGTGAAAGAGAATGAGAAGAGTTTAGTAAGGAGAAAGGACAATAAGAGAACGGGTTTCATGAAGACAGACGATGGCGATAATACCACTAAGACGCAATGGGTTACTGGGAGTGAAAGAGAATGAGAAGAGTTTAGTAAGGAGAAAGGACAATAAGAGAACGGGTTTCATGAAAACAGACGATGGCGATAATACCACTAAGACGCAATGGGTTACTGGGAGTGAAAGAGAATGAGAAGAGTTTAGTAAGGAGAAAGGACAATAAGAGAACGGGTTTCATGAAAACAGACGATGGCGATAATACCACTAAGACGCAATGGGTTACTGGGAGTGAAAGAGAATGAGAAGAGTTTAGTAAGGAGAAAGGACAATAAAAGAACGGGTTTCAGGAAGACAGACGATGGCGATAATACCACTAAGACGCAATGGGTTACTGGGAGTGAAAGAGAATGAGAAGAGTTTAGTAAGGAGAAAGGACAATAAAAGAACGGGTTTCAGGAAGACAGACGATGGCGATAATACCACTAAGACGCAATGGGTTACTGGGAGTGAAAGAGAATGAGAAGAGTTTAGTAAGGAGAAAGGACAATAAGAGAACGGGTTTCATGAAAACAGACGATGGCGATAATACCACTAAGACGCAATGGGTTACTGGGAGTGAAAGAGAATGAGAAGAGTTTAGTAAGGAGAAAGGACAATAAGAGAACGGGTTTCATGAAAACAGACGATGGCGATAATACCACTAAGACGCAATGGGTTACTGGGAGTGAAAGAGAATGAGAAGAGTTTAGTAAGGAGAAAGGACAATAAAAGAACGGGTTTCAGGAAGACAGACGATGGCGATAATACCACTAAGACGCAATGGGTTACTGGGAGTGAAAGAGAATGAGAAGAGTTTAGTAAGGAGAAAGGACAATAAGAGAACGGGTTTCATGAAAACAGACGATGGCGATAATACCACTAAGACGCAATGGGTTACTGGGAGTGAAAGAGAATGAGAAGAGTTTAGTAAGGAGAAAGGACAATAAGAGAACGGGTTTCATGAAAACAGACGATGGCGATAATACCACTAAGACGCAATGGGTTACTGGGAGTGAAAGAGAATGAGAAGAGTTTAGTAAGGAGAAAGGACAATAAGAGAACGGGTTTCATGAAAACAGACGATGGCGATAATACCACTAAGACGCAATGGGTTACTGGGAGTGAAAGAGAATGAGAAGAGTTTAGTAAGGAGAAAGGACAATAAAAGAACGGGTTTCAGGAAGACAGACGATGGCGATAATACCACTAAGACGCAATGGGTTACTGGGAGTGAAAGAGAATGAGAAGAGTTTAGTAAGGAGAAAGGACAATAAGAGAACGGGTTTTCATGAAAACAGACGATGGCGATAATACCACTAAGACGCAATGGGTTACTGGGAGTGGAAAGAGAATGAGAAGAGTTTAGTAAGGAGAAAGGACAATAAGAGAACGGGTTTCATGAAAACAGACGATGGCGATAATACCACTAAGACGCAATGGGTTACTGGGAGTGAAAGAGAATGAGAAGAGTTTAGTAAGGAGAAAGGACAATAAAAGAACGGGTTTCAGGAAGACAGACGATGGCGATAATACCACTAAGACGCAATGGGTTACTGGGAGTGAAAGAGAATGAGAAGAGTTTAGTAAGGAGAAAGGACAATAAAAGAACGGGTTTCAGGAAGACAGACGATGGCGATAATACCACTAAGACGCAATGGGTTACTGGGAGTGAAAGAGAATGAGAAGAGTTTAGTAAGGAGAAAGGACAATAAAAGAACGGGTTTCAGGAAGACAGACGATGGCGATAATACCACTAAGACGCAATGGGTTACTGGGAGTGAAAGAGAATGAGAAGAGTTTAGTAAGGAGAAAGGACAATAAGAGAACGGGTTTCATGAAAACAGACGATGGCGATAATACCACTAAGACGCAATGGGTTACTGGGAGTGAAAGAGAATGAGAAGAGTTTAGTAAGGAGAAAGGACAATAAGAGAACGGGTTTCATGAAAACAGACGATGGCGATAATACCACTAAGACGCAATGGGTTACTGGGAGTGAAAGAGAATGAGAAGAGTTTAGTAAGGAGAAAGGACAATAAAAGAACGGGTTTCAGGAAGACAGACGATGGCGATAATACCACTAAGACGCAATGGGTTACTGGGAGTGAAAGAGAATGAGAAGAGTTTAGTAAGGAGAAAGGACAATAAGAGAACGGGTTTCATGAAAACAGACGATGGCGATAATACCACTAAGACGCAATGGGTTACTGGGAGTGAAAGAGAATGAGAAGAGTTTAGTAAGGAGAAAGGACAATAAGAGAACGGGTTTCATGAAAACAGACGATGGCGATAATACCACTAAGACAGAACGGGTTTCAGGAAGACAGATAATACCACTAAGACGCAATGGGTTACTGGGAGTGAAAGAGAATGAGAAGAGTTTAGTAAGGAGAAAGGACAATAAGAGAACGGGTTTCAGGAAGACAGACGATGGCGATAATACCACTAAGACGCAATGGGTTACTGGGAGTGAAAGAGAGTCAGAAGAGTTTAGTAAGGAGAAAGGACAATAAAAGAACGGGTTTCAGGAAGACAGACGATGGCGATAATACCACTAAGACGCAATGGGTTACTGGGAGTGAAAGAGAATGAGAAGAGTTTAGTAAGGAGAAAGGACAATAAGAGAACGGGTTTCATGAAAACAGACGATGGCGATAATACCACTAAGACGCAATGGGTTACTGGGAGTGAAAGAGAATGAGAAGAGTTTAGTAAGGAGAAAGGACAATAAAAGAACGGGTTTCAGGAAGACAGACGATGGCGATAATACCACTAAGACGCAATGGGTTACTGGGAGTGAAAGAGAATGAGAAGAGTTTAGTAAGGAGAAAGGACAATAAGAGAACGGGTTTCATGAAAACAGACGATGGCGATAATACCACTAAGACGCAATGGGTTACTGGGAGTGAAAGAGAATGAGAAGAGTTTAGTAAGGAGAAAGGACAATAAGAGAACGGGTTTCATGAAAACAGAAGATGGCGATAATACCACTAAGACGCAATGGGTTACTGGGAGTGAAAGAGAATGAGAAGAGTTTAGTAAGGAGAAAGGACAATAAAAGAACGGGTTTCAGGAAGACAGACGATGGCGATAATACCACTAAGACGCAATGGGTTACTGGGAGTGAAAGAGAATGAGAAGAGTTTAGTAAGGAGAAAGGACAATAAGAGAACGGGTTTCATGAAAACAGACGATGGCGATAATACCACTAAGACGCAATGGGTTACTGGGAGTGAAAGAGAATGAGAAGAGTTTAGTAAGGAGAAAGGACAATAAAAGAACGGGTTTCAGGAAGACAGACGATGGCGATAATACCACTAAGACGCAATGGGTTACTGGGAGTGAAAGAGAATGAGAAGAGTTTAGTAAGGAGAAAGGACAATAAAAGAACGGGTTTCAGGAAGACAGACGATGGCGATAATACCACTAAGACGCAATGGGTTACTGGGAGTGAAAGAGAATGAGAAGAGTTTAGTAAGGAGAAAGGACAATAAGAGAACGGGTTTCAGGAAGACAGACGATGGCGATAATACCACTAAGACGCAATGGGTTACTGGGAGTGAAAGAGAATGAGAAGAGTTTAGTAAGGAGAAAGGACAATAAAAGAACGGGTTTCAGGAAGACAGACGATGGCGATAATACCACTAAGACGCAATGGGTTACTGGGAGTGAAAGAGAATGAGAAGAGTTTAGTAAGGAGAAAGGACAATAAAAGAACGGGTTTCAGGAAGACAGACGATGGCGATAATACCACTAAGACGCAATGGGTTACTGGGAGTGAAAGAGAATGAGAAGAGTTTAGTAAGGAGAAAGGACAATAAAAGAACGGGTTTCAGGAAGACAGACGATGGCGATAATACCACTAAGACGCAATGGGTTACTGGGAGTGAAAGAGAATGAGAAGAGTTTAGTAAGGAGAAAGGACAATAAGAGAACGGGTTTCATTGAAAACAGACGATGGCGATAATACCACTAAGACGCAATGGGTTACTGGGAGTGAAAGAGAATGAGAAGAGTTTAGTAAGGAGAAAGGACAATAAAAGTACGGGTTTCAGGAAGACAGACGATGGCGATAATACCACTAAGACGCAATGGGTTACTGGGAGTGAAAGAGAATGAGAAGAGTTTAGTAAGGAGAAAGGACAATAAAAGAACGGGTTTCAGGAAGACAGACGATGGCGATAATACCACTAAGACGCAATGGGTTACTGGGAGTGAAAGAGAATGAGAAGAGTTTAGTAAGGAGAAAGGACAATAAAAGTACGGGTTTCAGGAAGACAGACGATGGCGATAATACCACTAAGACGCAATGGGTTACTGGGAGTGAAAGAGAATGAGAAGAGTTTAGTAAGGAGAAAGGACAATAAAAGTACGGGTTTCAGGAAGACAGACGATGGCGATAATACCACTAAGACGCAATGGGTTACTGGGAGTGAAAGAGAATGAGAAGAGTTTAGTAAGGAGAAAGGACAATAAGAGAACGGGTTTCAGGAAGACAGACGATGGCGATAATACCACTAAGACGCAATGGGTTACTGGAGTGAAAGAGAATGAGAAGAGTTTAGTAAGGAGAAAGGACAATAAAAGAACGGGTTTCAGGAAGACAGACGATGGCGATAATACCACTAAGACGCAATGGGTTACTGGGAGTGAAAGAGAATGAGAAGAGTTTAGTAAGGGCGATAATACCACTAAGACGCAATGGGTTACTGGGAGTGAAAGAGAATGAGAAGAGTTTAGTAAGGAGAAAGGACAATAAAAGTACGGGTTTCAGGAAGACAGACGATGGCGATAATACCACTAAGACGCAATGGGTTACTGGGAGTGAAAGAGAATGAGAAGAGTTTAGTAAGGAGAAAGGACAATAAAAGAACCGGTTTCAGGAAGACAGACGATGGCAATAATACCACTAAGACGCAATGGGTTACTGGGAGTGAAAGAGAATGAGAAGAGTTTAGTAAGGAGAAAGGACAATAAAAGAACGGGTTTCAGGAAGACAGACGATGGCGATAATACCACTAAGACGCAATGGGTTACTGGGAGTGAAAGAGAATGAGAAGAGTTTAGTAAGGAGAAAGGACAATAAAAGTACGGGTTTCAGGAAGACAGACGATGGCGATAATACCACTAAGACGCAATGGGTTACTGGGAGTGAAAGAGAATGAGAAGAGTTTAGTAAGGAGAAAGGACAATAAAAGAACCGGTTTCAGGAAGACAGACGATGGCAATAATACCACTAAGACGCAATGGGTTACTGGGAGTGAAAGAGAATGAGAAGAGTTTAGTAAGGAGAAAGGACAATAAAAGAACGGGTTTCAGGAAGACAGACGATGGCGATAATACCACTAAGACGCAATGGGTTACTGGGAGTGAAAGAGAATGAGAAGAGTTTAGTAAGGAGAAAGGACAATAAAAGTACGGGTTTCAGGAAGACAGACGATGGCGATAATACCACTAAGACGCAATGGGTTACTGGGAGTGAAAGAGAATGAGAAGAGTTTAGTAAGGAGAAAGGACAATAAAAGTACGGGTTTCAGGAAGACAGACGATGGCGATAATACCACTAAGACGCAATGGGTTACTGGGAGTGAAAGAGAATGAGAAGAGTTTAGTAAGGAGAAAGGACAATAAAAGTACGGGTTTCAGGAAGACAGACGATGGCGATAATACCACTAAGACGCAATGGGTTACTGGGAGTGAAAGAGAATGAGAAGAGTTTAGTAAGGAGAAAGGACAATAAAAGTACGGGTTTCAGGAAGACAGACGATGGCGATAATACCACTAAGACGCAATGGGTTACTGGGAGTGAAAGAGAATGAGAAGAGTTTAGTAAGGAGAAAGGACAATAAAAGAACGGGTTTCAGGAAGACAGACGATGGCAATAATACCACTAAGACGCAATGGGTTACTGGGAGTGAAAGAGAATGAGAAGAGTTTAGTAAGGAGAAAGGACAATAAAAGAACGGGTTTCAGGAAGACAGACGATGGCGATAATACCACTAAGACGCAATGGGTTACTGGGAGTGAAAGAGAATGAGAAGAGTTTAGTAAGGAGAAAGGACAATAAAAGTACGGGTTTCAGGAAGACAGACGATGGCGATAATACCACTAAGACGCAATGGGTTACTGGGAGTGAAAGAGAATGAGAAGAGTTTAGTAAGGAGAAAGGACAATAAAAGAACCGGGTTTCAGGAAGACAGACGATGGCAATAATACCACTAAGACGCAATGGGTTACTGGGAGTGAAAGAGAATGAGAAGAGTTTAGTAAGGAGAAAGGACAATAAAAGAACGGGTTTCAGGAAGACAGACGATGGCGATAATACCACTAAGACGCAATGGGTTACTGGGAGTGAAAGAGAATGAGAAGAGTTTAGTAAGGAGAAAGGACAATAAAAGTACGGGTTTCAGGAAGACAGACGATGGCGATAATACCACTAAGACGCAATGGGTTACTGGGAGTGAAAGAGAATGAGAAGAGTTTAGTAAGGAGAAAGGACAATAAAAGAACCGGTTTCAGGAAGACAGACGATGGCAATAATACCACTAAGACGCAATGGGTTACTGGGAGTGAAAGAGAATGAGAAGAGTTTAGTAAGGAGAAAGGACAATAAAAGAACGGGTTTCAGGAAGACAGACGATGGCGATAATACCACTAAGACGCAATGGGTTACTGGGAGTGAAAGAGAATGAGAAGAGTTTAGTAAGGAGAAAGGACAATAAAAGTACGGGTTTCAGGAAGACAGACGATGGCGATAATACCACTAAGACGCAATGGGTTACTGGGAGTGAAAGAGAATGAGAAGAGTTTAGTAAGGAGAAAGGACAATAAAAGAACCGGTTTCAGGAAGACAGACGATGGCAATAATACCACTAAGACGCAATGGGTTACTGGGAGTGAAAGAGAATGAGAAGAGTTTAGTAAGGAGAAAGGACAATAAAAGAACGGGTTTCAGGAAGACAGACGATGGCGATAATACCACTAAGACGCAATGGGTTACTGGGAGTGAAAGAGAATGAGAAGAGTTTAGTAAGGAGAAAGGACAATAAAAGTACGGGTTTCAGGAAGACAGACGATGGCGATAATACCACTAAGACGCAATGGGTTACTGGGAGTGAAAGAGAATGAGAAGAGTTTAGTAAGGAGAAAGGACAATAAAAGAACCGGTTTCAGGAAGACAGACGATGGCAATAATACCACTAAGACGCAATGGGTTACTGGGAGTGAAAGAGAATGAGAAGAGTTTAGTAAGGAGAAAGGACAATAAAAGAACGGGTTTCAGGAAGACAGACGATGGCGATAATACCACTAAGACGCAATGGGTTACTGGGAGTGAAAGAGAATGAGAAGAGTTTAGTAAGGAGAAAGGACAATAAAAGTACGGGTTTCAGGAAGACAGACGATGGCGATAATACCACTAAGACGCAATGGGTTACTGGGAGTGAAAGAGAATGAGAAGAGTTTAGTAAGGAGAAAGGACAATAAAAGAACCGGTTTCAGGAAGACAGACGATGGCAATAATACCACTAAGACGCAATGGGTTACTGGGAGTGAAAGAGAATGAGAAGAGTTTAGTAAGGAGAAAGGACAATAAAAGAACGGGTTTCAGGAAGGACAGACGATGGCGATAATACCACTAAGACGCAATGGGTTACTGGGAGTGAAAGAGAATGAGAAGAGTTTAGTAAGGAGAAAGGACAATAAAAGTACGGGTTTCAGGAAGACAGACGATGGCGATAATACCACTAAGACGCAATGGGTTACTGGGAGTGAAAGAGAATGAGAAGAGTTTAGTAAGGAGAAAGGACAATAAAAGTACGGGTTTCAGGAAGACAGACGATGGCGATAATACCACTAAGACGCAATGGGTTACTGGGAGTGAAAGAGAATGAGAAGAGTTTAGTAAGGAGAAAGGACAATAAAAGTACGGGTTTCAGGAAGACAGACGATGGCGATAATACCACTAAGACGCAATGGGTTACTGGGAGTGAAAGAGAATGAGAAGAGTTTAGTAAGGAGAAAGGACAATAAAAGAACGGGTTTCAGGAAGACAGACGATGGCGATAATACCACTAAGACGCAATGGGTTACTGGGAGTGAAAGAGAATGAGAAGAGTTTAGTAAGGAGAAAGGACAATAAAAGTACGGGTTTCAGGAAGACAGACGATGGCGATAATACCACTAAGACGCAATGGGTTACTGGGAGTGAAAGAGAATGAGAAGAGTTTAGTAAGGAGAAAGGACAATAAGAGAACGGGTTTCATGAAAACAGACGATGGCGATAATACCACTAAGACGCAATGGGTTACTGGGAGTGAAAGAGAATGAGAAGAGTTTAGTAAGGAGAAAGGACAATAAAAGTACGGGTTTCAGGAAGACAGACGATGGCGATAATACCACTAAGACGCAATGGGTTACTGGGAGTGAAAGAGAATCAGAAGAGTTTAGTAAGGAGAAAGGACAATAAAAGAACGGGTTTCAGGGAGACAGACGATGGCGATAATACCACTAAGACGCAATGGGTTACTGGGAGTGAAAGAGAATGAGAAGAGTTTAGTAAGGAGAAAGGACAATAAAAGTACAGGTTTCAGGAAGACAGACGATGGCGATAATACCACTAAGACGCAATGGGTTACTGGGAGTGAAAGAGAATGAGAAGAGTTTAGTAAGGAGAAAGGACAATAAAAGAACCGGTTTCAGGAAGACAGACGATGGCAATAATACCACTAAGACGCAATGGGTTACTGGGAGTGAAAGAGAATGAGAAGAGTTTAGTAAGGAGAAAGGACAATAAAAGTACGGGTTTCAGGAAGACAGACGATGGCGATAATACCACTAAGACGCAATCGGTTACTGGGAGTGAAAGAGAATGAGAAGAGTTTAGTATGGAGAAAGGACAATAAGAGAACGGGTTTCAGGAAGACAGACGATGGCAATAATACCACTAAGACGCAATGGGTTACTGGGAGTGAAAGAGAATGAGAAGAGTTTAGTAAGGAGAAAGGACAATAAAAGTACGGGTTTCAGGAAGACAGACGATGGCGATAATACCACTAAGACGCAATGGGTTACTGGGAGTGAAAGAGAATGAGAAGAGTTTAGTAAGGAGAAAGGACAATAAAAGAACGGGTTTCATGAAAACAGACGATGGCGATAATACCACTAAGACGCAATGGGTTACTGGGAGTGAAAGAGAATGAGAAGAGTTTAGTAAGGAGAAAGGACAATAAAAGAACCGGTTTCAGGAAGACAGACGATGGCAATAATACCACTAAGACGCAATGGGTTACTGGGAGTGAAAGAGAATGAGAAGAGTTTAGTAAGGAGAAAGGACAATAAAAGTACGGGTTTCAGGAAGACAGACGATGGCGATAATACCACTAAGACGCAATGGGTTACTGGGAGTGAAAGAGAATGAGAAGAGTTTAGTAAGGAGAAAGGACAATAAAAGAACCGGTTTCAGGAAGACAGACGATGGCAATAATACCACTAAGACGCAATGGGTTACTGGGAGTGAAAGAGAATGAGAAGAGTTTAGTAAGGAGAAAGGACAATAAAAGTACGGGTTTCAGGAAGACAGACGATGGCGATAATACCACTAAGACGCAATGGGTTACTGGGAGTGAAAGAGAATGAGAAGAGTTTAGTAAGGAGAAAGGACAATAAAAGAACGGGTTTCAGGAAGACAGACGATGGCGATAATACCACTAAGACGCAATGGGTTACTGGGAGTGAAAGAGAATGAGAAGAGTTTAGTAAGGAGAAAGGACAATAAAAGTACGGGTTTCAGGAAGACAGACGATGGCGATAATACCACTAAGACGCAATGGGTTACTGGGAGTGAAAGAGAATGAGAAGAGTTTAGTAAGGAGAAAGGACAATAAAAGAACCGGTTTCAGGAAGACAGACGATGGCAATAATACCACTAAGACGCAATGGGTTACTGGGAGTGAAAGAGAATGAGAAGAGTTTAGTAAGGAGAAAGGACAATAAGAGAACGGGTTTCATGAAAACAGACGATGGCGATAATACCACTAAGACGCAATCGGTTACTGGGAGTGAAAGAGAATGAGAAGAGTTTAGTAAGGAGAAAGGACAATAAGAGAACGGGTTTCATGAAAACAGACGATGGCGATAATACCACTAAGACGCAATGGGTTACTGGGAGTGAAAGAGAATGAGAAGAGTTTAGTAAGGAGAAAGGACAATAAAAGAACGAGTTTCAGGAAGACAGACGATGGCGATAATACCACTAAGACGCAATGGGTTACTGGGAGTGAAAGAGAATGAGAAGAGTTTAGTAAGGAGAAAGGACAATAAGAGAACGGGTTTCATGAAAACAGACGATGGCGATAATACCACTAAGACGCAATGGGTTACTGGGAGTGAAAGAGAATGAGAAGAGTTTAGTAAGGAGAAAGGACAATAAAGGTACGGGTTTCAGGAAGACAGACGATGGCGATAATACCACTAAGACGCAATGGGTTACTGGGAGTGAAAGAGAATGAGAAGAGTTTAGTAAGGAGAAAGGACAATAAAAGAACCGGTTTCAGGAAGACAGACGATGGCAATAATACCACTAAGACGCAATGGGTTACTGGGAGTGAAAGAGAATGAGAAGAGTTTAGTAAGGAGAAAGGACAATAAAAGAACGGGTTTCAGGAAGACAGACGATGGCGATAATACCACTAAGACGCAATGGGTTACTGGGAGTGAAAGAGAATGAGAAGAGTTTAGTAAGGAGAAAGGACAATAAGAGAACGGGTTTCATGAAAACAGACGATGGCGATAATACCACTAAGACGCAATGGGTTACTGGGAGTGAAAGAGAATGAGAAGAGTTTAGTAAGGAGAAAGGACAATAAAAGAACGGGTTTCAGGAAGACAGACGATGGCGATAATACCACTAAGACGCAATGGGTTACTGGGAGTGAAAGAGAATGAGAAGAGTTTAGTAAGGAGAAAGGACAATAAAAGAACGGGTTTCAGGAAGACAGACGATGGCGATAATACCACTAAGACGCAATGGGTTACTGGGAGTGAAAGAGAATGAGAAGAGTTTAGTAAGGAGAAAGGACAATAAAAGAACGGGTTTCAGGAAGACAGACGATGGCGATAATACCACTAAGACGCAATGGGTTACTGGGAGTGAAAGAGAATGAGAAGAGTTTAGTAAGGAGAAAGGACAATAAGAGAACGGGTTTCATGAAAACAGACGATGGCGATAATACCACTAAGACGCAATGGGTTACTGGGAGTGAAAGAGAATGAGAAGAGTTTAGTAAGGAGAAAGGACAATAAGAGAACGGGTTTCATGAAAACAGACGATGGCGATAATACCACTAAGACGCAATGGGTTACTGGGAGTGAAAGAGAATGAGAAGAGTTTAGTAAGGAGAAAGGACAATAAAAGAACGGGTTTCAGGAAGACAGACGATGGCGATAATACCACTAAGACGCAATGGGTTACTGGGAGTGAAAGAGAATGAGAAGAGTTTAGTAAGGAGAAAGGACAATAAAAGAACGGGTTTCAGGAAGACAGACGATGGCAATAATACCACTAAGACGCAATGGGTTACTGGGAGTGAAAGAGAATGAGAAGAGTTTAGTAAGGAGAAAGGACAATAAAAGAACGGGTTTCAGGAAGACAGACGATGGCGATAATACCACTAAGACGCAATGGGTTACTGGGAGTGAAAGAGAATGAGAAGAGTTTAGTAAGGAGAAAGGACAATAAAAGAATGGGTTTCAGGAAGACAGACGATGGCGATAATACCACTAAGACGCAATGGGTTACTGGGAGTGAAAGAGAATGAGAAGAGATTAGTAAGGAGAAAGGACAATAAAAGAACGGGTTTCAGGAAGACAGACGATGGCGATAATACCACTAAGACGCAATGGGTTACTGGGAGTGAAAGAGAATGAGAAGAGTTTAGTAAGGAGAAAGGACAATAAGAGAACGGGTTTCATGAAAACAGACGATGGCGATAATACCACTAAGACGCAATGGGTTACTGGGAGTGAAAGAGAATGAGAAGAGTTTAGTAAGGAGAAAGGACAATAAGAGAACGGGTTTCAGGAAGACAGACGATGGCGATAATACCACTAAGACGCAATGGGTTACTGGGAGTGAAAGAGAATGAGAAGAGTTTAGTAAGGAGAAAGGACAATAAGAGAACGGGTTTCAGGAAGACAGACAATGGCGATAATACCACTAAGACGCAATGGGTTACTGGGAGTGAAAGAGAATGAGAAGAGTTTAGTAAGGAGAAAGGACAATAAGAGAACGGGTTTCAGGAAGACAGACGATGGCGATAATACCACTAAGACGCAATGGGTTACTGGGAGTGAAAGAGAATGAGAAGAGTTTAGTAAGGAGAAAGGACAATAAAAGAATGGGTTTCATGAAAACAGACGATGGCGATAATACCACTAAGACGCAATGGGTTACTGGGAGTGAAAGAGAATGAGAAGAGTTTAGTAAGGAGAAAGGACAATAAGAGAACGGGTTTCATGAAAACAGACGATGGCGATAATACCACTAAGACGCAATCGGTTACTGGGAGTGAAAGAGAATGAGAAGAGTTTAGTAAGGACAAAGGACAATAAGAGAACGGGTTTCAGGAAGACAGACGATGGCGATAATACCACTAAGACGCAATGGGTTACTGGGAGTGAAAGAGAATGAGAAGAGTTTAGTAAGGAGAAAGGACAATAAAAGGACGGGTTTCAGGAAGACAGACGATGGCGATAATACCACTAAGACGCAATGGGTTACTGGGAGTGAAAGAGAATGAGAAGAGTTTAGTAAGGAGAAAGGACAATAAGAGAACGGGTTTCATGAAAACAGACGATGGCGATAATACCACTAAGACGCAATGGGTTACTGGGAGTGAAAGAGAATGAGAAGAGTTTAGTAAGGAGAAAGGACAATAAAAGAACGGGTTTCAGGAAGACAGACGATGGCGATAATACCACTAAGACGCAATGGGTTACTGGGAGTGAAAGAGAATGAGAAGAGTTTAGTAAGGAGAAAGGACAATAAGAGAACGGGTTTCATGAAAACAGACGATGGCGATAATACCACTAAGACGCAATCGGTTACTGGGAGTGAAAGAGAATGAGAAGAGTTTAGTAAGGAGAAAGGACAATAAAAGAACGGGTTTCATGAAAACAGACGATGGCGATAATACCACTAAGACGCAATGGGTTACTGGGAGTGAAAGAGAATGAGAAGAGTTTAGTAAGGAGAAAGGACAATAAAAGAACGGGTTTCAGGAAGACAGACGATGGCGATAATACCACTAAGACGCAATGGGTTACTGGGAGTGAAAGAGAATGAGAAGAGTTTAGTAAGGAGAAAGGACAATAAAAGAACGGGTTTCAGGAAGACAGACGATGGCAATAATACCACTAAGACGCAATGGGTTACTGGGAGTGAAAGAGAATGAGAAGAGTTTAGTAAGGAGAAAGGACAATAAAAGAACGGGTTTCAGGAAGACAGACGATGGCGATAATACCACTAAGACGCAATGGGTTACTGGGAGTGAAAGAGAATGAGAAGAGTTTAGTAAGGAGAAAGGACAATAAAAGAATGGGTTTCAGGAAGACAGACGATGGCGATAATACCACTAAGACGCAATGGGTTACTGGGAGTGAAAGAGAATGAGAAGAGATTAGTAAGGAGAAAGGACAATAAAAGAACGGGTTTCAGGAAGACAGACGATGGCGATAATACCACTAAGACGCAATGGGTTACTGGGAGTGAAAGAGAATGAGAAGAGTTTAGTAAGGAGAAAGGACAATAAGAGAACGGGTTTCATGAAAACAGACGATGGCGATAATACCACTAAGACGCAATGGGTTACTGGGAGTGAAAGAGAATGAGAAGAGTTTAGTAAGGAGAAAGGACAATAAGAGAACGGGTTTCAGGAAGACAGACGATGGCGATAATACCACTAAGACGCAATGGGTTACTGGGAGTGAAAGAGAATGAGAAGAGTTTAGTAAGGAGAAAGGACAATAAGAGAACGGGTTTCAGGAAGACAGACAATGGCGATAATACCACTAAGACGCAATGGGTTACTGGGAGTGAAAGAGAATGAGAAGAGTTTAGTAAGGAGAAAGGACAATAAGAGAACGGGTTTCAGGAAGACAGACGATGGCGATAATACCACTAAGACGCAATGGGTTACTGGGAGTGAAAGAGAATGAGAAGAGTTTAGTAAGGAGAAAGGACAATAAAAGAATGGGTTTCATGAAAACAGACGATGGCGATAATACCACTAAGACGCAATGGGTTACTGGGAGTGAAAGAGAATGAGAAGAGTTTAGTAAGGAGAAAGGACAATAAGAGAACGGGTTTCATGAAAACAGACGATGGCGATAATACCACTAAGACGCAATCGGTTACTGGGAGTGAAAGAGAATGAGAAGAGTTTAGTAAGGACAAAGGACAATAAGAGAACGGGTTTCAGGAAGACAGACGATGGCGATAATACCACTAAGACGCAATGGGTTACTGGGAGTGAAAGAGAATGAGAAGAGTTTAGTAAGGAGAAAGGACAATAAAAGGACGGGTTTCAGGAAGACAGACGATGGCGATAATACCACTAAGACGCAATGGGTTACTGGGAGTGAAAGAGAATGAGAAGAGTTTAGTAAGGAGAAAGGACAATAAGAGAACGGGTTTCATGAAAACAGACGATGGCGATAATACCACTAAGACGCAATGGGTTACTGGGAGTGAAAGAGAATGAGAAGAGTTTAGTAAGGAGAAAGGACAATAAAAGAACGGGTTTCAGGAAGACAGACGATGGCGATAATACCACTAAGACGCAATGGGTTACTGGGAGTGAAAGAGAATGAGAAGAGTTTAGTAAGGAGAAAGGACAATAAGAGAACGGGTTTCATGAAAACAGACGATGGCGATAATACCACTAAGACGCAATCGGTTACTGGGAGTGAAAGAGAATGAGAAGAGTTTAGTAAGGAGAAAGGACAATAAAAGAACGGGTTTCATGAAAACAGACGATGGCGATAATACCACTAAGACGCAATGGGTTACTGGGAGTGAAAGAGAATGAGAAGAGTTTAGTAAGGAGAAAGGACAATAAAAGAACGGGTTTCAGGAAGACAGACGATGGCGATAATACCACTAAGACGCAATGGGTTACTGGGAGTGAAAGAGAATGAGAAGAGTTTAGTAAGGAGAAAGGACAATAAGAGAACGGGTTTCATGAAAACAGACGATGGCGATAATACCACTAAGACGCAATGGGTTACTGGGAGTGAAAGAGAATGAGAAGAGTTTAGTAAGGAGAAAGGACAATAAGAGAACGGGTTTCATGAAAACAGACGATGGCGATAATACCACTA
This sequence comes from Acanthosepion esculentum, assembly GCA_964036315.1. NCBI lineage: Eukaryota > Metazoa > Mollusca > Cephalopoda > Sepiida > Sepiidae > Acanthosepion > Acanthosepion esculentum. The sequence goes on along the minus strand of OZ038478.1, from coordinate 127,107,859 downwards.
AGACGCAATCGGTTACTGGGAGTGAAAGAGAATGAGAAGAGTTTAGTAAGGAGAAAGGACAATAAAAGAATGGGTTTCATGAAAACAGACGATGGCGATAATACCACTAAGACGCAATGGGTTACTGGGAGTGAAAGAGAATGAGAAGAGTTTAGTAAGGAGAAAGGACAATAAGAGAACGGGTTTCATGAAAACAGACGATGGCGATAATACCACTAAGACGCAATGGGTTACTGGGAGTGAAAGAGAATGAGAAGAGTTTAGTAAGGAGAAAGGACAATAAGAGAACGGGTTTCATGAAAACAGACGATGGCGATAATACCACTAAGACGCAATCGGTTACTGGGAGTGAAAGAGAATGAGAAGAGTTTAGTAAGGAGAAAGGACAATAAAAGAACGGGTTTCATGAAAACAGACGATGGCGATAATACCACTAAGACGCAATGGGTTACTGGGAGTGAAAGAGAATGAGAAGAGTTTAGTAAGGAGAAAGGACAATAAGAGAACGGGTTTCATGAAAACAGACGATGGCGATAATACCACTAAGACGCAATGGGTTACTGGGAGTGAAAGAGAATGAGAAGAGTTTAGTAAGGAGAAAGGACAATAAGAGAACGGGTTTCATGAAAACAGACGATGGCGATAATACCACTAAGACGCAATGGGTTACTGGGAGTGAAAGAGAATGAGAAGAGTTTAGTAAGGAGAAAGGACAATAAGAGAACGGGTTTCATGAAAACAGACGATGGCGATAATACCACTAAGACGCAATCGGTTACTGGGAGTGAAAGAGAATGAGAAGAGTTTAGTAAGGAGAAAGGACAATAAGAGAACGGGTTTCATGAAAACAGACGATGGCGATAATACCACTAAGACGCAATCGGTTACTGGGAGTGAAAGAGAATGAGAAGAGTTTAGTAAGGAGAAAGGACAATAAGAGAACGGGTTTCAGGAAGACAGACGATGGCGATAATACCACTAAGACGCAATGGGTTACTGGGAGTGAAAGAGAATGAGAAGAGTTTAGTAAGGAGAAAGGACAATAAAAGAACGGGTTTCAGGAAGACAGACGATGGCGATAATACCACTAAGACGCAATGGGTTACTGGGAGTGAAAGAGAATGAGAAGAGTTTAGTAAGGAGAAAGGACAATAAAAGAACGGGTTTCAGGAAGACAGACGATGGCGATAATACCACTAAGACGCAATGGGTTACTGGGAGTGAAAGAGAATGAGAAGAGTTTAGTAAGGAGAAAGGACAATAAGAGAACGGGTTTCAGGAAGACAGACGATGGCGATAATACCACTAAGACGCAATGGGTTGCTGGGAGTGAAAGAGAATGAGAAGAGTTTAGTAAGGAGAAAGGACAATAAGAGAACGGGTTTCAGGAAGACAGACGATGGCGATAATACCACTAAGACGCAATGGGTTGCTGGGAGTGAAAGAGAATGAGAAGAGTTTAGTAAGGAGAAAGGACAATAAGAGAACGGGTTTCAGGAAGACAGACGATGGCGATAATACCACTAAGACGCAATGGGTTACTGGGAGTGAAAGAGAATGAGAAGAGTTTAGTAAGGAGAAAGGACAATAAGAGAACGGGTTTCATGAAAACAGACAATGGCGATAATACCACTAAGACGCAATCGGTTACTGGGAGTGAAAGAGAATGAGAAGAGTTTAGTAAGGAGAAAGGACAATAAGAGAACGGGTTTCAGGAAGACAGACGATGGCGATAATACCACTAAGACGCAATGGGTTACTGGGAGTGAAAGAGAATGAGAAGAGTTTAGTAAGGAGAAAGGACAATAAGAGAACGGGTTTCATGAAAACAGACGATGGCGATAATACCACTAAGACGCAATCGGTTACTGGGAGTGAAAGAGAATGAGAAGAGTTTAGTAAGGAGAAAGGACAATAAAAGAATGGGTTTCATGAAAACAGACGATGGCGATAATACCACTAAGACGCAATGGGTTACTGGGAGTGAAAGAGAATGAGAAGAGTTTAGTAAGGAGAAAGGACAATAAAAGAACGGGTTTCATGAAAACAGATGATGGCGATAATACCACTAAGACGCAATAGGTTACTGGGAGTGAAAGAGAATGAGAAGAGTTTAGTAAGGAGAAAGGACAATAAGAGAACGGGTTTCATGAAAACAGACGATGGCGATAATACCACTAAGACGCAATCGGTTACTGGGAGTGAAAGAGAATGAGAAGAGTTTAGTAAGGAGAAAGGACAATAAGAGAACGGGTTTCAGGAAGACAGACGATGGCGATAATACCACTAAGACGCAATGGGTTACTGGGAGTGAAAGAGAATGAGAAGAGTTTAGTAAGGAGAAAGGACAATAAGAGAACGGGTTTCATGAAAACAGACGATGGCGATAATACCACTAAGACGCAATCGGTTACTGGGAGTGAAAGAGAATGAGAAGAGTTTAGTAAGGAGAAAGGACAATAAGAGAACGGGTTTCAGGAAGACAGACGATGGCGATAATACCACTAAGACGCAATCGGTTACTGGGAGTGAAAGAGAATGAGAAGAGTTTAGTAAGGAGAAAGGACAATAAGAGAACGGGTTTCATGAAAACAGACGATGGCGATAATACCACTAAGACGCAATCGGTTACTGGGAGTGAAAGAGAATGAGAAGAGTTTAGTAAGGAGAAAGGACAATAAGAGAACGGGTTTCAGGAAGACAGACGATGGCGATAATACCACTAAGACGCAATGGGTTACTGGGAGTGAAAGAGAATGAGAAGAGTTTAGTAAGGAGAAAGGACAATAAGAGAACGGGTTTCATGAAAACAGACGATGGCGATAATACCACTAAGACGCAATCGGTTACTGGGAGTGAAAGAGAATGAGAAGAGTTTAGTAAGGAGAAAGGACAATAAAAGAATGGGTTTCATGAAAACAGACGATGGCGATAATACCACTAAGACGCAATGGGTTACTGGGAGTGAAAGAGAATGAGAAGAGTTTAGTAAGGAGAAAGGACAATAAGAGAACGGGTTTCATGAAAACAGACGATGGCGATAATACCACTAAGACGCAATGGGTTACTGGGAGTGAAAGAGAATGAGAAGAGTTTAGTAAGGAGAAAGGACAATAAAAGAATGGGTTTCATGAAAACAGACGATGGCGATAATACCACTAAGACGCAATGGGTTACTGGGAGTGAAAGAGAATGAGAAGAGTTTAGTAAGGAGAAAGGACAATAAGAGAACGGGTTTCATGAAAACAGACGATGGCGATAATACCACTAAGACGCAATCGGTTACTGGGAGTGAAAGAGAATGAGAAGAGTTTAGTAAGGAGAAAGGACAATAAAAGAATGGGTTTCATGAAAACAGACGATGGCGATAATACCACTAAGACGCAATGGGTTACTGGGAGTGAAAGAGAATAAGAAGAGTTTAGTAAGGAGAAAGGACAATAAGAGAACGGGTTTCATGAAAACAGACGATGGCGATAATACCACTAAGACGCAATGGGTTACTGGGAGTGAAAGAGAATGAGAAGAGTTTAGTAAGGAGAAAGGACAATAAGAGAACGGGTTTCATGAAAACAGACGATGGCGATAATACCACTAAGACGCAATCGGTTACTGGGAGTGAAAGAGAATGAGAAGAGTTTAGTAAGGAGAAAGGACAATAAAAGAATGGGTTTCATGAAAACAGACGATGGCGATAATACCACTAAGACGCAATGGGTTACTGGGAGTGAAAGAGAATGAGAAGAGTTTAGTAAGGAGAAAGGACAATAAGAGAACGGGTTTCATGAAAACAGACGATGGCGATAATACCACTAAGACGCAATGGGTTACTGGGAGTGAAAGAGAATGAGAAGAGTTTAGTAAGGAGAAAGGACAATAAGAGAACGGGTTTCATGAAAACAGACGATGGCGATAATACCACTAAGACGCAATGGGTTACTGGGAGTGAAAGAGAATGAGAAGAGTTTAGTAAGGAGAAAGGACAATAAGAGAACGGGTTTCATGAAAACAGACGATGGCGATAATACCACTAAGACGCAATGGGTTACTGGGAGTGAAAGAGAATGAGAAGAGTTTAGTAAGGAGAAAGGACAATAAGAGAACGGGTTTCATGAAAACAGACGATGGCGATAATACCACTAAGACGCAATGGGTTACTGGGAGTGAAAGAGAATGAGAAGAGTTTAGTAAGGAGAAAGGACAATAAAAGAACGGGTTTCAGGAAGACAGACGATGGCGATAATACCACTAAGACGCAATGGGTTACTGGGAGTGAAAGAGAATGAGAAGAGTTTAGTAAGGAGAAAGGACAATAAAAGAACGGGTTTCAGGAAGACAGACGATGGCGATAATACCACTAAGACGCAATGGGTTACTGGGAGTGAAAGAGAATGAGAAGAGTTTAGTAAGGAGAAAGGACAATAAGAGAACGGTTTTCATGAAAACAGACGATGGCGATAATACCACTAAGACGCAATGGGTTACTGGGAGTGAAAGAGAATGAGAAGAGTTTAGTAAGGAGAAAGGACAATAAGAGAACGGGTTTCATGAAAACAGACGATGGCGATAATACCACTAAGACGCAATGGGTTACTGGGAGTGAAAGAGAATGAGAAGAGTTTAGTAAGGAGAAAGGACAATAAAAGAACGGGTTTCAGGAAGACAGACGATGGCGATAATACCACTAAGACGCAATGGGTTACTGGGAGTGAAAGAGAATGAGAAGAGTTTAGTAAGGAGAAAGGACAATAAAAGAACGGGTTTCAGGAAGACAGACGATGGCGATAATACCACTAAGACGCAATGGGTTACTGGGAGTGAAAGAGAATGAGAAGAGTTTAGTAAGGAGAAAGGACAATAAGAGAACGGGTTTCATGAAAACAGACGATGGCGATAATACCACTAAGACGCAATCGGTTACTGGGAGTGAAAGAGAATGAGAAGAGTTTAGTAAGGAGAAAGGACAATAAAAGAACGGGTTTCAGGAAGACAGACGATGGCGATAATACCACTGAGACGCAATGGGTTACTGGGAGTGAAAGAGAATGAGAAGAGTTTAGTAAGGAGAAAGGACAATAAAAGAACGGGTTTCATGAAAACAGACGATGGCGATAATACCACTAAGACGCAATGGGTTACTGGGAGTGAAAGAGAATGAGAAGAGTTTAGTAAGGAGAAAGGACAATAAGAGAACGGGTTTCATGAAAACAGACGATGGCGATAATACCACTAAGACGCAATGGGTTACTGGGAGTGAAAGAGAATGAGAAGAGTTTAGTAAGGAGAAAGGACAATAAAAGAACGGGTTTCAGGAAGACAGACGATGGCGATAATACCACTAAGACGCAATGGGTTACTGGGAGTGAAAGAGAATGAGAAGAGTTTAGTAAGGAGAAAGGACAATAAAAGAACGGGTTTCAGGAAGACAGACGATGGCGATAATACCACTAAGACGCAATGGGTTACTGGGAGTGAAAGAGAATGAGAAGAGTTTAGTAAGGAGAAAGGACAATAAGAGAACGGGTTTCATGAAAACAGACGATGGCGATAATACCACTAAGACGCAATCGGTTACTGGGAGTGAAAGAGAATGAGAAGAGTTTAGTAAGGAGAAAGGACAATAAAAGAACGGGTTTCAGGAAGACAGACGATGGCGATAATACCACTAAGACGCAATGGGTTAATGGGAGTGAAAGAGAATGAGAAGAGTTTAGTAAGGAGAAAGGACAATAAAAGAACGGGTTTCAGGAAGACAGACGATGGCGATAATACCACTAAGACGCAATGGGTTACTGGGAGTGAAAGAGAATGAGAAGAGTTTAGTAAGGAGAAAGGACAATAAAAGAACGGGTTTCAGGAAGACAGACGATGGCGATAATACCACTAAGACGCAATGGGTTACTGGGAGTGAAAGAGAATGAGAAGAGTTTAGTAAGGAGAAAGGACAATAAGAGAACGGGTTTCATGAAAACAGACGATGGCGATAATACCACTAAGACGCAATGGGTTACTGGGAGTGAAAGAGAATGAGAAGAGTTTAGTAAGGAGAAAGGACAATAAGAGAACGGGTTTCATGAAAACAGACGATGGCGATAATACCACTAAGACGCAATGGGTTACTGGGAGTGAAAGAGAATGAGAAGAGTTTAGTAAGGAGAAAGGACAATAAAAGAACGGGTTTCAGGAAGACAGACGATGGCAATAATACCACTAAGACGCAATGGGTTACTGGGAGTGAAAGAGAATGAGAAGAGTTTAGTAAGGAGAAAGGACAATAAAAGAACGGGTTTCAGGAAGACAGACGATGGCGATAATACCACTAAGACGCAATGGGTTACTGGGAGTGAAAGAGAATGAGAAGAGTTTAGTAAGGAGAAAGGACAATAAAAGAACGGGTTTCAGGAAGACAGACGATGGCAATAATACCACTAAGACGCAATGGGTTACTGGGAGTGAAAGAGAATGAGAAGAGTTTAGTAAGGAGAAAGGACAATAAAAGAACGGGTTTCAGGAAGACAGACGATGGCGATAATACCACTAAGACGCAATGGGTTACTGGGAGTGAAAGAGAATGAGAAGAGTTTAGTAAGGAGAAAGGACAATAAGAGAACGGGTTTCATGAAAACAGACGATGGCGATAATACCACTAAGACGCAATGGGTTGCTGGGAGTGAAAGAGAATGAGAAGAGTTTAGTAAGGAGAAAGGACAATAAAAGAACGGGTTTCAGGAAGACAGACGATGGCAATAATACCACTAAGACGCAATGGGTTACTGGGAGTGAAAGAGAATGAGAAGAGTTTAGTAAGGAGAAAGGACAATAAAAGAACGGGTTTCAGGAAGACAGACGATGGCGATAATACCACTAAGACGCAATGGGTTACTGGGAGTGAAAGAGAATGAGAAGAGTTTAGTAAGGAGAAAGGACAATAAAAGAACAGGTTTCAGGAAGACAGACGATGGCAATAATACCACTAAGACGCAATGGGTTACTGGGAGTGAAAGAGAATGAGAAGAGTTTAGTAAGGAGAAAGGACAATAAAAGAACGGGTTTCAGGAAGACAGACGATGGCGATAATACCACTAAGACGCAATGGGTTACTGGGAGTGAAAGAGAATGAGAAGAGTTTAGTAAGGAGAAAGGACAATAAGAGAACGGGTTTCATGAAAACAGACGATGGCGATAATACCACTAAGACGCAATGGGTTACTGGGAGTGAAAGAGAATGAGAAGAGTTTAGTAAGGAGAAAGGACAATAAGAGAACGGGTTTCAGGAAGACAGACGATGGCGATAATACCACTAAGACGCAATGGGTTACTGGGAGTGAAAGAGAATGAGAAGAGTTTAGTAAGGAGAAAGGACAATAAAAGAACGGGTTTCAGGAAGACAGACGATGGCGATAATACCACTAAGACGCAATGGGTTACTGGGAGTGAAAGAGAATGAGAAGAGTTTAGTAAGGAGAAAGGACAATAAGAGAACGGGTTTCATGAAAACAGACGATGGCGATAATACCACTAAGACGCAATGGGTTACTGGGAGTGAAAGAGAATGAGAAGAGTTTAGTAAGGAGAAAGGACAATAAAAGAACGGGTTTCAGGAAGACAGACGATGGCGATAATACCACTAAGACGCAATGGGTTACTGGGAGTGAAAGAGAATGAGAAGAGTTTAGTAAGGAGAAAGGACAATAAGAGAACGGGTTTCATGAAAACAGACGATGGCGATAATACCACTAAGACGCAATGGGTTACTGGGAGTGAAAGAGAATGAGAAGAGTTTAGTAAGGAGAAAGGATAATAAAAGAACGGGTTTCATGAAAACAGACGATGGCGATAATACCACTAAGACGCAATCGGTTACTGGGAGTGAAAGAGAATGAGAAGAGTTTAGTAAGGAGAAAGGACAATAAAAGAACGGGTTTCAGGAAGACAGACGATGGCGATAATACCACTAAGACGCAATGGGTTACTGGGAGTGAAAGAGAATGAGAAGAGTTTAGTAAGGAGAAAGGACAATAAAAGAACCGGTTTCAGGAAGACAGACGATGGCGATAATACCACTAAGACGCAATGGGTTACTGGGAGTGAAAGAGAATGAGAAGAGTTTAGTAAGGAGAAAGGACAATAAGAGAACGGGTTTCATGAAAACAGACGATGGCGATAATACCACTAAGACGCAATGGGTTACTGGGAGTGAAAGAGAATGAGAAGAGTTTAGTAAGGAGAAAGGACAATAAAAGAACGGGTTTCAGGAAGACAGACGATGGCGATAATACCACTAAGACGCAATGGGTTACTGGGAGTGAAAGAGAATGAGAAGAGTTTAGTAAGGAGAAAGGACAATAAGAGAACGGGTTTCAGGAAGACAGACGATGGCGATAATACCACTAAGACGCAATGGGTTACTGGGAGTGAAAGAGAATGAGAAGAGTTTAGTAAGGAGAAAGGACAATAAAAGAACGGGTTTCAGGAAGACAGACGATGGCAATAATACCACTAAGACGCAATGGGTTACTGGGAGTGAAAGAGAATGAGAAGAGTTTAGTAAGGAGAAAGGACAATAAAAGAACGGGTTTCAGGAAGACAGACGATGGCGATAATACCACTAAGACGCAATGGGTTACTGGGAGTGAAAGAGAATGAGAAGAGTTTAGTAAGGAGAAAGGACAATAAAAGAACAGGTTTCAGGAAGACAGACGATGGCAATAATACCACTAAGACGCAATGGGTTACTGGGAGTGAAAGAGAATGAGAAGAGTTTAGTAAGGAGAAAGGACAATAAAAGAACAGGTTTCAGGAAGACAGACGATGGCGATAATACCACTAAGACGCAATGGGTTACTGGGAGTGAAAGAGAATGAGAAGAGTTTAGTAAGGAGAAAGGACAATAAGAGAACGTGTTTCATGAAAACAGACGATGGCGATAATACCACTAAGACGCAATGGGTTACTGGGAGTGAAAGAGAATGAGAAGAGTTTAGTAAGGAGAAAGGACAATAAGAGAACGGGTTTCAGGAAGACAGACGATGGCGATAATACCACTAAGACGCAATGGGTTACTGGGAGTGAAAGAGAATGAGAAGAGTTTAGTAAGGAGAAAGGACAATAAAAGAACGGGTTTCAGGAAGACAGACGATGGCGATAATACCACTAAGACGCAATGGGTTACTGGGAGTGAAAGAGAATGAGAAGAGTTTAGTAAGGAGAAAGGACAATAAGAGAACGGGTTTCATGAAAACAGACGATGGCGATAATACCACTAAGACGCAATGGGTTACTGGGAGTGAAAGAGAATGAGAAGAGTTTAGTAAGGAGAAAGGACAATAAAAGAACGGGTTTCAGGAAGACAGACGATGGCGATAATACCACTAAGACGCAATGGGTTACTGGGAGTGAAAGAGAATGAGAAGAGTTTAGTAAGGAGAAAGGACAATAAGAGAACGGGTTTCATGAAAACAGACGATGGCGATAATACCACTAAGACGCAATGGGTTACTGGGAGTGAAAGAGAATGAGAAGAGTTTAGTAAGGAGAAAGGATAATAAAAGAACGGGTTTCATGAAAACAGACGATGGCGATAATACCACTAAGACGCAATCGGTTACTGGGAGTGAAAGAGAATGAGAAGAGTTTAGTAAGGAGAAAGGACAATAAAAGAACGGGTTTCAGGAAGACAGACGATGGCGATAATACCACTAAGACGCAATGGGTTACTGGGAGTGAAAGAGAATGAGAAGAGTTTAGTAAGGAGAAAGGACAATAAAAGAACGGGTTTCAGGAAGACAGACGATGGCGATAATACCACTAAGACGCAATGGGTTACTGGGAGTGAAAGAGAATGAGAAGAGTTTAGTAAGGAGAAAGGACAATAAAAGAACGGGTTTCAGGAAGACAGACGATGGCGATAATACCACTAAGACGCAATGGGTTACTGGGAGTGAAAGAGAATGAGAAGAGTTTAGTAAGGAGAAAGGACAATAAGAGAACGGGTTTCATGAAAACAGACGATGGCGATAATACCACTAAGACGCAATGGGTTACTGGGAGTGAAAGAGAATGAGAAGAGTTTAGTAAGGAGAAAGGACAATAAGAGAACGGGTTTCATGAAAACAGACGATGGCGATAATACCACTAAGACGCAATGGGTTACTGGGAGTGAAAGAGAATGAGAAGAGTTTAGTAAGGAGAAAGGACAATAAGAGAACGGGTTTCATGAAAACAGACGATGGCGATAATACCACTAAGACGCAATCGGTTACTGGGAGTGAAAGAGAATGAGAAGAGTTTAGTAAGGAGAAAGGACAATAAAAGAATGGGTTTCATGAAAACAGACGATGGCGATAATACCACTAAGACGCAATGGGTTACTGGGAGTGAAAGAGAATGAGAAGAGTTTAGTAAGGAGAAAGGACAATAAGAGAACGGGTTTCATGAAAACAGACGATGGCGATAATACCACTAAGACGCAATGGGTTACTGGGAGTGAAAGAGAATGAGAAGAGTTTAGTAAGGAGAAAGGACAATAAGAGAACGGGTTTCATGAAAACAGACGATGGCGATAATACCACTAAGACGCAATGGGTTACTGGGAGTGAAAGAGAATGAGAAGAGTTTAGTAAGGAGAAAGGACAATAAGAGAACGGGTTTCATGAAAACAGACGATGGCGATAATACCACTAAGACGCAATGGGTTACTGGGAGTGAAAGAGAATGAGAAGAGTTTAGTAAGGAGAAAGGACAATAAGAGAACGGGTTTCATGAAAACAGACGATGGCGATAATACCACTAAGACGCAATGGGTTACTGGGAGTGAAAGAGAATGAGAAGAGTTTAGTAAGGAGAAAGGACAATAAAAGAACGGGTTTCAGGAAGACAGACGATGGCGATAATACCACTAAGACGCAATGGGTTACTGGGAGTGAAAGAGAATGAGAAGAGTTTAGTAAGGAGAAAGGACAATAAAAGAACGGGTTTCAGGAAGACAGACGATGGCGATAATACCACTAAGACGCAATGGGTTACTGGGAGTGAAAGAGAATGAGAAGAGTTTAGTAAGGAGAAAGGACAATAAGAGAACGGGTTTCATGAAAACAGACGATGGCGATAATACCACTAAGACGCAATGGGTTACTGGGAGTGAAAGAGAATGAGAAGAGTTTAGTAAGGAGAAAGGACAATAAGAGAACGGGTTTCATGAAAACAGACGATGGCGATAATACCACTAAGACGCAATGGGTTACTGGGAGTGAAAGAGAATGAGAAGAGTTTAGTAAGGAGAAAGGACAATAAAAGAACGGGTTTCAGGAAGACAGACGATGGCGATAATACCACTAAGACGCAATGGGTTACTGGGAGTGAAAGAGAATGAGAAGAGTTTAGTAAGGAGAAAGGACAATAAAAGAACGGGTTTCAGGAAGACAGACGATGGCGATAATACCACTAAGACGCAATGGGTTACTGGGAGTGAAAGAGAATGAGAAGAGTTTAGTAAGGAGAAAGGACAATAAGAGAACGGGTTTCATGAAAACAGACGATGGCGATAATACCACTAAGACGCAATCGGTTACTGGGAGTGAAAGAGAATGAGAAGAGTTTAGTAAGGAGAAAGGACAATAAAAGAACGGGTTTCATGAAAACAGACGATGGCGATAATACCACTAAGACGCAATGGGTTACTGGGAGTGAAAGAGAATGAGAAGAGTTTAGTAAGGAGAAAGGACAATAAAAGAACGGGTTTCAGGAAGACAGACGATGGCGATAATACCACTAAGACGCAATGGGTTACTGGGAGTGAAAGAGAATGAGAAGAGTTTAGTAAGGAGAAAGGACAATAAGAGAACGGGTTTCATGAAAACAGACGATGGCGATAATACCACTAAGACGCAATCGGTTACTGGGAGTGAAAGAGAATGAGAAGAGTTTAGTAAGGAGAAAGGACAATAAAAGAATGGGTTTCATGAAAACAGACGATGGCGATAATACCACTAAGACGCAATGGGTTACTGGGAGTGAAAGAGAATGAGAAGAGTTTAGTAAGGAGAAAGGACAATAAGAGAACGGGTTTCATGAAAACAGACGATGGCGATAATACCACTAAGACGCAATGGGTTACTGGGAGTGAAAGAGAATGAGAAGAGTTTAGTAAGGAGAAAGGACAATAAAAGAACGGGTTTCAGGAAGACAGACGATGGCGATAATACCACTAAGACGCAATGGGTTACTGGGAGTGAAAGAGAATGAGAAGAGTTTAGTAAGGAGAAAGGACAATAAGAGAACGGGTTTCATGAAAACAGACGATGGCGATAATACCACTAAGACGCAATCGGTTACTGGGAGTGAAAGAGAATGAGAAGAGTTTAGTAAGGAGAAAGGACAATAAAAGAACGGGTTTCATGAAAACAGACGATGGCGATAATACCACTAAGACGCAATGGGTTACTGGGAGTGAAAGAGAATGAGAAGAGTTTAGTAAGGAGAAAGGACAATAAAAGAACGGGTTTCAGGAAGACAGACGATGGCGATAATACCACTAAGACGCAATGGGTTACTGGGAGTGAAAGAGAATGAGAAGAGTTTAGTAAGGAGAAAGGACAATAAGAGAACGGGTTTCATGAAAACAGACGATGGCGATAATACCACTAAGACGCAATCGGTTACTGGGAGTGAAAGAGAATGAGAAGAGTTTAGTAAGGAGAAAGGACAATAAAAGAATGGGTTTCATGAAAACAGACGATGGCGATAATACCACTAAGACGCAATGGGTTACTGGGAGTGAAAGAGAATGAGAAGAGTTTAGTAAGGAGAAAGGACAATAAGAGAACGGGTTTCATGAAAACAGACGATGGCGATAATACCACTAAGACGCAATGGGTTACTGGGAGTGAAAGAGAATGAGAAGAGTTTAGTAAGGAGAAAGGACAATAAGAGAACGGGTTTCATGAAAACAGACGATGGCGATAATACCACTAAGACGCAATCGGTTACTGGGAGTGAAAGAGAATGAGAAGAGTTTAGTAAGGAGAAAGGACAATAAAAGAATGGGTTTCATGAAAACAGACGATGGCGATAATACCACTAAGACGCAATGGGTTACTGGGAGTGAAAGAGAATGAGAAGAGTTTAGTAAGGAGAAAGGACAATAAGAGAACGGGTTTCATGAAAACAGACGATGGCGATAATACCACTAAGACGCAATGGGTTACTGGGAGTGAAAGAGAATGAGAAGAGTTTAGTAAGGAGAAAGGACAATAAGAGAACGGGTTTCATGAAAACAGACGATGGCGATAATACCACTAAGACGCAATGGGTTACTGGGAGTGAAAGAGAATGAGAAGAGTTTAGTAAGGAGAAAGGACAATAAGAGAACGGGTTTCATGAAAACAGACGATGGCGATAATACCACTAAGACGCAATGGGTTACTGGGAGTGAAAGAGAATGAGAAGAGTTTAGTAAGGAGAAAGGACAATAAGAGAACGGGTTTCATGAAAACAGACGATGGCGATAATACCACTAAGACGCAATGGGTTACTGGGAGTGAAAGAGAATGAGAAGAGTTTAGTAAGGAGAAAGGACAATAAGAGAACGGGTTTCATGAAAACAGACGATGGCGATAATACCACTAAGACGCAATGGGTTACTGGGAGTGAAAGAGAATGAGAAGAGTTTAGTAAGGAGAAAGGACAATAAGAGAACGGGTTTCATGAAAACAGACGATGGCGATAATACCACTAAGACGCAATGGGTTACTGGGAGTGAAAGAGAATGAGAAGAGTTTAGTAAGGAGAAAGGACAATAAGAGAACGGGTTTCATGAAAACAGACGATGGCGATAATACCACTAAGACGCAATGGGTTACTGGGAGTGAAAGAGAATGAGAAGAGTTTAGTAAGGAGAAAGGACAATAAAAGAACGGGTTTCAGGAAGACAGACGATGGCGATAATACCACTAAGACGCAATGGGTTTACTGGGAGTGAAAGAGAATGAGAAGAGTTTAGTAAGGAGAAAGGACAATAAAAGAACGGGTTTCAGGAAGACAGACGATGGCGATAATACCACTAAGACGCAATGGGTTACTGGGAGTGAAAGAGAATGAGAAGAGTTTAGTAAGGAGAAAGGACAATAAGAGAACGGGTTTCATGAAAACAGACGATGGCGATAATACCACTAAGACGCAATGGGTTACTGGGAGTGAAAGAGAATGAGAAGAGTTTAGTAAGGAGAAAGGACAATAAGAGAACGGGTTTCATGAAAACAGACGATGGCGATAATACCACTAAGACGCAATGGGTTACTGGGAGTGAAAGAGAATGAGAAGAGTTTAGTAAGGAGAAAGGACAATAAAAGAACGGGTTTCAGGAAGACAGACGATGGCGATAATACCACTAAGACGCAATGGGTTACTGGGAGTGAAAGAGAATGAGAAGAGTTTAGTAAGGAGAAAGGACAATAAAAGAACGGGTTTCAGGAAGACAGACGATGGCGATAATACCACTAAGACGCAATGGGTTACTGGGAGTGAAAGAGAATGAGAAGAGTTTAGTAAGGAGAAAGGACAATAAGAGAACGGGTTTCATGAAAACAGACGATGGCGATAATACCACTAAGACGCAATCGGTTACTGGGAGTGAAAGAGAATGAGAAGAGTTTAGTAAGGAGAAAGGACAATAAAAGAACGGGTTTCAGGAAGACAGACGATGGCGATAATACCACTGAGACGCAATGGGTTACTGGGAGTGAAAGAGAATGAGAAGAGTTTAGTAAGGAGAAAGGACAATAAAAGAACGGGTTTCATGAAAACAGACGATGGCGATAATACCACTAAGACGCAATGGGTTACTGGGAGTGAAAGAGAATGAGAAGAGTTTAGTAAGGAGAAAGGACAATAAGAGAACGGGTTTCATGAAAACAGACGATGGCGATAATACCACTAAGACGCAAATGGGTTACTGGGAGTGAAAGAGAATGAGAAGAGTTTAGTAAGGAGAAAGGACAATAAAAGAACGGGTTTCAGGAAGACAGACGATGGCGATAATACCACTAAGACGCAATGGGTTACTGGGAGTGAAAGAGAATGAGAAGAGTTTAGTAAGGAGAAAGGACAATAAAAGAACGGGTTTCAGGAAGACAGACGATGGCGATAATACCACTAAGACGCAATGGGTTACTGGGAGTGAAAGAGAATGAGAAGAGTTTAGTAAGGAGAAAGGACAATAAGAGAACGGGTTTCATGAAAACAGACGATGGCGATAATACCACTAAGACGCAATCGGTTACTGGGAGTGAAAGAGAATGAGAAGAGTTTAGTAAGGAGAAAGGACAATAAAAGAACGGGTTTCAGGAAGACAGACGATGGCGATAATACCACTAAGACGCAATGGGTTAATGGGAGTGAAAGAGAATGAGAAGAGTTTAGTAAGGAGAAAGGACAATAAAAGAACGGGTTTCAGGAAGACAGACGATGGCGATAATACCACTAAGACGCAATGGGTTACTGGGAGTGAAAGAGAATGAGAAGAGTTTAGTAAGGAGAAAGGACAATAAAAGAACGGGTTTCAGGAAGACAGACGATGGCGATAATACCACTAAGACGCAATGGGTTACTGGGAGTGAAAGAGAATGAGAAGAGTTTAGTAAGGAGAAAGGACAATAAAAGAACGGGTTTCAGGAAGACAGACGATGGCGATAATACCACTAAGACGCAATGGGTTACTGGGAGTGAAAGAGAATGAGAAGAGTTTAGTAAGGAGAAAGGACAATAAGAGAACGGGTTTCATGAAAACAGACGATGGCGATAATACCACTAAGACGCAATGGGTTACTGGGAGTGAAAGAGAATGAGAAGAGTTTAGTAAGGAGAAAGGACAATAAGAGAACGGGTTTCATGAAAACAGACGATGGCGATAATACCACTAAGACGCAATGGGTTACTGGGAGTGAAAGAGAATGAGAAGAGTTTAGTAAGGAGAAAGGACAATAAAAGAACGGGTTTCAGGAAGACAGACGATGGCAATAATACCACTAAGACGCAATGGGTTACTGGGAGTGAAAGAGAATGAGAAGAGTTTAGTAAGGAGAAAGGACAATAAAAGAACGGGTTTCAGGAAGACAGACGATGGCGATAATACCACTAAGACGCAATGGGTTACTGGGAGTGAAAGAGAATGAGAAGAGTTTAGTAAGGAGAAAGGACAATAAAAGAAGGGGTTTCAGGAAGACAGACGATGGCAATAATACCACTAAGACGCAATGGGTTACTGGGAGTGAAAGAGAATGAGAAGAGTTTAGTAAGGAGAAAGGACAATAAAAGAACGGGTTTCAGGAAGACAGACGATGGCGATAATACCACTAAGACGCAATGGGTTACTGGGAGTGAAAGAGAATGAGAAGAGTTTAGTAAGGAGAAAGGACAATAAGAGAACGGGTTTCATGAAAACAGACGATGGCGATAATACCACTAAGACGCAATGGGTTGCTGGGAGTGAAAGAGAATGAGAAGAGTTTAGTAAGGAGAAAGGACAATAAAAGAACGGGTTTCAGGAAGACAGACGATGGCAATAATACCACTAAGACGCAATGGGTTACTGGGAGTGAAAGAGAATGAGAAGAGTTTAGTAAGGAGAAAGGACAATAAAAGAACGGGTTTCAGGAAGACAGACGATGGCGATAATACCACTAAGACGCAATGGGTTACTGGGAGTGAAAGAGAATGAGAAGAGTTTAGTAAGGAGAAAGGACAATAAAAGAACGGGTTTCAGGAAGACAGACGATGGCAATAATACCACTAAGACGCAATGGGTTACTGGGAGTGAAAGAGAATGAGAAGAGTTTAGTAAGGAGAAAGGACAATAAAAGAACAGGTTTCAGGAAGACAGACGATGGCGATAATACCACTAAGACGCAATGGGTTACTGGGAGTGAAAGAGAATGAGAAGAGTTTAGTAAGGAGAAAGGACAATAAGAGAACGGGTTTCATGAAAACAGACGATGGCGATAATACCACTAAGACGCAATGGGTTACTGGGAGTGAAAGAGAATGAGAAGAGTTTAGTAAGGAGAAAGAACAATAAGAGAACGGGTTTCAGGAAGACAGACGATGGCGATAATACCACTAAGACGCAATGGGTTACTGGGAGTGAAAGAGAATGAGAAGAGTTTAGTAAGGAGAAAGGACAATAAAAGAACGGGTTTCAGGAAGACAGACGATGGCGATAATACCACTAAGACGCAATGGGTTACTGGGAGTGAAAGAGAATGAGAAGAGTTTAGTAAGGAGAAAGGACAATAAGAGAACGGGTTTCATGAAAACAGACGATGGCGATAATACCACTAAGACGCAATGGGTTACTGGGAGTGAAAGAGAATGAGAAGAGTTTAGTAAGGAGAAAGGACAATAAAAGAACGGGTTTCAGGAAGACAGACGATGGCGATAATACCACTAAGACGCAATGGGTTACTGGGAGTGAAAGAGAATGAGAAGAGTTTAGTAAGGAGAAAGGACAATAAGAGAACGGGTTTCATGAAAACAGACGATGGCGATAATACCACTAAGACGCAATGGGTTACTGGGAGTGAAAGAGAATGAGAAGAGTTTAGTAAGGAGAAAGGACAATAAAAGAACGGGTTTCATGAAAACAGACGATGGCGATAATACCACTAAGACGCAATCGGTTACTGGGAGTGAAAGAGAATGAGAAGAGTTTAGTAAGGAGAAAGGACAATAAAAGAACGGGTTTCAGGAAGACAGACGATGGCGATAATACCACTAAGACGCAATGGGTTACTGGGAGTGAAAGAGAATGAGAAGAGTTTAGTAAGGAGAAAGGACAATAAAAGAACCGGTTTCAGGAAGACAGACGATGGCGATAATACCACTAAGACGCAATGGGTTACTGGGAGTGAAAGAGAATGAGAAGAGTTTAGTAAGGAGAAAGGACAATAAAAGAACGGGTTTCATGAAAACAGACGATGGCGATAATACCACTAAGACGCAATGGGTTACTGGGAGTGAAAGAGAATGAGAAGAGTTTAGTAAGGAGAAAGGACAATAAAAGAACGGGTTTCAGGAAGACAGACGATGGCGATAATACCACTAAGACGCAATGGGTTACTGGGAGTGAAAGAGAATGAGAAGAGTTTAGTAAGGAGAAAGGACAATAAAAGAACGGGTTTCAGGAAGACAGACGATGGCAATAATACCACTAAGACGCAATGGGTTACTGGGAGTGAAAGAGAATGAGAAGAGTTTAGTAAGGAGAAAGGACAATAAAAGAACGGGTTTCAGGAAGACAGACGATGGCGATAATACCACTAAGACGCAATGGGTTACTGGGAGTGAAAGAGAATGAGAAGAGTTTAGTAAGGAGAAAGGACAATAAAAGAACGGGTTTCAGGAAGACAGACGATGGCAATAATACCACTAAGACGCAATGGGTTACTGGGAGTGAAAGAGAATGAGAAGAGTTTAGTAAGGAGAAAGGACAATAAAAGAACAGGTTTCAGGAAGACAGACGATGGCGATAATACCACTAAGACGCAATGGGTTACTGGGAGTGAAAGAGAATGAGAAGAGTTTAGTAAGGAGAAAGGACAATAAGAGAACGGGTTTCATGAAAACAGACGATGGCGATAATACCACTAAGACGCAATGGGTTACTGGGAGTGAAAGAGAATGAGAAGAGTTTAGTAAGGAGAAAGAACAATAAGAGAACGGGTTTCAGGAAGACAGACGATGGCGATAATACCACTAAGACGCAATGGGTTACTGGGAGTGAAAGAGAATGAGAAGAGTTTAGTAAGGAGAAAGGACAATAAAAGAACGGGTTTCAGGAAGACAGACGATGGCGATAATACCACTAAGACGCAATGGGTTACTGGGAGTGAAAGAGAATGAGAAGAGTTTAGTAAGGAGAAAGGACAATAAGAGAACGGGTTTCATGAAAACAGACGATGGCGATAATACCACTAAGACGCAATGGGTTACTGGGAGTGAAAGAGAATGAGAAGAGTTTAGTAAGGAGAAAGGACAATAAAAGAACGGGTTTCAGGAAGACAGACGATGGCGATAATACCACTAAGACGCAATGGGTTACTGGGAGTGAAAGAGAATGAGAAGAGTTTAGTAAGGAGAAAGGACAATAAGAGAACGGGTTTCATGAAAACAGACGATGGCGATAATACCACTAAGACGCAATGGGTTACTGGGAGTGAAAGAGAATGAGAAGAGTTTAGTAAGGAGAAAGGACAATAAAAGAACGGGTTTCATGAAAACAGACGATGGCGATAATACCACTAAGACGCAATCGGTTACTGGGAGTGAAAGAGAATGAGAAGAGTTTAGTAAGGAGAAAGGACAATAAAAGAACGGGTTTCAGGAAGACAGACGATGGCGATAATACCACTAAGACGCAATGGGTTACTGGGAGTGAAAGAGAATGAGAAGAGTTTAGTAAGGAGAAAGGACAATAAAAGAACCGGTTTCAGGAAGACAGACGATGGCGATAATACCACTAAGACGCAATGGGTTACTGGGAGTGAAAGAGAATGAGAAGAGTTTAGTAAGGAGAAAGGACAATAAAAGAACGGGTTTCATGAAAACAGACGATGGCGATAATACCACTAAGACGCAATGGGTTACTGGGAGTGAAAGAGAATGAGAAGAGTTTAGTAAGGAGAAAGGACAATAAAAGAACGGGTTTCAGGAAGACAGACGATGGCGATAATACCACTAAGACGCAATGGGTTACTGGGAGTGAAAGAGAATGAGAAGAGTTTAGTAAGGAGAAAGGACAATAAGAGAACGGGTTTCAGGAAGACAGACGATGGCGATAATACCACTAAGACGCAATGGGTTACTGGGAGTGAAAGAGAATGAGAAGAGTTTAGTAAGGAGAAAGGACAATAAAAGAACGGGTTTCAGGAAGACAGACGATGGCGATAATACCACTAAGACGCAATGGGTTACTGGGAGTGAAAGAGAATGAGAAGAGTTTAGTAAGGAGAAAGGACAATAAAAGAACGGGTTTCAGGAAGACAGACGATGGCGATAATACCACTAAGACGCAATGGGTTACTGGGAGTGAAAGAGAATGAGAAGAGTTTAGTAAGGAGAAAGGACAATAAAAGAACGGGTTTCAGGAAGACAGACGATGGCGATAATACCACTAAGACGCAATGGGTTACTGGGAGTGAAAGAGAATGAGAAGAGTTTAGTAAGGAGAAAGGACAATAAGAGAACGGGTTTCATGAAAACAGACGATGGCGATAATACCACTAAGACGCAATGGGTTACTGGGAGTGAAAGAGAATGAGAAGAGTTTAGTAAGGAGAAAGGACAATAAGAGAACGGGTTTCATGAAAACAGACGATGGCGATAATACCACTAAGACGCAATGGGTTACTGGGAGTGAAAGAGAATGAGAAGAGTTTAGTAAGGAGAAAGGACAATAAAAGAACGGGTTTCAGGAAGACAGACGATGGCGATAATACCACTAAGACGCAATGGGTTACTGGGAGTGAAAGAGAATGAGAAGAGTTTAGTAAGGAGAAAGGACAATAAAAGAACGGGTTTCAGGAAGACAGACGATGGCGATAATACCACTAAGACGCAATGGGTTACTGGGAGTGAAAGAGAATGAGAAGAGTTTAGTAAGGAGAAAGGACAATAAAAGAACCGGTTTCAGGAAGACAGACGATGGCGATAATACCACTAAGACGCAATGGGTTACTGGGAGTGAAAGAGAATGAGAAGAGTTTAGTAAGGAGAAAGGACAATAAAAGAACGGGTTTCATGAAAACAGACGATGGCGATAATACCACTAAGACGCAATGGGTTACTGGGAGTGAAAGAGAATGAGAAGAGTTTAGTAAGGAGAAAGGACAATAAGAGAACGGGTTTCAGGAAGACAGACGATGGCGATAATACCACTAAGACGCAATGGGTTACTGGGAGTGAAAGAGAATGAGAAGAGTTTAGTAAGGAGAAAGGACAATAAAAGAACCGGTTTCAGGAAGACAGACGATGGCGATAATACCACTAAGACGCAATGGGTTACTGGGAGTGAAAGAGAATGAGAAGAGTTTAGTAAGGAGAAAGGACAATAAAAGAACGGGTTTCATGAAAACAGACGATGGCGATAATACCACTAAGACGCAATGGGTTACTGGGAGTGAAAGAGAATGAGAAGAGTTTAGTAAGGAGAAAGGACAATAAGAGAACGGGTTTCAGGAAGACAGACGATGGCGATAATACCACTAAGACGCAATGGGTTACTGGGAGTGAAAGAGAATGAGAAGAGTTTAGTAAGGAGAAAGGACAATAAAAGAACCGGTTTCAGGAAGACAGACGATGGCGATAATACCACTAAGACGCAATGGGTTACTGGGAGTGAAAGAGAATGAGAAGAGTTTAGTAAGGAGAAAGGACAATAAAAGAACGGGTTTCAGGAAGACAGACGATGGCGATAATACCACTAAGACGCAATGGGTTATTGGGAGTGAAAGAGAATGAGAAGAGTTTAGTAAGGAGAAAGGACAATAAAAGAACCGGTTTCAGGAAGACAGACGATGGCGATAATACCACTAAGACGCAATGGGTTACTGGGAGTGAAAGAGAATGAGAAGAGTTTAGTAAGGAGAAAGGACAATAAAAGAACGGGTTTCATGAAAACAGACGATGGCGATAATACCACTAAGACGCAATGGGTTACTGGGAGTGAAAGAGAATGAGAAGAGTTTAGTAAGGAGAAAGGACAATAAAAGAACGGGTTTCAGGAAGACAGACGATGGCGATAATACCACTAAGACGCAATGGGTTACTGGGAGTGAAAGAGAATGAGAAGAGTTTAGTAAGGAGAAAGGACAATAAAAGAACGGGTTTCAGGAAGACAGACGATGGCGATAATACCACTAAGACGCAATGGGTTACTGGGAGTGAAAGAGAATGAGAAGAGTTTAGTAAGGAGAAAGGACAATAAAAGAACGGGTTTCAGGAAGACAGACGATGGCGATAATACCACTAAGACGCAATGGGTTACTGGGAGTGAAAGAGAATGAGAAGAGTTTAGTAAGGAGAAAGGACAATAAAAGAACGGGTTTCAGGAAGACAGACGATGGCGATAATACCACTAAGACGCAATGGGTTACTGGGAGTGAAAGAGAATGAGAAGAGTTTAGTAAGGAGAAAGGACAATAAAAGAACGGGTTTCATGAAAACAGACGATGGCGATAATACCACTAAGACGCAATGGGTTACTGGGAGTGAAAGAGAATGAGAAGAGTTTAGTAAGGAGAAAGGACAATAAGAGAACGGGTTTCATGAAAACAGACGATGGCGATAATACCACTAAGACGCAATGGGTTACTGGGAGTGAAAGAGAATGAGAAGAGTTTAGTAAGGAGAAAGGACAATAAAAGAACGTGTTTCAGGAAGACAGACGATGGCGATAATACCACTAAGACGCAATGGGTTACTGGGAGTGAAAGAGAATGAGAAGAGTTTAGTAAGGAGAAAGGACAATAAGAGAACGGGTTTCATGAAAACAGACGATGGCGATAATACCACTAAGACGCAATGGGTTATTGGGAGTGAAAGAGAATGAGAAGAGTTTAGTAAGGAGAAAGGACAATAAAAGAATGGGTTTCAGGAAGACAGACGATGGCGATAATACCACTAAGACGCAATGGGTTACTGGGAGTGAAAGAGAATGAGAAGAGTTTAGTAAGGAGAAAGGACAATAAAAGAACGGGTTTCAGGAAGACAGACGATGGCGATAATACCACTAAGACGCAATGGGTTACTGGGAGTGAAAGAGAATGAGAAGAGTTTAGTAAGGAGAAAGGACAATAAGAGAACGGGTTTCATGAAAACAGACGATGGCGATAATACCACTAAGACGCAATGGGTTACTGGGAGTGAAAGAGAATGAGAAGAGTTTAGTAAGGAGAAAGGACAATAAAAGAACGGGTTTCAGGAAGACAGACGATGGCGATAATACCACTAAGACGCAATGGGTTACTGGGAGTGAAAGAGAATGAGAAGAGTTTAGTAAGGAGAAAGGACAATAAAAGAACGGGTTTCAGGAAGACAGACGATGGCGATAATACCACTAAGACGCAATGGGTTACTGGGAGTGAAAGAGAATGAGAAGAGTTTAGTAAGGAGAAAGGACAATAAAAGAACGGGTTTCAGGAAGACAGACGATGGCGATAATACCACTAAGACGCAATGGGTTACTGGGAGTGAAAGAGAATGAGAAGAGTTTAGTAAGGAGAAAGGACAATAAAAGAACGGGTTTCATGAAAACAGACGATGGCGATAATACCACTAAGACGCAATGGGTTACTGGGAGTGAAAGAGAATGAGAAGAGTTTAGTAAGGAGAAAGGACAATAAGAGAACGGGTTTCATGAAAACAGACGATGGCGATAATACCACTAAGACGCAATGGGTTACTGGGAGTGAAAGAGAATGAGAAGAGTTTAGTAAGGAGAAAGGACAATAAAAGAACGTGTTTCAGGAAGACAGACGATGGCGATAATACCACTAAGACGCAATGGGTTACTGGGAGTGAAAGAGAATGAGAAGAGTTTAGTAAGGAGAAAGGACAATAAGAGAACGGGTTTCATGAAAACAGACGATGGCGATAATACCACTAAGACGCAATGGGTTACTGGGAGTGAAAGAGAATGAGAAGAGTTTAGTAAGGAGAAAGGACAATAAAAGAATGGGTTTCAGGAAGACAGACGATGGCGATAATACCACTAAGACGCAATGGGTTACTGGGAGTGAAAGAGAATGAGAAGAGTTTAGTAAGGAGAAAGGACAATAAAAGAACGGGTTTCAGGAAGACAGACGATGGCGATAATACCACTAAGACGCAATGGGTTACTGGGAGTGAAAGAGAATGAGAAGAGTTTAGTAAGGAGAAAGGACAATAAGAGAACGGGTTTCATGAAAACAGACGATGGCGATAATACCACTAAGACGCAATGGGTTACTGGGAGTGAAAGAGAATGAGAAGAGTTTAGTAAGGAGAAAGGACAATAAAAGAACGGGTTTCAGGAAGACAGACGATGGCGATAATACCACTAAGACGCAATGGGTTACTGGGAGTGAAAGAGAATGAGAAGAGTTTAGTAAGGAGAAAGGACAATAAAAGAACGGGTTTCAGGAAGACAGACGATGGCGATAATACCACTAAGACGCAATGGGTTACTGGGAGTGAAAGAGAATGAGAAGAGTTTAGTAAGGAGAAAGGACAATAAAAGAACGGGTTTCAGGAAGACAGACGATGGCGATAATACCACTAAGACGCAATGGGTTACTGGGAGTGAAAGAGAATGAGAAGAGTTTAGTAAGGAGAAAGGACAATAAAAGAACGGGTTTCAGGAAGACAGACGATGGCGATAATACCACTAAGACGCAATGGGTTACTGGGAGTGAAAGAGAATGAGAAGAGTTTAGTAAGGAGAAAGGACAATAAAAGAACGGGTTTCATGAAAACAGACGATGGCGATAATACCACTAAGACGCAATGGGTTACTGGGAGTGAAAGAGAATGAGAAGAGTTTAGTAAGGAGAAAGGACAATAAGAGAACGGGTTTCATGAAAACAGACGATGGCGATAATACCACTAAGACGCAATGGGTTACTGGGAGTGAAAGAGAATGAGAAGAGTTTAGTAAGGAGAAAGGACAATAAAAGAACGGGTTTCAGGAAGACAGACGATGGCGATAATACCACTAAGACGCAATGGGTTACTGGGAGTGAAAGAGAATGAGAAGAGTTTAGTAAGGAGAAAGGACAATAAGAGAACGGGTTTCAGGAAGACAGACGATGGCGATAATACCACTAAGACGCAATGGGTTACTGGGAGTGAAAGAGAATGAGAAGAGTTTAGTAAGGAGAAAGGACAATAAGAGAACGGGTTTCATGAAAACAGACGATGGCGATAATACCACTAAGTAGCAATGGGTTACTGGGAGTGAAAGAGAATGAGAAGAGTTTAGTAAGGAGAAAGGACAATAAGAGAACGGGTTTCAGGAAGACAGACGATGGCGATAATACCACTAAGACGCAATGGGTTACTGGGAGTGAAAGAGAATGAGAAGACTTTAATAAGAAGAAAGGACAATAAAAGAACAGGTTTCAGGAAGACAGAAAATTGCAATTGATGTTGCATTTAAATGTTTGAGGATTGTAAGTGGCAGGGAAGCAAGACACCAAACAAGTTTTCAATTATTAAAGAAACGGAGATTGTGGAAAGCAATAATCCATGATGTCTTCAAGACACATTATTTTAAGACAGACTAAATGGCTTGGACTTTGTACAAATGTTTGCCATAGTATAATTATTAGCCTGCACATCTCAAAGGCCATTTATGAGCTTGATCCTTATTAGATGCCTAACTACTGTACCAGATGATGAAAATTAATAAATATTACCAAATTATATCTGAGGCCTACAGGGCTCCAGACTATTTTTCATCGTCATTCTGCCCTAAAATCAAAATGTTTCTTTTTTAAACTTTGTTATTATTTATAAATCACCTTGGATAATTTTACAATGAAATGTTCTTATTCATTAGTTTCCATACTCAAAGTAACCTTCTAAAGTGTGTTCCAATAATTTGGACCAATTTTAAATGTGAATTAAGTTTAAGCATCTAATAATTTTTTTCTTTTCCTTTCAGATTTTACAACTTAAGTCTTTGGCAATTTCAACCATAGAAAGATTAACAATCAAACAACGTGTTAAAGTTATCGAAGCCTATTACGAAAATGGACATTCAAACAGACATGTATTTCACGATTTTTTTGGTCAACATAAGCGACCAACTGAGAGTACAATTGTAAACAATGTAACATTGTTGTGGAGAGGTTTAATTCCTGCATGTGATGATGAATAGAGGTGTCTGGATTTTCCGCCATATTCTCATGCACTGAAGCCATGTTTTCAGCTGAATGACATAAATGAGCATGCAATGGTTTTTTTACATCTGCCACCGACCCACTTTGTTTGAATTTATGAACAATTTTTCCAATTGCACTTTTTAACACATTGTTTGATGGCTAATCTTTTCATGGTTGAAATTGCCAAAGACTTAAGTTGTTGAATCTGAACGGAAAAGAAAAAGAATCGTTAGATGCTTAAACTTAATTCACATTTAAAAATGGTCCAAGTTATTGGAACACCCTTTATCATACGTTAACTTAAGTATTGTACTCTCTGCATTCATTTTGTACAAGTTGTCTCAAAAAAAATGTATACACATTTTGATGCTTTCTCAAGAAATAACTCAGTAAATTGAACCAACTATATCTAATTCAAATAATGCATATGAAAACAGTATTTATCATAAATGTCTGCTCACAAGATTTTGTCATCCCGTTTTCAAATTGATGTCCGTTATAATCCAGATATTGCTGACAACATAACGCAGTCACAAGCAGTAATCAACATTTTAGTAGGTTTCTTGGAATTCCTTGAAAACTTTCCATCACCATCTCTCTTGCTTTCCAGGGATTGTCTTTCGGGGTGGTTCTTGTACACATCGTATACAGTACCATCAGGTTAAAACTTATCTCTAATTCGTGAAATTATAAATCAAATGGATGAATTTGAATGTAATTCTTTTCAATACTGCCTTTGAACTTAAACTGCATTTTGTACTTCCAGTAGCATTTCAGGATGGAATTTTTTTTATCAAAGCTAAGCCTGGATGACATTAGTAATACCTATATGTAAATCTGAAAGGAAAGCAAGTTGACTTGAGCTATACGCTGTAAAAGTGTGTATACGATTTTCTTTTTAGACACCCTGTATATACAGAATATTAGCACATTCCAAATATTCACAAAAGATTTTAATTTATAAATGATTGCCTTGTGTTGTGACTAAATTTTCTATGGTTCAAAACTACATCACACTGAAACCAAAGTTAAGCAACATTGAGCCTGGTCAGTACCTAGATGGGTGACTGCATGGGAATACCAGATGCTGTAGGCTTGGATGTGTGGGTGGTGTAATCGATAATGGCTCAAAATTGTTAATCAGAGAGCTGAGTTCCAATTTCACTTGGGTTTGTTATATTCACATAACATTGGGAAAGGCATGAATCCACTGCTTTTTCCCCACCAGCTCATATCACAAAAACCATTATTATTTCCAAAAACTAAAAAATGAAACTGAATACAAAATATTTAGATTTCAGCATTAAATAACCCAAGTAATTCCCATTTGGTTTGTTATATTTACCAAATATATATTTGCCCAAATACCCCTGGTAAAGATATGAATCTGCCTTTTTTTAAATTTTTTTTTTCCACCCCAAGCAAGACAGGATGCCATTAGCATGCAAAGAGTTACAAAGAGTGTGAGTGAGAGTAAAGAGGCGCGATAGAGGAAAGGATGAAGAGAAGCACAGGGAATAGATCAAGGCATCTGCAGATGTCAATTGACATTGCATTTGAATAGTTGGAGATTATAGCTATCAGGGGAAACAAGTAATAGGAAGGGAATTCCACAGATATGAAGTTATTGGAGTAGAAGAGACGACTACATTTAACTGTTTCAACAGTGAGAGTGTGGGATCGAGATGCCAGCCTAGAGGCACATTTAAATTCATGCAGTCTGGGAACTAGCGAGAGTATCACGTCACAGCAGTTACCATGAAAGTATTTGTAAAAAAGACAGAGGGAGACGACGGCACATCTGTGAGAGAGCGACTGCAGACGAGATGCCAAATCAGGTCCAATTACATTTCATATCCGTCTCTGGATTTTGTCGAGGATCTTAAGACAAACAGTGGGGGCACCAGACCAGGTATGGCAGCAGTATTCCATGCAAGAGCAAATGGTTGATTTATAGATTTAAATGATGGACTCTGGCGAGAAAAACTTTCTGGCGTGACATAGGGAACCAGCTTTCCTTGCAGTGGACACCCAGCTGTGAGTTAATGAGTAAGACTTCTATCAATAAACCATTATTACTTTTTTAAAAAATAGCATTGTTACAATCTAAACATATTTTCTGACTTTAAATGATCTAAAAAGGGTTGATAAGTCATAAAAAATGAATCAGTAAATTTTCTGGGCTTGTTTATTATTTTTAACATCTATGGATCTTGTATTTTCAATTTACTTTAAGATAAGCAAAAAACAACATATAAATGTTGCTCATTAATGTTTCAAGTTTTTAACCAAAAATCAATAGAAAAAAATAGTTTTTTCTTGCTTTCTTTATTAAAAGAAAATTAGTTCTTCAAATTAGATCCTAATGTTTTTCATGTTTAGAGATAAATAATACAGGTATCTAAATTTAAGTCTTTCTACCATCATTTTTTTCATTTGGGTTTCATTCACCAGTTTAAAAAGTAATTTGGTTTATTTATGTGTGTACAGGCATTCCATTTATTACAAATTTTGCTGTGTCCTGGGTATGACGATAAACTACATCCGCGTCCTTCAACAGCAAGGCCTCTGACCAAGAGGTTTTGAGGAGCGTGGAACCACCTCTTAATTGCTGGTGTTCCTAGGTCCACCCTGACCCGGGGTGGTAGCACCTGTTAGGGTCCCAGCTATGGGCAGATAGTTAACCCTGAAACTGAGGTAAAAAGCATTATAAAAGTGTAAAAATAGGTTTTAATACCAGAAATACTTTGTAAAAATTATTACCAGAAATAAATTAAAAAAAATATTACCAGCAGTACGTTTTTTTAAAAACATAAGAACTATTACCAGAATACGTTTTTGAAAATAATATTACCACCTATACAATTTTGAAGAAAAAATATTTCCAGAAATAGATTTTTGACAAAACAAAAATATCAGGTCATCCCATAAGTTCTGTCCGAATTTTGAATACAGAAAACAAGTGACCAAATGTTACATTTAATTACAGATTTAATCAACAATGTATTTTCCCTGATTACCTATGACTTCCTTCCATCTATTAACAAGCTTACTAATTCCATTACTGTAAAATTCTTTTGGCTTTGATTCGAAGAACTCACAAATGTCAGTTTTAACCTCTTCCTGTGTTACAAAAGCTGTTTCTTCTCCAGGTGTATGCACTTGATTGGAGCCCAGATGGACAAAGAGTTGCCAGTGGTGGAAAGGATAAAGTATTAAAGATGTAAGTAATGTTTCTTTTGATTCTTGGTTTTTAAATTGTTACTTCACAAAGATGCTTACATCTTGAGGAATCTGATACACAATGTTCTTGATTATTTGCAATTATTATTGTGATTTTTATTTGCGAATACAAAGTCCGCCCTGCATCTTATGTGAAAAGTTTCTGAAATTGCTGAATAGATCAATTCCAGTTTTTACCGTTCTGTGTTAGATTCAGCCATTTGGAACTCTTCAGGCCTATGAACTTTTAGGAAAGAAGTAATTCTTTGATGAAGACATGAAACTTTTTGAGAATTTAACTGCAGTAATAATGTTTAATCACATGAAACCAGTTTTGGTTCAACGTGTTACATTTTCATGCAACACTGACACTCTTTTCGAAAAAGGGGTAAAATGGTAAGAAAGAAAACTTTCTTTTCCCATTTTTATAAATTCCTATAGAATTCTGGTGAAAGAGAAGATAACTAGATTATTATCCTCAAAATATCTTATACATTCAACCCTAAATGCTGTTACTTTCTGATCAGTCTAAAACCCACATACAAAAATACTTTTTTTGTGTGTGTATCTGCATGCACACACAGATACATGGTGAGGTGCTGAAAAGTTCTTAACATAGGCAAAGAGAGATCGCAAAACATTTTTTTTTAATGATTATTTCACCCCCAAGCAAGGTGATAATGCCACTAAGACAGACAAGAGTTACACAGGTGAGTAGTACTAGAAATGAAACTATTAGAATAGAACTTACGGCTGCATCTAGCTATTTTTGGAGCTTTAGTCAAATTTATAGAAAGAGCATTCGACAAAGAACTTTCCAGCTTCCTCTTAGATATCTCTTTCTTTTGATTTTTGGAATGTGTTCATAGTTTCTCTTGATGGGTTTTCTTTTTCGCAGTTTCTGGCATGAACTATTGATCACTGTTTTCAATGAGCATACCAAGGGATTTCTTGGTTACTTTTACTACTGAAGCCTTGTTTGTTTTTTGTTTTTTTTGTTTTTTTTCCACAGTCAATTTTGTGTAATCCTTTCAAGAATGGGAACTTGTAATTTTAAAACAAAATCTTCCATTGCAATTTTTTTTTTAAATTTTTGACTCTACATATATATAAGACATTGTTAAAAATTTTGACCCTGAAGATGAACAGTGATGTTTGAAAGTACTCGGTTATCTTACGGACAGTATTTATTTCGATATAATTTTCAAATAAAAAATCTCATTAGGAAATATGAGAAAATTCAAAAGAAAATATGCAGGCCTATGTTGTCTTTGACGTTCAACACAACATGTTTAAAAGAAAAGTTGCTGCCAAATTACACACACACACACACATATATATATATATATAGAGAGAGAATTAATGCAAATATAAAATTTGTTGCTTAGCTGCTTGGCGTTACTTTCACTATCCTGAATTTAGAGTTTTGTAGACAGTCTGTCCACTCATCAGGGGATAGCAGTAATTGAGTGTTTTATTTTCTTGTTTTTCTTTTGTATAATCACTTTTCATTAGTGCAAGTTTGATTTTTTTTTTCCTTTCATTGTGTGTGTGTATGTGCATGTACATATGTGTTCCAAATGCTGTGATGGCTTTTTGAATACGAAGGCGTATCTTCGCATCCAGGGAACCGTCCCTGGAAAGAGCGCTGCCTAAGTAGACAAATGAATCCACCACATCTAATCGGTTTCCTTTCACATAAATGTTGGGCTCAATGGAGCTGTGACGTTTGAACGGGAAAGAATTGAACGCGAAAAGCTGAGGAGAAATCTAAGGAAAGGAAATATTGATGTTCTGCAAGACGAGGTGATCGGCTGGACATGTGAAGATGGTGGAAGAATACTCTTGTCAAAATATAAGCATACATCAATCACAAAAAATCTCATGCCGGTGTTCAAAGAGCTGGAAATTTGCCACCCCGTCCAGATGACACCTCTTTCGTAATATGCTTTAAGAAATGTAAGACATCAGCCGGGCTGAAGAGGCACATGTCGTCACACCAGCAAGATTTTCCTCAAACTAATGCCCTGAACTATGTTCCAACACTTTCATTCGCCTGTCACCTATGCTTTAAACCATGCAAATCAGCTGCCGGCCTGAGTAGTCATCTTCGGTGAGGTGGGGAACAACATGAATGTATGAATGTTGAGATGGCTAACGTCTGTCAAGACGAAGCAATTGCCACATATATGTGTGCATATGTATAATTCCATGTTTATTTCTCCTTTTTGGTGGTTTTCTTGTCTCGTTGTACTCTCCCCATATTGATTTTTATACTTTTTCTCTCTCTTTCAGTTGTAGCAATTTTGATGTCTGGTTTTTCAGACAGTCACTGTTCTTGTTAATTCTTGGGCGTTCTAGGGCTTTCTTGAGTTTGAAAAATTGTCTTTCAATTTTTACTTGAATAATTTTTTTTTATAAAATATAGAATAAATGAGGAATAAAAAATAAAAATGAAGGCAACTCAAGTTTCACCCTAAAAAAAGAACGATTTTCAAAAAAGGTCAAACTTTATTTTGTGTAGCTCATGGTTTATGCCATTAACATTGAGAACTTTTTTTAGTTTTTTAGAATGGATATTGAACACTTTTCATTGCCAGCATTATCACAGTTGAAATTTATCAACTATGATTGTGTTTCATTTTTCATATATATAATAATATATAAAAGGAAGAGGTTTAGTAGTTCCAATGAGAGAAAAGTGTGTATATTAAAAAGAAGAGAGAAACCGCAAACATTTTTGGTTGTAATGTGGATTTTAAAAAAAAAAATATTATGCTTCATTTTCCATAATTTTGCTACATGCGTTTCCGGTCTCGTGACTGTCATCAGGCAAAGCATGGAGATTTCCACATATTATTAAAAATAATTAGTTTTTTTCTTATGTTTTTCAATGTTAAATATTCTTGATATGAGACATTCACTTTTTTGTGTGTTAGTGATCCAAATGTCTTTTTTTGAACTATATATATATATATATATATATATATATATATAATATATATTATATATATAATATATATTATATATATATATATATGTACATATATATATGTGTGTGTATATTATATATATATATATATGTATGTGTGTATATTATATATATATATATGTGTGTATATTATATATATATGTGTGTATATTATATATATATATAATACAGTGTAACCCATATATAAGAGAGTTGTCAGGACCAGAGAAGAAGACTCTTATATCCGGGTTTGGTCTATTATATATACATTAACACTCTATATATACATTAAAAGGCTCTAATTTGGGACCAGAGAAAATCTCTCTTATATCCAGGTTACACTATATATATATATATATATATATATATATATATATATATATATATATATATATATATATATATATGATGAATCACAATCCTCCTCCTCACCTTCTACCACACCACATGTCATGTGCTTGTTTATTTATTTTTAAATATTATAGTGTTCATAAAATCAAAAAAAAAAAAGCATAGGAAATGAATTGACCGGAAACAGATTGTCTCGTAATATATATATATATATATATATATATATATATATATATATATATATATTAGCCAATTCCGGTCAATTCATTTCCTATGCTTTTTTTTTTAATTTTATGAACACTATAATATTTAAAAATAAATAAATAAGCACATGACATGTGGTGTGGTAGAAGGTGAGGAGGAGTATTGTGTTTCATTATATATATATATATATATATATATATATATATATATATATATATATATATAATATACCCATTACCATTTAATTTAAAAGAGGGCTCAATATAAATAGACAAGTATTATTTATTTTAGGATATTACATCAAAACATGTCAAAATTGCAACCTAATTGCAGTCATATTTTAATGCGTATTAATGCATCTCATTAGGCGATTGTAAATTACTGGCAAGTGAATGATTTATTTAGATTTAAAATCAGAATACAACCTCTTTTTATGAAAAAAAGAAAAAGGGGCTGGGGCATAAGGTTTGTGAGCTTTACTCTGATCAACCAATCAAACATGACCTACATAAAATTTAAACTAAACGAAGAAGCAAAAATTTAAAAAAACCTTTTTATAAATGGGTCATGACCTGTAGATTGGCACTAATGGCAGTCAGACATAAATAGACAATGCTTTTTTACAGTTGAAAAATTCTATATTGGTAGCACTAAGAATTCTTTCAAGACTAGGTGGGATCAACCTACCTTGTCTTTCACTAATAGTACTTACAGAAATAATACATCATTTTCTAAATAATTTTTGAGTTTAAAAGATGATAATAAATCTCCTAAAGTGAAATGGAAAATTTTTAAAATGACAAGGACATGTAGATCTTTATATAATCCCTGTTATCTGTGTGTACTTGAAAAACTGGAAATTATCAGATTCAATAAATATTTCTTATTCAATCAAAGAAATGAATTAACAGTAAATTGTAAAAATAGTTTACCTTTTACCTTATGATTTAGTTAAACTTTGAAATTTGATCATGCTTTAAGTTATATTTTAGTTGTACCATATATGGCTTATCACTTGATTTGTAATATTATTTTGTATTAATCTCCTGGTAATATTAGTACTATCTTGTAAGGATGTATTGGTATTTGGTTGCTATTTTTGACATTTTACATTGATTGGTTATTGTTCTTAACATCCTATATGAAGAATCTTTATTTAAAAGTTGCATATTAATTTACCAAATAATTCTGTACATTTAAATTATTTACTAGTTTCTTAAAGAAGCTATTTATCAACTATGAAAAAATTTTATGTGGGAAACTCACAAAGCATATAACTTGTTTAACATTTTCTTAAATTGCATCTCCACTCCATTTTTATTTTTTAGGAAATGGCATGGTCTAGTTTGTAAAATTTATGTATCCATTTACATTGCTCTGTTTATATCTGGCTGCTGTTAATTTTTGCTTCTTCATTTCATTTAAATTTAATGGAGATTGGTTGATCTGAGTAAAGCCCACAAACCTTACACCTACTCCTTTTTCTTTTTTCATAAAAAGAGGTTGTATTTTGCTTTTAAATCTAAATAAATCGTTCGCCAGTAATTCACAATCGCCTAATGAGATGCATTGATATGCATCGAAATATGACAGCAATTGTGTA
The DNA here is from genome assembly GCA_964036315.1 of Acanthosepion esculentum. Lineage (NCBI taxonomy): Eukaryota > Metazoa > Mollusca > Cephalopoda > Sepiida > Sepiidae > Acanthosepion > Acanthosepion esculentum. The sequence continues at coordinate 127,073,595 of OZ038478.1, read as the reverse complement.
GCGATTGGGGCATACTTTCAATGTAATATCCAAAATAAATATATATATATACATATATATATATTATGAATTGGATTATGTCCGACAATTATTTCGTATAGGACACAGGTTCAATTCTTGTTGGAGAATGCATATTTTCTACAAAATTTCTCAAACATTTAAACCAGTAAATATAATTAATACTGTTTATTTAAAAAAATGAATTGTATGTATTAAAATAACGTATAAACAGAATATATATATATATATATATATATATATATATATATAATTAAGTAATTCATTGAGCCTGAAAGAAACCTCAACAGAATGCAGAAAGCACTGGACGGCCATTTCATCCTATATTTGGGACTCATCAGCAGTGCGCATCCTCTACCAAGAATTGAAACCCGGACAGTTAGGTTATCAAGCAAACATCATACCAACTGTTCCAACGGGCCTCGGTGACAAAGAAATAGCAAATCAGACTCAATATAGCTCTGCTCGCTCACATATTCCATGGTGGAACTCAACTGAAGTTCTCTGTAAGCATAGGACTGTGCCCCCGGGAGCCACAACTACTATCACCAAGCCGCTCAAACTGAAGCATTAGAAGCTGGATCAAGCAATGATATACACATGATAGAAATTGTTAGAGTCCATCATCTATATATATACATATATATGTATATATATATATATATATATAGATGATGGACTCGACGCATGATCGTCTTTCAGTTCAGTATTTATGCTTATGTTTCATATGAGACCACAATCCTGCACAGGATTTGCAAACAAATCCACACGAAGGGCATACTGGAGGGTTGACTGTCATATGGGCTGATGTATTAGCCCAAGATTTAACGTTAATTCTTAATTCTCTTTAATTTAATGTTAATTCTTAATTCTCTAAGATGTTTGAGCCAATTCTTTTTAAAATTACTTATACCTCAATTGCAGGTGTTGTGTATATATATATATATATATATAAATTAGGCCTTTATCTAAATGTGCCCTGGTTCATAATGAAATGAAGCCAATCCCTATATTTTTATTATAGTGATCAAGAAAAGGAAGTTTATTTTTTCTATGCTGCCCACTGTGCATTCATGTGGTACAGTGTCCATACCATGTTCATATACTGAAGGAAAATACAATTGTAACACCATTAGTATGTGTTTCAATTTACTCAAGAATAAATATATTTATTTTACAATAAATGATCACCTGTACAAGTTCAATGGGAGGCACAGTGGAGTAATGGATAGCAGCTCGGATTGAGGAATCAGAGAGCCAAGTTCGAATTCCAGTCGAATTCATTACACTCACTTACATGCTAATACCCTTAGGAAACGTATGAATCCTCTTCTTCTCCCTCCAGCTATGGGTAAATAGCAGGACAGACTGGGTTCTATAGCCTTGGATGGCAACTGGTCTACTACAGAAAGAAATGGCAACCTACTGCAGGAAAAAATCTGCCTCGTCAGTCACATATCGAAAGATACATGATTGCTTAAATGTGTATCACATGGCACATAACTGACTGACTGATGCAAGTCTTACTAATTAACCCATAGCTAGGTGGAGAAGAGGTTGATTCATACCTTTCCCAAGGATATTTATTCGTAAGTGAATATAATGAAACCCACTGAAAATGGAACTCACCTCTCCAATTAACAATTCCGAGTCATTATCCATTACACCACCTGCACATCCAAGCTTATGACCGCATTTAGGTTCTGACCAGGCTCAACATTGCTTAACTTCAGTGATTATACAGGAACCAGTGTTTCAACATGATATGTTCATAAAGCCTTTAATACATGAGATTATATCTATATTTGTTTGAATTATATTTATTATTCTTATTTTTTTTTACTTATATCTTTTCTCATAGAAGATAGGGTTAAAGCATTTTCAATTCTAAATTTATTAATAATTTCTTTCGTAGAGGAACTTGTTGGTAAAGATAGATATTTTTTTTCAATATTTATCATTGATGTGTATCCGATTTTTACATTTACAATTCACGTGTACTAGAAAGGCCCATGAAAATTTGAATTTTCCTATGAACCTTAATGCTTAAGTTAATGATTGAATGGGCTCATGGCGAATTCTTTGGCAATTAAATATCCATAGAAATTCCCCTATCGCATCGTTAGATATTTGAGCTTAACAACTTTAACAAAATATTGCAATAACAATCATAAATATGAATGCTGGTCATTATTTTAAAAAGTAAGGGGGTACAAATGAAAGGATTTGAAATTGACAACTTTTTCAATTTTACTGAAACAGCTGCTAAACACTTTCTTTCTTTCTTTCAATGAAACCAAGTAGTGTCTCTTTGCTATTCTACACAATGAAAACAGAATGGTCTATTATTTATTAGATACTGGCAGGAGACGTTAAATGCATCTATCTTTCTTTCTATCCAAATCCCTATCTTTCTCTTAATAATAATTTGAAAATAATTCAGCAGATGATGTTATTTTATTTATGGTAACTGGATTTTTGGCGATTGCCTTACTTGGTTTCCATCATTCAATACTATGTGTCTGAAAAATGGCACTTAAATTTCAAATCAAAATTCAGCTAATGACTGAGTCAAACCACAGACAATAGTTTTATTGATTAACTTTTGTACATGTGTGTGTGTATATATACATATTTGTATATATTTAATAGGCTTACGGCCATATCATTATTTACATTATTCGGACTATTGTCCTCATCTTTGTCGCCATATTTATTACAACATTTCGGCCGTTGTACCCTCCGCCTTCTTCAAGTGGTTGGAATGTCGAACTGAATCCTTTATTTTGTTCACTGGGGTGGACTGTTCTAGTTCCACGTGCCATGTTTAATGGATGTCAGTTATCAGTTATCTCCTGTTAATTTCCCTCTAAAAGTTATCCACTGCCTTAGCCGGGTATTGAACTCACACTCTTTGGCACAGTGAATAAAGGCATTAGTTAGATCCAATGACAGGATACAAAGAATGTGAGTAACTAATATGTTGATACAGTATGTTCACCCTTTTACCTATTATTACAATAATTGGCTTCACCATTTTCATGTAATTAATATTACAAATTATAAAGCTCCGTAAATTTCAAGATTAGTTATTCCAAAATTTGATTGAGGATGAAATAGAACTGTTTTTTTTAGCTCCTATTTTTGAAACATGAGAACTCTTATGTAGCGATGGAATCATATTTTTTAAAAATAATTATATATATATATATATATATATATAGCCCCCCCCCACACACACACACACAACGTTAGGCAAATTAATGACAGAATGGAAAAATTTATAAAAAATGCTTGTGTTTTTATATTCCGCCCCCTTCCTGCACAAGTTTAATTCAGTCAACAAAAATATTGCTTTAGTCAGAAGTTGAAAAGGATGAAGGATAAAATGTGTTACACAAAATTTTTCACACATTGTCATTAATTTGATTAATATTGTTCTGCATAGGTATAAATATATTGAAAAAAATATATATCATATGTATATAGTATCCCACAACAAACTGATGCCATAAAAAGTTTGAAAAATCCTGCGTATTTTTAAAAATAAAATTTGTAGGTGAAAATGGTCGTTAATTAAAGGTATCTTAATTCCAATTGTAAAGAAAATTTTGCTATGTTTAATGAAAATAAACATTGAAGATTGACATTTTGTGTGTCAGACTTAACATATTTCAAATTCTATGTTGTGTTAATAGAACTTTCTAGATTATACCAACGGATTACTACCTATATATATATATATATATATATATGGCCTGACAATTGCATCTAGCATGAAAAAGACTGTCACCTCTAAGTGTTGACTTCAATGTTCACTTTTATATTTACACACGCTCTATCTCTTATATTGAGCACTTTCTCTCATAAATATAGCACACCTTAAGACTATATTTCTTTTTATATATATATATATATATATATATATATATATATATACTGTAAACAAACATTATTTGCTCATATTTTCATAACATATCTGGTGTTAAAAATATATGGAAAAGAACAAGTGAATGAAAAATACATATATCCCCATACATATGCACATATACAAGTATATACATGTGTAAAATTTCAGTTAGAATGACAGAAGGAAAATGTTGGCTAAGGTAAGTTTTGCTTTCACTGCTACTAACAAGCAAATTTTTTTTTTCTCCTGATGATGGCCATGCTGGCCGAAACTAGTCAAGGAATCTAATTGAAATAATAAAAGCAAAAGAATATTAATATACAACCCAGTGTGTCTGAAGATGTTAATTTTTTAATATTTTTTATTATTCAAAATACATATATTTATATATACATACACACATACTGAAGATATATACCTTCACATATAAGAAAGCAAACTAATATTTGCAAGGATGGTCATCTTTTTTTTAAACCTATGCCAGAATTTTGGCTCTTTAATTTGAATATCCTTATTTTGATCAGCAATCACATCTGTACTTTGGTTGACCCTTAGGTGTGATCACCACTGCTATAACTGGATTATTGAAAAGATACTGTTGGACGATAGTGATGTACCATATTTGACGGCATATAAGGCACACTTTTTTTTTACTAAAAGTAACTTTTAAAATTCCCATGTCTTATATGCCTTATGTAGGTTCATGAAATTTGGGGGTGAAAAGAAGAATTCTGTGAAAGAAAAAACATCAATAGTAATAATAATTGTAAAAATATAAAAGTGAACACTGAGGTCAACACCAACTGGCAAGTCTGTTTCATGCCTGAAGATTGTGTTCAAGCATGAAACACTGTTGATTCTGACCCCACTGCCCACTTTTATATTTGCATATGCAAATATAAAAGTAGACAAGTCATTTCCATGCTTAAACACAATCGTCAGGCCATATATATATATCTATCTATCTATCTATCTATCTATCTATCTATCTATCTATCTATATATATATATATATATATATATATATATATATATATATATATATATATATAATGACTTTCTCTCAGTTATCACTTTTTATGGCATGGTTAAACTATTTGTATCCTAAGATAATATATCTGAATTTCTAATTACTGCTCTGAGGATAAGAGAAAAAATGAAAAATAGGCATTTTAGGAAATGAGTTGAAATCCTTAACAATTCTGTTCCCCTTGTTTTATTTGTTTGGAGCTCTGGCATTTTAAAAATGGTTAACTGAACTTGGATTAGTGTGTAGTGTTGGGTGTGGTGGGCATTAATCTCTGCTGTTGAATGCCTTAGAACATAGACTAATGGATGTGAGAATGTGATGAGAATGCATGGTGATGAGTTGATGGTTGAAGATTGGTAATTACTAATGAGCAATTGATTGTTTATAGTTATTTGTCCACACATTTTACTAATTGTGCTATTAACTGTATTATGTTAGGGTTTGAACTCTGAACAACAGTGTCCTGGGTATGACGATAAACTACATCCACGTCCTGGGTAAGATGATAAACTACGTCCAACAGCAAGGCCTCTGATAATATGCTTTTGAAAAAATAATGTTGCCAGCCGTATGTTTTTTAAAAAATAATATTACCAGCTATACATTTTTGAAAGAATAGTGTTGCCGGCTATACGTTTTTAAAAAAATAATATTACCAGCTATACGTTTTTGAAAAATAATATTACCAGCTATACATTTTTGAGGAAAAAAATATTAATGGAAATAGATTTTTGACAAGACAAAAATATTACCAGGAAAAATAAAAAAAGTTCTCGGCATTAAATGACCCATTGAGTTGTTGATGTGCCATAAAACAAACTAAACCAAAGCAAAATCTGAACAATAGAATCTCTAATCCAATGCGCTGAGCAATTTCCAAAACCTATCATTGTAAAATTTCAAATGTGCTTTTTGTTAGATAAGATGCTTTAATTATTGTCAGTTTCCTGTAGACCAATATACTAGCTAGCTGGCAATTCCTATTAGCTTAGACTTTGGAGTAACTTTCATATACCTATTGTCATTATTTAAAAGGCTATTATGCAGATTAAAATTGTTATCATTGATAATATTCATTATATTAATCTCATCACATTTAATATTAGTACTTTGTTTCATTAAAATTATATGCAGTAAATTCAGATTATATATTTGTAAGAATATATTTGTTTCATTAATGTTTTTCTTGCGATAGCTTCCGGTTGCATTGGTATAAATACAATCAGAATTTTTATATCCTAATTATTCCACTAAGACGTTTACAAGACGCAGGTTGTACAAATCATATAAAGGAACATTTTTGACTGAATTTTTAAAGGTAACTGTACTATTTTGCTCAATTGTAATAATTGCTTGATTTTTATTTTGTTTTCTTACATTTGGATATAATAAAGTTTTTATAGGCTCGTGTTCTTTTTTTCCGATTATTTTTCGTTTAATTTTAATCATGGCTTGTTTAGTCAAAATATTACCGCATAAATATAGCCTAGGCTGTACCATTTACTAATAATTTTACTAATTGCTAATTTTTTCTTGATTTGCCCTGCTGAAATTGGGTTACATCTTATACACCCGTGCCTCTTATATGCCGTTAAATATGGTAATTTTTTTTAATTATTTCACTCCAAGCAAAGCAATAAAGCCACTAGGATGCAAGAGATTACTGAGTGTTATAGAATATGAGGAAAACCACTATTAAGAAGAGAGGACAATAAAAGAAGAAAAATTAAGAAGAGAGAAGATAACAATTGACATTGCATTTAAATTTTTGAAGATCAAAGTTGACAGGGAAGCAAGAAGCCAGAAGAGAGTTACACAAGTGAAAAGTGTGATAGAAGAAACTGTTAACACAGAATTTAGAGTTACATCTAGCCATTTCAACTGTAGAATGAGGAGACCTAACTGCCAATCTAGTACTGTACTTAAATTTCTTAAATCTAGGTACCATAGCAGAAATTAAGAATGTTCTATCCAATCCAGATCATATTTTAGACTATATATATGTTATGGTGTTGAAACCATAGAAAAATAACACAGACTCGGATATAAAGTTAAATTGTATATTATTCACGGAAACGTAGTACAATGTGGACTGGAGAGTACTTCTCTCACTGGTGTCCTGACTCACTCATTCATAAACTCACTCAGTGATAAACTCTTGGTGACTCACACCTGGTGACTTCCGATATTTAACAACCCCCCCACACGGGTCGAATGTGGCACAAGGCCGGTTTAACGTGGGCTTACCGAACCCGTAGGCTCGGCCAAAAATATGCCCATTTACAACCCGTATACACGTGTTTAGGGACTGTCTACCTCCCCGGACAAAACTTTGCCCTGCGGCAAAGCCTCGTCCGAGTTCCTCTCTGCCAAAGCAGAGAGTTCGACAGGTGTCACACCTGGTGACTTCCTCCTTACTAGAAATTGGTAGCCACATTATATAAGTGTGGAAGAGTCCATTTGTAGGTATGTCAGGTTCCCACAATAATGTGTGTGTGTGTGTGTGTGTGTAATGCTTTGCCTGTTTTCTTGGTTTTTAATTTAATTTGGGGGGTGGGGGGCTTTTGTCAACTTACTTATTTAACTAAGGATGGGGGTTACCAGTTATTGTTTGTTAAATTTCTGGACAGACTAAAAGGAAAAAAATATCTTAATTTCCAGTGAGATGCTTATCTGTCCCAAAACCAAACTTGTTTTTTATTCTGGTTCAGAACATCGTCTTCTGCCAGCTTTGTTTTCATCTTGGTTTTATTTATATGTACCAAAAAGATGAAAAAAATATATTTGAAAGGAAGAGGGCGGGAGAAAAGGCCCTGAAAAGTGAAACTGCTATTCAGGCATTGTGAACAAAACATTAAATGTTAAACATGCCTTGTAATTATCTGTGAGAATGGGTGGGGAGGAGAAAAGAAGGAAGGGGTTTCAGGATTTACAGAGGTGAAAGGCCATGCATGATTATCAGGTTTGTGGAATTGAGAACTGCTATCAGCGCCAGACAGAACTCTTTCTCTGCTTTATCTTCTGTCATGATGCCTTCTTAAGAATGGTCAGGCCAAGGAGTGGGTGGGGGGTTATTCTATAGAAGGAGGTGATAGGGGAGTCATGGAACAGAGATCTCTCCAAAAATAAAGAAAAGAATTTGTGAAGAATCACAGCAGCAATTTGATTGACAATGGAATATGAAAATTTCAATTTGGAGAAAGTTAGACATATTGTTTTCTACCCAACCAAGATATAGAAAGACAAAAGTGATAGGAGTTAGGGGTCAGCAGAAGAAAACAACTTTCTTTGTGAAGAAAGACGCACATACATACATACATACATATATATTGTATATTTGGGTAACAAACTTTCTTTTATACATGTTTCATTGAATGTGTCAGACAATGAAAATCTTACAAATTTTTACTAAATTTTTTTTGAAATTCTAACAATTTTTTTTTGTGGAAATGTGAGACTGTAGAAGCATTCCATAATGGTTATTGTCTTGAGCACCTTCAGCCAATTCATTAGCCATTTTCAAGAGATTTCTTCTTAATCTGTCTTTTCAATGTTTGTGTTCTAAAGTGTATTGTGTGGAACTAGTCTCAATACTAGGCTACGCAAGAGAATGCTGCTGTGACTCTGTGACTTGTACAGCCTAGGATTACCACTACTTCCATACAATACACCTTAGAATGCAAACATTGAAAAGACATATTCAGAAGAAATGTTCTGAATATTAACTCAGCCACTGACTTATGCTATAAACAAAGTATATGTAGTCTGTTTTTTTTTTTTTTTGAAGAAAAAAAGATTGTCACAGTATTTTCATTGTTTTTTTTTTAATTTTGAAATAATTTGCACAAAATAGCAAATTCAAAGCAGCTAAGTATTGCGGTGAGAGCACAAATTGAAATTTTTTTTCAAAGAAGGCTACCCTCAAAGACAAGTTGAAGATTTCTAGACATGGGGTGCAATATTTGTTACAAAGCCAGTTAGAAACAAATGTTGACAGAAAAAAAGCTAGAGTACCAAAAATATCAACTGCTGCTGAAGATAAATACTTAATTATTGAGACCAAAAGAAATAGAAGGAAAACAGCTCCAGAGTTGACAGCCGAACTTAATACTTCTTGACAGCAACCAGTGTCACTGTCAATTGTAAAAAATCAACTTAGTGGGGCTTGGGTGTATAGCCATCAAGAAACCCTTATTAGTAAGGTGAATAAGCAGAAATGACTGCTATGGGCAAAACAGTATAAGAACAGGACCTTGAAACAGTGGCACAATGGATTTTGGACAGATGAGTTCAAATTTGAATTTTTCTCCGATACAGTTTGTTTTATTGATGAAAACGAAATACGATGCTGTTGTATGGTCATTTTTTATAGTTAAGTGTCTATTTTTGTTAAAATAAAAGGAAATACATTTATTTAGAGAAATTTTATCTTTTACTTTAAAAAAAATACAAAATATCTCATTTTATGTTTTTTAAAGAAATGCAGAGTGACCCCAAACTTTTTGCCTGATGTGTGTGTGCGTGTGTATATACACACTCACACTTCTAAAGGACTCCTGGATTTTATGTTTTGGATATGAAACTGAACAGTTACAAGTTTCAAAAAAATTTGAACAAGTAAAATGTATTTTAAAAATCAAATAGAACTTTTCTGGATTGTGAGGCTCTCTGTGTTCCAAACATTTAATACCAGTTTCTCCTGTAAAGCAGTACACTTGTTCAGATCCTGCCAGAGGGCACATTTTCTTTAATAGGTTTTCTCAAATGTGCAAACTGCTAGACAAAATTAAATACTGTTTAAAACAAAAATGAGTGTCATCTCAAATACGGGTATTTACTAAGAATAATATTTGAAGTATATATACATATATATATATATATATATATATATATATATATTGAACAGGCAATGATGAAATTTCTTGAACATGAAAGGATTAACCTTTTAGCATTCAGCATGCTCAAATCCACCCCATGAATATTGGCTTTCAGTCTCACTGTTTGCGTGACTTCTTGCATTATTTGCTATGAATATCATCATATATTATGACAGAGTATACTTGGAGTGGGTTAACAGCAAGTTGAACATTGAGAGCTGATATTGAATGCTAAAGGGTTAAAAAAAATTCTGATTTTTGGAAATTTTTTGCACTCTTTGTGCATGTGTGTATCTGTCTATACATCACAGACTTTATCATTTCTCTTGACAAAGTCTCTCAGAGGAGGAAACACATCGGCTAAGATAAGTTTTCCTTTTGTCTATGCACACACATGAATCATGTCAGGTGTGCTTGGGGACAAAGCCTATAAAATATAAGACACTGGCAAAGAGTACATGTCACTCAATCAAAATGTAGGAAGTGTCCATTTCCATTTCATATCTTATTAGGTCATCAAAACTCATTTAAATATGCCAAATAAAAGTGGGTGGAGCCCAACTCATTTTGATTCTATTTGATTGGTTCATTAAATCTTAATGCATCTTCAGATGGAGTCAGTTTTTGATTTGTGAAAGGAACTGATATGTTTGAGGTTACCAAGACAGAGTTGTATAATATAAAGGTGCTGTATAATGTAATATAAAATGACTGTATAATGTAATATAAAATGACTGTATAATATGTTGGATTCATCAGTTTTATTTTCTAAAACAACTACTAGCATTTTTGCTTTCATTTTATTAAGATATTAAATTCTTTATAAGTGGAAATATCTTAAATAAAATAAATTAAGTATTTGTTTCATAAAATCATTTAAATTCTTCTCATATATTAAATGGAAAAAAATACTATAAAGACATGCCCCAGGTAATCGAGAACAAATTATAGTACAAAAAAAACAGAAATATTCATTATAAAAAGCTAAAATACATTAAGCCAACACAAAGGGAAGAAACACAGTGTCTTGATGATCGGTAAAGGAGTGAAACTGACAATCACCATGCAGTGTTGATTTCTGTGTCTATACCCTTTATACTCTATTTATACTCTGTCTGCCATAATGAGCACTCTGCCTCACAAATATAGCAAATCTTAACCAATATAATTTTACATACATACATACATACATATATATATATATATATATATATATATATATATATATATATATATATATATATGTGTGTGTGTGTGTATGGCAAAAAAAGTAGTTTTATGGTGTTATATTTATGGGTAAAAGTGCTCATTATCAAAGAATGTGTGTGTGTGTGTGTGTGAAAATATGAGTTGACACTTAGATCAACACGGACTGGTGACAGGCTTTGTCCTGAAGATTACGTTCAAGCATGAAACAGACTGACACCATTCGGTGTTGACTTCAGTGCCCAATCATATATATATATATATATATAATGTGTGTGTGATTGGGCACTGAAGTCAACACCGAGTGGTGTCATAAGTATATATGGATATATATATATATATATATATATATATATATATATATATATATACATACTTTTTATAATAAATTTTACAGACTAAGTCTGTATTTTTCATATTTTATTGTATTTTTCCAGTTTTTGAATGAGTTGTTGTACATCCAGAGCTAAATTATGGATAAACTGTCCAAAGGGCATGTATTCGTTCTAGTACTTTCAACTTCTAAGTCATTATCAGTAATTAGACTCGTATTTTTGGGAACGTTACATTTCAAATTTAAATATACATTTATTGCAGAAGTACCATCATGTAAAATGGTTTCAAAGCTTGATTGCATCAGAAATGGGTGTATTAAATATTTTATAAGCATCAAATCTTTATAAATTTGACATTTTTCTATGTATTCGTGCAATCATGCAGAGACTATGCCAGAATACTAGTTGAAAAATGATCACTCTCAGCTGGCCTCATGGGAGAGAAGGTCAAATGTCATGGAGGCCTGAAACTTTCTATAAACCCAGAATAGACATCATTGAGGCGGCATTCTGGTGCACAATATATGCATATAAAATGAATAGATTCATCAGAAATGTTCATATTGAAAGAATTAGATTTCAGTTTTTAAGGTCAGAAGTATCCAAATGCACCCACAAGTGTCACATAAATCAACCATTTGTCCATGCACTGAATATTGCTGCCACATCTGGTCTGGTGCTTGTGCTATGTATCTAGAGATTCTTGATAAAATACAAAGAAGAATCTGCAATGTTATTAGTCCTGACCTGCTATCTCAGCTTCAGTCACTTTCCCACTACTATAATGCAGCTTCCCTGCAACTTTTCTATTAATATTTTCATGGTAACTTTTCTTATGCACTTTCTTTTTGATACTTAGACTTTATGAATTTAAGTGCAACACTAGATTGGCAGCTAGGTCTCATCATTTTGCATTTGAAATGGCAAGATGTAACCATAAGTTCTATGCTAACAGTTTCTTTTCTCACACTTGTTGAACTCTCTTCTGACTTTCCAGTCAACCTTTGATCTTCAAAAATTTAAATGCAATATCAATCATTATCTTCTGTATTCATAATATTTGTTATTTTTATTATTCTCCCTCTGTATTAAAGTTTTTCCTTTTCTCATATTCTTTCAAACTCAGTAACCCCTTGCATTTTAGTGGCTTTATTGCCTTTCTTGATGTTGAATGATAAAAAAAAAGTGATATTGTTTTGGTTTTATTGCTTATGTATGTATGTATGTATGTATGTATATAGCTGGCCACTCATATTCGAGGATACCCGTCTGCTAGGGCGGCTAGTCAGTCCCTATTGCAGACGCTTGCTCAGGCACATTTGTGTTTATTCAACACCCACAGAGCCCACCTGTGGTTTATACTGTAACTATGCTAAGCAGGCCTTAGTTACAGTTTCTGGGTAAGAGCATGTTATCTAGCATGATCAACAATTTGAATGAGGCCAGCACGTTCAAGCCTCAGCCACAATGACTTGTGACTTCATGCTAGCATAGCTATCGATGTCACCCAAGGGTTCAGTTTACCCAATTTCTCTCACATGGCTTGGGTCAACCCGTGGTATGGTTTTCAGGCACTTTCCAAAGGTGCCACACACTGGGATCGATCCTTCCAGTCTGATAACATCAGGAAGTTTCCTTCCCGACAAATCAACCATGGTGAGATTTGAACCCAGATCTCATGGTCAGAATGCGAACATTCTAACCACTTGGCCACATGCTTATGTAGAAACCATGTATAAATTGATATTAGTGTCTGTATCAGTTTTAAAATTCTTTGTTTTGTTCTCATTTATCATGTAAAGCATGTGTATATCTCATGGTGCCTGTGTGTCTGTTTAATTTTTAAATGTTTAGATGTGTATTAAAAATTGGGTATAATATGACAAATGATGGAAATGAAATGTTTAATATTAGCTTAACACTTAATTTAACCTAATAGTCATCCTTATGATTCAGTTCCATAATTACATGTGGCCATAGGATTTCTTTGCAGCTGAACACTTGACCATGTGAGTCTCTTTGAAGGACCTTCCAGTTCAGGTAGTTACATTGTTAACCTAAAATTATGGATGATAGTAGTTGCTAGTGGTCATTGTCGCTTTTCTCCACAGCTGAGGATAGGATAACAGGAAACCACTATAAGTCTTAACCTTTACCACACCACAGGTGGCAATAGTCGCCATAGAATTCTCTCCCTTTGCTACTCTAGGCACATTCTGTTGCCTGAGACAGTTGCGAAAAATAAACACTTGTCAACTGTTGTTTCCGGTATTTTAAGCTGGAAATCGCCTACTACTGATTGGGAACAAGGTTAAACTTCCGTTTTCCAATGCCATTTTGAATTCTTCTAAACTCTACATGAGGTGTAATGTTGATTAAACCCACGTTAACTTTGTAAACAAAAATGTCCACATTAATATGCAACAAAGCCTTTATTCAGGGTTTTTTCTTTGATTAGAACTCGAATGATGATTTTGAAGGCTTTACTCAAGTTGATATTGACAGTGAAGTGGTCAGAAATGATAATCATGCTAGTGATGTGGAGAAAAGCGACAATGACCACTAGCAACTACTATCATCCATGCCTGACTAATTTTATGGAAGCTACTGACAACCATCGATACATCATATATCTGATAGCCTTTCTGAAGGTGAATTATTTTGTCTATTTATAAATGATGAAATAATAACTTTATTTGTCAATGAGACAAATAAATATGAATCAGGTGAAAGAAAGAGCAAACAAATACTAGTGTCTTCTTGCATGTAAACACGGGGGAGACAAGTCACTTTTTTGAAAAATAAAAGCCTTTTTAGCAATTTTGCTTCTTATTGCACCCCCGTAATCTCCGCAAGGAGTAATAAAAGTTAAAGTACGTTGAATTATTTATGTATTTCTTAATGTATTTGTTTTTTATTTCACGTTTCAATTTTTTTTATTTTCACTGTCAAAACATGCATGCAAAACGTAATGCATTACATCAAAATATTACTCATTCATTCTCTTATTAGTGTACAAAAATTAAAATCTATACACACAGTGCAAAGAAAGTTATAAAAATTTTGAAACAGTAGGTGTTCATGTTTTTGCACCCACAAAAAAAATGCAGTGGCAGGGGGAACAATTCTAGAAAGAAATTTGTGTGGTAACGGTTAAGTAATAAATATTAAAAGAAGCAGGAATCTGTTGGGCACATTGTTTAGGAGAGCAAGACATTGAGCTGGTTCCTACCATCACAAGTTTTAAATTTAGAGTTCACCTTCTAGACTGGTTTCCAAACAAAGCCATAGTTCACTCTTCCCTGCTATTTAATCCGTAGCTGGAGGAAGAAGCTATGGATTAAATAGAATATATACAGTAATACAAGAGAACTTGTCTGGATGTGCATATAGTGTAGTAAGTCATGGCGTAACAAGTGGAACTGGGATGCTGAATTCAAATTCTGGCTGAGGGTGTTGTGTTCACTTTTGTGGAAACACCCTTGAGCACAACAACTTCGACCAGAATTTGAACTTAGCATCTCAGTCCCACTTTTCACACCAATACTCCTACACTATATGCACATCCAGACAAGTTCTCTTGTATTACAAAATATATATATATATATATATATATATATATATATGTGCACACACACACATATATGCCTACATCATGTATACTGGAAACCCTGTATTTTTCATGAAAACCTTCTTTTTTTTTCATACGGCTGATATATACCACAACTCAGCTTCTGGGCAATACTAGTAAGCCTCAAATATTGCAGTACTGAGCATCATCCTGGACATATAACAAATAAATGGTCTTCATTCATTTTAGTATAAAACTAACCCAGAATGGTGAGAAAAACCACTTACCGTAAAATATCTGATCCAAAGATTTAGATACCGTACTTTAGTTTTTGCCTAGACTGCAGGAGGCAGGCTAAAGGAGCTTACCTGTGCCATTAAGATGAGCCAAATGTGCCATGAGAATGTACGGTTAAAATTCCACTCATTAAAAATGCACGAATTTTAACCCCTCCAGAAAAATATTTACCTTTTTATGGTGCAACTGGTCACAGAAAATTAATGATTTTAACCTCTTCAAAAAAAATTACCTGTGTATTGTGCAACCCACTATTTTCTGCATAAAAAAGTGATCATAAAAATTAACGCTATACTTCAGTATATGTGGTATTTGAAATCTGGGGTTAAGTATTTTAAATGTTATTTTCTCATCATTATGATGCATTTTATGACAGTTCAACTATTAAAATAAGCAGTGCTCTAATATTGTAGGATGTGTGTTCTAATCTCATTGGTGATTATGTCTTTATATCCAGCTTATGTTAGTCAACATGCAAAATGTGTATCAATGGGAAGAACTGGTGCTAAATGGTAACATAACTTAATGAGAAATAAGCTAGTTAATAATGAATAATGAAAATGCTTCATGTAAGAATTGAGATAATTTTAGATTATTATTCCAAGGTAGTAAACAAACAATTTGGCAAGAGAGTAAAAAAAAAAAAAAAATGACTGTAGATTTGCCTCTGTCAAGCACTTTGGTTTCTCTGGCCAAATTGATAAAAGTGATGTCCAGTTGGACAATACTGAATGCAAGTTCAGGTGTAGTCAAATGGTAATAGTATGATTAGCTGTTTCCATACAAGGAAACTTTCAGCATCTATTGACTGAACAGTTAGCATTACTGTTGTTTAAAATTTGTAGAATTATTTTCTTAAAACAGTTTTTCAGAAAAATAGGCTCCTCAAGTCCACTACATATTATAGCTCTTTCTGATACTGATGGGAGTTTGCTTCCTAACTTTCTGTTTAAAGTAGTGAGGAAAGTCAATATCTTGGTGATATCATTATTTTCCCTTCTAGCTATAGATGCTATCAGTTTTAGCAGTTGGAAGTCTCCAAGTGATGTGGCTTTCGATATTTGATAAAGTTCTTTGACATTCTGTAGTGTCAGCCTATAAGGTCTGATGAATGACTGTCTTCGTTTAGACCAAGAGGATTAATTCTAAAGCCATTTTTAATCATTGATATAAGAATGATAGCTGACAGTTTAAACATGAGTTGAATGTTATGCATTCCATCCATATGTTAGTCTTGTTCTGACCAGGCTATTTAAGAACATCTCATGTTTTAGTATCTATCTATATTTCTGAGATGAGGTATTATGATTTGAGGTAATATTCAGATTGCTGTCCTCATCTTTATTGCCATATTTATCACAACACTTTGGCCTTCTTCAGGTGGTTGGAATGTCGAACTGAACCCTTTATTTTGCTCACTGTTCTTGTTCCACGTACCATGTCTAATCAGTTATCTCCTGTTAATTCCCCTCTCCAAGTTTGAATATTCCTTAAGGTAAGGCTTCAAGAACACCAAAAAGCTGTAACATGAGGGGAAGTGGAAAAATCATTTGGAGAGGAAAGGGAGATCACTGCCCTCTGTGGGATCAGGTTGAGATCATAGACAAAGAACATCATTGGAAAATTTGTAAACTTAAGGAATCAACACATATGCTAGGCCACAAAAATCTCCTGAGCTGTCCAAGCATAGAAATGAATACAATATGGGAACCAGTAATGAGGAGTGCCAGAGAAAAGCAATGATAACAACAAAAATTGCAATATGAGCACTGGTAAAAAAAAATTGCTGAAGACATTAGGTTTATAAGTCCCAGAAATTTATTCACAGATGTCCTCAAGGACACATGGCACAGTGGATAAAGGCATTAGTTAGATCCAGTGACAGGACCCAAAGAGTGTGAGTTCAATACCTGGTTAAGGCGGTGGAGAACTTGGAGTGGGGAATTAACAGGAGATAACTGATTAGACATGGCATGTGGAACTAGAACAGTTTACCCTAGTGAGCAAAATAAAGGCTTCAGTTCGACATTCCAACCACCTGAAGAAGGCCGGAGCGTACAATGGCCGAAACGCTGTGATAAATATGGCGACAAGGATGAGGACAATAGTCCGAATAATGTAAATATTATCTCATGTTTTCTCGTTAATATTTTGGTTTCTGCAACGTCTTATGGTGTCGAATAAAAGTGCACCTCACACCAAGTTCAATTTTCTTATCTCGTACACTAAATTTGTTATAACTGATTCATAGAATAAGTTACTTGAAGTGCTTACAATTTACACTATTTACATTGCGGCCTTCGTCAGGTGGTTGGAATGTCAAACTGAACCATTTATTTTGCTCACTGGAGTAGACTGTTCTAGTTCCACATGCCATGTCTAATGCATGTCAGTTAACTCCTGTTAATTCCCCTCTCAAAGTTCTCCAGGTATTGAACTCACACACTTTGGGTCCTGTCACTGGATCTAACTAACGCCTTTATCCACTGTACAATGTGTCCTTGAGGACATCTGTGTATGAATTTCTGGGACTTATAAACCTAATCTTTTCAGCAACATTTTTTTACCAGAGCTCTTATTGCAATTTTTGCTGTTATCATTGCATGTTTTTTACCAGAGCAAAATGACACATGGCACAGTGGATAAAGGCGTTAGAAGGCAGGAGTGTACAACGACTGAAACATTGTGATAACCATGGCAACAAAGATGAGGACAATAGTCCAAATAATGTAAATAGTGTACATAATACCTCATCTCAGAAATATAGACGTGCAAAGTTTAGCTTAGTTTAGTTTAACGTTCTCTACTGACATGAAGTAGAATGATTTTAATAAATCAATTTATATATTGGGCGATAGATGAATTGTTGGCTAAATTACACAAAAATGAAAATAACACTGACATTTCATTTTAACAAAATGTAATATATATGGCGACAAATATAAGGACAATAGTCTGAATAATGTAAATAATGTACATAATACCTCATCTCAGAAATATAGACAGGTAGTTGAAGCTGTTGCACATATTCATAATTGACTCTCCTTTTTGTTCTCCTTTAGGGTGTCTATAGGCAACTCCTCACATTCCACAGTATACTCATGCACTGTGGAAGAAATAAAGCTAACAAGAGCCTCAAGTCTGATAGAATCATTAGTCTGAATACAACAAACAAAAGCATTGAAATTTGGTACCAACACACAAAAACCTTGTCCGCTGAGGGTGAGTTTGGTGATACATCCAAATGTTCTGGTTCGAGGAATTTATCCATATTTGGTTTATACCCAGCTAGTAGTTTATTAGTTCATTAAATTGAAGTGATAACAAGAAGATGTGAGACCTTTAGCAGGCTTTAATGAACTAATAAGATGACTATATTTTGTTTTGAAGAGTCAACAACAAAAGGAGGTTATTAATAATAAGTAAAAAAGGAGATTATTAGGAAAATACCTGTTCCTATGTGTAGACAGGCAAGTGTTCAGAATAACACAATAATAATTCTGGTTATCTCTCTAGTTAGTCCGACTATTACACCCTGCTAATACCTCATAAATAATGGACTATTTCATTTTCATCACAGTGGAAAGATGGAAAAGACATATCAGAGATGCTACTAGGTTTCAGTGAGAAAATGAAAGAAAGCAAGAGAAGATAGAATTGTTTAAATGTATTTCAGTAAAATGAAAGAAAGTTATCAATTTCAAATCTTTTCATTTGTACCCACTTACTTCTTAAAATAACAACCAGTATTCATATTCGTGATTGTTATTGCAATATTTTGTTAAAGATGTAAAGCCGAAATATTTAACTATGTTGCAGGTGAATTTGTACAGATATTTTCTTGTCATAGAACTCACCATGAGGTTATTCAATTATTAACTTAAGTTTTATCAGACAATTCGAATAGGAAAACTGATATTTTCATGGCATTTCTACTTATTAATAATATAATATTAAAGCTGTACCAAGGAGTTTTATATGGACCATTCTTGAATAGATAAACCTGACATGGATTTGAGAAGATATTAATGTAAATAAAAATAAGTAAACAAACTTACAATTGCAAAGAATAACACAGCCTCTAAATTATAGCTTTTCTATTTGATAATGGCTTTCTCTAAAATGTTATCTCTGACTATCATCTTTCTTGATTCTAATCTCACAAAACCTGCATCCTAAAGGTTAATGGCTACCCTAAGTTGTCTTCTATTATTTATTGCCTTTGTCAAAAAGTACCAAGAGAAAATCCCCAAGGAACTTAACTTTCTCCTGAAAAATGGCTTGGACAGCTAATGAATTTGTAGAAGATTACTTGTCAGTTGGACACCAGACAAAATTGACAATTCCAATGATAATGTATACATAACAATTGAGGAGTCAATTCAATTTGAACTCCAACCCATCCCATTCAATTCCCCATGGTCATACAATTAAGATGCTGGAATGGTCAGGGAAGTGACTTGATGATGCAGCATTGGCAGTGCCAACTGTCACTTTTGCAATGACAAATTAGTGGGCTGGCTTTTGTTATGAACCAGTGATCAAAATGGCTGACTCATCTGCAGCATTCATTATCTGAGTCTCTTCAAAATTGATTATTGTCACTCTCTAATGAGAAACAACTGAGGCAAACAACTACACTCTGTGAAAAGCAATTAAAACTGAAGTCTTCGGTAAAGAGAATGGGCTGATTTTTTTTTTTTGTTTGTTTAAAATCTTAATGAAACTTTCTGTATTTATTTATTTATTATTATTATTTCTTTGGCAAAAAGTATCTCACAAGCAAAGAATAATCATACTTCCTAGGCAAAAATTAAACCTGATTCCATTTTTTCAATCCCAGATTTACTTAAATTATCAATCAAATAATGAATTCTGTAAAACAATGATAGTGATTAGGAAAAAAAAATGTTATCTATAATTACTTCAGATCACTAGTATAGTCTCAATCTTACTCTTTACAATGTTTGTATATAAGCCTTAAATCATACTTTGTTCAATGTTTGGCCACTGAAACTTTTATTTGTGTGATCATCACACAACAATTATAGCATACTAAAGTTTATATTGTTCAAAGTTATACATGAGTCTATAGGCAAACATTGGCCAAGATTATACTTGAGTCTATAGATAGAAATTGGCCAGGTTTATACATGAGTCTATAGGCAAACATTGGCCAAGATTATACTTGAGTCTATAGATAGAAATTGGCCAGGTTTATACATGAGTCTATAGGCAAACATTGGCCAAGATTATACTTGAGTCTATAGGTAGAAATTGGCCAGGTTTATACTTGATTCTATAGGCAAACATTAGTCAGAGTTATACTTAAGTCTGCAAGCATGTATCCAAAAAGTGGTCCCTTTTGCAAGAGATACAGTCATCATATTCCAAGCTGAAAGTGCAGTATAGCAAAGTGGTATGAATCTTGAAAACATTGATTAATATGTCTGAACCCTTTTGATTGTTTCCGGTTGGTTCCAAAGAAAGATTTATTGTCATGAAGGTAAGAATTACTTGAATGGAGTTTGGTTACTTTGAACTGAACTGCTGGACTATCCACACAGGTTATTTTGGTTTTATTGGTGAAGGCTTGTGTCAAAGTCACCACACTTTTCAGAACGGATAACAGAGAATTACTCCACAGTGTCCTGTGAAATCTCTAAACAGTCCTCTTCATATTTTATTGTCGCAGTGTTTAAGCTCTCCAGAATAATGCCAAAGCCTGCTGTCATAACATATTTTTATTATTTTACTTATGTTCACTCAGTACAAGGCCCAAGAGACACTCAAGATAGAGGGCTACTGTCTGGTGTTGTATGAGCGTAAATAAATAAATAATAATAATAATTTTTTTTTTTTTTCAAAACTGATCAGTGGAAAATGTCATGATGCCATTTGTGACCTTAGGTCTCTGGTCGGGACCTGGAAAGAAATGAGTACACACCAGGAAACAGAGGCAATAATAATAATAATAATAATAATAATAATAATAATAATATTCCTGTTTATGCCATTACTTTCTATGTTTTGATTTGACATCACTCATTCGAGGTTTTTTGGATTGTGCCATTTTGTTTTACTTACGTTTACTCAATACAAGGCCCAAGAGGCACTCCAGATAGAGGTTTATTGTGTGGTGTTGTATGAGCATAAGAAAGGGCAAGATGTGAAGTTCTTGAGATTTATGCAGGAAAGATAATGGCTAACTCTAGACTTGAAGAAGTCAAGATTTAATTTATGAATAACATTTCAGAGTTCAGTCAGAGACGTTACAAGTATAGAGTGGAAAAAGACTTTAGATGGAACTTGAAACCCAATCCTAAACAGGAAACAATGGATAAACCTCTATTCCTGTTCAAATGAAGGATGAGTGAGAACTGGACAATAGGTGAACCTCTCTACTCTTACTGGGAGAGAAAGGAAAAATAAGTAATTAGTGAATAAAATTTCAGATCTTGGTCAGAAACATTAGAAGGATAGAGTTGAAGTAGACTTAAAAAGGAACTGGAAACATGATTCTCTCCTGCAGGATATGGTTTGAATTCGCTTTTCCTTTACCTAGACATCCAGGGTAAAAGAGCTCAGTCTACCTTGCTATTTAATTCATAGCTTGATAATGATGGATTCATGCCTTTTCCAATCCTATTAATGTGAAGTGAACGAAGTAGATGCCATTTTAATTTAGTACAAAAATGATTCCCACTTTAGTATATATGCTCACTTGTGTTTATATTGTTTGTGTTGTTAAACGAGGTTATAGTCTGTTCATAGCAATTTTATAACATTTTTAAATGTCCCTCATATAAACCTTACACCTGGTCATTCTACAAATGCTACTGGTACCATGTCATCCAGTACTAGTACCCAGCATGGTTAGATCATCAGCAACTAAACCAGTTTCCCCAGCAGACTTGACTGATGAGGAGGGTGGCTAAACACCCAGCAGAATTAAAAACAAGACCTGTTATAGGTTGGATGAACCAACTACAGAAGTTAATACTACCCACCCCCAAAAATGTCTAAAGCCAAAAACTCTTGGGACAATAATTACTACAAACAGTTTCTACACACTCTTCAGCCTTATAAAAGAAAAATTCCAAGAAACTGAATCGAAAAACTCCCAAAACATTCCTTGTCCATCATATTCAATTAAATATATATAAAACAAGAAATGCCACCTAATTATACAATATATATATATATATATATATATATATATATATATATATATATATATATATATATATATATATATATATGTATGTATGTGTGGATTGAATTAATAGTTCTATTTGTATTCTCGAAAGATTAACAGCTATGACGATCCCAACTCCCAAATATGAATTGAGGAGGATTGTGATGATGACAACCAAATAAGGATACTAGTAAGAGCCAATCATCATCATTCCATTCAGAGCATGGTTGATCATGTCTCTCCACAACTGACTGTCCCCTTTAGCACTTGACAATTTCACAAATAAACTTAACTGGTAGGTTTAAACTGTTTGTGAATACTATTGGTCATATTACAAAGATATCCATTTTTTTAATGTCATGTCCCCTAAGGAGGTAGGTGATCATGTTTCTGTACAGTTTCCTTTTCTTTATTACCATTATATCCTGCAAAATACAATGGAGTGGTTTCCCATTGCTTTCTCCACTATTTGGAATAAATAATTTTGCTTCTTTTAGCCTGGTTGTCACCAGAGGCTAAAGAGCTTAGTTTATGCTGCTATTTAACCCATAGTTGCCAAGGGAAAAGAAGATGGTGATTCATCTCCTTCACATTAAAATCAGTGTGAAATTGAATGCAACAGACTTGACCAGAATTTGAACTCAGCTTTTCCAATTCTACTTTGTGTACAGACATTGTATTTTCCTCAGATATATTACTAATATTTTAAGAAAGAGGCTGACAAAAGCATTTAGGGTGACAAGGTGAAGAAGGAAAGGTTGAAAATCCCTTGCCTTAAACTCTTCTATTTGATAATGTTAAGCTGAATGTCACTGTCATTATCTGTACACTGACAGGAGGCGGGGCTAGATTGCCAGCAAGCTGCCACTCAGGCAAGCAAAATTGCAACCATGTTCAACCGGGTTGTCAAAGTTGCTGTGTGAGGAGATGAGCCGTCTTCAAGATTATATTTCACCCATCTTGTTACGCCCCCTGTTATTTACACTGAAACTTGACTTGTATTCCAAGCTTTGTTCTGACATTTGAACTCCTTTGTCTTATGAAAACATTTCAGTCAATCCATTGACAGTCTCTTTTAGGTAGATTGAAGATGCTCTCTCCCAAATTAAGACTATCCTGGTTCTTCTTTTTTTTTTTTATTCAAGTCAAAATTAGGATGTGTCTGTGTGTCCTTGGCCCTTGCAGTTCAATGGTGGGTATCCTGAATGCAAGCCGTCCTGGGTATGACGATAAACTGCATCCACATCCTGGGTAAGACGATAAACTACGTCCAACAGCAAGGCCTTCGATCAGGAGGTTTTGAGGAGCATGGAACCACCTCTTAATTGCAGCTGTTCCCAGGTTCACCCTGACCCAAGGTGGTAGCACCTGTTAGGGCCCCAGCTATGGACAAATAGTTAACACCCAAACTTGTGTAAAAATAGGTTTTAATACCAGAAATACTTTGTAATAAAAAAAAAATATTTACCAGCAATAATTTTTGAAGGAAAAATTATTATCAGCAATACTTTAAAAAAAATACCATCAATACAAACAGCTATACATTCTTTGAAAAAAAATATTACCAGAGTTTTATTATCGAGTTCTTCAAGGAAATTATAGTTTGAATTATATACCTAAATAATACTGATCTAACTTTCAAATTTTGTCATTCATGCCCAAGTATGTATCTGATTGAGGGGATATTGCCCTTTTTCGTTCCCCTCATGATTTATATGCATGGAGCCCTGTATTAAAAAAAGGACCTCTGCCCAATAACATCCAAGCTGGATGATGTTCAAATACCCTCTTATACTCATAAATATGTATGTATATATATATATATATGTGTGTGTGTGTGTGTGAGAAATTAGATGTTCATTCATCTTATCTCTACTCTGCGTTTTACAGAGATTACTTCCACTCTTCAGGATATTTGATTGTAAAATGGAATCTATTTTTAGAAATTACAATTTTCTTGAAAGACATTAAAAATTTTCTTGTAAGGATGTCAATTTTTCTTTTTTATTTTTTGTTTTGTTTTTTTTTTCTGAAAATAAGAATTACCATAATGATCCAATTCATAAGTTTCCAACCATTTTTGGAGGTTTTTGCAAGAATACAAGTTTTGAAGAGTGCAGGCAAGATTTTTTATATTGTTTTCTATCAAAGTGTTTAATCACTTGAAATTTGCATTTTAAAATCATCTGCTTGAACTCTAATTAACTTTTACAATTCTGCAGGCATACATATCTGTCACCGATACTCTTTCTCAATATTCTCTGGGCAGACATATTCAGCAAGTGACAGAGCTTTGTATCAAAGGGAAAGTATGTTTCTAAAAATAACCTATTACTATGGAAATTAAGCTTGTGATATGAACTGGAAATGACCAGATGTCTGTCATTTTGTCCTAATAGTTGTTTTATCAGCGAATTTTAATAAAGTGTTTTAAAAACGTTGGCTTTTTCATCACAATGGTGACCCCAGGGCAAGGCATGGATCTGTTACATTGATAGAGGAACTTTTCATGGACAGTGAGAGCAATGAAGAATTTCTTGTATTTACCCATGCAGATATTGGTGATGTACATGACTGAGACTGAAATTGATTCTGACCAAGAAGGTGGAATTTTCAAATCATCACATGCATACGATTACTCGTGGCTACCAGAGTTTTCCTATACTCCTGGACCTACAAATGTTAATCAAGAAGCTATTGAGGTAGACATTTTTATCTTTTTATCTGACGTAATTATTCAGTTAATCATAATGGAAACTAACTGGTATGCAAATGATGTGAAAACAAAATTATTTAACACAGCAAAGCCCAACTCACAAATCAGAGCTTGGAAAAAATGTTTGTTTTGAAGAAATGAAATTATTTTTGGCCTTGCTTATGTTGATAGGTTTGATAAAGTGACTTTCGTATTTGTCTTACTGGACAACAGACCCCCTTTTATATATGCAAGGCTTTCACAATGTGATGAGCAGGAATCGTTTTTTATCAATTCTGTTGTTTTTTTGTTTTTTTTTTTAGTTTACATATATTTTTCTTAAATTTTATTATATGTTCAGTAAAAATATATGTCTACATTTTCTACATCCTTTCATGTAAATACCTTGAAAATTTTATAATGTCTCTAAACCCTAAAAGTTTCAGCACTAGTAATATACCCACCATTCAAAAACTTACCGCATACAAAATTAATATGGATTCAGGGCATACAACTCCAAAAGTTAGTAGTCATAAAGGTTAATGACATCATGTATGAATGTTATTTTTTTAAAACATCGGTCAGTGATACACGCTTAGGCAATCATGTTTCTTTCACTACATGACTGACAAGGCAGATTTTTTTTCCCACAGTAGGTTGCCATTTCTTTCTGCGGTAGACCAGTGGCCATCCAAGGCTATAGAACCCGGTCTGTCCTGCTATTTACCCATAGCTGAGGGGAGAAGAAGATGATCCATATCTTTCCCAAGGGTATTAGCACGACTGGAATTCGAACTCGGCCTATATACAAGGAATCATCAGTTATGTGCCATGTGTGATACACGCTTAGGCGATCATGTATCTTTCGATACATGACTGACGAGGCAGATTTTTTCCCGCAGTAGGTTGCCATTTCTTTCTGCGGTAGACCAGTGGCCATCCAAGGCTATAGAACCCGGTCTGTCCTGCTATTTAACCATGGAACAGTGAATAAAGGCGTTAGTTAGATCTAGTGACAGGACCCAAAAGAGTGTGAGTTCAATACTCGGTTAAAGACGTCAAGAACATTCAAAGGGGAATTAACACGAGATAACTGACATCAATTAAAAACATGGCACATGGAACTAGAACAGACTACTCCAGTGAGCAAAATAAAGGGTTCAGTTCGACATTCCAGCCACCTGAAGAAGGCCAGAGCATACAACGGCCAAAACGTTGTAATAAATATGGCGACAAAGATGAGGACAATAGTCCAAATAATGTAAAAGGTTTTCCAACCCTGACAAACCTATATATATATACTTTTTTCTTTTTTTTCAGTATTGATAACCAGTAGGCAGCTTCCTACTGATACTGTAAGTCTTTTGTTCATCTAGGCATACCATACAATATCTTCACAACCCCAACTCTAGCTACGTAATACAGGCTGACAGTTACATTTCGTATTTACCCCAGAATACCAAGCTTATTAGTGCATTTTGTGTACTATTGAAACAAACCAATTAGCTCAATGGACATACTATTAATTCTAAATGTATTATCAATTCCCAATACCTACCGTGTGTGCCATGTTTGTTTATGGTGATGATGTCTCACTGTTGCCATCTGCAGGCAGACAATCCAACAACCTTCATCAAAGCAGACGGCATCATCAATCTTGTGGGTACAGACATTCAGCAGATGATACCCTTCCATGAATGAACACAACAGCATCAAAGCAGAGATGACAGACATAGACTGTTCATTTCAGATTACAAGCAATAGAATTTTCTAAATATAACAGAACAGCTGAGAAGCAGTATGGATCACCACCCACCAAAAAGAAAATGGAGGAAGCCAGGGGGGGTGATTAAAGAAAATGATAAAGTAAAAATATGAACTACATTACAAGCAATAACTAAATAACCCATAATTAAAGAAAGTTATAAAAACATACGTAGTTGACCAATATATTGGTATATACAATTTCAACAAAGATGATAATGTGTGAGGCAAAGAGCGTGATTATTGATAATATATTCATACAGTAATAGTGGACTGTGGTCGTGACATTGCAAAAAATAACACACCATTTGCATTCTTCAATGCAGCACTGAAACATCAGCTAGAAGTCTGATGTAAACTCACTGTGTGTTGAGATGACTTGTGGTAGCAAGTACAAATTGTTTCTGATGTGAATAGGTATAACATTGTACTAAACTAATGAAAATCTAATTAATAATAACCACTAATATTTATTAATAGTTCCCAATAAATAATTTGTGACAGAAATAAAAATTTCACTGTAGAGTCAGTGATTTAAATTTAGTACAGTAAGGTAAATCCTCAAATTTTTTTTTCCAGAAAATACCTAGCTAATTATAAGGTACAAATTGTCATTTGTAGCATCTTAGCATACGGCTGTATGGTAAAGCAGTCTTTTCATAATGAAATTTGTATTAACCAACTGAGGTGAAAGTTTCAGGATACACTTAAATTTCTGTGAGTAATATACTGTACGAGTTTCAGCTTCGTATATCCTTATTAAAGTTATTGATAACTTGTTCAGAGAGTATAAAATTTTATTATACTTACAAACTCAGTGCAACATAAATTTTTATTTGTAGGAAAAAAATATTTGATTAACACAGTATCTGATATTTAAAAAAACTGCCATGCCCTTTCAAGGCCTTGTTGATCATGGTTCTACACAGGTTCCTCTTCTTTATTACCTGTGAATTTCCATGCCTTGGGAATTTAAAATTTATCTTTGGACCTATGTTGTTCCTAATTTTCATCAATGACCATCCCGATGTCATTAGTTCTCAACTCAGTATCTATGCTGATGATACGACTATTGACTCTTGTCTTAATAGTAATTCTGATCAGTTCAATAAGGTCAAATTGGCAGCTGACCTCAGAAATGACCTACACTCTACTGTTAACTGTTGTAACTGGGGTAAGGAATGGCTCGTTAATTTTAACAGCTCCAAAATGAAAATGCTCTGTTGATAGTATGAGAGGACACATTCTTGCCTTCTATCTGCATAGCTGATGTTAACTTCCAGGCAAGTGACACATTGCATCATCTTGGGGCTAATGTTGTTTCGAGGACATGAAGTGGAAAGTTTATATTGAATCAATCGCTAGGTCTGCTGCTAGGAAAGTTGGTTCACCGTCATGCTAGACAGTTTTTTCTTGCCAGAATCTATCTTGCACCTTTATAGGTCTACCATTTGTCCATGCATTCAATATTGCTGTCACATACGGTTTGCTGCTTCTGTTAAGTCATTAGAGATTCTTGATAAAATACAAAGAAGAATCTGCAATGTTATTGATTCTGATCTGGCATCTCAGCTTAAGTCACTTTTGCACTGTAACATAGCATTTCTGTGCCTTTTTTATAAATATTTTCATGGTAATTATTCTGGTGAACTTCTCTCTATGGTACCTAAACTTTATGAATCTAAGCACAGTACAGGATTGGTGGCAAGGTCTTGTTATTTTACAGTTGAAATGGCTAGATGTAAATGTATGTTCTATGCTAACAGTTTCTTTTCTATCACTTGTCATTTGTGGAACTCTTCCAGCATCTTGCTTTCCTGTCAACTCTAATTTTCGAAAATTAGAGCTGGCAGGATAGCAAGAACATCTCGAAGGCAGAGACAGGGTTTGGTATTCTTCACAAGTTGAAAGGTTATGGTATTCTGGACAAGTGAAATAAAAGTTATCTTGAATGGCCACTCTTCTAGATCTTTTTGCATTAATGCAGGCATCACCCACGGCTTGGACTTACGTTGTTCCTAATTTTCATCAATGACCTTCTGATGTCATTAGTTCTCAACCCAGTATCTATGTTGATCATACAACTATTTCATCCTGTCTTAATAGTAAGTCTGGTCAGTCCAATAAAGTTAAATTGGCAGCTGATCTCAAGAATGACTTACAAAATGTTGTTAACTGGACAAAGGAATGGCTTTTTAATTTTAATGCCTCCAAACCAAAACTACTCTCTTTTAATGATCATAGAGATCTTTTTTTTGCCTTTGCATGGCTGATGCTAACCTCCAGGAGAGTGACCCATTGCACCTTCTCAAGCTAATTTTTTTAGAAATTAACAGTTAAAATATAATCCTTGAAGATGTCTAAATGTATAGCCGAAAGTGCTTGGATAAAAAGAACATTCGGACAGTTTTTATATAATTTATCATCTGAAAAGAAAAACATTATTAGATCGCACGAGAAATTATATAAAAAAATAAATAAAAGCACCTTGTCAGTGGTTTTTAATGAAATGTGCATATATACACACATATATATATAAATATATAAATTAATTTTACTGATCAACTTTTCCAAATTATGAATAATCCTTAGACAAGGAGGAAATTTCATCAGAAATTGTCTGTAGTTCATTTCAGAAGAAATATTGTCCAAGCATTCGACTTTCTTAAGTCATCATCACGTTAGGTATAGACGAATGGTGAGTTCAGTAGAACTACTGAGTGTAGTGATTAGGCAAGGTGACGTGTGTTTTTTGTTTCCTTTTATACATACCTTTGGGAATGAGGGTTCTTAAATTACGGTTGTTTTTATTTATAGATGGTTGTTTTGTTGTATTAGTATTGCTTCAAGGATCATGTACCAGTTTTTACTATTTGATTTTGCTAGTAATTTGGTATTGTTCATGAAAAACTGTCTAATGTTATAATCCTTATGCTGCTTACTGATGGCAGGTGCGTCACTGTGAGAGTGTATTTGTGGTATATCCTATGTAAGATGTTTTTTATTTACAAAGAAACATTCTCCAAGTAGCCAAATATAGTCATACACAACATTGATCTTATATAGAGGGTTGGAAGTTTCGGACATATTATTTTTAATAATTAACTTGAAAGTTTTTTTTTAATTTTTTGCAGTAAATAATGAATCTAATATACTTATTTTTATCAACTGGTTTTATATATCTATGTATGCTTTTATTTGTGTTTGATCTTTTTTTTTGTAATTGTGGTGCATTTGATTTTGATAATATTTGTTATTATCGTTATTGTTGATATGTTTATAACTATAGTTTTTTTTTTAAATTGTTGTTTAAATGAAATTTAATTTGCTTGTCTACTATATAATTAGGGTACCAATTATTAATAAGTGTTTTATATTATTTAATTCTTTAAAGTAAATTATTTTGGATGAGGAAATGAGTTGAGCTCTTTGGATTAAATTATTAACGAGGGCAGTTTTATATTTTTCAGGGCATTCACTTTTGTAGTGTAGAAGGCAAAAGTTAGTAGTAGTAGGCATTTTGTATGGAGATATGGTAAAATTATCTCTGTCATAGTCAATGTGGATAGCTAGAAATGTTTTTTTTTTATTGATATTTAGTTCATAGGTGTACTTTAAAATGGATTTTTTTTCTCAAGGTTTTTAAAGTTTTATAATGTGATTAATGAATTTGGTTTCGATGAAGATGTCATCAATATATCTTGCACAAATGGTGGATTTATTTATTTTTTTTATTATTTTGTTTTCTAAGTTGGTTATATAAAAAAAGCAACATGCATTTATATATATATATATATATATATATATATATATATATATATATAAGTGAACATTGAAGTCATCACTCAGAGGTGACAGGCTATTTCACGCTAGACACAATCGTCAGGCTGCCTGATGATTGTGTCTAGCGTGAAACAGCCTGTCGCCTCTGAGTGTTGACTTCAATGTTCACTTTTATATTTATATTTACATACGCTCTATCTCTGATATTGAGCACTTTATCCCATAAATATAGCACACCTTAAAACTATATTTCTTCATATATATATATATATATATATATATATATATATATATATATATATATATATATATATACCTAGTAAGGCAGGTACTACTTAACTAGTTTTCACCACATGGGATCATCAGGGTGAACTAGCTGATGATCCCATGTGGTGAAACCTGGGTAGGTAGTACCTGCCTCACTAGAATTTAATTATTTTACTTTTGCTCTACTGAGTGTATTGAGCACTTTTCAATTTAACTTATTACTCGCTGGTTTTTTTTTTTCTTTGTACCAGAAATTTAAGGTACTGGACAATTTCTTTCGCCTTGTTTGGAGGTTTCTGGAGTTTTCTTTTTTTTTTTTTTTACATTTTTCCTTGGATGCCAATTTATTTGAAAATTGTGCTATTCAGGATTTTTTTTCATTTTTAAATAGATATACATTTTATATATATATATACATACATGCACACACATTTAAATATATATATATATATATATATACACACACACATATATATATACACATATATGTACACACATATACATATATACATATATATACACATATACAGACACACACACACATATATATATATATATATATAGTATATGTGTTTTTTCCTTTTTTCACACGGAATTTAAAAGTTAGCTTATTTGAAATTGAATCATTTTACTCATTTTATGTTTCTTTTTATTCCATTGTCTCTTCAATGATGCCCCCCCACGTCTTTTTATTAACTGATCCTGGTTCATCATCTTTCTATATTGCTATTTCCATGGAAAGTGTTCAGACAAACTACATTCCTTAGCTCCACCAGTCCTAACTTTCACAGCTAAGAACACCCATGCCATGCCCATTGTAGCAATGCACCCTCATTCCCTTT
The DNA here is from genome assembly GCA_964036315.1 of Acanthosepion esculentum. Lineage (NCBI taxonomy): Eukaryota > Metazoa > Mollusca > Cephalopoda > Sepiida > Sepiidae > Acanthosepion > Acanthosepion esculentum. Next base: position 127,041,802 of record OZ038478.1, on the reverse strand, counting down.
GTATGCCAATGGTGAGATGTAAGTTCCACTTGAGCAGCTTCTAAGTGGATGCTACTCCAGACACTACAATCTTACCTTCTTCATATCTAGGGTTAACTGTTATCTACCCCACATACCCCCATAATTTATGCTTCTTACCTTGTAACACTCTACCTTGAGTGACTCTTGGGCCTTGTACAAAGTGAACATTATTGTAAAAAAAAAAATAATCCTTCTATCAGGTTTTGTCGTCAGTAATTTCTGTTTTGGGGAACCGTTTGTAATGACCAGTGTCTCATCTGAATTACTAATCATACATGGAAGTTATTGCCTTGGCCATTATTGCCTTTTCAATTGCGGCATAATGCTTTGGTGCAGAAAACTTTCTCTAATGAAAACCAAGTTTGTCAAAACATTTTTCACATCAAAATCTGTAGAATTCTATTCGAAAGAGCTGCCACAAGTCATTGCAAATAATGGTAAATGTATAATGGAATAAAATGTAATTGTACATTAATTTTCTGAAGAAAAACTTTGATAAGCACAAACAGAATTTATGTATGACTCAACCAAACATATTAGCTCTTATTGATCAAGCCTTCACTTTTAGTAAAATTCTATCACATAAGTTATTAAATAAATCTTTTTTTTCTGTTATTTCAAATGTCAAAAGGAAAGCTAAAACTGTTGTTGTGGAACTTGTTCATAGTAATTCACATATTGTTTTGATCTCGACTATATATCTCACTTTATTAAAAACTAATTTTTTTCTCTTTTTGTCAAGAGGGGATTTAATCCCAATCTTTGGTGTACAATGCTGCTGTTACTTATTACTTAACTAATATTAGCAGTTGTTGACTTTTCAATCCCTTTGAAGTTTCTCTTTGAGCTTATTTTGTATTTTCTTTTTCTCTCTTTCATATTTCAAGCTGGCTTTTATTTCATTGTTACTTGTTTATTTCACTTTTTCTTTTTGAAGTTTTTATCTTTTCCTTATTCACTTAACATTCATTTTCACCTTTATAGCTACCATTTCCTATCATTTATCGATAATTTTTTTTTTACTTCTTTCTTTATTATTTTTCCTCACTTTTTCTTTCCATTTTTTTTTTCTTTCTCTGCAGCATTCTCTACCTTTTATGGAATTTTTTTTATTACTTCCTCTCTTTACATCTCAAGTTTTTCTCTTTCACCTTTTTATCGTCTTTCTTTCTTTTTATCCTTCACTCTTTCATTCATAGTCTCTCTTATTTTACTTCCTTTTTTTTTTTCTTACCTTGGACTTTTCTTTTCTTCCCTAATTCTTCTTCCTTTCTCCACATCCTTCTCTCTATCGTTCATGATCTTTATTCCTCTTCTTTTTTTTGGGGGGGGGGGGGTTGTTTTCTTTATCCTATCTTTATTATCTCTTTTTTTTCTTTTTCTTTTTCACATTCTTCTTTCTATCATTCATGTCCTTTCTTATTTTACTTAGACTTTCTTCATTTTAATTGGATTTTTCTCTTTATCCTATTTTTACATTTTTCTTAATTCTTCTTCTTTCTTTCTTTCTTTCTTCACATGCTTCTTTCTATCATCAGCATTCTTTCTTCCTCCTGTTTTGTTTTGGATTTTTCTTTCTCCTTTTTCTTACATTCTCTTTTTTTTTTTTAATTTTCTATCTATCTATCTATCTATCTTCACATCCATCTCTCTCTGATTCATAATCTTTCTTATTTTCTTCCTTTTTTTTTTTTTTTCTATTGGATTTTTCTCCTGAGCTTTTTATTTTTCTCATTTCCTTTTCTTTGTTTTACGTTCTCTAAATCCTTCCTCTTTTTCTTTGCATCCTTTTTATTTCTCTTCTTTTCATCTTGGATTTTTCTCTTTCTCCCTTTTACTTTCCTTTAAATTTCCTTCTTTTTTCTACTATTCTATTTTGTCACTTTCCTTCTCTTTTTTTTTTCTTCACTCTCACTATTCTCTTTTCTTCACTCTCACTATTCTCTCTTCTTCACTCACCCGTTTTTTGTTTTTTTTCCATCTCTCTTACTTTACTTCTCTTCCTTTTTACATTCAGGGAACTAATTACTTCTCCACTTAAAACAGTTTGCCAACCAGCCTGAAAGGAAAACAACCATTGAAACATTCCACCCACTCCACCACCAGAAAAAAAAAACAACTTTTTTCCCTTTGATGTTTTGCATACATGCAATGTGTTTATTTGTTTGTTTGTTTCACAAAAGAAGACAGCATCCATTAATTAAATCAGCTTAACGATAATTATCAGACTTGCTATAGTGGTAAGCCTTGTTTCCATGCCCTCCAGATGATGGCAAGCTGGCAAAAGAAGGTGTGGGCATTGTAAGGAGGAGATCAGCTAACACCTTTGTGTTTACACCTGTTCACTTGTGTGACAACTGTCCAATGTTGCCCATCCACAACAACAGGTTGACTTTGAAGCTGAGAAATGATTACGGGAGAAAACTTTCCAAAAATTTTCTGCCTGAATTTCTACAATTAGTTGCAATCGGACTAATGGCAACATCTTTGTCCATATTATCTCAATGCCTCATCTGTTGTGCTTTCCAACCTTCTTCAAGTGTCTGATAATCCAGTTGATTTTCAGGAAATTTTGAACTGAAACATTTATTTAATCTATGGGGGTTGATCATTCTCATTCTACTGTCCATGTTTAGGGATATTTTGTGTTGTTCTCTTCAGTTATGGCAAGCCCAGTTTCCATTGAATCCGAGTGCCACATATACTTGAGTAGAGTGCAAGGTTTTATGCAAAAAATACGTCATCACACAGCTTTATGCAGGTAATTCTTTTGAAGAGATTAAAAATCATGCATTTTCAGTGACTGGTTAATTATTTATTTACATAAGGTATTTGTTGATTTTAAGTGACATACATAGCAGATGAAGTTTTGCTCTTCATCTAGTGACCAACAGGAAGAGACTTAGGCTACGTAGGAGGCAGGTCCAGAGTAAAGGGGCAACCGTAGTCAGGCATGAACAAAAACAAAAGTATGGCATCACTCTATCAGTTTGCGGCTTGCATATGAAAGTTTTGATCTAAAGATGCTATTTAAGAACTTGATTCAAGTTTTTAGGTTAATGTTTGGGTTTTTCAGCCATTTGTAGTGTTTGGTAAAGCTACTCCAAGCACAGCCTATTCTATGTTCAGTTTTCTTATACTAAATTTTACAAGTAATACACCAAAGTATTCGAAGCGTTTAGTATTTACTAATTCCACATCCTGAATTTTAATGATGAATTCAGTTTACATGACACAGGATACGTTAATCCCAAGCATGAAAATTTTTGGTATCAAGAACGGTGCTCAAAAATTCTATACAAAACCATTATGGAGTTTTTAAAAACTCCATATATAAAACTGTTATGGTAGAGTTTTGCTGATTATGTTCCTCTTTGTTTTTATTCTGTGTTACAATGTTTGTTGGGTAAATAGTATTTCATTCAGTTCACCATCTGTCCAGAAAGAAGTGAACAATTTGTCCCCACTCTCCTAAAATAAAACACGACCATCACAGCTGACAGTGGGGAAAAACAAGGAGTCTGGTCTGTACTTGTATGATGCCAACTTCTTGTTTAAAGTATAACTGTTGCTTGAAACACTTCAGGATTGATTTCATTCATGAGTAGCACAATGGTGATTTTCCAGATTAACAAGGGACCTGCACTCTTTAACACAGATGTTGCATACATTATTGCCTCCAGCAACAGGAGGTACTTGTTGGTTTGTCACTGTATTCTCATCTGACATTTCAGACCTCCAACTGAACAGCAGACTTTGTAATATTCATAGCTGGTTGTTATGTTATATGTGCAGTGTCATCCAAGTCAACTCTTTACTGTATGCCTTCTTTTGTAATTTTTCAGTCTAGCTGTGCTGAAGTATTTATATAGGATAAAGATCAAAAGGGAAACCTTTATAAATCTAACCTGTTTTGAGTTTATCAAAGCTTCATCAGAGAATGAGATATGGAGAAAGAAATTATTCTATTTTTATTTCTGTCTTGTTTGATTTTCATTGGTTTAGTAGGCTTCACATCCATTTCATTGGTTAAGTAGGTTTCACATCCATTTTTTAAACAGCATTAATATAAGTTATAGTAATTTGAACTCAAGGGGAGATATGTCCCTTTGAAGTTCCCAAAAATAACAGATTCCAAGCCTAACTGAAAAATTCTGACAGATTCCAATCCATATTTGATCTGTGTTGATCCCAATTCATTCATATATATATATATATATATATATATATATATATATAAGTGTTGACTTCTATGTTCACTTTTGTATTTACACATGCTCTATCTCTGATATTGAGCACTTTATCCCATAAATATAGCACACTTTAAGACTATATTTCTTTATATATATATATATATATATATATATATATATATATATATATATATATAAAGGGTTTTCCAGTAACTTGGACTGATTTTAAATAGGAATTAAGTTTAAGCATCTAATGATTTTTTTTTCTTTTTCTTTCAGATTTAACAACTTAAGTTTTTGGCAGTTTAAAACCATGGAAAGATTAATCAAACAATGTGTTAAAGTTTCAAGAGTGCAATTGCAAAGATTGTTCGTAAATTCAAACAAACTGGGTCGGTGGCAGATGTCAAAACGCCATTGCGTGCTCATCTATGCCATTCAGCTGCAAACATTGCTGAAGGACACGAGAATGTGGCCGAAAATCCAAACATCTCTATTTGTCATCGCGCACAAGAATTGAACATCTTGACAACAACATTACATCATTTCCAATAGCACTCTCAGTTGTTTGATTATGTTGACCCAAAAAAATCGTGAAATGCTTTTCTGTTTGAATGTCCATTTTCGTAATAGGCTTCGATATCTTTAACATGTTGTTTGATTGTTAATCTTTCCATGGTTGAAATTGCCAAAGACTTAAGTTGTTAAATCTGAAAGGAAAAGAAAAAAAATCATTAGATGCTTAAACTTAATTCACCTTTAAAATCAGTCCAAGTAATTGGAACACCCTTTATTTTTTATATACAGGTATATATATTTTAGTTGTACTGTATTGCACTATATATGGCTTATCTTTCTATTTGTAAGATTATTCTGGATTTAATATAATTTTGTATTAATTTCCTGGTAGTATTAGTAACAACTTGTACAGATGTAGTGGTATTTGGTTGCTATTTTTGACATTTTACATTGATTGGTTTGTGTTTTTGTTATGAAGTTGATATACACACAATAGTAGTAGTCGTCACAAGTGACACTCTCCCCACTCTATCTCAAGTTCTGCCTATATAGTGGAATGGTTATGCTAATTAGTATTAGCACCTAACCAATCCCACAACACCTCCCAAAACCTTATAGGTTTAACTCCCTGAGTTGATCTATTGCTTCTCCTACATAGCCTCTCCCTTTCACTGGTTTCAAGAGGATTTCTCCTTATAGGAGATCTCAACCTATTTCTTTCTTCTTCAATATCCACTGTTTCGTTCTCTGATTCCTCAGAAAACCCTTGAGCACTCATTGTCTCTTCTGATCTATTATCATGTTCTTCTCTATCCTCATTTAACTCCTCAATGTCTTCAATCTTTGAGTCTTCATGGTTTTGGCACAATCTTAGTTGGTCAGCATGTGCCAATAGACATCTACCATTCTTGGAAACCAATGCTGTATTCTCTTCCTTCTGCAATACAAATCTTATTTTTTCTGGCCCCTCTTCTCCGTTTCTCTTGTACCATATCTTCTCATTCGTTGAGTATGACATTGTTAATGGTGCTCTAATTTGTCTTCCCATTAATGCGGATGGACTTTGTAATCTTCCAGCATGAGGTATTGTCCAATAACTTAATAACAGTCTTGGTAGAAAATTTTTCGATTTTTCATGCTGAGAACACTTTTAAACCCATTTTTATGGTTTGTGCCATTTGCTCCGCTATTCCATTTGATTGCGGATGATAAGGAGGGGTTTTATACGGTATGCATTCAATTTTCTTAACCATGAACACAAGTTTTCATCACAAAACTCTGGAGCATCATCTGTTATCAATGTCCCTGGTACACCATTCCTGGCAAAGTCTATCCGTAAAATTTGTTGTACTGTATCTGATTTTCTATCCTGAACCCTAAAAACTTCAAGCCATGCCAAAAATGCATCCACCAATATCAGACACAACCCTATACCATTCACATATGCATGGTCCATGTGAACCCTGGACCAGGGTTCAGTTTCCTTTGGCCATGAATGTGTCTTGTTCAGTCAAAAGATTTTTATCTCCACATATTTAGAACGTCTTCACATCATGAGCGTCACCAGGCCACCAGGCTTCCAATTTTATACTTTTTTGTGTAGCAGCTATTCTTATGCACATCATCATGCATGCTTTTGATTACTTGTCTTCTACAAATTTCTGGTGGTACCACCAGATCTCCATTGCAAACTACGCCATTCTCTATTGTCAATTTATGTCTGATCTCTTTGTACGGTCTTTCCGCTTTAGAACACTTACTCCATTTGTTGTTCCTTATTCTCTCTACGATCCTATTCAATAATGGATCTTGTAGAGTCTCCATCATAAGTCTATTAATGGGCAATACATTGCTCTCCACCCAATGTAATATTCCATCTTCCACTTTCTCATGTTGTTCCTCCTCAAACGGTAGTCGTGATAGTACATCTACATGTGGGATCGTGTTTCCTTTCATATATTCTATTTCATAGTCAAAGGCCATTAACTTCATTGTCCATCTTAGTATCCATGACAATGTGACCTTCAGAAATTCTTTTCTGGGATGGAATATAAATTCTAGCGGTTTATGATCCGATCTGAGCAAAAACTTTTTCCCTAACAAAATTTCTCTTGCTCTGGTCATGCTCCAAACTATAGCCAACACTTCCTTTTCAATATTTGAATAGTTCTTTTCAGCTGGCATTAACTTCCTTGAAAGATACATCACCAGATGTCCTTCCTGTGACAAAATTGCTAATACAGACTGTCCACTCACATCTGTTATTAACGTAACTTCTTTTTTAGGGTAAAAAATCTTGACAACCAGTTTCTTGGATAATGCTAACTTCAAGTTAACAAATGCTTTTTGGTGAATATTAGTCCACTGAAACTACTTTTTTTTTTTCGTAAATCAGCAAAAGGCTCAATTCTTTCTAAATATTTTGATAAGAACTTGCTATAAAAATTAGCTAATCCAAGAAATGATTCCAACTCTTTCTTATTACTTGGAGGCGAAACATTCAATATTTTCTTTATCAATTTTGAGTCCGGTGAAGTACCCTCCTGTTAGATTTGAAATCCCCAAAACATTAAGTTTTTGCACTTGAATATACATTTATCCTCGTTTAAAGTCATCCCTGCATCTCTGAGTATACTCATTGTCATTTTAGTTTTCTATTTTAATTCTTCTTCGGTACGGGCACCTAGCCCAATATCATCCTGTATATTTTTATATTTTTACTTTCCCTTCTAGTAGATTTTCCATGGCTCTCTGAAAAATCAAACTGGCTGTCTTAACTCCAAATGGTAAGCGAGTCCACCTCAATAAGCCTGTGGGCGAGTTTATTGTCTTTGAATTCGTTGTTTATTTGGATTTGATTGTATGCATTCTTTAAATCGATTTTAGCAAAATATTTAATTCCTGCAAAGTAATGCAATATGTTTTCTACATTTGGAATAGGATATGAATCTGAACAAATTTTGTGATTCACACCCACCTTGCAATCACCACAAACCCTAAGATCTCCATTAGGTTTCCTTATGACAACAATGGGGGATGCCCATTTACTGCCTCCTGGTTCAACATGCTGAAGTATTCCTTCTTCTACCATTTTGTTCAGCTTCTCAATCACCATCAGTTTTATATATATGGGAAGCCTACGACTTTGAAAAGATGACGGCATAACATTTCTTTTTAGCTTAATGCTTGCTTTATAATTTTTTAATGTTCCTGTTTTAAAACTTCTAACATTGACAGCATTCAGTAATTGTGTACTATCAACCCTTACTAAGTCAGTACCTATTAGGCCATGGCTTTTTATACAATCCATACTATGATGGTGATTGTTATCTTTGCCCTTTCAAATGTCCCTTTTTTTGATACAGGTTCCATCGAATTGTTTTAATCTTACAGGGCTTTTCTTAACTTTAGTCTCATTAATTTTTCAAAAACATTTCTAGATATGAGAGTTACCTCATTTCCTGTGTTGACTTGTATCTTTAAATTTATACCATTCAACTTTATACTCTTGAATGTATTTCTTTTGTTTTTCTATCGCAAAAACATCTGTTTGATTTTTTTTTTTCGTCCTGCACTATTTCCACATTTTTTACATTGCTGCTTTGCCATTTACACACGGCTTCTGAATGATTCTTTTTCTTACAATTATCACATATCAATTCCCCATGCGGGACAGTCTTTCTCTTTTTGGTTCATTTTCATAACTGCAATACTTGCATTTTGATTTTGTTTTTTTCTTAATGGCACATATTTCCATCATTTCTTCTTCTTGTTTTTTTTTATATTATATTTTTCAATCAACTCATCCTGCTGTATAAATTCAATACACACTTCCAAATTCATATTATTGGATTGCAACCTCTCCAAAGTTTTAAGTCTTTGCGTAGTATCGTATAATTCTTCCACCAATCAAAGCTGAATCAATTCCTCCTCTGTTGTCATTCCTTTTCATCCAAGTTCATTAAAGTCACAATGCCTACTAGTATCTCTTAGTCTACTGAGATATTTCCGAATAGGTTCTCCAGTCTCTTGTCTTAACGCTAGAAATTTGGTTCTTCCCGCAATAGCCAATCTTTTTTTTGGTTGGATATGCTTTAAAATTATACCCTTAATGTCTTTAAATTTTAAAGTTTCAGTCTCCTCCGGAGTAAGTCATTAAGGATACTTGCTTAGTAGCTTTACACCCCGCGATGGCCATAAATAAATCGGTGATTTGTTTCTGCTCCTGGTCATCTGTTAATTTCTTCAATCTGGCCATTGCCGTAAAGCATTTTAACCAGATAATAACCTCTTCAGGGTTTTCCAAATCCAACATAGCTTCGTTCGGTGGCACTGTTTTGTTATGAAGTTGATATACACACAATAGTAGTAGTCGTCACAAGTGACACCCTCCCCCAGTCTATCTCAAGTTCTGCCTATATATAGTGGTATGGTTATGCTAATTAGTATTAGCCTAACCAATCCCACTACAGTTTTTAACATCTTATAAGAAGGATCTTCATTTAACAGTTGCATATTAATTTACCAAACAATTCTATATGTTTAAATTATATACTGGTTTCTTAAAGAAGCTATTTATTTATCAACTATAAAAAAAATTATGTAGGAAATTCACAAAGCATATAACTTATTTAGTATCTTGTTAAATCACCTTTCTACCCTACTTTTATTTCTTAGGAAACTGCATTGTGTGGTTTGTATATTTTATACAACCATATATATCAGATTTAAGTTTATGTCTGGCTGCTGTTAGCTGGTAATCTACAAGTTATGACCCATTTATAAAAAATAATTTTTAATTTTTGCTTCTTCACTTAGTTTAAATTTAACGTTGATCAGAGTAAAGCCCTCAAACCTTATAACCCCTTTTTTATTAAAAAAAAAAAATGATTGTATTTTGTTTTTAAATCTAAATAGATCAATCCCTTGCCATTAATTTACAATCGCCTGATGAGATGCATTGATATGCATTGAAACACGACTACAGTTGTGTAGCGATTTTTTACATGTTTTCAGTGTAATATCCGAAAATAAATGAAATATAATATATATATATGTGTGTGTGTGTGTGTATATGTATATATATATATATATATATATATATATATATATATAAAAGTGAACATAGAAATCAACACTTAGAGGTGACAGGCTGTTTTATGCTTGATGCAATCGTCAGGCCTCAAGCAGGAAACAGACTGTCACCTCTAAGTGTTGACTTATATTTACACACTCTCTCTCTGAGATTGAGCATTTTATCCCATAAATATATCACATCTTAAGACTATATTTCTTCATATATATATATATATATATATATAGATAGATAGATAGATAGATAGTAATAATGAAAATCTTAGAATGTATTCAATAAAATAATATTTACATCAATAAAAAATAATGTTTGATTAAGACTTATCTACTTATCTCTATAATATTATCTCTAATTTTTCCATACAGAGGAATTAATGTGAACTGGTTTATTGTCTCTAATACATCTTACTGTGTCTAGGCCAATGGATATATATGTTTTAGTGGGCATCCCTGTTTTATTTGTTTTCAAACATTGCTGCTTGAAAGAAAACATGCATATCCAATCAAACTTACATATCCACTAAAATACCATTCATAGTAATTAAAGAATGATATAAAGTTCTAAAGTCTGGTTTTTGAAGTAAAGATCATTAGATTTAGATTATGTATTATTAGGTGTTTAGTCTCCTTTTTCATGATATGATGGTAGGTAGTGTAGTAGGAATTTGTTTTCATGTCTATATCTATAAGCTCTCTGCAAGGAAAAACTCAGAATATTCTAATAACTTGTATTTTAAAACATTTTCTCTCCCCAGCTAAATAATAAATAACAGGGCAGACTGGTCTCTTTATCAGCAAGTTGGAGCTAGTCTAGAATTTACTCTCAATTGAAAACCATGAAGAAGGCATTGGGGAACAATTACATTATCTCTCCCAAGAAATCATGGCAATTCACAGATATTAAAGGAATGGATTTGAGGAGAGCCATGATCACAAAAAAAAATGAAATAAATGCTTGCCAAAAAAAAAAAGACTTTTGATACACCTTAATATATATATAATATATATAATTTTAATCAATCCCTCCCACCCAGCAGATGATAGTGCCACTAAGATGTAAATGGATACTGGGTGTAAAAGAGAATGAAAAGATTTTGGAAGAAAATGGAAACACAATCCTAAACATGGAACAAGAGATATACCTCCTGTTCAAAAGACCAGCTAGGACTGTATTAATAATATCGTAGAGTCATAGTTTTTAGATGTGTATATGAAATGACCTTTGGAGTAAGGGTTCGTAATGAAGTAAAAATTATTTTGATATTATTATATGCAATAGTAATAGTTTGCAAGAATAGCCTCTAACTATTACTGTACAACAACTGCCTTTGTGTCTTTTGTAAGGAGAGTCTGTATATATACATTTCCTATTTTCATTTCTTTATGGTCCTATAATTCTTTTGGTTGTTTTTTTTTTTTTTTTTTCCTTCTTTTTATGTTAGTCCTACATCACCCCCCCAATATTATGCCCATGAGTCTAATTACTAATTAGAAAAAAAAATCAAAGAATAAATTTCTATCCGCACCTCATTTCCTCTTCTCTCATTTTTCTAGTTCTCGACTTTCTTGTTTATTTAAGAGATTGTCTTTCAAAGTCAAATGAATACATGCATAAAAGATCAAATGAGTATTTTTTGTTTTTTCTTTCTTTTGTTTTTTTATTCAGTTCTTTGTTCTTATTTATTTTATTTTCTCTCAATAGTCTTAATTTTGTCAATATTTCCTTTCTCGTTTCTTTGCTTTTGCTGCTTTATTTTATTTACCTCTCTCTCTTTCCTTCCTTTTCCTTTTTCCTCTCTTTTTCTACTCTCACCATTTTCTGCCTTCTTTTCTTTTCTTTTTCTCTTATCTTCGCTTGCATTTCTTTCCTCTCTTTTTCCTTTTCACTATCCGCTTTCTTCCTTTCAATTCCATCATTTGTTTTTGTTTTTTTCTTCCTTTGTTCTTTCATTCTCTTCTTTCTCTCTTCATTTTCCTCTTTTTTTCCTCTATTTCTTTGATTTTATTTTTCTTATTTCTCTGGATTGGTTCTCTCTTTTCCATTTTCTTTCTCCTTCCCCCCCGCCTTTATTTCATCTTTCTTTGTTCTTTACTTATTTCTCTGCCATTGTTCTTCCCTTCTCTCTTTTTCTCCTATTCATTTCCCAGAACCAAAAGGATCTCCTCAATCCACCTCATGTTCATTAACTTACTTTGCATTGTTATATTTTTCTGTGGATAACAAAGAGAAACCATACATTGTTGCCAACACATTTTTTCTGAGCTTTTAAATTTTTTCGTCAAAAAGTTATATTTAAAAATGTTATGAAAAGTAACTGATTAGTTCCAATTGATTTTAGATTAATAGAAGACTGACTGACTGAAACTGATCGTCTTTTATTGAAGGGACAATGCCATGAAAGCTTACAATCGTTCGCATTTGTGAAGTGGCCTCAAATTAAATCAAATTACTTCTATTGGTTATTTCCTGTTCAGTGCAAATCTTGATGCCTTCTGTTGATAGTTTCAAGAATGTTCACAAATTTCATTAATTTAATTTCTCCGCACAATCATTTGGGAACGAGATAAAAACTGTATCTTCAATTTACCCAGTATCACAAAAGAAAACTTCAAATTGTTTTTTATTGATAGAATCATTTTTAAACAACTTTTATCTAAAAACCATCTTGCCTTGCCTAAATGTGGCATCAGGTTCATTAATTTTAATTACTTTAAAACTGAAAGAATTCAGAAGAAAATTATAAAAACAACTGCAATATTAGAAATTTTAAGTTGCAACTGTTTACTTGGGAAAACTTCTTATATAATAATAATAATAATAATAATAATAATGGGTGCCTTGATATGGTATAATGGTTAATAAAGCTAATCTGGTTGACTGTTAATACTGAGTAGTGAGTCAATCCTTGCTGTGTGTCTCATACAAAAATTCAATATTAAATAAACGAACACAAGTTGATATGTCACAAAATCAACTAACAATCAGCATGGTGTAATAATTAATTGAGCTAGTTTGGTTGGTCATTACTACTGACTAGTAAGTTTGATCCTCACTGGGTACCACAGACTAAATTAAATAACCCAACAAAGATTAACATGTAATAAAATCGACCAACCTAAACATATCTTCATTATTTACATTATTCAGACTATTGTCCTCATCTTTGTCGCCATATTTATTACAACGGTGTACGCTCCGGCCTTCTTCAGGTGGTTGGAATGTCGAACTGAACCCTTTATTTCACTCACTGGGGTAGACTGTTCTAGTTCCACGTGCCATGTTTAATGGATGTCAGTTAACAGTTATCTCCTGTTAATTTCCCTCTGAAAGTTCTCCACTGCCTTAACCGGGTATTGAACTCACACCCTTTGGGTCCTGTCACTGGACACATGGCACAGTGGATAAAGGCGTTAGTTAGATCCAGATGGTACTAATTGGCTTCTTCAATGCAGAGTTGACACAAACCTTCAATTAGTCAATTAGTGCTGGAGAAAAAAACAAAGCCTGATAATATGAGGTAAATTTGTATTGTCTTGTTAAAACTGTGTGACAGACAAGACAAACCACTTGCATGCATGCACACCAAGAACACACACTAAATAGTCAATATATTTATACTAGCAGCATGGCCAGACGTTGCCCGTGCTTGATTCAAAAATCGTACAACTCATACAGCAATCGCTATCACTTAAAATATTTTTGCTCTTCCTTGCCTTTAAAGGAGTGCCCTTTGCCGTGCTGATGTTGCTACATGCCTTACTTCTTGCCTATCTCATACTGTGAATTTTTTCTAAGCTCTATACTAAACATTAAATCTGTTACAAAAGAAGAACTAAACAAAATGAACACAAAACGATCAGCTTTAAAAAAGGACTCGTAACTGGAAAAACCGAATGAAAAAAGAATGTTAACAACAAATACTTTTTCACACCCAACCCAGTTCTGCGGAATCAGAATCAACGATGAGTTTAAGCAAGCGAATGAGCCAATTGGAGTAAAATGCCATGCAGATTAAAATTTTTCCCACTTGTGACGAATGCAACTATCGATTTTTTTTGTGCATGCTAGCATGCTAGTTAACATTCGTGTCAGTCAGCTGTTGGCTCTCACGCTGGCCAATAGAATCTTTCTGCCTATTCATGGCAGCCAGTTATAGGCTCTCACTCTAGCCAGTAGAAAATGGCCGCAAACTACATGAAAACTGCCGTAGAAGCATGAAAAAAATTGATTATTTCCACTATTGATGAGAGTTGGGAAATGCAAAGTCAGTCATGGCCTTGCCACTAACTTGGGGCATGTGCATGTAAATTTTGGTGCAAATCCGTCAAAAATTGCGGCCGTGCATTCGTTACACACACACACACACACACATCCTGCCTTTATAGATAGAGATAATATTTATAGTTTGTTCCTTACAATCTCATTTAGTTTAGAAATCTGTTACCCATATTTTCACTACCACATTGCTTTCAATCAACGGAAAATATATATGAATAAGTTAAAATTAAAATTCAGTTTCCCCTTTATTTTAAAAAAACAAGTGTGGCAAGAAAACAATCTAAAACTGATTTGAGTTGTTTTCATATGAAGGAATAAGTTTGTTGACACATAACTGAAAATAAAAGCTTTGCCTCATAGTTAAGTTGCAAATTTTGCAATGTTACTAAAGAGGGCGAGGTTCAAACTTCGGTAAGAAACCAAGGTTAGATAAAAGCTAGGCGGAACCTTCCACTTGAAAAATTGATGTAACATAAAACTTACATCTGATTTCACTGGGAAAAATTTTACAATTTCTATGTGAATAGTAAGGATCACTAAACACTCCTCACAGATAGTGTCCTGACACCACACCTAGAATACCAACTGCATAACTTGATTCCAAATTTACGCATGAATGACCAATGATTACCTCTAGACTAAAGTATAAATGCAACTGATGTTTACCTGTAGACTCAGTTATAGATAAAAATGTGAATTATCTTACTTTTGATCAGAAGAATATACTTAAGTCCTAAGGTTCCCTTGAGGATCACATTACAGTCAGTTGGGTACAGTCGTAACTAGCTGCTTAGCTTTCCACATGTGTGACCTAAGTCCAATGTGTTCTAAAAACGGAACTAAACAGATACTATAGGGCTGTAGCTCTTGGAAGTAAGACATTCTTTTTATTTGTCCCCTTTTTATCTGTACTTAAGTTTTGCTATGTGGAACAATTTGTTACTTACTCATTGTTTAGTATAACATATTTGTATAATCAGGTTTTGCATATAAAATGTTCATTTTTGGTGTCCATCACTTACTGTTCTTCCAGGCCTCCATTCTGTTTTGTTAATTTTTCACGGACGAACTATTTTCCATGACCTATTACAAGCACTCTATTACAAGTATAAACCAATCAATATTTATCTATAAACACAAGTATAGACCTGACAAATGTTAACCTATAGACTCAAGTGTAGATCCGACCATTGTTTGTCTCCAGACTCAAGTGCAGTCTAAACCCAATCAATGTTTGTCTATAAACTCAAATATAGACCCAATCAATGTCTTCCTGTAAACATAAATAAACAAAACAGATTTCAACATTAAATAACCCAGTAGTTGATATGTCATAAAATCTACCTGCATCTATATAATACTAAAAATCTAATCTTGAATGTATGTATGTGTGTTCCTGAGATACAGCTCAAACGATATATATAATATCACAACAAATTTAGGAGCATATTGTACCTTGAACCCCTGTTGAGAGCAGTGTCAAATTTCATTAAAATTAGACAAGGAGTTACTTGAGCTAGGGTATATTTTTCTGTTTTTGGGTTTTTTTTCAAATGAAATTCGGTATTTATTTTTCATACATATTCTTATATCAATCTGAGTATATAAACAAACACTTACATATATTCTGACTATTTTGTCTGTGAAAAATAATAAACATTCATAATACATTATATCAACATTATTAAATAAATTTAGATATGCATAAAACAACATGTGTTTATACAATTCACTACACTACATTAGAATTTTTTTTTTATAAACAACTACTTGAAAGGTGAAGAGGCTATATATGTCACATGAATTGATGGTAAATAAATAGATGTGTGCTTGTTGGCTGCCATTGCATACTTTGAATTAAATGCAAGGAAGAAACAAACTTGTATACTTAAAAAGTACTTATTATTTTGAAAAAGACTACACCAATTTTAATTTTGTATTCAAAGTATATTTCATGGAAGAAATTTCTCTTTTAATGTAAAGAAGTAAAACATATCTATTGCAATAACTTGTATTGCAAATAAAAATTAAAATGTGTAATTATTAATAAAATTGATATTATTACCTTGTTTTTATCATAAACTGCTTTTAAAAGAAACCTCATAAGTTTATGGATTTTCTAGTAGCTCATTAAAGAGGTCTATTTTATTGATTGCTTAATCAGGACTGATAATTAGACTCAATAATTATGCGATAAAAGGTTTACAATAGAAAAGAATCTTTCAGAATTTCCATGAACAAAAGTTGGAATTGGTCTTTCTTCTTAGATTCTCTTTGCTAAATTTTATAAGCTAAATGCATCTGGAACCCATAAATCTTTTTTGCACCTTCTCCTGAATCTACTATCCTTTCTTAACCTTGAGAAATCTTTTCAAGTGTTAGATGGGCTGAAGAATGGAACATGGCTAGACTGTATAATGGTGCTTATTTTATTCTTTTCTTCTTTAAGTCAACACTGTCATGTGTTCATTTGCAATGTGGGAAATGTTGTTCTTTCTTGTACACACGCATTGAAACATCCCCTACACCCACCTATGTCTAGCTCCTTATTTTCAGTTTAACCAACCCCCATCAAAATTTCAGCTGGCCAGAGGGCTGGAGAACAAACAAGTAAATCCACTAAAATGAAATCCAAACAACATGGCTGCCTCAGGAGAAAGAATGTCTCTTAGGTAAACCAAAAGTTGCCCATAGGTTGGTGGTGCTATTTTATGTCATGGTGGGAAGGTTCCTTTTTTCTACAAAGATTTGACTGAAATGTTTTCTTTTAAATTTTTTATTTTGTTTTATTTCTTTGGTGTTTTATACTTTTAAAAAAAAAATGTTGATAGTTGAATTGATTAAAAGACACTAAATAAAAATAATTAGTTGATGGAAATAATTTCTATCTGAATTTCTGAGATAAAGAGTTATCACTAGTTTAGACTATTCTCTTCATTTTCGTTGTTATGATCACATTTCATCTGTTGTGCACATTGAACTTCTTCAGGTGTTTGTCAATCCAGATAAACTTTAGGAAATTTCAAACAGAATCTTTTATTTACTCTACAGGATTAAATAAAGCATTAAATTCTAAATTTTCTGGGGTTACTTTCTGTTTTTTTTTACCTTCACAACTGGATAATATTGTTTTGTTTTTTTTTATACATAGAAATAATTCATTTTCTTCTGAGATGAAAGTCTCACCATACACTTGTGTTGCTAAAATAACCAAGTGAAAATTATTACTTACTCTAATATATCAGTATTTCTAAAAAAAAAAAAAAAAAACAACGAAAAAAAAACACTGTATTTGGAAGTCAGTTAAATACCAACTTACAGTTGGCCTTAAAAATTTAAGGACATTGTTTGTTTGGTTGTTTTTTTTGGGGGGGGGGTTGTTTTTTTTTGGTAGTTGATCAATTCATTAATTCCAGTGTAATAAGTGAAAAACATTTAAGAGAAAAAAAATGTCTAGTATCAAGAACCCACCTATTTTTCACCTCAAAGAAAAAAAATCAATATTTAATTTGGAAGAATGATGTCAACATCTGGAAAATTTACACTGATACTTCAGAAGACAAGCTTTGAGCTGCAGTATTTCACTCATTAAAAGGAAAAGCAAGAGAGGATGTGTGAGAGTTAAAACCAGAAGATATCGGAAGGATCTAGTGATTATAAATTGATTACAGACAAATTGGATAGCGTCTATTTACAAGATGAAGACACATTGGTAGCTCTAAATTGGAGAGTGGAGATATTGGGAAATCCAATGATGACAAAACAATGGTTGATTTATGTTGGCTATTTGAGAACAGTTTTCATGATGATGGTTCAGTCAGAACTGATCAAGCAGTGGTATCAGGTGATTCTGAGCCAGAGAGTTCTTCAATCTCAAATCGGAAAAGTTTATTGGAGAGTGATAAACTACCAAGACCAAAACCAAAGTCTCATGTACAGCTGAAACTGAGTGACAAAACAACAATATCTGTCAAAGTATTGTCACCTCAATCAAAATGCCAAGGAAAAGATGGAGATTAGCTAAATATACATATTCAAGGAAAGGCTGAACCTCGCAATGTTCACTGGAAAGATGTCTCCCGGAATAAAATTCACACCAGGAAGAAATAGTTTTCTTTTCCAAAGGAGAAATAAATCCAGAATTTGAAAAACTATGATGTATTTGGAATTGTGGAATACAATAACCCATTATTAATTTCCATTAAATGGATGTTTACAAAGATATAACCCCTTACGCCCATCACACACTTGACTCTCATGAGTCCAGCCGTTAGGCCCGGCAGATTCCCAATCAGGACCAAGTGACAACAATACACTTTCCACCCACGTTCTGAATTTTTTGATCTGAAGAGTGGTTTCATCGATCCTAGACTAACAGGGTCTGTTGAGAGTGCTGAGGACGGGACAAGGGTATATTAGTAAAAAAATTACGATAAAATAATCGTGGAAGAAAGACAGGAGTTACTTCAATAGAGTTCAAGTCTTCATATACAAGTGGAATTAAAATTAAGGAAAGAGAGAGAGAGAGTCGGCTGCGTATCAGGTTATCTCTCCCAGTTGTTCCAGTTTCTTACACAAATATTGCATCTGCCTTCACTTATACAACTGGGCCTTCCACTTGGTTCATATCAGATCTCCGCACTCTGCTAACAACCACTATTATGTTCTTGTCCTGAGAACTTTCAAGGATTTCACTTTACTCTCCACAATTCTGCTGTTTGCAGCTCTGCTCATCACTCTCTGGCTCTCTAATCGCCACTCTCTGTGACTCTCTTGTCATTCCATGCTACTCTGTGCAACTCTGCTAACCACCTCACCCATTCATGGCCCAAACCCTTGTTTATATCAAAGATGAGTGGGGTTGTTATTTCAAGGGTCCCCATGCATAATTGCTACGGTCAGTCACCGACAGCCCTCCTACAGCAGTAACTTGAATCTTCCTACTAATCCTAATTCCCCTCTTGCTTCCTCTGAGTGGACACTCTCACTTACACCCCAACAGGTGGGCCCAAACGGGACAGCCACTCGCCACCTGAGAATTGTCTTTATAGGCCACTCTCGACTCCCTTTACCTCTGGCCAACTATATCCTGGTCGCATAGTTCTGGGTAAACCTCAGGACAGCCAATCGCCATCCAAGAATTGTCATTATCTGCCACCCTCCAACTTCCTTTTCCTCTGGTCTGTTCCAACCTAGCCACACACATATTTCCAGGTAGCCTTTTCGCCAGAACGCGTTAACTTCTTCACCAATGGTCAGTCACTCGTCCAGAACTATTGGTCACCAGGATGTCTGTGCCATGTGTCCTCAAGGACACATGGCACAGACATCCATTAGACATGGCATGTGGAACTAGAACAGTCTATCCATTGAGCAAAATAAAGGATTCAGATCGACATTCCAACCACCTGAAGAAGCGTACAATGGCCAAAATGTTGTAATTAATATGGCAACAAAGATGAGGACAATAGTCCGAATAATGTAAATAGTGTATATAATACCTCATCTCAGAAATATAGACCGATCCTGAAAAGACTTAGTACTTTTGAGGTGACTCATTTACAAGTTAAGTCACAAAGACTATAATACCTACAGCTATTACCCATGAGGCAGTTGAGTGCATACTACTTCTCGTGAATCAGTAACACTACACTACAATGGTGTCATGATATCTAAAGAACTGGGTGAACAATTATCACTGGATAATTATGAATACACACAAGCATGACTTAGGATACTAGCAGCTAATTTTTAGAACAAAAAATCTGAAGGATTTAAAATCATTTGGAGAAGAAAACCAAATAACTGATCTCTTCTTGGTGACAGCTTGTTGTGAGGCCATTATAAAATTATCAGCAATTGTACACCCAAGACAGTTGAAGGAAATGACATTTGACACTAAGTCAACTAATAGTGAAAAACAGAGTATGCAAGAAAAAACCAGTGAATGCAGAGAGAGCTAAGTTCATGAATATTTCTCAAAAATGAATGAACAAGTTATTGAATATTTTCTTCCTTTAAAACAGGCTGCTAAATATTGTGAATTTAAGAAACCGTGATCAGAAAACCAGTCAAAGAGGATTTGATCCAAATGAAATTAGTAGTCTTAAAAATGAGAAGTATTGACAAATGACTCTAAGGCATTTAAAACTGGGAAACTTGTCACAAGGACAGTGTGTCAAATCCCTCTCATATTTTGAAACATGAAAAATGCTCATCTATCTACTACCAAAAGTTGTGCAAAAACTAAAAAAATTACTGGAACAATATCTACTTGAATAAGTTTCACTAGGAGGGAGCAAATGGGACTCCCTGTTAATTATAAAACAGAAAGATGGGGATCTGCGCATTTGTGGTAAACACGAAATATGTGCTGACTCATATCCTAACCTCAATGTAGAATGGGCTTTGATCTCCCTTACAGGTATGAAAACATTCACTAATATTGATCTAAAGGCAACTTACCATCAAATACCTATTGACAAAGACTTTAAAGAAGTCATAACAATAAGCACACCAATAGGCTTATTAAGATGGAAAAGAATGCCATATGGAATTAAAACTGCAAGTGCGATTTTTTTTTTTTTTTTTTCAAAGGGCTATAGTTATTGGTAGTGATATAAAAAACATAATATGCTACCAGGCTGACATTTGTGTTGGTGCTATTAATGACAATTAAAATGGAAAGCCAGTATGGTTTTGAATCCGTTAAAAAAGGCTGGATTAAAAAAATGTGTGCACAACACTAAAAAAATATCATTTTTGGCATATTTCATAACTAACGAAGACATATCACAAGACCAATCATTAATTGACAAAATATTAAAAGTTGAAGTACCTAAGAAGAAAAAAAGAATTGGAATCTTTCTTAGACTTGTAAATTTCTACAGACAATATCTAGAGCAATACTCCAAACTGACAGAAACTTTTGCTGCTTTAAGAAAAAAGAATGGAATTTATTTGGACAAAAGAACAAAAAATGGTATTTGGATATTTAAAAGCTGTCCTGACAAAGAAGTCAATAGTAAAAATATTCAAACCTAGAAATGAAATAGTAGTGACAACTGACACGGGTGAACACTCAATCTTGGGGCTGTAAGCTCAGGAGGGTTATCTTATTATGTATCTTTCAAGAAAATTGCCAAGAGCTGAATTGAACTACTCAAATATTGAGAAAGAAGCTTTGGCCATAATATGGATGGCAAATAGTGCTTGTTAGTTTCTGATTGGAAAGAAACTCCTACTAAGGTCCGAACATAGACCTTTAGAATTCATATTTATTCATAGGAAAGAACTTCCTAAGGTAATGTCTTCTTGAATTTTAAGTTGGGCCATAATTTTAATGGCATTTGACTTTGATATTGAGTACATGAAAGGAAATACCATTCTGTATGTTGATCCTTTGTCGAGATTGAGGTTTATTACTTCTGAAAGTGAGAAACAGGAGGAAAAATTTGACAATACTTTCTTACATTGGGTCAAAATTGATATTTTGTCTATAGGCAAATTAGCTGAGGACACAAAACAAGATCCCATATTGAACAGTATATTGTTCAGGATAAAAATAATAAGTGGAATAATTGATCATGGACAGAAAGGCATTTTAAAGAGGTTAAGCACAAGTTAACCGTAGAAAAGGGTGTAATATTTAATGGAGACATAGTGGTTCCGCCAGCAATGCAAAAGAGCAATATTATAAAAATCATACATGACGATGTTCATTGTGGAATAAGTTCTACACAAAGAAGATTAAGACTAAGGGTATGGTGGCCAGGCTATTCTACAGATGTAGAAGATTACATAAAAAGGTGCAGTGAAAGAAGAAAATTCAGACAGACAAAAACACATAAATGACCTAAAGAATCCCAGCCTTGGGACAGAGTACACATGGATCATACCCATGTGAATGGAGTGGTATTATAGGATGGTGGTAGGGGAACGCCAGTGCCAAGTGCAGCTAGTAGAATATTATAAAATACAACACAAGCATTAATCGTAGTTGTTTGTAGCCACAATTTCCACCCAGCCCAGCAATGACAAGTGCCCTTCACTTTCTCTTCTTGTTGTCATTGGGGTCGTTTTAGTCTAGTGGTTGGGGTTTGGGAAGGGCATGTGGCATTAAAAGATAAACAGCAAATGATATTTGTGAAATGAGCTGTGAACACATTTAGAGTCCTAACACAAAGATTTTATACTTTCAATGCTGTGTGTGTGTGTGATATATATATATATATATATATATATATATATATATATATATATATATATATATATATATTTCAAAAATTATCTGTAAACAAATAGACAAAACCCATAATGTATGCACACACACACACACACACACACACACATCTTTACTTAGGCCTTCTATAATAAATTTCATTCTCATTATATATATATATATATATATATATATATATATATATATATATATATATATATGGGTAATTATTTGTGTACAGGTGTGCATTTATATGATGATGTTTTCATATGTGCATGTTTGTGTGTGCATTTAAATGTATATACCGACAGACTGCATGATGTATATTCTGAATTACCTACATTGATGCTTATTTGTGAATTTCCACATACTGTGTGCTATTTATTTGGATAGCTTTATTTCCTCTTTCTAGATTTAATGGCAAATGCCATATAAATGGAGACATTTTTAC
The DNA here is from genome assembly GCA_964036315.1 of Acanthosepion esculentum. Classification (NCBI taxonomy): domain Eukaryota; kingdom Metazoa; phylum Mollusca; class Cephalopoda; order Sepiida; family Sepiidae; genus Acanthosepion; species Acanthosepion esculentum. The sequence continues at coordinate 127,019,024 of OZ038478.1, read as the reverse complement.
GAAACCGATGGGCCAAATGTGGCAGGATATGTGCATTTATATCAGTAGATGTCTTCTCCTTGTTTCTCTTCGCTGAATAACATTATGTTGCCAGATCCTGGCCTCTTTGTTTCATTTGCTTCTTTTTTTTTTGCTTTTTTTTCTTCATCTTGTTGTTTTCAATTGCATCACTCTACTGCACCCTCTGTACACAATGGGAATTGCTAGGAAGAATTCTTTGTTTTAATTGTGGAAAAAGTCAGTTACTATCCCCTGCTTCACGCTCAAAAATGGCATTAAACTTTACATTTTCTCATTCTTTGAACTCAATTTCATAATAAAAACTCTTGTGACTAACAGCAACGGGATGAATTTCAAAATCACACTGAAAAATTACAAGTATTTTTAAAATAAATTTTACCGTATTTGACGGCATATAAGGCACACTTTTTTTTTTTTTTTACTAAAATATCTTTTAAAATTCCCCTGTGTCTTATACGCTATATGTAGGTTTACTACTTTTACTAATTACTAATTTTTGTTTTGATTTGCCCTGCTTAAATTGGGGTGTGTCTTATACACCCATGCGTCTTATATGTCATCAAATATGGTAAGTGTGGATTTTTTTTACTGTCAAATCTGAAATAAAATAATGTGTTTTATTAAATTATATAAACACCATCTCTCAGAAAAATTCATTTTTACAGTTTTATTGAATTACTTTTCATAAGATTTAGGACGATTTTTCCTTATGTTCATTGATATTGCATAATTTTTCTTTTTACTTAAATAACATCCTCATTTCATTTATATAACTGTAAAAAAAACACTTCCAAATTAAAAAGTAACCACAGGATATAACCCTCCCCCAAAAAAATATTTCCACAAAATTTTCTAATAAAACGAACTTTCAGTATACAATTCATTCATTAATGAAAAATAACTGAAAACTTCACTTGAATCGGATAAATCTTCAGTTTTGGGCAGTTTTTTTTAACTGTATGTAATGATATTTTTGCTTTCATTTCTGAAATTGTCCTGGGTACGACGTTAAACTGCATCCAACAACAAGGCCTTTGATCAGGAGGTTTTGAGGAAATGTGGAACCACCTCTTAATTGTTGGTGTTCCCAGGTCCACCCTGACCCGGGGTGGTAGCACCTGTTGGGGTCCCAGCTATGGGAAAATAGTGAACTTCCAGGTTTTTTCCAGCACATTGAAACAATGATGTTGCCAGCTATACGTTTTTAAACATTTAGTAAATACTGGATCTGGCATTAAATAACCCATAGTGGTTGATATGCCATAAAACCCCAAACAACCAAACAACCAATCATTTCTGAAAAAAATACACCCCTTTCAGTGGTATTTACTGGTTGAAGTTCCTCTGCTAAAAAATGCACCCCTTTCGGTGGTATTTACTGGTTGAAGTTCCTCTGCTAAAAAATGCACCCCTTTCGGTGGTATCTACTGGTTGAAGTTCCTATGCTAAAAAAATGTACCCCTTTTGGTGGTATCTACTGGTTGAAGTTCCTATGCTAAAAAAATGTACCCCTTTTGGTGGTATCTACTGGTTGAAGTTCCTATGCTAAAAAAATGCACCCCTTTTGGTGGTTTCTACTCGTTGAAGTTCCTATGCTAAAAAAATGCACCCCTTTTGGTGGTTTCTACTCGTTGAAGTTCCTATGTTAAAAAAATGCACCCCTTTTGGTGGTTTCTACTCGTTGAAGTTCCTATGATACATATTGGCATAAGTGAAGATTTACCATTGCAAAACAATCATTAATGTATCTGCAAAACATTAAAATAAATTTTGATTTGCAGGAGGATTAGACATAAATTTATTGGCGCATTGAAACAGAAAGAGCAATTATCTTATTTAAGCAAACGGAATGTAATGAAAAGTTAATTGGAATAAATTCTACTATTTAAACATCATAAAAATTACCTCTTAAAGAAACAAAAATAAAAAGAAATTAACAACACTTAAAAACAAAGTCCCTTAAAAATGGCTAAAGAACTGACAATATATATATATGTTTCCAAAAGCTCTTGTCTGTCATATCTGTTCTTGAAATTAAGAAATTTGAAGTTGGTGCATAGCCTTGCACAAACGTCTCTAAAAGCATAGTCTTTTGCAGGATTTTATCAAAGATTGTTTCCTCTCTTTCAAAAGAAAGCATTTTGTGATGTATGTAGAGCAGAAAGCATGACATATAATAGATATTTGCTGGATCTTAGCCAGTATTATTTAGAAATATTTTCACAATGTTTAATTTATATCCTTGACACCATGTCTTTGATATAAATTAAACAAATTAAAATTGTCTTTTTTTCTTTTTTCCTGATAATCTTGACGATCATTAGGGTCAGAATGGGTGTGTCAATGGACAGCATATTTTTGGGCAAACATGGCGCTTACAGGATTAACTTTATTGTATCTGTCTAAATAACATGACAGGAAGTAGTAGGTTACATGATACCTAATTGGTCTAGGATAGAACTGAAGCTGTGAAGAATGTAACTTCCACTTTGAGAGATAATTCTGTTATGGAAAAAAACAAGAAGAATTTAGAATCAGAGAATCTGCCTGTGGAAATGTCATCTTGGAATCTAGGAGAGGAATCAGTTAAAACCATCTATCCAGTCCATGACAAAAATTTTCAGATTATCGGAAATGACTTGAATACCCCAACTAGCATCCATAGTAAACTTCACTTTATTCATTGTAATCATTTAAAAGTTATATAACAAAAAAGAGAGGTAACAAAAATAACATTATTTTTTGTTATTTTTTCTTGTTTTAATACCTCTGCTTTTATCATTTAAAAAAAAAAAACTGGATATACAGGATTTACCAAAAGTGGGCTGTCCTGGGTAAGATGATAAACTACATCTGCATTCTGGGTAAGATGATAAACTACGTCCAGCAGCAAGGCCTCTGATCAGGAGGTTTTGAAGAGTGTGGAACCACCTCTTAATTGCTGGTGTTTCCAGGTCCACCCTGATGCAGGGTGGTAGCAACTGTTAGGGTCCCAGTTATGGGCAAATAGTTAACCCCCAAACAAAGGTCAAAATTGTTGTGGAAGTATTAAAATAGGTTTTAGTAGCAGCAATATATTTTTGAGGAAAAAATTATTACCAGAAATTCATTTTCAGGAAAAAGTTTTACCAGCAATATTTTTATGAAGGAAAAATTATTAACTGCAATACATTTTTGAAGGAAAAGTTATTGCCAGCAATATATTTTTGAAGAAAGAGTTAACAGCAATATAGTTTTGAAGGAAAAATTATTATCGGCAATACAAAATTGAAGGAAAAATGATTGTCAGCAGTACATTTTTAAAGGAAAATTTTTACAAACAAAATATTACCAGTGATGCATTTTTGGAAAAAATATCACTGGCTTTTTTTTTTTTTTTTTGTGAAAATATTACCTGCGAGTTTTTTGAAGAAAAAATATTACCAACAATTTTTGGAAGAAAAAAAAAATTTACCAGCAATAAAATTTTGCATTAAATAACCCATTGAGATTGATTTACCGCAGAACATAACAAACCAAACCAAAAGTAGGTGGACAGAACATGATAACATTTATTTTGAATTTACATGCTAATACAATGAAATTTTGATAAACAATTATTACGCATACGATTTAATTTTATTGTATACAATAATTCAATACAAAAGCACTGAAATTGTTTGTGGACTATGAAAAAATGTTTCAGCAACAAGTTGTTTATGGTCCTCTGTGCAAACTGTTTTGGGTCAAGCAATTTTGAGGGCCTTAAGGATTGAGCCAGAGGCATCAAATTTGTCACGAATGCGGTAAATGGTTCGTCTCTTTTGGGACTGAGTACCAAATGTGTCAACCCATTTTGTTCTGACGGTTTAAAATTTTTGTCACTTCCAATACTTTTTTAACACCCATTTTCTTACATCAGTATTTAAATTATTTACCATTATGGTTTCTCTGAATATCCGAAAAGAAAAAAAGATTAAATTTAAATAAATTTAGTTATAAAATTTAATATAACACGAACACCAGTTAACACAAAGCCTATTCAACCTAATGACCTACTTTTGGTTCACCCTGTATTCGAATGAGGAACAAAAAAGCTCAATGCAAGCAAACCTGCAATAATCCTGTTCAGCTGTAGTGATCTGTTTTTTACATCGTATTGTCAGTTTTTATGCAAGATGTATATTGTATCATTATTTACATTATTCGGACTATTGTCCTTATCTTTGTCACCATATTTATTACAGTGTTTCGGCCTTCTTCAGGTGGTTGGAATGTCGAACTGAACCCTTTATTTCACTCACTGGGGTAGACTGTTCTAGTTCCACATGCCATGTTTAATGGATGTCAGTTATCTCCTGTTAATTTCTCTCTGAGAGTTCTACACTGCCAGGTATTGAACTCACACTCTTTGGGTCCTGTCACTGGATCTAATTAATGCCTTTATCCACTGTGCTATGTGTCCTGTGTATGAATTTTTGGGTATTATAAACCTAATGTCTTCAGCAACCATTTTTTACCAGTGCTCATATTGCAATTTTTACTGTTATCATTGAGTGTTTTTACCAGAGCTCATATTGCATCATATATTGAATGTTTGAACAGTGGCTGGATGCTGATGAGAAGCCTAAACATCAACTGAAACTGTGTTTTCATCCCTGAACGTTATTGTGAACATTTGGTAGAAGTGAGCCACTTTCACATATGACTGGTTCATTCAAAGTAGCTAAACAACACAAACCTCCTAACCAACTTTAAATGATGCATTCAAAACTCGAACAGCGCCCAGTTAGGTGATAGATGAGGTGACTTTTTATCGTACAATGACGGGTCACTTTCAGGATTCTCAAATGACATTACAAAAATATAATCAGTTGAATTCTAACCTGCCTATTTATCTAACCCCTGTACTTATATATTTTCAAGAATCTATATCACTTCTTTATAGGATGAAATTGAAAGTTTTAATGAATTATTAGGATCTTGAATTAAAAATATTTGAAAAAACTAGGACTTATTGTTAGGGTGGAATATTTTCCAATGATGATTTTTAAAAATAAGTTGATAATTTTATTTTCCTTATTTACATTGAAACTAATGCCTTTATGTCGTTATTATTGCAACATTTCAGTCATTGTACGCTATGCCTGTCTTCATGTGTCTGCTGATTCAGGAATTCGATAGCATAGTAATTGCAAGTTCAGTCCCTGGGCTGAATAGTACAAAATCTTTGTGGCATTCGAAAAAGTTTTCCCCATCAAAGTGTTTTGTTGTAATTGAAAAAAATTAATAATTGGTTTGTGCAAAGTTAGTTGAATATGGGTAGTGGGTGTTTGGTGCAGAACAGACTAGTCAGCTTCTAAAAAGGTTTTTTTCTTTTTGTTATTCTTGCTGTATGCAAATTTGCATTGTCATGAAGAACAGCATTTTTCCTATTAATGAGCGCATGGCACTTTTCAACCCAATTTTTATGGACACGTTGCAGCTGCTGGATGTATAAATGTGCATTTAGTTTTTCTGGTCTGAGGAATATGGTGGTTGTCTGACCTGGATAATGTTGTGCTTTGCCACTGGTCACTGATGGAACCTCCATAGTGTGGTGAGATGACAACACTACACACTTTTCCTCATAGCACTGCATACAAAAGAAGTGAGTGAGAATGTTATAACTTAGTGTGTATGCATGACAAAGTTCAAGGTCAATTTCTTCAAAGTTGCTTCACTCAACATACTCTGTTACCATAGCAATAGTCCCAACACTTTTTGATCAGACCTTGTGTGTGTGTGTGTGTGTATTTATACCAGCTGAACTATGGGATATGTAACAATTTCAGTATCACTTTCTTATATATATATATATATATATATATATATATATATATATATATATAATAAATGCAAATGTCAGTGTGTCACACTTTTTCAACTTCACTCCTAGAGGCTGTAGCCCAACCTATCACACTGTTTTGGAATCAGTCTGACTCCATAAACAAATTAAAAACATTCCAGGTCATATCCAAGTTTTCATTACTGCGATTGTTTTCAGATTCCGTCATCTTGGCTTCTGCTGATAAAACAACAAAACGGACACAACTCTCTAACTTTCAATAACTCATGTTACAGAAATTTTGAATTTCCAAGTTTTCATTACAACGATTTCGACGATTTTTTTCCATGATTTTTGTAGCAAAATTATATGTGTGATAACAATTTCTATTGGCGTCAGTCGGAGATTCTACCACTAAGCCATTGGTGCATGGCAAGGATGAAGGTGAAATTTAGCATATTTATTTTTAGTTAAACACACAGTGACCAACAGGACTCAATTCGCTTTTGCCAAAGAGTCTCGCTATATCAGCCGTAATAGTCACTGTTTACAAACCCACACACACACACACATATTTATATATTCATACCAGCTGAACTACAGGATAGATAACAATTTCAGTATCACTTTCTTTTCTGGTATGTGTGTCTGAATATATATATATATATATATATATATATATATATATATATGATGGACTCTCCCGTTGAACTCGACATATGAGGGTCAGTTCCCAGAAACTGAAAGCCCGACACCCACACAGGATTTGATTATAGTGGTGCAGGGCCATCCACACTTTTTGGAGGGACGAATACAGGGACCTGGTGCAGCAAATGCCACAAGGTCCCCAACGACCCTCCGCAGGTTTTGAATTCAGAGTTGTCCTTCTCCTAGACCAGTTGCTATCCGAGGCTATAGAACCCAGTCTGTCCTGCTATTTACCCATATATATATATATAAAGCTATTTAACCCATAGCTGGTGGGAAAAGGGATGGATTCCTCACTTTCTCACTTCATTATTGTTGTCACCTATGGAAGGTTACTGAATAGAATAATCGAATATAGGTTGGTAATGAACAATAATACTTAAGACATGAACAACACATATAAGATTCGCCAACAGCACTTAGAAATAGTAGTCAACTGCTAGAAGTGAATCAGGTGAATTGCACAATGAATCTCCAACTGCAGACCAACATACAGTATTTACTACTGTATTTATGTGAATCGAGACATACCCATTATCGTCCGTAGGTATGCTACAACAATTATTAAGTATATTTTGTGACCTAATTTATTCCTTTTTAAAAAATGTGACACTTAGGACTATCTCATGTCCTGTTTGGTGAAGATAGCGACCTACCAGTCAGTATAGTTTATCGATCCACGCAACTGTACAAATGTATATGGCATATTTTTGTGACATATTTCTAGCTACTTTTAGCGTGTGCCCAAAACACACAGGCAATAGAATATGCACTTGGTTTTTCCAAGGATCTGCTGTTATTTGTTTTGTCCACAGTGTTATTCATTGTTGAAATAACAAACTTTTGGCAGGATAATTAATATTTCATTGCTTCATCTTTGTCATTATATATATATATATATATATATATATATATATAATTAAATATATATAATTATTTCTAACTCTTACATGCATAACTGAATCTGAGCTGAAAAGTGGGTATTAACTGTCATGTCAATCACATTCAGTTATCCCACTTTGACGACACCCATTGGTTTAGTTTGGCGTTTCGCACTCCTGTACTGATGACAACATATTTGTTGCTTTAATGGGTGTACACTTCTGTCTTTCTCTTTTTGTGCATTTAAGTTTGTATGCAAAGCATTCACTTTTCTACACATACATTGAATCAGTAGCTTCATCTGTCGCAAGGTAAGTTGGTTCTATGTGTGGCGCCAGAAAGTTTTTTTCGCCCAAGTCCATCTTTCAAATCTATAAATCAACCATTTGCCCTTGCATGAAATACTGCTGCCATATATGGTCTGAAGCCCCTACTGTTCATCTCAAGGTCCTCGACAAAATCCAGCGACAGATATGCAATGTGATTGGTCCCGATCTGGCATCTCGTCTACAGTCACTTTCTCACAGATGTGCCGTCGCTTCCCTCTGTCTTTCTACAAATTCTTTCATGGTAACTGCTCCGACGAGCTACTTTCACTGGTTCCCAAACTGCACAAGCTTAAGTGTGCTACTAGGTTGGCGTCTCAGTCCCACTCTTTCACTGTCAAAACAGTTAAATGTAGCCGTCTCTTCTACTCGAATAGCTTCATGTCTCTCACTTCCTCTTATTTGCTTCCCTGATAGCTATAATCTTCAATTATTCAAATGCAATGTCAATTGACATCTTCAGATGCCTTGATCTAATTCCTCATCTTTCTCTTCATCTTTTCCTCTATGACACCTCTTTACTCTTGCTCCCACTCTCTGTAACCCCTTGCGTGCTAGTGGCACTCCCGCTTTTCTTCGGGTGAAATGTTTAAAAAAAAAAAATGATTAAAATAACTCTTTCTGTAATGTGCTCTGCATAATGTTCAAAAGTCCCTCCCCCTCATAGCTACTTGTTATTATTACAAGTTATTTTTTTAGTTATCTTGTAGACATCCATGTTTTGTAAACAGTGAAATTAATGCCTTAGAGATTGAATGCCTTAATAAAGAATATATGTCTCTGTTAGTTGCTTTAAAACGGGTCATCCATTAATTCCTTATATATTTCACTCCAACGCATACCTATAAACACATGGTACTGATACAACCAACTAGAAATATGATAGACAGACATACAAGTGCATCATCATCCCTCTGCAATCTTCAGGAATTTAAAACACATATGCTACCAGACTGACACAAAAATATTCACCAGAACCAAGATGCATGCAAACTAACACCACAAAACAAACACACGTGACTTCTACATGACCAATGAAAAACAAGCAACATGAAAACTCAAGTTAATAGAACTTTCTCTTCCATAACTCATTTCCCAAAATTTCTGATGAACCTTAGATAAAAGCGAAACAGGTTAAATTTATAAACATTTCCTATTTCTTCCTCATTCTACCATATATATATATATATATATAAAGAAATATAGTCTTAAAGTGTGCTATATTTATGGGATAAAGTGCTCAATATCAGAGATGGAGCATATGTAAATATAAAAGTGAACATTGAAGTCAACACTCAGAGGCGACAGGCTGTTTCATGCTAGACACAATCATAAGGCCACCTGACGCTTGTGTCCAGCATGAAACAGCCTGTCGCCTCTGAGTGTTGACTTCAATGTTCACTGTTATATTTATATTCGCTTGATGAGGAAATGGAACTAATGACTTCGGTTTAATAACAAAATTAAATTCAAGGGCTTTAGCTTCCATTTCTGAAACATGGTTATCACTGTGTAGCGGTAAAACTATATTTTAAATCTATTAATTTATAATATTAATGCTCTGTAAATTTAAATTTACATTGAGCACTATTGTGTAAAAATAAAAATATCTATAAGAACACCGGATTTTAAATCTTACTGTTCTTTCCTTTTTATTTATATATACATATATATATATATATATATATATATATATATATATATATATATATATATATATGTGGTGTTCCAATAACTTGGATTGATTTTAAATGTGAATTAAGTTTAAATGTCTAATGATTTTTTTCTTTAGCTTTCAGATTTCACAACGTAAGTCTTTGGCAATTTCAACCATGGAAAGATTAACAATCAAACAATGTGTTAAAGTTATCGAAGCCTATTATGAATATGGATGTTCAAACTGAAATGCATTTCATACCCTTGGAGATTTTTTTTTATCAACATAATCGACCAACCGAGGATGCAATTGAAAAAATTGTTCATAAATTCAAACAATCTGGGTTGGTTGCAGATGTGAAAACACCACTGTGTGCTCATTTATGTCATTCAGCTGAAAACATTGCTGCAGTTCACAAGAATGTGGCTGAAAATCCAGACACCTCTATTCGTCATCACACACAGGAATTGAACCTCTCCATAACAACGTTATATCAAATTTAGGCAAAAGATTTGTCTCTACACACTTACAAAATTCAATTAAGACAAGAACTGAAACTTGCTGACCGTTTGAAGCACTGTACAATCATCATTTCTGTGCACAAGCAAAAACAAGTCAATGAAGATTTTTTGCAAAAATTCCTCTTTAGTGATGAAGCCCATTTTCATCTTGGTGGGTTCGTTAATAAGCAGAATTGTCACATTTGGGCTGATGAAAATCCAAGGAAGATTGTTGAAACGTCACTGTTTGGTGTGCATTTTTTTGCTAGCAGAATTATTGGGTCATATATTTATAAATTTGAACATCCATTTTCATAATAGGCTTTGATAATTTTAACATGTTGTTTGATTGTTAATCCTTCCATGGTTGAAATTGCCAAAGACTTAAATTGTTAAATCTGAAAGAAAAAGAAAAAAATCATTAGATGCTTAAACTTATATTCACATTTAAAATCGGTCCAAGTTATTGGAACACCCTATATATATATATATATATATATATATATATATATATATATTTTGAGTCTGTCATATTTATGAAGGATGAGTCATTGATATCGGAGATAGAGCGTATGTAGATATAAACATTGTGGTGGACATAAAAATGACTATTATTTTCAGACCATGTCATCTGATGGTAGCTTCCGGCATAAAACTACAAAATTGCCATGCGGTGTTGATTTCTATGTCCATACGCCTTGAAAATTCACAATGTTGGTGATTGTTATACCAGGAAAACAAGATCTTCTGGCTATGTTACAGTACGCCCTGTATTTGTTGTAGTTTCCCTGGGTATAAGTTGGAGGCATTACTTTTGGAGCGTTTCTGCAGCTGAGGAAAAGAAGCTGCATACTGCTCTTTCTAGTCTCCTACCATTAAACCGAGAAAAAAATGAGTATCTTTTGCTTAATAATGGTCTGGAATTGCTTGAGTACTCCTGCTGGCATTTTAGATAATAAAATAAAGGATTTTTGACATGAGTAATTAAACTGCAATTAGTATTTCGGCGAAATTTTAATTTTTTGTCTTCCATATTTCTCGTGTATCTTTCTGGTTCTTTTGGACTTTTTCTGTCTTTAAATATCAATGTTGCTTTGAAGTCCTTCACGGCTGAGTCATCGAAACGCACACCACGCTATATGGTAGTTTCCCTGACATAAGGGTAACATAGGTTTAAACCCTGCCAAAGGCACATCTTCTTTATTAAAGTCCCTTGAAAAAACCCAGCTGGTAGATGAAAAATATACTGTTTAAAACAGAGGTGTTTATTCAAACACATGTACCCACTAAATATAATGTTTATAGTAATAAGAAATATCAGTTTTGGTTAGGAAATAAAAAGAAAACAGTCCTTCAAAAACAAACAACTCTTACAAGTGTATGATTAATTTCAGGCTTTACTGTATATCTAAATGATATTCAAAACTTATATATACTTACAGTATTTTCCATATTTTGCTCTCTCACTATGCAAACAATGGGCAGTCCAAAAATAATACGTCCTATTTATTTCCATTGCTGCTACAACAGATAGAGAGTACAACGACACCGTTGAATGAAATAAGTTTCTAGCGATGAAACACTATTTTCTTACATTGCCACTGATATTGGCTGTGCATTTTCACCTGCATGCTGCCTTTGTAAATGTAATTTATCACACACAACGCTGTCGTCACTACTGGAATGCATTACCCAATGCATATGCTCACATCCACTTTTTGGTCTCCACAAATGTTCAGCAAGCATCGATAAACATCAATGGGTGGATTTTTTTTTTTTTGTATTGAGGAATTCATGCTTTTTCCTGATGTCTCAGTTATTTCCCTTTAACTTTTATTTCACCCACCAGGGTAGATTGTTCTAGTTCCACATACCATGACTCTTCTGGATGTCTCAGTTATTTCCCTTTAACTCAACTCTCCAAGTTTTGGTTCACCACTGTTACCCTCGTATTAAACTCACAACTCTTTGAATCTAGTCATTGGATCTAACCAACGCCTTTATTTACTGAGACATCCAGAAGAGACGTGGCATATGGAACTAAAACAAACTACCCCAGTGGACGAAAAAAGGGTTCAGTTCAAAATTCTAATCACCTGAAAAAGGCCAGAGTGTACAACGGCTGAAACATTGTGAATATGGCAATAAAGATGAGGATAAGAGTTTGAATAATGTAATTAATGAAACGGTTGTTGAACTGGTAAATGTCTACCCCCTTATAGTTGAATAATTTTATAAATGAGTCCACTGCAATATGGTTCTGAGGATGAATGTTGGGAATACGATGGATAGAATATGCGATGAATGAAGAAGTTTTAAGAATAGGAATAAAAAAGAAATTTAAGAAAACCCAATAAGAAATAACTGAAATTGCTGGAGGACAAATTGAAGAAAAAAAAGAATTTAACACTCACAGGTTACCTCAAAAACTAGAGAGGCAAAGGGAAAAACTGAATAAACAATCACAGGTTACCTGGAAGACAAGAAAGGCAAAGGGAAAAACTGAATAGACAATCACAGGTTACCTGGAAGACAAGAAAGGCAAAGGGAAAAACTGAATAAACAATCACAGGTTACCTGGAAGACAAGAAAGGCAAAGGGAAAAACTGAATAAACAATCACAGGTTACCTGGAAGACAAGAAAGGCAAAGGGAAAAACTGAATAAACAATCACAGATTACCTGGAAGACAAGAAAGGCAAAGGGAAAAACTGAATAAACAATCACAGGTTACCTGGAAGACAAGAAAGGCAAAGGGAAAAACTGAATAAACAATCACAGGTTACCTGGAAGACAAGAAAGGCAAAGGGAAAAACTGAATAAACAATCACAGGTTACCTGGAAGACAAGAAAGGCAAAGGGAAAAACTGAATAAACAATCACAGGTTACCTGGAAGACAAGAAAGGCAAAGGGAAAAACTGAATAAACAATCACAGATTACCTGGAAGACAAGAAAGGCAAAGGGAAAAACCGAATAAACAAGTTGATACATATGGATGGGCAGGGAGTACCAAAGGGAAAAGGGTTTATAAAGCAGAAAATAATGCAGAGAGCAATAAAATAGAGGAAGCTGTGAAGATCCAGCATTGCCCATAACCAAGAAGAATGTGTCTATCATTAGTTGAAGTATAATTTTTTCTGGTTAAGATTATGAAATTTTGCTGTATTTGGACTTTGAATAAAGAGAGAATGAAAGTTTGCTCAGGTAATAAAGTTTCTTCATTCAAACAAGGGACGCATTTCATCTGACCATTTCCCCAACAAGAAAAAGCTGGAATGTTTTAACACTGTGATGAGACGATCGCTTTGTATGTATTTGTATTAAGATTAGTTACAGATGCACTAAAAGCCTTGAGCAATATATTGCACAGCATAATACCGTAACTTTAAATACTTAAGCAACACCAATAGCAATATTAACACAGGATTATGGCTGAAATGTTTGTAGATTAAATTTAGGAAAATCTTATCGATGTTGGTTTTGACATGACTGTTAAAAGGAGGGTCGAACCAAATTATGTTGTGTTTTCTATTCTTACATTTATTATTGGCATTCTTACCAATGCTTGGAATGTCTTCTAGTTTAACTTTGTGCTTACTTTTATTTAGTGCATCTACATATTTAGTTTTATATTTGTCAAAAATAATTTTGATACTGGAGTTAATTGAGAGTCTGTGTTGTACAGATTTGTGCAAGTTATTTAGAATTCCAGGTAGGTGGTTGAATTCTTTATTAATGTATATATGGTTATAAATCTCTTTAGTATAAGGCATGTGAACTCATCTGGATAGATTGAAAGTAGTGTCCAGAAAGTTGATCACCTTGTGTTAGTGGCGATATTAAGTTTGTGATCCTTGAAGAATTTGAAGAGTTGTTTCCTAAACCAGTCAGTTTGTTGTGGATTAGCATTACGTAGGAGGATAACTCCGTTGTCTCTGTACGGACCAGTTTTCTTACGATCAAAAGTTTACTTAAGCCTCCACAGTAACAGAATGGCAACTAGTTCACAAGCTTCTGCTGAGTCAAACGCTCCCATCGCTATAGAGAAGTTTGGATTGTCTTATTTTGGTCCACATAGAACCATCGTGGCATAGAATGGGTTTCTGGGCTTGCTTGATGGTGTTGATTTCCTGGTCGGTGATGGAGCAATAATTCTTGGCTAGGGTTATAGCAGCCATTAACAGGTCTTCCATGATCTGTGGGTAGAAGTTGGAGATGTTGAATTGCATGAAGTTGGACTTGCTTTAATTTTTTATATTAGAGAAACAATTGATAGCATCTTTAGTATTCTTCCATGGGTTGATCTCTGTGGCATTCGTAGTGTATTTGAAGATTCATGCTAGTATAGCCTTACTGATTTTGCCTATATTATTCTTGGAAGGGTTAAGCAATCAGAACTGCAGGTGGTTAAGGAAATTATCCTTATGGTCCTTAACGGTAATAAAAACCTGTTTATGAAACTTATGCACCCTGTCGTCGATCTTAAGTTTAGTGGCTGTATGTCTTGTTATTAATATCATTTCCCCATTTAGCTGGGGCTTTCTTATATATTTTAACTTCTTTACAGATAGCTTTGTGGTAGTCGTCAATGTTATAGTAATATAGATTGCCAGTTTTATCAGATTTGATGATGAATTTATTAGTATTCCATATCTTGGTAATGTCTTTTTTTCATATTCTGCTGTAGGTTTTTATATTTGGTTTTGTATTTAATTCTATTTATTACAAAGAATAAGTCTTTTTTTAAATTCTAGGAGAAGATCATTGCTAGGTGGTGTTTTCAAGAACTTAAATTCAAAGGAATTGATAGATTCATATTCATTGTAGTGAAAAATACTTTCCATCTCATTCTACTCACGACACTCTTGATTTTGTGTAATAAGCTGAGTTCATATTGGTTCCTTAAGAGACACTGATGTTTTTGGTGGAGTAGTCCAAAATAAAACATATATAAAGTATAAATCTTGGTATACGCCAAAGATAGTGCTTGACATAAAGGAGCAATTTATAGGTATTAATGTGGATAAATCAAATAATTAGATATTAGTAACCATATATACATGTGTTAGCATGCATACAAAGGTAAGCAAATATTTACTCAACATATTTTAAGGTGTAAACAAAACAGTGCTAAATATGGTTAGACAGAGCTAACAAGTATATATTAATAAATATACAAATACCAAATATATATATATATAAAGACATTTTTATGTTTCACATTCTTTTTATAGATACAAGTATTTAAGTAAATGCTCTGTTTATAATAAACAGTATTAAATAACATTTACTGGCCTGAATGTTCGAGAAATTTTCATAGAAAATATTTGTCCTCTAACAGGATTCGAACCTGTATTCTATACGGAACCATCATATAGCCTGATGTGCCTTAACCAATTCGGCCGCTGAGGATCGTTCGGTTGGCAAGGTCGAATTTACTGCTTATAAACTTCAATCTTCCATGAATCTCTCACGTACATTCATAACTGCTCATGGCGTATCAAAGGCAGCATCCACAGCACTAATCAGCAGGCAGGTTAGTTTTAAAGCTCCAAGTTCACTACAGCAAACTGTCCTACAGGACAATCCTAGTGGATTAAAGCATTGGTTCCTGACTTTGGTGACATAGTAATTGTGAGTTCAATCCCTGGGCCGGGCAGTGTGTACTTGGACTCAGTGGAAATAATGAGTAGTACTAACAATAAGAACTAGATGCTCTTTTTATATCGGCAGCAGAACAAGAACAGACTATGCCTGTAGGTTAAAAGGTTCAGTTCAGAATTCTCTGAAGGTTATCCAGATCGATATACACAGGATGAAGGCCGGGTATCAACAACAAAGTTTGGGACAATAGTCCGAATAGAGTGTAAATAAGACTTATATTCAACATTAACCCAATGAAGACTGATATGTTATTAAATTAACTAACCTAACTGATCTAAAGCCTAAATCGTAGGATGCAGAAAAATATTTTTCAGTTCACGCTGATTATGATTGAGAATTTTCGCTTTCTCCGGAAAGGTCAAAAAAGGAACCCATTTAATCTCCCTCCCCACTCTCTTTTGTTATACATTTACATAGACAAAGCCATATAATCCTAACATCTACTTAAACCACAAGATTATATTATGTGTTTTCCTGCTATTCAGCCACTTGTAACACAAGCTTTTCCTTTACGTTTACTATTTGGGTTCTTTTTATCTTATTATTCTGTAGGATTTCGATCCATCTTTGATGCCAATTCATGTTGTCTGAAAATGTGAATTATGTTTATGCTGATCGTAACTTGGATTCAAGAAATTACGCCTGAGCAAAAATGGTCATGACTTGTTAGCGGAAGACCGAGAGATAAACAACCTGAAATCTGAAAAATGATCCGAGATAAATTCAGAAATGAAGGGGCTAGAAAGAGACTGAAATAAATTCTTATTTGCTGAATGTCCTCTCAAGGAAAAGGCTAATATTAACAACACAAAGCAAACATAAAGCTCGCCTTAAATGTAAGTTTTAGTCTCTCCCAAAAATTCCGATTTCTAAATTAAATATGCAGAAAGGGCTTAAATCATCTTTTAATGTAGGATTATTTAATGCAGACATACT
>OZ038478.1:126992523-127000023 GCA_964036315.1 Acanthosepion esculentum | reverse complement strand
AACCTGTATCACTAAAACTATCTATCTGAAACAAAATTCATACAAAATATTTAGATTTTAGACATTAAATAATCCATAGTGATTGAATATACTGCTAAGCAAAAACAACCAACCAGCCAACAAATGAAGAGGCAATCTGAGTCAACAAAAATGTGGTTCTACAGAAGGATGCTGAGAATACCATGAATGGAACATGTAAGCAACAAGGAAGTTTTAAATATAATGGAAACGAAAAGGAAACTTATACTTAGACATAGAAAAAAAAACTGTTAAAATTCCTGCAGCACATAATGAGGAAAGAGGGCTTGGATTGGAGAATTTTACATGCACAAGACATTGAAAACGAGAATGACGGGGAAATGATGTACTTCCTAATGAGCTTTCATAAAGGGATGGCAGCACATGGATTGGAAGGATGGTAAGGAGATAGGCATTGCTTAGAGCTACGAAAGATAGGAAGTAGTGGAGAGATATGATCGTCCATTTCCTGAAGGAATAGGGCACATAGAAGAACTCTCTGGTTTTACTGCCGGGAAATGCCAGAAAGTACACTACCAGAAATGTGGATAAATAAAAAATAAAAATGAATCAAAATAATTAAGTGAATAGCAAAAACATTATTTTGGAAGCTCAGAATGTTTTTTGAGCATTTTTATTTTACTAATGTTAATCCAATACAAGGCACAAGAGCCACCCAAGGTAGAGGGTTACTGTATGATCGTAAGAAAAGGCAAGAAGTGATGTTCTTCGGGCTATGCAGGAAAGATTATGGCTAACTCTAAACTTGAAGAGGTCAAGATTTAATTAGTGAATAAAAATTTCACAGTTCAGGTTTGGTTTGATTTGTTTTGTTTTACAGCATACCAACCTCAATGGGTTATTTAATGCCGAGAAGATTTTTATTGCTGGTAATATTTCTTTCTTCAAAAATGTGTTGCTGTTAATTTTTTTAAGAATGTATTGCCGGTAATAATTTTTTTTACAAAAACATATTGCTGGTATTAAAACCTATTTTTCCACTTTCATGGTGTTTTGACCCCAGTTTGGGGTTAACTATTTGCCCATAGCTAGCACCCTAACAAGTGCTACTGCCTCAGGTCATGGTGGACCTGGTCCTAGCAATTAAGAGGTGGTTCCACATTCCTCAAAGCCTACTGATCAGTGGTATTTGCTGTTGGATGTAGTTTATTGTCTTACCCAGGACGGTTCAGAGTTCTGAAGTGTAAAGCTGAAGTAGACTTTAGAAGGAACCAGAAACCCAATCCTAAACAAGTTATAAAACTCTGCTCCTGTTTAAAAGATCAGGAATGAGTGTGAACAGTCAATAGGTGAACCTATCTACTTACTAAGAGAGAAGATTTATTAAGAATGGTAAAGTTTAGGGAACACGTAACAAATAGAATAATGGTCATGCTTTATCGCAAATTGAAGATGACAACTGCATATATATGTTGATGGTATGTTTGTTACCTCTTTACTTCAACGAGTCAGTAATAAATTAAACATTTGTTCCGTTCTTTCAGCCATTGTTTTGGCTTAAAGAATTCAGTGAATTTTTGTAGATTAAAAATTAACTTTTTCCAGACTGAATTTATATTAAAATTTTGTCAGTTTTAAGGTAATTCAAATTAAAATTTGATTTGTGACTTATCGACACAATTAAACCCTCTGCCATATATATTCTGGTAGGTTTATGCTAAGACTATATCACAAGTATATGAATATCTGATTTTATTTGTTTTGATGGAAACTGAACAGAAAGTTGTTGAAAAATGCTAACCATATGTTAAGAGAAAAAAATTTAATAAAACGAAAATGTATAGAAAGTGTTTTAATTGCTAGATCATCCACAGTAAATTTACATCCAGGTTCCTACAACGTTTCACCTTTCTTAGCAGAACTGTTATTACAATGTGCGATATTTAATAGCAAAACTGATGGAAACACAAACAAAAAGAAATTAAATGAAACCAACTAGATGATATACCCAAAACATATATTCAAAAGAAAAACAAATTTAAATTTAAAATTCTCAGTGACCCCTTTTCTTTATGTTTATGTGCAGTTGCATCAACCTAAATATTAATTTTCTCCAATGAAGTCCTAAATGGCGAAATGCGACACACCAAAACATTTTCCACTTTGTCATAGTTTTTCCCCTAAAATTATACATTATAATTAACTCAGTAGAAGCTGAATTTGTAATAAGTTGTTACAATTGTCTCAGACTTATATAAAAGTAATTCTGATGAATTCTAATAAAAATAGGACTCATTCAATAGCATATACCTCCCTATGGTCAGTTTCTATTCTTTGATTCGGTTCTAAGTAAAGGTGTCTTCAGCCAGTCAGATCTGGGCGGTCACTCTGACAAGAGTTAATTTTATTTGGTGACAAATTTAAAGTGGATGTTGATAATTTCTATAAATTAGTATAAAATGTTTTAAATTTGTTAGTAAAAATAATTAACAAAATATATTTTAATTTTACTTGGTTTGTTGTCGTTTCTCTCTCCGCATCAATTATCTGGGCTTCTGAAAGTTAAGCAACCTCTAGGCTAATCAGTACTTGTTTGGGTTACCCCTTGGGAACATGAAATACTGTAAAGTGTAAACAGTTCATGACCTTGTGCTGTACTCAGGGGTTAATAAATAAACTCTGCACTGTTTTCTCTTACATTTGCTTTCCAAACTAAATGGAAGTATGAATTTTAGGGGTTGACATATTAATCGTTGAATTTCTGTTCAGGCATCTGTATGCTTCCTGTGTGATTGACTTTGTCATCTGATACATTCAGAGATAGAGAAGAGACCACAACAGGAATGACGTGTTTACAAAGAACAGAAAGAGTAAATCAAATACGAGAAGAAAAAAAACACACAGAAGACCTATACAACAAGAAGAGAGAGATCAAAAATGAAAAAGAGACGTATACACAATTGAGAGAGAAATAGCAGTTTGGAAATATGAAAGTGATAAATTGATCTTTCAATGAGAATGAACAGAAAGGAAGTAGTAGAAAGAAAAACGACTCTCGGTGAATTGCAAGAGAGGAGAGCAAGAAGGAGTATGAAAATAAAGAAGACTTAAGTCACCAGTTAGTTGAAGAGTGATAGAGAAAGAGAAACGTACGATGGTTGGGAGGGGAAGAGGTTGAATATTAAGAGATGTAGTGAATAAAGGAGTTAAAAACAATTTTTGACCAAGACAAAATGGTGAAAAAGTAAAAAGGGCATGCTTGTGAGAGAGAATGGTGGAAAAAAATTGTTGGGTGCCTTAGCTCAAATAATAGGGACCTCAGAGAGAGACAAACATTCACCAACAGGGGAATATCAATAGGAGTAGATAGGTTCATCTATTGTCCTGTTCACACTCCTCCTCAGTCTTTTGAGCAGGAGTAAATGTTTATCCTTTTTTCCTGTTTACAGTTGGGTTTCCAGTTCCTAAAGTCATCACATTCTCTTTCATTCCCAATAGCTCCTTGCATCTTAGTGGTCTTATCGCCTTGCTTGGGGTGAATTGATATTTTTTTTTTTAATTTGATACAAAAACGACAGTGAGACTTAAAGAAACATGTACACAATGCGAAAAAAAATACCTCCCACAAAATGGTAAGAACGGTGTCTTTATCTAGCTAATTTCTTGCCATTGTGTGGGAGTTATTTCTGCCGCACCCTGTGTACTCGGGCCAAATATGCCTTGAGAATAATAGAACAGAATGAAGATAATAATGAGACAATAGATTTATAGTCAAGAGTGAGGGAAATTACAGCTTGGAGACATGAGATAGTGGAGAATGGAGAACATACAGGCAGTATAGAAAGATGTGGAGTGAGACCAGAGAGAGAGAGAGAGAGAGATAACAGTAAGTGTGTAAGAGAAGAAAAAAAAACTATGGACACATTACCTGACCATTCTCTCCGTGTTATTGATATGTATACAACTATTCATACATAGTTTTTTTCTTTCTCTTTGTTTTCTCTTATATCAATAACGAGGAGAGACTGATCATGTAAACATTAGAGAGAGTGTGGAGGGAACAACAGTACATGGTAAAGAGAAACAAAACTCTCTCTCTCTCACAAACGATATATCCCACCAGAGTATTAGGCGATCACGGATCTCCACAGCTTCTTTGTAGATAACAGAGATAACAGCACGTGGATGACTTTGAGAGAGTGAGGGAGGAAAAGGAAAGTTTCAGAAAGAAAGGAAAAACTCTGTATAGAGTTGCATCATCGACAACAGGTGGAGGGGGGGGTGAACATGAGAGAGAAAGAGACATGTCTTACCAGAGCGTAAGCAGTCTCGGTTCTCTACAGCTTCCTTTCTATTTAGAGGTAACAATATGTGTTAAAGATGGGGGGGGGTGGAGAAGGCTAAAAGAAAGAAAGAAAGAAACTATACAGAGTTGGATCATGCAAATAACGGATCTAGGCAGTCAAGGTTCTCCACAGCTTTCTTTCTATATAAATACCAGAGAGATGGTAATGTGCTTGAGAGAGAGAGAGAGAGGAATGAATAATAAAGGAAGAAAGAAATATGGATAGAAAGTTGCATCTTGTCAACAACAGGGAGAGAGTAAAAATGTGTGTGAGAGAGAGAACAGAAAGAAGTACATGTTCCAGCAAAACTTAGGCAGTCATGGGTCTCCACAACTTCTTTGTAGATAACAGAAAGTGAGGTGGATAATAGTATGTAGACGTGCATACAAGAGAGAAAGGAAGAATTGTCTGTAAACATGGGAGTTGGTAGATTGAGAAGCACATCTGGTACTAGGAGGTTGTAGGCATTCTATGCTAGCCTTCCTTCTTTTCACCCACTACTACCATAGATTGCCAATTTCAGCGTAGTGTTGATGTTAGGGACATGGCAGGGTAAAGGAGAGAGCCTTGTGGGGTGGGTAGGGCAAACAGTTGAGGATGGGGCAAGAGA
The DNA here is from genome assembly GCA_964036315.1 of Acanthosepion esculentum. NCBI lineage: Eukaryota > Metazoa > Mollusca > Cephalopoda > Sepiida > Sepiidae > Acanthosepion > Acanthosepion esculentum. The sequence goes on along the minus strand of OZ038478.1, from coordinate 126,995,088 downwards.
TGGGGGATTGGTCTACACTCTGTAACAACTATATGCCGCCTTATATCAAAGGTGCCGACCTCCCCCCGACCCCCCCCCGGTCTCTTTTAGAGAAGTCATGGCCTGTTGAAACTTCAGATCACCAGTTTGGAAAGCAAACTTTTTTTTTTTTCAAGTGGGCTTATGTAATAGGAGTGTGGGCTTAAAAACATCTACACATATACATGTCTGTGCATGAAAAAAAAATGTCACACTGGCATACATGACTATAAACATAACATATTTACTTTTTATATGGATTATATATGTTTACATATCCAAGTACATTGTTTCATGTAATAGAGACATAAATAAATGTGCAATGTTTACATATGTATGCTTACACACACACACACACACACACACACACACACACACACATATATATATATATATTCTTTTCGGTTTTTTTTTAATCAAGTCCCAAGCAAGGTAATAATGCCACTAAGATGCAAGGGGATACTGGGAGTGAAAGAGAATGAGAAAACTTTAGAAGGAATCGGAAACCCAGTCCTAAGCAGGAAATAAATTATAAACCACTGCTCCTTTTCAAAAGACTGGGGAGGGGTGTGAACCAGGCTGTAAAATGCATTTTAAAAATGGAAATTATTTCCTGAAGCTTTTATTTTAGTTTTCATTTCAAGGTAACTAAATTTAATATTTCCAATGTGCAAAATAATTTACTGTATTTCAAACTGAATTTAATTTGATCGGAAGTATTTTTCTTTCTTTTATTATCAGTAAAAATTACTCGTATTTTTAATGAGGTTTCAAATGATTCACTGTTTGGGTCTTCATCAGAAATATACACCTTTGCGGACTGATATTGTTTCTCTCTCTCAGACCAAGGCATTCAGAGCTTGGAAGATGGTCTATAATGGATGAGGAGAAGAAGATGTTTCTGTTAATATCCTTGATACAAGATCAACATATCAGGTATTTGATTTCTTGGAGTTGTTTGATGCCATCATTGCACCTGTTACCAGAACAAAAACCAAGCTTGTTTGTTAGAAATTGACTTTCAGAGAATGATGAGAGTCTAGTTTGTAAAATAGTCATTCATACTTTCACCGTAATGGATCCAGTTGAGATATCTCTGTATGTGTGTGAGGGTCTTCAGGACGACATTTTTGTGCCCTTAAAACATTATATATTGTTTCCTTAAAACATTATATATGCTGCTGCTTTAGGATGTGTTTTTGATTCTTGACTTCCTTCATAAAACTGAGAAACTTACTTTTGAATTTGAGGAAAAGAGTATGTTGCTTTCAAAAGTTCAACCTCAATGTTAAGTGAAGCTTTATTTTTTATAGTTTTCTTGACATCCTCATCACTAGGTTCGTTGTTTGGGGACAGACTTTGCAACATTCAGATATATATATTAATACATATTCTATTTCCTCTAGCATATTCATTGGTGTTATCAGAGTTAAAATGTGACTCAGTGTTTTTGAGACCAGAACATTTCTGTTTTGGTTTTTAATTCTATGATCTTTTGGCTTTTCTCCACATTTTAATGCACAATCTATCTGTTTATCTTGGCATGTGCATGTTTCTCCATAATTCTCAACCAATGTTTTCTCCTTTATGAGCCTTCCTTGTCTTTGTCGTGCTTATTCCTATACCCGTTTTCTCATAAAACCTCGCCGTTTTCCTGATTCCATGTGTCCTGTTGGTGTTAAATTATACTAGTCTTCATAATGCATTACAATTCCACTGTTTCTTGCTAACTGTTCATATTCTTAAAGTTACGTGGTATTATTATCATTCGCCAATCGAACTGCATCTTGGTTACCTTAAGTCTTCAGTTTTTGACAAAATTGTCTATCTTCAATATTGGAGAGTAGATGTCTATATTTCTGAGATGAGGTATTATGTACACTATTTACATTATTCGGACTATTGTCCTCACCTTTGTCACCATATTTATTACAACGTTTCGGTCGTTTTACACTCTGGCCTTCTTCGGGTGGTTGGAATGTCGAACTGAACCCTTTATTTCACTCACTGGGGTAGACTGTTCTAGTTCCACGTGCCATGTTTAAAGGATGTCAGTTATCATTTATCTCCTGTTAATTCCCCCTCTCCAAGTTCTCCACTGCCTTAACCGGGTATTGAACTCACACTCTTTGGGTCCTGTCACTGGATCTAACTAATGCCTTTATCCACTGTGCCATGTGTTCTTGAAATAAAGGGTTCAGTTCAACATTCCAAACACCTGAAAGCCGGAGCATACAACGGCCAAAACATTGTAATAAATATGGCGACAAGGACAATAGTCCGAATAACGTAAATAGTGGAGAGCTGTATTCATTTCTAATGCTGTTTTTCGATCCTTTCCTTTCTTTCGCTATTCCTAGATGCCTTCAAATATCTGTGTCACATTTTCAGATTTTGCCATGACCAATGTGTAATTCACACCTTAGGCTGCCACCATTGTGCTCACAACTATGCATTCCGTCTTTCTTCCTGCTTATACTCAGCTATTTTTTTCTGATATTTCTTTCAGTTTTCATTTTGAATCTATCATCAACATGTTGTTAACAT
>OZ038478.1:126962523-126982523 GCA_964036315.1 Acanthosepion esculentum | reverse complement strand
CCTGTGATGTGGCAGCAGGTATCGATTTGGGAATTTGTTTTTGTGTCTGCATTTGGAAATGAGTTTTGATCTGTTTTTCTTATTTTCCATCTTTTTTGGTGTTTATTCACCGTAAGGTATTCAACTGATAATTATTAATTTGGATATAAATGAGATTCAGGTAAAAACTCTGTGCAAAAAAAGTGATATATATATATATATATATATATATATATATATATATGGATATAATCGTTTGAGATGTGAAACTAACAATCACCACACTGTGTTGAGTTCTATCTCTGCACTGTCTATATCTATAAAAGTTCTCTCTCTGATAATGACCACATTTTCTAATTTTACATTTTAATGTTTTACATGATTTATAGTCTTAAGTTTGAGATTTATTTTAATTATCAATTTGTTTTTTGTTTTTTTGTATATGTTCTTCCACTCTAAATTTTGACATTTGAATTAAATTTTATTACTCTATTTACATTGTTCAGACTGTTGTCTGCATCTTTATGGTCATGTTCACGATATTTTGGCCATTGTATACCCTGGCCTTCTTCAGGTGATTGGGATTTCAAACTGAACCCTTTTATTTTGTCCACCAGGGTAGATTGTAGGTATGTTTTTTTTTTATTGAACTCACAACACTTTGGGTCAAGTCACTGGATTCATCCAATGCTTTTATCCACTGAGCCATGTAAATAATTACAATCTCTCATCTCAGAAATATAGACAAATTTTATTACATTTACATTGTGAAATATTATTTAGTCTTTTGAGTTGTAGGTAGCATAGTTGACATTTGTTCTACAGGTTGGTTCTGTGGTTGTTGAACAAACACCAATATGCCTGAATAGATGTCTGCAACAGGGATTTGTTAACCACCATAGCAGACAAGCATAACGGGAAACAAGCAGCCACACACGCGCACACACATATATTTATATGGTTGACTGCTCATTTCCAACCTACATATTTATATATACATACTGGAGGTTATAGCAAATGGTACCAGTTTGGTTATAACTGTGTCCCTGTCTCCGTCATGCTTACTAGGTTATCTCCCTTTAACTCAACTCTCCAAGTTCTAAAAAGAATTCATTAAAGGCAAAGAATATTGTAGATAAAGAATCCAAAATCCTAATGTAGGTCACCAACTGATGATGTGCACAAATTTTGAGAATAAATATATGAAATGAGTGTGTTTATATATTTATACGGTTGTTTATGTTTTTATATATATATATATATATATATATATATATATATATATATATATATATATATATATATCGAGAGAGAGAGATGCCCGTACGCACATATGGCCTACATGTTTCAGTTTGTTTGTGTATAGGTGCATAAACTTTAGACATACATAAAATCTCCGGAATATCTGTTAACTGGGAAGTATTGTTCATAAAGTGAACCACCTGTATCAACATACTTTTGTGCCTCATGATTGGCTGTCTGCCTGCTAGTCGAGGTCAGATGAGAGAAAAACTAAAGAACTCAACATGTATCAATGTTTGTGTTACACTTGGCAATGGCTCCCTCTCTTCATAACTGCGTGAATGCAGCTCTTGGCTATTGGTCGCACGGCATGCTATTCAGTTTTGTTTCTTACCTGCAAAAATTCACCGATATAAAATAAATTTCAGCTCTTCTAACGTATGCATATTAATCAAGCTATACTTAAATGAAAAATACCACAGTACTTGTCCTTAAAAAAAGTAACTCAGAATTTACCACATAAAATGTTTAAAATTTTGAAAATATAAATGTAATGGCAGTCGTTATTTTGTTTTCTTAATTTCTCTTCTTTTAGCATTCTTTCTCCTTCCTAATTTTTTTTCATATTCTGCACTCACTAACCCCTTTAATCTTAGTGGCTTTACTGTCTTTCTTGGGAGTGAAACCATTAAAAAAAAGTACCTCCATGTTAAATTTTTGAGCCAGTCAAAGCATGTATGTGTCGAGTCAAATTACCTTGACAACAGAACTCCTTAAAAGAAAGTGTTGAGGAATTAGACACCTACTGAACATTCATGTATGTACAAAAATGTTGCTGAAATGTTCTCAAATCAACCCACTTCCCAAAATCTGACCAAATAACTAATCTTCCTATTTTATTTTTAACAGGGTGCTTCTTGTTCTTGGTTGGGCCGAGTGAGAATATTTCGGCATCCTCATGTATGTCTGTAGGTTAAGATAGGTTATTAATTAATCAAGTCTTTCAAGAGCTGTGAGAGAAGTAAAACTGTGTGTGGAGCTGAAAATAAAATGCTTGTCTGAGAGGGAAGAGTATAGAACATTTCTGGATTTCAAAAATTTTCATAGAAAGCAGTAAGGTTTACGAAAGCAGTTGGATTTTCCCAGCTACTTTATTTATTTATATTTTTAGTGATTTAAATTTTCTACCTTTTTTATTCTGTGAAGACGTTTAACATGTTTCATGAATTTCTATCTTAAAAGTTAGAATGTTGAGTTATCAATATAAAATGTTGAATATGACACCCTCTTTTTATGGCTCAACAGATTTTCCAAGAACTCTGGTGAAATAAATTATAACTAATGGAGCCTTAAAGTGGGCATTTGTTCTATAATAATGAGAATAATAACAGCAATGAGATAAGAATAATAATTATACATTTTAATAAGGAATGGCCACTTATGGAAAAAACAGAAAATCATTAATTAAAATTCTAAAAAAAATATAACCTTAAATAACCCATTTTTGACAGCAATATTTAGTTATATCTGCAATTATATTAATCAAATATCAAAACCTTGATATGTAGTTTCTTTATGTTTAGTACTTCCTTGAATATAAAACTTTAAACTAAATAAATAACATTCTATTCACATTTAAATAATTATGATTTCTACATTACCAGAAGAGTTCATTATGTCTATTCTAGTGACATTGAAACACATTGTGCATGCGCATACATATATGTATAAAGGTAAAAGACAATAGGAAAACTGTATTATTAGCCGACGCGTTTCATCCAATGTGAACTTTTTCAAGGCAAAAATGAAATGAATTTATTGAAAACAAAATAACTATTAACAACAAACAAAATGTCTGTAGCAGCTAGAAGAATTTAGAAAATGCTATTGTATTCATATTGTCAACTGAAAATTATGTCAAGTACTTTCACTTGTAAAAATATTGGTTTTATTGTTGTGTTGACAGTTTCAGCCATTTTCTTTTGATTTCTTGATATAGTTGTGTACATTGGCTTGGAAGATTAGTAATTCTGTTTGGAAAGGTGATATTGGGGAAAAAACCTGGGCATAGATTAATATTTGGATAATATTCGATGGCAGCACTCTCAAGGATTTTCCTTCTGAGTGAGTTATTTTCTGAGAAATTTTTCATATACATATATACACACACACACACACATAAATAGTGATGCACATTCTGTATATATAGTGATTTAGTAAACATAGCTTAGATGTAACACAAAGCTGTACGTATGGAGTACCCAGTGAGATTCAAACTCACTAGTCAGTTGTAATTTTTCTAACCATTAAATCACATCAATGTGCCCCACATGTAAATAATTAATACAGTTTTTTTTTTCTTAAATACGACAAAAAGAACTATAGGACTTCTGATATGACCAAAGGAAAAAGTATAAAAAAACGATCCTTTGCAATTTATCTAGCTTTATGTGTTAGTACCCAAAGAGGGTTAAGGGTGTTCAGCAGTGTGGTGGGGGTGCATGTCTGTGTATTTTCTTGCATTTCCCGACGTCCTCTGCCGCCCAGCTCAGCTCAATAAAGAAGCTAGTGTCGGTTGGGTTCAGTTAAAATCTGAAGCAGGTGGAAGGAACAGGAAAATAGATTCCAAATATTGCCACGTGTTCTGCTCTCCAAATCAATGGCTTCCAGATGTCAGGTGGCCTATGGTTTCAGTTTAGGGGTGAAGGACGGGTATTTATTTATTTATAATTGTTAGGGGGGGAAAAAGGCAAAGTGTGAAAAAAAAAAATCATTTCAGACTCTTTACCATGTCATTTTATTTCCACTATCTCCTTCGTAATAATTATGATAATAAATTGGGGTTTGTGAATTTGGTGACTTAATAGTACTGAGTTCAATCTCTGAACTGGGTTGTACAGGCTGAGACTGGCTTTCAGCAGTAGCCTTTGAAAACATTTTATTGTTACTGCTGTTAAAGACATTCTAATTAGTTTCATCAGCACTACTGAAATTGACTGGTCCACTCGTATAAAAGAGGGAAGAATTTTCTTTTTCTTTTTTAAGCAACTTTTGTATATAAGCAATCATGAGATCTTCCTTAAGACATGTTTGTTAGATTGAGAAAATATTAAGTTATAGGTACCTCCACAGATTTGCTAAAATATGAGCATACCATGATGAAAAAATGTCCCAAACTTAATAAAAACAAATCATCATAATCTTGTTATTATTAAGAGGAAAGACCAAAGCATGTTTTGACAATTAAATTATTTGTTGACCCCTTTTAGAACATTGAAAATTTGGTTAAAAACTTTGTTTTTCTGGCATCATCAGAAGACCAAAGATTTGTATAGGAAATTTCAGCATCTTTTTTATTAGAAAATTCTTGCAAAAATCAGATAATTGTCAAATTTTAATGAAACTTTCAGGACTTATTCACAAATGAATTAAATTATTTTAGAAATTTTTCCTATTCAGAAAATTTTGGTGAAAACATTTTTTTTTTTTTTTTTTTTTGCCTCTGTTAACCACCACTTATTTAATTTTATGAAATTCCAAGAAATTAATTTTTGTGCCACTTAATTTACCAAAAATCTTCTCTGAATTGTAAAATAAAAAATGCAATAAAACTATGACATTATTTAATTAGAAAAGCTAAGTGCTTTTGTAAGTAAGATATTTTAAGAACACTATTGTCTTAAGAAAGAAGTTATTTCAATGAATAATGAATTTTAACAAGGATTGTTTACTTTTTTGTTTTAAATTTTAATTAGAATTTTAAATCTTCTTAAATTCTGTATTAATTGATTCTGATGAAGTGATATTGTTATTAAATAAAAACTATATTTACTAATCATAATTAGAAAAAGCTTACTACAATTCAACGACCCCCCCCCCAAATTTAAAAAAAAATTTTTGTGTCTGTATAAATATGTCGATTCTTGTAAACACAAATGTCCATACATGACATTTTCAGAAAATAAGTGGTAGCTATAATGAATTTAAATCCAAATTCCCTAAAATAGGTAGTTAAAAATTATATAAAAAAAAGGTGCTCACATTATATTCAAGTAAATTTTACAGATATGTCCTCCATAAAAAAAATTAGATACACTTCTGGTTGTCAATCTGCCAACACCTAATCAAAACACCTATTTTTCCATGTTAAAATAAAATGCATTTCTCTATATTCTAAACTGAAAGAAATATTTGTTTCAAATCAGATTAATTAAATTTTAAATCAAAATAAATTAATCAAATAAAGTTTAAGAAAAGTATATTTTATTTTTGAAAGACTTATTCATAAAGAGAATTACATGGTACTGACAGATGGCTAAAAATGGCTAAAATCAACAATTTTTATTTATTTATTTTTTTAATCTCCTTCCAGTCAATTTAAATTAGTTTTGAAATACAGCAAAATGTTTTGCTTATTGTAAATATTAAGTTTTATCTATTAGCTTGAAATTAAAACTAAAATAAAAGCCTCAAGAAAGATTTTCCATTTTAAAAAATTCATTTTAAACCTTAGGTATTGCGTTTTTTTCGGGGTACCTAATTAAGTAGTATTACAAATTGGGTAAATGGGAATCAATGTAAGTGCAATTTCAAATTTGATATTTGTAAATAAAATAATTAATATCCTAAACAGGACTCCCACTGACTATAATGATAAAGAAATCAATCATTTCCTATCCTGACAAATGTTGTTCCTTTAGAAAGGTTTAATCATTAATCTATAAAGGTTATTCAGAAAAGAAATCTTTTCGATTTTTTTTTTTTTTAATGAGCAGACCAGTCAGTTTAAGTGGTGCTGCGTCATCAACCCAGCACAAAGCATAAAACTTAAGGCCATAGCGAACCTTTGGTGCTGAGTTTAACCAGCAGCCTCTGAGCCATCCCAGAAGGTTGGGAAGGTTGCTTGTAGTTATTTATCTGCTTGTTGCTCCCCCCCTTTCTCTTTCTCTCTCTCACACACAATGACAGGTTGTCCATGAAGTGTACATTTTTCTCCATGATTAGTTTTCCTTCATTTCTTTCTTATTTTCTGCAGTTTTTCTCATCTTACTCACTTTGTGGCTTATCTCCACCCTCACCTCATTTTTCCCAACTTTTTGCCTGATTTGGAATTCTAAAGAGTCCGGTCATAAGAATGTGATGTATGTCTTTGACAGTTAAATATGAAACTATTTAGAATGAAACTTGGCCTTACCAGATTTAACACTTGTGCCAATAGAAGCCTTTCACTAGTATGGCTTTGTGCAGCGGGGAATAAGCCTTTGAAATATCGGTGTAATTGGCAGAGAATTAATTACAAACAGTAGGAAGATTTTTGTCTTTTTTTTTAAGCGGAATGTAAGATGGAGGTCGAAGCATGGTATACACAGAATAAGCAAGCCAGGCTTATTAAGTAGATAGTGTATTTTGGCAAGAGAAGATTAAAATCTGTATATACTCATAGATGGATAGACTGCAGTCAAGGTTAACAAGGGGTGTAATATATTTTACTGTTGGAGCAATAAGGCTGTTATAGGCTGTTTCTCTGTCATTTGTTACATGAAGTAACAAATGACAGAGAAAAGTGTTAATGACTTGCCAGTTTTCTGTGTCAGCTACCACCTCATGCCAGTGATGTCAAAAAATCTGACGTTGAAACCGAACAGGGAGATGTAAATTCATGCTTTCTCCAAAGGCATTAGTACTAAAGCAACAACAGAATGTTTCATTGCTATGGTGGCAAACATTAAGCTACCTTACAATTCTGATACGTATATCTATGTATTTTGCCTGGCACTCGGCCAAATTGAGGTTTGAGAGGTGAATATGTGGTAAATAGAAAAAAAAATTTGCTGCTCTGAAAATCAGCATTAGAACTTCTTTTTTTTTTCAAATTTATGACATCATTTTCAAATCTGCAGCTATTTCAATCACAAGACTTTTTCCACACACACTCTCTTATCCAAAATTCTGAAAACTGAAATTTTTTTTTTTTGTATTTTTTTCATGTTAGTAAATTTATTTTCTCTGAGTAAAAAAATGTACCTCAACATTTTTCACAGATGGTCAGTGATCATTGGAAAAAGAACTTACAAAAAGATTTACCTTGCCCTATTTTCCCATATAATTTTTAATCATTTTTAATCTGTTATTTTTTTTTTTCTATTCCAGGTGGAGACAGTAATCCAGAGTGATAAAAAAAAAAAAAGAAGACATCAATGAATAAAAGCAGTAGATTTTCTTTTTCATTGTCATGTGACCACCCAAGCATTGACAGCAATGTGATGCTCTTCCAGTAGAACCTTGAAGGAACTGACCAAAAGGCTGGCATTGAAATTAAGAATTTCTTGGTTTCATGCTCAAATCATGAAAAAAAAAATCTTCAAAGAAAAATAAAAAAAAATTTATAAACTAAATAATTCCAGGTTTTCTTCATTTGTGAAATTATCAGCTCACTGTTTAATCAAAAGCAATCAAAAACACCCTCTATTGTTTTACACTATTCTTCACACAGAACAAAGCCTGACTCATGGTAGAGAGTTACTGAAAGATGTTTTTTTATGGATGTAAGAAGAGGAGGTAAGAATTGTAGACGATGAGGATATTCAGGTTGACCTTGGCGTTGAAAAGGCTAAGATTGCAGTGGTCGTGGAAGCATCTTCTTGGGAATCTGTTCCACAAAGCAATGGCTCTTGGGAAGAATCTGTTCAAATGAAACTTCCTCCTTACCAATGAAATATGAAGGGAATCAGAGTCGGTTGTCCTTCTATACATGGCATGGTGTGCCTTAGCTGTAAAGGTCTGAACTGGTGGAACTAACATGGAAACAGTGATGTTACGTCTGTGGGAAAGGGGTTGTAGGGTTGAAAATAATTCATCACCAACAAGGCCGTGTAGGTGCTTTTGAACTCTGTCAAGGCTGGAAAGTGAGGATTGGTCAGCTCCAACCCAAATATAACAATTTTTGGTTTGATCTGATAGTTGTAAATGACAGAAAGAGTCAGATATTTTCTGAACTGGTACAAGGAACCGACCATTTTTTCCAGCATGTTTACCAAAGTAAACAAATGTTTATTACTGTATCTGAGAGTAAAAATCTTTGAGATTAAAAAATTGGCTGCTTACAATGCCTTGATACCAAACTAGTTACATTCCATCACTTGCGATCAGACCCCAAACTACCACCAGTCACAATGAACGGATGTCCCCCTCAAGGGGGCCCCATCTTGCTTTGAGAGACTATTGGGCTTCAAACTCACACCTGACCTCAAGTGAAACTCATACATATGGAAATAGGGATAGAGTATCGAGGGGCTTGCAACATTTTGTCTGGGAGAATGGGGCAGTAGGGTTAAAAATAATTAATCACCCACAAAAGCCGCATAAAAGCTTTTGAACTCTATCAAGGCTGAAAAATGAGGATTGGTCCAGCTCAGATATAACAATTTTTGGTTTGATCTGATACTTGTAAATAGCAGAAAGAGCGGATATTTTTTGATCTGGTACAAGGAACCAACCATTTTTTCTAGCATGTTTACCGAAGAAAACATGTTTATTATTGAGAGTAAAATTCTTTGAGATTAACCTGCCTTTGATTAAGTCATGTTATCGTACACACATAGATCAGGACAAAAGTGAGTAAAGTAACAACTGGTGAAACTCAGCCTTTTTTTAAAGATCAGAGCAAAACTATGCATAGTTATTGGGATTAAAACAAACTGGGAAATGTTACAAAGATTATTTTTTTTAAAAGAAAAAGAAGCAATCCATCTAAATATTAAAATAGTGGAGATAGGAGTTCCAACAGTACCTTGTCTGATATGAAGACTTGTAAAAGGCTCTTTTACAATATGCAACTAAATGTATTAGTTGCTCACTGTAATGAGTCTGACCATAATTTTGATTTAAAAAATTCCACGTTAATTAAAACAAAGCAATTTACTAAGATAAAATATATAGAAAGTGCTTAAATCACTATATTAGCCACAGTATGTTTATGTTGTAACCTAGAAAGTGTTACTGAATAAGGAATAACCAAAATGGAGGTTGGAAATGAAATGGTAATCTTTATAACATCAACAAAATACAATACTTGCCAGTGGCATGAAGTAGGTAAACCATTGCTAATAGTCGACTACTTAGAGAACATACTACGAAAAGAGTCTTTTTCTATCCAGTATGAATTTTTTTTCATTATACAATGTGGTCCATAAACCTACATCATTCTTGACAATGAAATCAGAAGAAGAGCAAAGACTCATTTCTATACATTTGGTGAAGGAAACTAAAGATTCTGTCTATGGATCTGCTAATACTTGGAGTTACTGACAAATGTTCCTAGTTGGCACTGGTACTTGGATTTACAGGCGAAGGTTCTGAGGTGCCACTGGTACTTGGAATTACTAAAAATGTTCCTGGGTGCCACTGGTACTAAGTGTTACTGACAAATGTTACTGGGGGCCAAGTAATGCATCTGAATCTTCTGCATCTGTTGCTGAACTTGCTTGTTTCGAATATGCAAAGCCAAATGATGTGATTGGCATTAAATGTTTAAATATCTTTTTGTTCTTTTTGACGCTTTCGTTTAATTTCACCACTCTCATATTGTCTACTCATTGTTAGGATTAAAAAGCTGGAGCAGTAATATTGTCTGGATTCGATTCTGAAAAGAGAGAGAGTTGGTGCTTAACGCTTCATCAGCAACTAAGTGAGTTATTTTTGTAACCGAGAAAGGGTTACTGAATGAAGAATAACCAAAACGGAAGTTGGAAAGGAAATGGTAATCTTTATAACATCAACAAAATACAATACTCGCCAGTGGCGTGAAGTAGGTAAACCACTGCTAGTGGTGGACTACTTAGAGAGCATATTACCCCCACTTACAATAGAGTCCAACGTATTTATGATTGGGACATACCCATTAGTGTTCATAGGTACATCTAGTTTCTTATATTTAATCTTTTTTGGCAGATCTATTATCACAAAGTTGCAAGAGGCTAGCAAATTTTCATCTGTAGAAAAGGGGTTGTAGAGTGGAAAATAATTCATCACCCACAAGGCTGTATAAACTCTTTTGATCTCTGTCAAGGATAGAAAATGAGGATTGGGAAGTTCCAGACAAGATATGGCAGCATTACACCATTTTTTTTTTTTGCTCTGGCTTTTGTTAGATAGAGCCTGGATGGAGTCAGGTACTTTTGGCACATTATAAGGAGCCAAGCATTTTTAACGATGGATCATATATCTCTGGGGTGAACTTGAATCCCAGCAGGCAGTCAAACAAAAGGAACGTCTTTGAGAGTGCAGCCATTCATTGTGACTGATGAGAATTCAGGGTCAGCTCAGCGATGTTAGTTACTAGATTGATTTCTGATGTATTAAGAATCACAAGTCAGCGCCTAACACCCATTGGACTGTTGGAGCTTAGATCAGATTAAATATCAGCTGCCTGGCACAGGCTGTCTAGATTTTGGGTATTATTTTCTTAGATATTAATATGAATGTTCTTAACATGATCACAAATCCTGTAACAGGTTCGTAGAAGAGAACATCTACTGCAGCAGTGGTGTTACATGGGCAAGTCAACCCTCTCCAGGCTGGATTGAATTCAGTCTTCCTTCTAGACTGGTTGCCAGCCGAGGCTATAGGATCCAATTTGTCCTGCTATTTTCCCATAGCTGGGGGGTATGATGGATTCATCATTTTCCCAAGGGTAATGAACTCTAGTTTGAATTCTAGTTAATTCAAACTCTTCTCTCCAATCTCTCAATCCAAGCCGTTACTCCACCATGCTTCTAAACGTTCTAAGGCAGGTCGTTAATATTAAGCTGCTACCTGAGTTCATTCTGTTAAATGGGGGAGGGGTAACAAACAAAATGTATATAGATTTATTTGTATAAACCTCTAAAAACAAAGTCTCCCAACAACATGGCTAGGAGGAAAAAGTGGGGCGATGGGTAAATTGTCGCCATTTTATATCGTCTGCAAGAAAAAGAGCACCATGACGCAATTCACCCAACCAGAAATTTGGAAACGGCATGCTGTACTGACTGACATTCATGCTCGAAGCTCCAATACAAAAATTTCAGAGTTTTGGGATGTTAATCTGTGGACAGTGCAGATGATTCGGAATGAGTTTAATGGTGATTACAAAGGGGCAGCAGCTCGGAAAACTCACTGATTGTTCTGATAAGAAAAGAACTATATGAATTTGTTGACTCAACATGAAGGTTTACATCAAGTGAGGAGGAAGTGCTGCCCTGGGTCAAGAGGGTGGCTACTGGAAGACCCTATGTCTGGAAACAGGACTCTGCATCATGCCACACAAGCAGGAGAACCCAGTCATGGCTGACAATTTCGGTAGTTGTCTTATTTAAAATAATTTTATATTTACAAGATTATAAAATTATTGTGAACGAACTATAACATTAGAATTTAATTTGAGAACCGCTACTCAAATGTTTTCCAAGTTCACGTTCTAGCATCTTTTCTGATCTTTGCCACGACTTTCACCCATGCTATCAAAACCAGGTCCCAAAGACTTGATCATTATCCAAGATAATATATTTTCTGACGAATGAGAGGGCAGGAAAAGTGTATAAGCAATTTTGGAGGGAAAAGTTCCAGATATTTCTGAGCCTTCTAATCTTGATAAATACGAAGAATATGTGCCTCTTTGGCAATGAGTATTTGACATCGTCTGTGATAACATCAGGTCGGCGATAGTAACACCAATCATCTACGGAACCTACATACTGGGCTCTAAAGACAAAACGTCAGCTCTCTTCTAAAACTACTCGCGATCTGCTTCTCCGAAAATGACAATAATAATTAGAAATTGACGCTATACAATCTTCTTAATCGCGGTCAAACGAAGGTGAATCAGATTTACGACACTAGAACCGTCGAATCCTAGTATCGGGCTCGATGTAAGTCATATACATCATCAATGCCAATCATCACGTTTAATAATTCTTATCAACAGATAAGAATTATCCACCTAGACACGCGATAATAATGTCTGCACGTAATACGTACTTATATTAAATGTGTACTATCTTATTATTGGTTACATCTTTTAAGTAAATATACAGAATTAATTACAATTTCATTATTTGACATGTATTTTATATTAAAACCATTTAGATTTCTATTATGATTAATTTTAATATCAAAAGTAAAAAGAATTCTTGCTTAGATTAGCGTAATTTGAAAGAAAATAGAACATATTTCATTTTTGATGACGTATCCCGCCTTAACTGTTACACTGCTTATTTCCGGTATGGCCAGCTACTAGAATGTTCTTAGTTATTTTCTTGCGAAATGTAAAAGGAGATAAAATTCGTTTGCTGTCTTTTCATAAAATTCACGATGATTTTTTTAGTTTTATTTTGTTTAATAAATAAAATAAAATATTCTATTTTTCGACAAGTGAACCGGTTTTCAGACGCACGTGTTTAGTTCGTAAAGTGGCAAGCCACCATATTTTTTTCATTCTCTCTCTCACAGAATTTTTAATTTTTTTTATTTAACATGTTTTTAAGAAGAAAGGCAAAGACTATTTTTTTTATTCAAATAAAAGCTTTTTTAATTATTCTATTTGCCATAGATCTATTCCCTCATTTATTTATTTATGGACTCTTGCTTCCAAACACAACTCTTTGATTCTTATAGATAGGAACATATTTTCTGAGGAATGAGAGGGCAGGGAAAGCGTATAAGCAATTTTGGAGGGAAAACTTCCCGATATTTCTGAGTCTTCTAATCTCGATAAATACCAAGAATATGTGCCTCTTTGACAGCGAGTATTAGACATCGTCTGTGATAACATCAGGTTGACGACAGTAACAGTCATCTTCGGAACTTGTTTCAAGGAAGAAATCTAAATTCTGGGCTCACGTCGGCCCTCTTCTAAAACTACTCGCGATCTGTTTCCTAGGGCCTTGAAATTCCTGTCGTCGGCCTCTACTGCGAACTCGCTCAACTACAAACTACGGACCTTCCGATCGTTTCACCTTCAACAAGAGCTCTGAAGAAATATTATGGGGAAACAATTTACTTGCTTAAAGAACTTTTAGACGATCAGAGAAATATTTTGAGCAAGCCTTTACATGAACAATTTTTCTTCTTTTAAGTTAAAGGAATTTTCTTCTCCCTTTCTTTCTCTCATATTTTGTATATATACCTTTTTTTGTGTATGTAAATATAAACATTTTCTTCTTCTATTGTTAAACTCAGAGCAGGAGTTTCAGTCTTTACTCTTCCACCAAAATGGAATTGTCCGCTCTAAACTTTCAAGCCGTTGTTGCTTTTATCGATTCTGTTACCTTTAACCTTAACCCTTTCATGTGGGGAAAGCGGACAAATTTCCCACTGTTATGGTTGCTTTCTAAGAGTAGCTTAAATGTGGCGCATGGCCGAAAGTACGTGGCACCCAGTGAGGATGAAACTCACTATTCAGTCGTAACTGATCTAGCGGGACAAGCTTGCTAACCATTTTTTAAAAAAGGAGCACGTTTATGTACATTAAAAAAAATCAAAATTCTTTTAAAAATCTTGGTGCGTAATGCTTTTGCGGTCAATATTTAATTTCTCGAAATTTCATAAAATTAAATAATTGTTGGTAAGAGCCGTATAAACAAAAACTTTTACCGGGATTTTCCCGAAAATTTTTTTTTTTAAATAATCTCATTCATTTGTGAATAAGTCCTGAAAGTTTCATTAAAATGCGACCATTATTTGATTTTTGCAAGAATTTCCCAATCAATATGTTTTTTTTTTACTGGAAAAAGGCGCTCAAATACCCATACTAATCTGTATCCGTCTGTATTTCTGAGATGAGGTATTATGTACACTATTTACATTATTCGGACTATTGTCCTCGTCTTTGTTGCCATATTTATCCGATCCTTCAGTATCTGTCTACATTTCTGAGATGAGGTATTATGTACACTATTTGCATTATTCGGACTATTGTCATCATCTTTGTTGCCATATTTATCACAACGTTTAGACACGGCACGTGGAACTAGAACAGTCTACCCCATCAAGCGAAATAAAGGGTTCAGTTCGACATTCCAACCACTTGAAGAAGGCCGGAGCGTACAACGGCCGGAACGTTGCGATAAATATGGCAACAAAGATGAGGACAATAGTCCGAATAATGTAAATAGTGTCCATAGTAATCTTTAGCCCACCGCTGACGAAAAAAAAAAGATTTTTAGCTAAAATTTTGAATGTGCTAGAAAGGATTAAAAAAATTAATAAAATAATAAAAAAAATAGTATGATCTTTCCACTTTAATAATAACATAAACGTTTTGACAATAAAACTTTTTCATCAAGTTTGGCGCCTTTTTCACCATATACTTTTTTAGTGGAAAATGTGACTGTACCTACATCACGTCGAAATGCCCCTATAAACTATTAGTAAATTATAAGTTTAATTTTATATTTTAGGCCAAACCACAAACACTCAATTTTTTTGTGTGTATCTCCATATTCCTTGGATAGAGAAAGTTTTTTTTGCCCTTAATTACACAATGTTAGTAATTATACCGCAAAAACATAAATAAATAAAAAAAACTAAAAAAAAAACTATCCAATCTGCTAGGGGAGTTTTTTGAAGATAGCGAAATAAACTAAGTGGAACATATGAATTTAGTTAATCGAGATAGTGGTGTATTTTGTTCTTCATGACCTGGTGAGGAAATACCTTTAATAAGAAACATTGCTACTGATTTAAAATAATCGTCCCGGCATGACAAGCCCAGCGCGAGTCTCTCCTTCGCTTGCATCATTAATACTCAACAACAGTATCATCAACGTTAAACCAGATGTAGTCGGTACAAGAGCAACTGACTGTGTCTTCATATGTAATACATCGTTGAAACGGCGGATCGTAAATTTGACTTTTACACACTTAGCGTTAAATTTGCAGTACGCCGTATATACATAAATCGTCTTCTGATCGACACACACATACTCACACACACACACACAAAGGGCACTTTGAAAGTAAATTCTGTTTATTTTTCGCGGAAACTACAACAGATACAAGGAGCACAATAACACCATTGGACTGAGAAATGTGTGATGAATTATTTTCCACGTCTTTCCCATTGATGGAACGTTGTTCGTTTGTCACTACTGTATCACTATTTTCATAGCAAACATTCATAGCGACATTTCCACCAGTTCAGACTTCCCATGCCACATACACAGAGTCGACTCACTCACTTCCCTTTCGTATTCCATTAGTAAGGAGGAAGTTTCAGTTAGACAGCTTCTTTCCCCAGAACTGTTACTTTGTGGAACAGTCTCTTGAAAAGATGCTTCCTCGATCACGACGCGCTTATCTTCTGCAAGTTAATAAGTAATTTAAGCTGCTTGAGCGTGTATCGTCTGAACAGACGCAGTGTTGGGCTCTTGCTTAAACTTATGAATTTCAAAAATATTTTTGGGCCTTGTATTAGGTGAACTATATATATATATATATATATATATATATATATATATATATATATATATATATATATATGTGTGTGTGTGTGTGTGTGTGTGTGTGTGTGTTAAAATAAAAATGGTAATCTGTATGGAATAAAGATCCGAGGAGAGCTCTATGTCAGAAACAGAGCAGAATTATTAATTAATGAATATCAAACACTTAAAATGCCATAGGTAATAATCTTTATTTCATGAAAGCTATAAAAACAGCCTTCAATCTTTCAGTCCCGTATATATATATATATATATATATATATATATATATATATATATATATATATATATATATATATATATGTGTGTGTGTGTGTGTGTGTGTGTGTGTATATATATATATATATATATATATATATATATATATATATATATATATATATAATCAAATAAAAATGATAATCTGTATGGAATTTCCAAATAGATAAAGATCCAAGGAGAGCTCTATGTCAGAGACAGAACAGAATTTTTAATTAATGAATATCAAACACTTAAAATACCATAGGTAATAATCTTTATTTCATGAAACCTATAAAAATAGACATCAATCTTTCAGTCCTGCATATTCAAATATAAACAGAAAAAATTACTCCAGGTTAAATTCAAGACATACAGATATTGTATTGAGGGAGAAAGAGAAAGCGAAGGAAAGATTCAATTTTATGAACTTGTAATGTTACAGTGGAGTAATGGATAGCGGCTCGGATTGAAGAATCAGAGAGCCGAGTTTGAATTCCAGTCGAATCAATTACATTCCATTACCCATATAATACCCTTGGGAAAATATGAATCCTCGCCTTCTCCCCCTCAGCTAAATGGGTAAATAGCAGGGAAGATCGGGTTCTATAGCCTTGGATGGCCACTGGTCTACCACAGAAAAAAATGGCAAACTACTGCGCGATATATATATATATATATATATAATTTAAATAAAAACAGACCACTCTATGGGTCTATGTAATAAATTATTTCACCACAGCCCTTTTAAAGGGCCGCGGATTATCAGACTTTACTTCCAAAGGTTGAAACGAAAAATGAAAAGAAATTTACACATTTTTGACGGGCAGTACTAAGCATATGTAAATTAACGAAGTGAGAAAGTGAGGGGGAGAGAGAGACATGATTGAGTTAGATGTAATTTAAAATTTCTATTTTTTCATATTTAATATTATTTGAGGAAGTCCAGACATTGACACATTTAATCGGTTAACTTAACGGAAGTTATATATTGATATAGAAGGGGGAGAGGAGAAAAAGACATAAACAGAAAAAGAAAAAGAGAGAAGGTAGTCATGAGAGAAAGTGTCACTAACTCCTCTTATTACAACGTTTCGGCCGTTGTACGCACCGGCCTTCTTCCGGGTGATTGAAATGTCGAACTGAACCCTTTATTTCGCTCGCTGGGGTAGACTAGTTCCACGTGCCATGTGGATGTCAGTTCTGTTAATTCCGCTCTCCAAGTTCTCTACTGCCTTAACTGGGTATTGAACTCACACTCTTTGGGTCCTGTCACTGGATCTAAGTAACGCCTTTATCTACTGTGCCATGTGCCCTTGAGGATATCTGTGTATGAATTTCTGGGTATTATAAACATGATGTCTTCAGCAACCATTTTTACCAGTAATCACAGGAAACGTTGTATTAAATATGGCGACAAAGATGAGGACAATAGTCCGAATAATGTAAATAGTGTAGATAATACCTCATCTCAGAAATATAGACAGATACTGAAGGTCCGAAACGTTGTGATAAATATGGCGGCAAAGATGAGGACAATAGTCCGAATAATGTAAATAGTGTACATTATACCTCATCTGGGAAATATATACAGATACCAAAAAGTATATTCGTCCTCTGTGGCTCAATCGGTTAAGGTACGTCAGGCTATATGACGGTTCCATATAGGATACAGGTTCGATTCCTGTCGGAGGACGAATATTTTCTATGAAAATTTCTCGGACATTCCGGCCGGTAAATGTTGTTAATACTGTTTATTATAAACAGAGCATATACTTAAATATTTGTATCTATAAAAAGAATGTATAAACATAAAAATGTTATATATATATATATATATATATATATATATATATATATATATATATATATATATATATATATATATATATAACATTGCCATCATCATTTTCGCCACTGGTGCGCTCGTGAAAATCTGCACCGGCGTAGATGTCCCACACATCCTTGTC
The DNA here is from genome assembly GCA_964036315.1 of Acanthosepion esculentum. NCBI lineage: Eukaryota > Metazoa > Mollusca > Cephalopoda > Sepiida > Sepiidae > Acanthosepion > Acanthosepion esculentum. Next base: position 126,964,618 of record OZ038478.1, on the reverse strand, counting down.
ACAATGACTGAAATTCATTACCCATGAGGCATTCAAAATTAGAGCGACCCTCCTATATACGAGCTGAAGTACTTGTCTATGCCGGAGAAGAGAAAATGTTTTACATATTTTTTTATGTCAGTATAGACATCATTATTTTTTTTAGATGCCCTGCTCTTAAGCTGAATGCCTGCCACCATTGAACATGTAAAACAAAAGAACTAAAATACCAGGATGCATAACAGACAGATCAAAGATCAATCAGGTAATGGTAAAATTAAGCTATTTTCTTAGGAAATATTTTGCATTCGTTGACCGAACAGTCATTGCTACTCGAGGTCCACTTTTCTTACTCCCTAGCTATCGGTTTGGGATCAAATATGGAGTCTGTTCTCCTCATCTGTAATATTAGGTGTTTCCTTACCAGGAAAACTTCGGCATTCAATATCCGAGCAGCTAGTGTTGTTGTCGGTTGACATTTATAAAATCTTTCCATGAAAGTAATTTTTCAGGAAAATAAGTTTCACGTGTTTACTGTTATCGCTCTTTCCAGCATTGATGGCGTCTCTCTTCCTAATGTTTTGTTTGCATCCGCCTCTTGATTATGCCATTTTTATCTCGTCGATTTACAAGTGATATCCATTTTAGTAGTCACTGTGGTTGGAATTCCTCAAGCGATGTGGTTTTTTCTTATTCGGTACACTCCTTTGTGATTCCACAGCACAAGTGGACGTGGTTCAAAAAAGGTCGGGCCTCACTGAGACCGACACGCTTCGTACGCTCGATGTCATTTTTAACCGTTGATCCGAGAAAGCGGTTGTATACAGCTGACAGTTTAGATATTTCTGAACTAGTTTACTATAGTCAATGTTCCTGGAGAAAAGATTGACTAAATAGGAAGAAGAAAGAACTGCTTATAAACGGATGCTCCCCCCCCCGCATCAAATGGATGTTCAATCTAAGTGAATTTACTTGACCTTTTAAAATTATTTGAAATGTTTAAATATATTATTATTTTTGCGTGGCGAAATAAATTATCAACGATGTATGTGTGTTGATGACTTTTAAAACACACACACACACACACACATATATATATATATATATATATATATATATATATATATATATTTGAATTGGACATAGTCCGACAATTTATTTAAAGACATTTATATATATTATGTTTAACGTCCTTTTTTTTTATAGATACAAGTATTGAAGCAAATGCTCTGTTTTATAATAAACAGTATTAAATAACATTTACCGGCCTGAATGTCCGAGAAATTTTCATAGAAAAAATGTCGGAGAGCGAAAATTTTCTATGAAAATTTCTCGGACATTCAGGCCGGTAAATGTTATTTAATACTGTTTATTATAAAACAGAGCATTTGCTTAAATACTTGTATCTATAAAAAAAAAAGAACATTAAACATAATATATATAAATGTCTTTAATATATATATATATATATATATATATATATATATATATATATATATATATATATATATATATATATATATATATAAGCAAATATGTGGATGTAGATCCGACGGTATGATGAAAATGTGGAAAAGAAAAAGGAAAATCCGAATATGTGAGTTTACTGTTTTTTTTTATTTTGTTCAGACGTTTCGGTCAAATAGACCTTCTTCAGGACATGGTTAATGGAGACATATTTATATTAGATTTAAGTTAGATGAAGAGACGATATATACAGGACTAGTCAGAAACAGAAAAACTGAATTGACCGAAACGTCTGACGTCGACAGAATAACAAAAACAAAAAAAAATTAAAAAAAACCCAGTAAACTCACATATTCGGATTTTGCTTTGTCTTTTCCACATTTTCATCATATATATATATATATATATATATATATATATATATATATATATATATATATGTGTGTGTGTGTGTGTAGTAATCCGTTGGTATATAATCCAAGTGAATCCTATTAACACAATGTAAAATATTAAATATTAAAACTGATTCACACATGGAACTCAATGTTTTATAATAAATATGTATCATACAATATAAATAATAAATATATATCATACAATCGGAATTAAGAAACCATTATGTAAATGATCATTTTCACCTTGGATTCAA
>OZ038478.1:126877523-126957523 GCA_964036315.1 Acanthosepion esculentum | reverse complement strand
AGTACCACTATGAGTTCAAAACCAAGGAGAAGATAACAGAAAACCATTCGGTTATCTTTCACAAGAAGCCATAGCAATTCAGAATAATGATCTGCTGCCCCAATGCACTAAATATATATGTATATGTACATATATGTATATATATATATTATATATATATATATGTATATACATATTATATATATATATATATATATATATATATATATATATATATATATATATATATATATACATATATATATGTATATATATTATATATATGTATATATATATATTATATATATGTATATATATATATTATATATATGTATATATATATATATACACACGCAGGAATAAAGAAAAATACTGGATTTTAAAATTAAATACATATAAACTAGGGTTAAATAAAGACTTGGGTATTTTAAATCTTTATAAATATTTCAATAGTTAAACAAATTTTTTTTTTTAGATATAGTTAAAAAAAATTTTAAACAACGGACGCTACTTAATGTAAACAAACTTCTGAAAACAGTCATTTCTGATGAAAGATCGGGGCCGATCTGAAATATCAATATATATATATATATATATATATATAAAAATATAAATAAATACTTTCACAAAAAAAACATTCAATTTTTTTTAATTTGCAACTTTTCAGTTGTTTTTTCTATATTATATACACATTAAGAAAGTATACGTGGCTTCTCATTATGCTATATATATATACGTTTATATATATATATAAATATGTGTGTGTGTATAATGATATCATTACTCCATATTCTCCTACCAATTATAGCGTCACATCAGCTCACGAATTCGTTCATATTCTAAAAATTATACAACCAAATCAAGGTATTTTAGCGTCACTCGACGTTGAAAATTTATTTACAAACGTCCCCGTCGATCAAGCCATCGACATAATCCTTAACTCTGTGTATAAAATAATTCCATTCTACCCTCAAAACCAAATATCCTCAAAAAATATTGCATGCCCTCGTAACTAAAGTTTCTTTCTCTGACCATAATGGCAATATCTACACCCAAACTAACTAGTATGTGAAATCCCCTCGGCCTGTGCTGCTCCAACTACTACATGTCCCACGTAGAAAACACGATATTCCGTTACTATAATAACCAAAATATATGTCGCTAGGTAGACGATAGTTTTATTTTAACGAAAACAAATTGACAATCTCAAAACCACATTCAAAAGAAACTCTGTCCTTAACTTTACCCATGAACTCAGTCAAAAAATAAATTGCCATTCTTAGAGGTTATCGTAGAATTCAGTAATAACTCATTCATCACTTCATTATTCAAAAAACCCACTTGCAGACACTTTTGCCAACTTAATATTAAGAGTGAATGCCCAATTAGACATAAAATAGTAGCTATAAAAAATTTGATGATGGAAAATATTTCAGCAAATGGAAATTCTATGGTGCATTATTCTAAGTCTGCTTTGAACTACTGCACCTGCTGAAGATTAAACGTCGTTCAAATTTGACATTTTTTCAAAGCAAAAAAAAAACATGAAAATATTGAAACAAACATTGAAAAATCTGTGTTGAAATTGTGTGTGCAGTAAAATGCGTAGAGAACAAATGATAAAAAGGGCGCCATTGGGTGCTTATCAAAACAGGGTGACATCAAATATCAACCAATAAACGTTACCATTGAATACCAACCAAAAAAGGGTATCATCAAATACCAACCAAAATGGATGTCATCAAATGCCAACCATGAAAATGGTGTCATCGAATAGTAACCAATAAAGAATGTTGTAAAATATTAACTAAAAATAGTAACATCAAATACCAACCTATAAAGGGTGTCATTGAATACCAACCACTAAAAGGTATCATCGAATACTAACCCTAAAAGTGTCTCATCAAAATGCAACCAATAAAGCGTGTCATTGAATACCAACCAAAAACAGGGGGTTATCAAGCACCAACCAATAAAGAGGCATCATCAAATGCAAACAATTAATGGTGTCATTAAATACCAACTAATAAATTATGTCCTCGAATACTAATCATAACAGGGCGTCATTAAATATCAATCAAATAAGTGAGTTCATATGTAAATGGATGACAGAACAGTGAGATAAGAGGGATATTAAAAAGACAAAAATTACAGCTACTAAGAAAGGAAATTGTGAAGGGTAGTGATCACCCATAAAGGGTGTTATGGAATACCAATCAATAAAGGGTGTCATTGAATATCAACTAATAAAAGGCGTTATTTAATACCAACCAATAAAGGGTGTCATCGAATACCAACCAATAAAGGGTGTTATCTAATACCAACCAATAAAGGGTGTCATCGAATACCAACCAATAAGGGGTGTTATCTAATACAAACCAATAAAGGGTGTCATCGAATACCAACCAATAAAGGGTGTCATTGTATACCAACCCTAAAAAGGTGCCATCATAAAGCAACTAAAAATGGGGTAATTAAATTTCAACCAAATTAGAGTGTCATAAAAGCAACAAAAAGGGTTTTATTAAATAGCAACGATTAAAAGAAATCATAGAATACCAAGTTAAAAAAGAGATCTCGCATACTAAGCAATAAAGGGCATCATCAAATATTAACCAATAAATGGTATTATCGACTACGAACCAAAAATGGGTGCCAGTGAAGCTGTAAGAGGGTACAAATGAAAATATTTTAAATTGTATTTCCATTTCATTGAGGCAGAAGTTAAACACATTAGAATTTTATCGTTTCCTCTATCTTCCCATTCTTATTTCCTTCTTTCACTGAAAACAAACATCAGCTTTTCTGTTTTTCCTCGCGATCAAAACGGAATAGTCCATTATTTATTGGCAGAGTGTAACGTACGCCCAAACTAAGGGACTAAGGAACAAGCAGAGTCATATGATTTTTCTTAGATTAACATACGAATTCTGATCAATATGTCTTGACGCCTTTTTTATCATTTTTACCCCAAGCAAGGCGATAAAGCCCCTAAGACGTTGTGGTGGGGTGGGGGTAAACTGGCAGTAAAAGAGTCTAAGAAAAATTATTAAGGAGAGATGACAATAGAAGAACTGAGTTCAAGGAAATAAAAGATAAGAATTGTCATTGCATTTAAATGTCTGCAGATCAAAGTTCACTGGAAAGCAAAAAGCCGAAGGAGAATTCCGCATGGAAGAATTGCGATAGAAGAAACTTTCAGAATAGAACTTATGGTTACATCTAATCATTTGAACTGTAAAACGATGAGAACTAGCAGCCAATCTAATACTACGCTTACATTCTAGGTATCCAAGAAGAGAGCTCATCAGAATGGCTACCATGTATTTATAGAAAAGGCACAGGGAAGCTACGTTACGGCGGTACGAAAGAGACTGAAACCGAGATGCCAGATCAAGTTCGATAACATTGTAGATTCTTTGGACTTTGTCAAGAATATCCAAATATAATAGCAGGATAATTGTGTTGTTAGCTGAATTTTGATCGACTTTGCGTCCTCTACTAACTTCTGCGTACTTGTGGGTGAATAGGTTGTTTTTGTTATGTACGTCAGCGGTCACCTAAATGTGCGGGATCTCCTCACATCATAGCAGCAGAAATTAGCTTTGTGTTCATGGAGATAAAAGCATACTTGACAGGAAATGAGACGTACACAAATAACAGGAAAAGCATCGTAAATTGTATATTAATTTCATATAATTTATATTTTTCTTTTGTGTATGGTGTGCGTATTTTTTATGTTACAATTGTTTTATGGTACATATGATAAAAAGGATAAATTTACTCCGTAGTATTACAAGCCATATAACAGAGATAAGTTAGGCACGTGTTGCCCGTGCCAAGGTTCGTAGTGAAGAGATTAAATTTAATGTAGTTTGGCGGGATGTCTGTATTTCCGACAGGAACAGTTTTGTTGCATGCTGGGAGTATTTTTATTTTTAATTATTTTATACAACGTTTTTATTTTATTATTTTATTTATAATTTTCATTATTATTATTAATTTGTATTTTATTTTTATTTATTTATGATAATAATAATATTCCTACATACTCCACGAAAGATTGCGTACTCCATTAAGTCTTGCGTATTTTCACGCGAATGGCTTTCTTTCGATGTATGTTGAGCGGCACATTGAATACGATGACGTTTCAGTCAAATATCTAATTGGAAGGTGACAAGGAGCAAATATGCTCGTAATAACTAATACAAAAGGTAGTGAAGGAAAGCGAGAAGAAAGGACTAAACATCAACTTAAAAAAGGTGGCATGCATTTTTGTAAGCGCAAAGAAATTCCCAAAATGCAAATTACAAATGGGAGATACCAAAATCGAATAAGTACAATAATTTAAATACCTGAGAAGTGATTTAACAGAGAACGTAAATGCGACACTGAAATCCGAAGCCGCACTGGAATAGTGAAAGAAGATTTCCGAAACCTAAGCAATGTATTAAGAAACAGGAAAATTTCGTTAGAAACAAAGAAAAATGTACCGAGATGTTACGTAATATCACTCCACCCATATGGCAGTGAATGCTGGACACTCATCTCACAGATGAAGAAGAGATGTGGTTCTACAGAAGGATGCTGAGAATACCATGGACCAAATATGTGAGCAACGACGAAAATTTAGAAGAAACAAAAAGCAAACTTATACTTAACATCAAGAAAAAGATAGTTGAAATTTCTAGTGTACATTAAAGAGGGCTTGGGGAATTTGATACTCACAGGGCAGATTGAAGGCAAGAGGGAAAGGGAATATAACGCATAACCAATCTAGTAAATGAAGAGAAGAAATTATAGAAGAGATAACAAAAACGAAATTTATTAAGAGGAACAAAGGACAGGAAATTGTGGAGAGCCACCATCGTCAACGTCCTGAAGGGACACGACACATAGAAGAAGAAAGAAATTGAGTAAATGGATGGAAGTACAGGGTCTAGAAGAGATAATAAAAAGATAAAATTTATTAAGAGCTACAAAGGACAGGAAATTGTGGAGAGCCAGGTCGCCAGCAGGGCAACAGGGCACATAGAAGAAGAAGAAGAAGAAGAAGAAGAAGAAGAAGAAGAAGAAGAAGAAGAAGAAGAAGAAGAAAGAGATTAAATGGATGGCAGAACAGGGTCTAGTGTGACACCCGACCTTCTTTCAGTCACGACGCCAAATGTGACGTCGGTCCTTTGTGACGGGCAAACCCTGGGACATCGGTTGAAGTCTTGTTGGGTTCTAGTACCAACTTGTCGTACTCGGCTCGCTTCCAACGCCTGGTCACCGAAGCAACTGCTTTGATCTCGATTCAACCTACCCACGTTGTGATTTGATCTTAGATTGACGAGATCAATCAGACGTCGGGCCGTAGTGCCAGCCGAATCCGGGTCAAGGTGATACTGCACAATAAATGTAGACCAAAAAAACAAAAAACAAAAGCACAAACAACAACTTCAAGGCGAGCGACTGGTTAGGAATAGTGATTAATTTTATGTCGGTTTGTTGAGTTACAGGAGTGCGTCTCTCTCTTTCTCTCCCAGCCCGAAGAAAAAAAAATGTGGATTGTAACACTTTTTGCTAGTTCTGGATGTCTGGATTGTTTTTCAATAAAGTCGGCTCTGGTGGAAAATATAAGTCAGACTTCTATAATTTGTTCTTGGTTAGAAGTCTAAGTCGAAAACTTGCTTTGGTGGGAAATCTAAAGTCGGTCTTCAACGAATTTGTTCTTGGTTAGAAGTCTAAGTCGGAAGGCATGGAATCGTGCGGTCACCCGTGCGAGGCGTTATCTTCCGAGTCCTGGGTCTTGGGCTCGACCGGATCTCTCTGCGAACTGCACTGCACTGCACTGCACTGCTCTCTCTTACTGTACTGACTGTACTCTCTCTCACTAAAACACCCGAAGACTTTTGCTTATATGGACGCCGATCAAAACCTGGCGTGGGGTCGGACCTGGTGTGGCCACCACGTTGATTTCAAATCCCCAATAAGGATTTCCTTTGTTTTCGGTCAGAAATATTTATCATTTTCCATTTTTGGAAATCTTCTTCCACTCCCACCCTCTTCTGCTCTCATATGGGTATCTCACCATACTTTAGAGGGCATCAACGGTTTTCCCACTTCCTCGCAGTAACATCTCATACCTATCCTCTCAATGGGCGGTGGCAGGCCTCCTCCCTGCATCACATGATCACCTCCGCCTGGCTATTCGGCCAATAGGCGTCAAATGATAATCTCAATTTTTATCCAACTTCACGGCATAAGGAATTCCTCAATCAAGTTTTTCGCCAACATTAAGTGGACGGAATTTTGGCGAAAATTGGGTTAATTAAGAAAGACACAATAACATGGCTTTTGTTATCACAAACGAATTTCAACAGAACACAGATGTCCTGTCCAGCCGACATCTCTTCAATCCAGGGCCGGACTCTGTGTGCGGTCGGCAGATGACCCATTAAATCATTTCCCGATAACACAAGTCTTGGCCACCATGACGCAGTTAATGTTTTATCTGCCCAAAAGCTCTGGGATTCATCAACTAATTTTTACGACAATGACCATCAGAATTTTCGCCATTCCACTACCCAAAACAACATCGCTTTTGTGGGTGGCCTTTTTCCTTCTTTTATCATCTAAGTTATTAAGTCTTGTCCCTCTGTTTCTTTCTTTTCTTTCTCTTTTTCCTTCCTTTGTCCTCGCAGAGAATTTGGCATATCTCAGCATCAAACTTCAGCGAGAAAGTAAAAATGATTATCTTGATTCGCACTTGAAAATAACAAAACAAAAAAATCTTTTCACCGATCCCCTGTTTTTGGGAAAATAACAAAACAAAAAGAATATCGCTCAGTATGTCTTTCGTTATATCTATCGGTTTAAGTAATCGCTCAGTATGTCTTTCGCTCTATCTATCGGTTTAAGTAATCCCCGTAATTAACTTCTGTGGTTAATTAATTGGTTAATTAACCTGCCGTTTTTAAACAGTGTTACACTAGGAGAGATAACAAAAAGATAAAATAGAGCTACAAAAGACAGGAAATTGTTGAGAGCCAGGTCGCCAACAGGGCAACAGGGCACATAGAAGAAGAAGAAGAAAAAGAAGAAGAAGAAGGAGATTAAATGGATGGCAGAACAGGGTCTAGGAGAGATAACAAAAAGATAAAATAGAGCTACAAAAGACAGGAAATTGTGGAGAGCCAGGTCGCCAACAGGGCAAATAGAAGAAGAAGAAGAAGAAGAAGAAGAAGAAGAAGAAGAAGAAGAAGAAGAAGAAGAAGAAAGAGATTAAATGGATGGCAGAACAGGGTTTAGGAGAGATAACAAAAAGATAAAATAGAGCTACAAAAGACAGGAAATTGTGGAGAGCCAGGTCGCCAACAAGGCAACAGGGCACATAGAAGAAGAAGAAGAAGAAGAAGAAGAAGAAGAAGAAGAAGAAGAAGAAGAAGAAGAAGAAGATTAAATGGATGGCAGAACAGGGTCTAGGAGAGATAACAAAAAGATAAAATAGAGCTACAAAAGACAGGAAATTGTGAAGAGCCATGGTCGCTAACGTCCTTAAGGGAAACGGCATATAAAAGAAGAAGAAGAATCTGTACGAATTCACTTGTGTTTTTACGTAAGTGCTCCCGCTGGGAAATGTAACGTCTTTTGTTTACTTTGTTCTGTTCAAAATAAACAAATCAACGCAGACCCTTCCTCCTTTTCATTTTTCATTTTGTTCTTTTAGATCCTCACAGCCCAAGTCGTTTCTCTTCTCGACGTCAAATCTGTTTTCTTTCATTTGTGCACCTGTTTTGTTTGCTGGTGGTCGTGGGGAGCAAGATAGTCCCTCGGGTGCTCTGTCAAATCGTTTAACTGTCGTTCCTTTTCGCATCTTTGCGAGCACTGACTGCACCCCACCGAGTACCTTTCACCTGAAAGCACTCACAGGAATAGATTACAACATTCCCCTCTCCCTACAAAAGAAAGAAAACATTTGTCGAAACTTCTTCTGATGAAGAGATTAGTTCTTTAAGTGATCATTGGTTTGCGCCTTGTGTCAGACAAAGGTAATTTTGTCAATACCTGTAACACGCAACAGTTGCAATAAACCCGGTTGACTTTTTAATTTCGGATACAAAATTTCAGGAGGTGAGTCGTAATAATTGGAAGTGGGGCAATCAGAAATCGTAACAAATTGGGCAGTGGGGATAATAAACAATTGTGGAAAAAGAAAAGAAAAGAAAACCTAATAAACGAGGGCATGTTCCAATAAATGGGGAGACAGGGAAATAATTACAAAATGTTCTTCCAACTATCACAACACCTCAAAGAAATTAAGATAAAACTAAATATCCGCTAATGTCTTTAAGTAAGTTACCTCCAAAAATCAGAAACAAAAACGAAAAAACAAACAAAAAAAACAAAACAAAAAAAACAAAACAAAAACGCGATACCTGAGGTTAAAATGAACTTTGATAAATGAAAAATCTTTCTTGTAGCTTTTATTTCAGTTCTAATTTCAAGCTAATAGATTAAAATTTAATATTTACAATAAAAACATACTTTGCTGTATTTAAAAACTAATCTAAATTGACTGGAATAAATTTTCGTTTTAAAATAAATAATGTTAGCGTCATTTTGAGCCGTCAGTCATCGTAATGTAATTCATTTTATTAAAAAATCTTCCAAAAATAAATTATACTTTTTTTGAAAATTTATTTGAAGAATACAGGCAGATTTAAAGTATAATTAATCTGATTTGAAACAAATATTATTTACTTTTAGTTTAAAATATCGCAGAAATGCATTTTTAATATGGTGGTAACTGCTGATTTAAGGTGTTGACAAGTTGACAGCACGAATGGCATACAGAAGTTTATCTAATGTTTTTCTACAGTGGATATAGCTGTAAAATTTATTTGAGGAATATAACGTGAGCGCCTTTTTTATGCAATTTTTCAACTAGCCAGTAATCTTTAAAATTTAGGAAATTATTCTGCGTAATTTAATGTTTTATCGAATTTTAGATACTTCGGCTTTAAATTCATTACAGTTATCGCTGTTAACGTTTAACAGAATCGAGAGTATTTCCAGGAATTCTTGCCAGTGTTACAATATGAATACCGACCTTGCTAATGACATCAGTTCTCAAACTGATATTTATGCTGATGACACAACTATTTACTCTTGTCTTAATGGTAAGTTTGATCGGTTCAATAAGGTCAAATTGGCAGCTGACATCTTGAGAATCCTCGGGCTAACATTTTCCGCTGACATGAAGATTATATCCAGTCAAATGCTAGGGAAGTTGGTTCACTTTGTCGTGCTAGAAAAAAAATTCTCGATAGAATCTATGTTACAGATTTATAATTCTACCATTCTACTTTGCATTGAATATTGTGGCCATATCTGGTCTGATGCTTAATTATTTATTATGTATTTAGAGATAAAACACAAAGAAATAATGCATGTAGGCTTCAGTCACTTTCACGCCACCGTAATGTCGCTTCCCTGTGCCTTTTATATAAGTATTTTCATGATAACTGTACCGATGAACCCTCCTCTGTGGTACTTCGATGTCCAGGCGTTGTCCCGTAGAGCATTATATCACGTGTTAACGAGGGGGTCCATTCAAGATGGTCAGTCATACAAAGAGGATCTCGGTCTTAAGAAGCAGGACGCTCGTTCCATATAGCCTTGAGCGCCCTGGTTGAAATGCCTCACTAATAAAGAAGGATTACACCCCTGGCTGGTGATTCGAAGGGTTCTCTGGGTCGGCAAGAGACTGTGCAGAAAAATCTCCAAACTGTGTTCGATGCGATGAGTCGGTGGAGACCCTGGATCATACCTTCTTTCACTGTAAGGTCGTAGTCCCGTTGTACAGGTTTTTTGAAAACGTCATGGCTCGCATGCTGCGCGGAAAGCTTTTCGTCTTTAAGGCCAGGTCTCTCTGTAGCAATGTGGCACTGTTTCGTGATGAGAGTCGTGATCATCAGAAGGTATTCTATGGGGACGAGAAGTTCGCCTCTTCCCAACTGATCTTGCACTTTAAGCATCAGTTTAAAGTCAAGATTAGGTGGCGATTTCCTCCATCAGGATTTGGCAAAAGGTGAGCAAGTCTTGCCCGTCTGTGTCGAGTGAAAGGAGCTGGTATCTTGATGCAGGATAGGCATTAGAAGATTGCTCTCGCTGTATTGAGCATCGGCAACCCAGTCCTAAATTAAGTTAGTTTAGGGTTGTTTAGTTTAGTTTAGTTTCTCTTTGAAAGTTAACTTTGCGCGGGCATGTATGCTCATTTTCTCCATTGTATGCACACTGTACCCACTTTCTTTAGTTTAATTCCCGTTAGATGATCAGAGATGTCGGTTCTGGTCATTAGTTCTGATCACCTGTTCTTTTCGTATTTGTTGATGTGTTTGAATGAGTGTCCCGCATTAACTTCGTCTAGTTAACTGCTGTCACAATCAAGGATTGTGAACGATGCTGGTGTCTTACTAACAATATTTTGTTTAGATGCTTGTAAATAGTTTTACCATTTACGCTATTTACATTGTTCGGACTATTATCCCCATCTTTATTGCTACTTCTTCTTCAGGTGATATACATTGAAATTTCGAACCGGACCCTTTATTTTGTCCACTGCCATTTCTGAATGCCTCAGTTTGAGTTAATTCCCTTTAGTAACTTAAATTTTTTTGCCAGAGCTTATATTACAATTTTTGTTAATGTTGTTCTTCTCTAGCTCTCAGTATTACTAGTTCCCACATTGTATTCCTTTCTATGCTTCGCCGGCTTAGGAGATTTTTGTGGCCTAACATATACGCTGATTCCTTAAATTTTCATATTTTCCAGTGATGTTCCTTGTCTATTATTTTAACTTCATCCCACAGAAAGTGGTGATCTTCCATTTCCCTCCATATATGGTCAGTCATGCATGATTTTTCTATTTCCTCTCGTGCTACGGTTTTACGGTGTTCCTGCAGTCTTATATGAAGGAGGCGGTCTGTTTCTCCTTTATATTTCTTAATAATGTTCTTCTCTATGGGAGGTTTTACCTGGAAGAGGCGTTCATTTATGAAAAATCTTTTAAACCTTAGGTATACTGAATTATTGGAGTTATCTAGTATTTACCTAGTACTTATCATTATTATTATTAATAATAATGTTATTATTATTATTATTATTATTATTATTATTATTATTATTATTATTATTATTATTATTACACTCTTAAGAGAAGAGCGCGTTTTAAGAAAAGAAAAGACAGTGTTTGACAATGTTATTTCGACTGGATGTCTGTCGTCTTCAAGTTATATTTAAAAAGATTTTTTTTCAAAAATAAAAATATTTAAAAATTTTTCAGGTATAAAAATATATAAATCTACAAAAATTATAAATTATATAAATTATATTAAATAAAAAATTATAAATTATATAAATCATAAGACTTAATTTCGTTAGATTTATATTTTTCTATACTTGAAAAATAAAAAAAAATACAACTTAAAGACAGACATACAGTCAAAATATTGTTTAATATTGTCAAACACCGTATTTTTTCTTTTCTTAAATCACGCACTTTTAAGTGTCGAAAAATAGTGGAAGAGTCACGTCAATCATTTTTCTTCTTCTTCTTCTTCTTCTTCTTCTTCTTCTTCTTCTTCTTATTATTATTATTATTATTATTATTATTATTATTATTATGATTATGTTGGTACCGCACATTGACGTAGTCAATGGGAATGCTGTTCTTGAGGCATGATGTCAACAAGACTTCTCACAACTCATGAACTTTCATAGAATCCTTGCAGAATATACGATGGTAGTTCTATGGAGGTTTACAATCTAAATCCCAGTTCCAGTTTTCCCCTCAGCGCTTCTTTCAAGTTTCTAGGTAGTGTGCCAAACTCACCCATTACGAGAGGAATTAGTTCTACAGTCATGTTTCATACTTTCTCAGCTCCCTTGCCAGATCCTGAAATAATAATAATAATAATAATAATAATAATTATTATTATTATTATTATTATTATTATTATTATTATTATTATTATTATTAAAGTAGTGTATGCATTTTCTGCCTGAATTTTTGGGATGAGGAATTATCATTATTAACGTTGTTTACATGCGTAATAAAGTCCTCATCTTTGTTGTTATCACAACGTTTCGGCCGTTGTAACTTGCGGCCTTCATCAGTATACAACTCCATTGACATACACCTGATGAAGGCGAGAGAGTAAAACGGCCGAAATGTTGTGCTAACTAAATTAAGGATGAGGACAATAGTCTGAATGTAAATAATAAGTATTTGTAGGTTTATTATATTTGTAATTTGCGAAGACGCGGTATCTTATTTAAAATGGTTGTCGTTAAACCCCAGTGTTGTTTTATTGTCTCGATGCTGGCGTATTATATTTCTTTCTTTCTTTCTTTCTTTCTTTCTTTCTTTCTTTCTCTCTCTCTCTCTCTCTCTCTCTCTCTCTCTCTCTCTCTCTCTTTCTTTCTCTCTTTCTCTCTCTTTCTTTCTCTTGTTAGATAGAAATAAACCAACCAAGCATCTAAATTGGCTGTGATAAGACGATTGCCAATCTTGCAAGCGAACGTCATTTCTTAAGTACATGATACACGTGACTGTTGTAACATTAACGACTTCCTTCTCGAAATAAAACATTTACGATGAAGAGAATTCAACAAGGCAAACAAAGTTGTGCGATACATTTTTTGCGCTTATTTCTGGAAATCATTCCTGGCAGAAAAATCGTTAGTTACAGATGAGCGGGGAAAAGCTGACACGAATGAAGAAAATGTCAGATTTCTTTTCTATGTTTAGTAGTCGAACTATGTATTCTTTTTGTATGCGTATTGAAGGAGAATCATGTACAATGAAGAGCTCGAATTCACGATATATACATACATACATACATATATATATATATATATATATATATATATATATATATATATATATATATATATATATATATATATATATATAAGAAATAATGGAATTTATTTTTTAATCAGATATATATTTTTACTACTTCAAACGTTATTTTTAATGGATACTCATGTTTGAGTAGACTCTCCGCTTTTAAACAGTGTTTATTACGTCTACCGGCGTACGCACCTAGTGAAAACATTATGAAAAACATTATAACGACACATTTTCTTCATTAAGTTTTGTCGAGTGCGCATTATATATATTAGGTCATCCCATAAGTTCTGTCCGAATTTTAAATTTTTGTTAAAATGAACGAAATTTAAAGAGTATTTTATAATGTCTAATAGAGCTGAACATTATTTTTATGTTTAGATGCATTTAAACTGATCAAATTTTATTTCAGAGAACAATAAAATTTAATTTTGTTTGATTAAAACCCTGCTAACATGGAAGTACCCAAGAATCATTTGAGGCACATAATGCTTTATGAGTTCACGAAAGGAAACTCAGCAGCCGAAGCGACTAGAAACATTCACTCATTTTATGGAGAGGAATATGTGAATGAAAGAACTTGCAGAAGATGTTTTGCAAAATTCAGAGGTGCAGATTTCACCCTTGAAGATGAAGATCGAACCGGACGGGCAGTTGAGTTTCATGAAAAGCTTCTTGAAGCAGACCTTGAAGAAAATCCTGCTTTATCAGTTGAGGAATTGGCAGTGGTTCTCAGTTCAAACCATACAACTGTTCATCGTCATCTTCAACAACTTGGAAATGTTCCTAAACTTGGAAAATGGGTGCCTCGTGAATTGTCTGAAAACAACCTCAAATCCCGAGTTGACATCTGCTCTTCTCTCCATTCTTGCCAACTTGTTTCACCTTTTTTGGATAGACCTATGACTGGCGATGAAAAATGGATCTTTTATCGAAATGTTAAGCGTGGTAGACAGTGACTTGGTAAAGGGGAAGGATCCCAGCCTCAACCGAGAAGGGAACTTCAAGGGCAAAAGGTTCTTCTTTCAATCTGGTGGGATTGCCAAGGAATAATCCACTTTAAATTCTTACCACCTAATGCAACAATTAATGCTCAAATATACTGTCAGCAATTAGAGCGTTTGAACCAAGCTTTGAGGAAAAAAGACCTGCTCTAGTGAATCGAAAACGGGTGATGTTTTATCAGGACAATGCGCGACCACACACAGCAAGAATCACGTCACAAAAGATCGAAGAACTTCGTTGGGAGAAAATTCCTCATCCACCTTATTCTCCCGACCTTGCTCCTTCAGACTACCATTTGTCTCGTAGCTTACAGAATTATTTGGAAGAAACAACTTTTGTAACACAGGAAGAGGTTAAACCGGCCATTTGTGAGTTCTTCGAATCAAAGCCAAAAGAATTTTACAGTAATGGAATTAGTAAGCGTGTTAATAGATGGAATGAAGTCATAGGTAATCAGGGAAAATACATTGTTGATTGAATCTGTAATTAAATGTAATATTTAGTCACTTGTTTTCTTTTTTAAAAATTCGGACAGAACTTATGGGATGACCTGATATATTGTTGTAACCTAGTTAGGGTTGCTAAATGAGGAATAACCAAAAAATGAAATGGTAATCTTTATAACATCAGCAAAATACAATACTCGCCAGCGGCGTGAAGTAGGTAAACCACTGCTAGTGGTGGACTACTTAGACAGCATATTACCACTCCACCCTCACTTAAAATAGTGTCAAACATATTTATGAGGATTGGAACATACCCGTTAGTGTTCATAGGTACGGTATTTGCTGACATCCGTAAAAATAATACACTAGATTTAGCTGTTTCATAATAGTGGTAGAAGCTCTGACACCAAATTGGTTGGGTTTCGATCCTGGCTTGATGCATTCGGATGTCTAGAGGCATCTGAGGAGCTGTGATACAGCGAAACAGTACTCTCTGTTTTTGACACACACACACACACACACACACACATATATATATATATATGTGTGTGTGTGTGTTTGCCGAAAAGCCATAACAATATATATATATATATATATATATATATATATATATATATATATATATATATATATATATATATATATCACTGAGGAGCTGTATACAGCGAATGACATATATATATATATATATATATATATATATATATATATATATTTGTGTATTTATGAAATATAATCCTTGAAAATGGTTAAATGTATAGCCGAAAGCGCTCGGATAAAAAGAACATTCGGACAGTTTTTATATAATTTATCCTCTGAAAAGAAAAACTTTATTAGATCGCACGAGAAATTAAATAAAAAACTAAATAAAAGCACCTTGTCAGTCGTTTTTAATGAAATATATATATATATATATATATATATATATATATATATATATATATATATATGTCATTCGCGAACAGTACTGTTTCACTGTATCACAGCTCCCTATATATATATATATATATATATATATATATATATATATATATATATATATATATATATTGTTACGGACAATTACGGCAGTAAAAAGTTTAAAAAGCAAAGATAAAAAAAACTCAACCCACCGTCTAGAAGACGCCATATTTACCACTCCATAATGGAAGGATTCTTAGCCGAGTCAAATACACGAATTCGGAACGATAACCAATAGTAACAAACGACTAAAGACCAATATACAAATTAACAATATTTCATTATAACTAGAAAGTACATGAAAATATTTAGGTAAGAGAACGTGTGGAAAGATGTATGCTGTACATTTTCTGTATGGAAAGATGTATGCGTTATTTGCGAGGATAAGAGTTGAAACAAAACCTTAGCTTCGGTTCTTCTTTTGAAATAAAATAAGATTTACTCTTTTCCCTCTTCTTTTTCTTTCTCTTATGTTTCTCTTTGTCTTCTTTGCTTTCAATTGAGTTTGTTCGCTCAAGTAGCGATGTCCATTGATTTATTCTTCTTTCTTAAATGTCGCCTTCGTTAATCGATTGAGGAGATTCAGCGCTATAGAAATCGTATGGAAAATTCGGCGCTGATAAAGTCCTGTATTTATCTGTGCAGAATTTATAGTTTGGATCCTCCCTCATCCAATTGAATATATCACATATGCATTTATTCGGTGACTGTCACGGTTCACCATTCACCTATGCCTTTAAAGTAAGCAGCACAGTGTTTAGTTGAATCGCAGTTCGTCTTTTATCTCGTGTGATCTCTCTTGTTTGACTGCAACAAGCAAAAAGGGAATTATTCGCACAAGACTCGTTCCGTTTGATTCTGTGTTCAGTGTGTGTTTGTGAGTTGGGGAAGGCATACCTTCTCTTTAGAGAATCAATTCACACGAGAATTCAATAGATGATCCGTCTCATTCGAGCTTCGTTATCCCAACTGGTTTTTGTTGATCTTTTCCCGCTCAGTCATTCGTATTTGGTCACGTGATTCGACAAGGGTATGAGAATCTATTTTTAGCTTTGGCTCCCACCCATTGCTGTGTTCGTCAGTCCATTTTGACCTAATTGTCTTTGCATTCAGCGGCTGCTATTATGTGCCCAAATAGGGAGGGGGGAGTTCACATGTTATATTATTAGACAGATGGGAAAGAGAGATGAGTAGTAAAATGTAGAGTGCGTGTGTGAGTATGAGTTGTGTGTTCCGGAAAGCCATAACAATATATATATATATATATATATATATATATATATATATATATATATATATATATATATATATATAGCATAATGAGAAGCCACGTATACTTTCTTGATATGTAGATAATATGGAGAAAACAACTGAAAAGTTGCAAATTAAAAAAAATCGAATGTTTTTTTTGTGAAAGTATTTATATATATATATATATATATATATATATATATATATATATATATTTGATATTTCAGTCAGAAATAAATTAAATAACTGTATTCAGAAGTTTGTTTACAAGTAGCGTCCGTCGCGTGACGCGGACGTCACGTGATGTGGAATGCAACTGTGTTTGAATATTTCTAACGTAAATCTAACGATAATATTTTAGATGTTGTTTAAAAAAGTTTTTTAACTATATCTAAAACATTTTTTTTTAACTATTGAAATATTTATACAGATTTAAAATTCCCAAGTCTTTGTTTACCCCTAATTTATATGTGTCTAATTTTAAAATCCAGTATTTTTCTTTTTTTCTGCGTGTGTATGTGGAACTAAAATCGGAATCTATCAATAAACATTTACAGTTGTCTAATGAGTGTCTTGATTGATTAAAGTGTTCAGCTATGGGGGAATAAGGATTGTTTTGACGTATGGTTAGTTTATGATTGTTGAAGCGAAATCTAAAATTATTTCCAGATTCACCAATATATCCACTATTGGGACATATTGTGCAAAATAAATAGTAGATTATGTTATCGCTACAAAAAAATGATTACAAGAACCTCCAGTTAAACAAAAAGATCAAAGACATTTTCGCTAAACCACCCATTAAGAAACAATCACCTAACCTATCAGCTATCCTCACCTCTACCAAATATCTAAATAATACAAACCAATCAGGAAATTACAAATGTAACAAAACTCGTTGTCTAGTTTGCAAACACTTAATAACCGATAGTGTATTTTCTGTATCCAACACCAATATCAAGATACACCCACCTCCCCTCACCTGTGATAGCCATAACATAATCTACTATTTATCTAAACGGCTATCAGTATCGGTTGTTAGATTATTTATATATTTGTATGTATTTAGATCAATTTATTTTACTTGTTGTTATTTATTTGTTACACTGTATATTTTCTCTTTTTGTTTTTCGATTTTTAAGTAACGCAGGAAATTCTTAAACACCGGATGAAGGAGAGGAGTGATCTCAAAGATAGATTTACGTACGACACCTTACACTTCTAAATATCCATTTTCTATCCAAGAATGAAAATGCACTCATTTTATACGATACAGGTAAATCTTCTAATAAAGTCTGCGGGAATTGTTAATAAAATTTAAATAAGTCGTGAACATGCATGTACATATAACTTTTTTTCAATACTATAATTTAGTTAAATTCTGAGAAAACATTCACTACTGCACTACTATTGCACTACAACAGTGCATATCTGTGTGCACATTTGCATTATATTGAAAAACTACATTTTAGATATGCATATTTGTATTTGAATTATAGTCATGTAAGTGCATATATTTGTATATGTACATATATTATTATTTTATATTATTTATTTTTTACCTATCCCCGTAAAGTCTCCTTCATATGTTCGAAACTCCGCCCGCTTCGTGGAAATAATCAAAGATGCTACCATCCTATCCAACAAAAAAAATCTTGGACGTGGTGAGTTTGTTCACCAAGGTACCCACGGAGGAGGCACTCTCAGTAGTCAGAGACAGATTGGCTTCTGACTCATCCCTAGAAGAACGGACCAGTATTCCAATAGATAATCTGATGGAGATGTTGACATTCTGTACACAAACAACACACTTCGGAATGGGATCACACATATATCGACAGGATGAGGGCTTAGCAATGGGCTCGCCATTATCACCAGCAATGGCGAATATTTACATGGAATACTTTGAGGAAATGGCCTTAGAATCTATATCTCTAAAGTCATCTATATAGTTAAGGTACGTAGATGACACCTTCATACTCTGGCCACACCAGAAAGATGTTCAGGTTCTACTGGACCACGTGAACTCAATAAGACCTTCGATACAGTTCACAATGGAGAAAGAGAGTAACAACACACCCCCATTCCTGGATGTTCTAATATCTCGAACAGAGCATGGATTCAAGACATCCGTATACCGTAAACCTACATTCACCGGACAGTATCTCAATTTCAACTCCCATCATCCATACAGCGTAAAGAAAGGGATCGTCCGCTGCTTACAACACTGAGCAAAAGTCATAAGTGGCGACCCAGAGACATTAGGTAAAGAATTGATCAGTATAAGTAGTACCCTACATCGTAACAACTACCTTTGGTACATGGCAGCATCCCAAAAAGACTGGGATAGGCGGGTACAAGAGATGGACAACAACACTCAGAAAACAGTCTGCCTGCCTTATGTGAAGGGGTTATCAGAGAAAATACAAAGAATCTGCGATCCATATAACATCAGGACAACCTTCAAAAGCTTGACGACTCTTTGCAGATATCTCTCCCGAGTAAGACCCTCCATAAAGGCGAAAATGACTAAAGACTGTATGTACGCTATCCCGTGCAGCTGCGGAAAGAAATATAAAGGGGAGACAGGCCGCCCCCTTAAGGTAAGGCTTCAAGAACACCAGAAAGCTGTAACACGAGGGGAAGTGGAAAAATCAGGCGTGGCTGACCACATATGGAGGGAGAAGAGAGATCACCGCCCTCTGTGGGATCAGGTTGAGATCATAGACAAAGAACACCATTGGAAAATTCGTAAACTTAAGGAATCAGCACATTTGCTAGGCCTCAAAAATTTCCTGAGCCGATCAAGCATAGAAATGAATACGATATAGGAACCAGTAATAAGGAGTGCCAGAGAAAGACGATAATAACAACATAAATTGCAATATAAGCTCTGGTAAAAACATGTAATGATAACAGCAAAATTTGCAATATGAGCATAAATTAAAAACTGTTCCGACCAAAAAATAATAGTAAGAACAAACCACAACATCCCACCCCAAAATTCAACAAATAGATTTAATCAATGACAAATAAACAAATATACAAGATAAAAAATAAAAATGAAAATAAATAAAAACAAGCAAAACAATTTGACCCAAATAAATAAGCAAACAACCGACTTCTGGTAAATGGCCGCCATAATAGACTACCAACAATAAGCTATATAAACAAATTTTTACTACGTTAACAAAAAACACCGATCAAAATAAAAAATAAATAAATAAATATATAAGATAAAAAATAAAAATAAAATTTAAAAAACAAACAAAAAAACAAGCAAAATAATTTGACATAAATAAATAAACAAATAAGCGACTTCCGGTAAAAGTAACCGCCAAAATAGACTACCCATAATGCACCCCTGACCCATATATATTAATAGCCGAGAAAAATAACAGCACTAGTCGCCTGACGATTGCACTAGCATGAAACAGACTGTCGCCTCTAAGTGCTGACTTCCATGTCCACTTTTATATATATATATATATATATATATATATATATATATGATTCAGTTATCGATATTTTAACAAAGAATATTCGAACCTCCTTATTCTATTAGTGAAAAGTAAGTTCCGCTTCTTTATGGAACAGACTCACTTTCCTGACTACTAGAATGTTTACCCGTTCGTGTCTATGGTTAACTGTTATATTTATCCCATATCCTCGTAAACTGCGCCTATTATCTCATACTGCTTTGCAACCCTTTACCTCGAGTGGCTCTCAGGCTTTATGTAGGATGAAAACTAGTAAGAAAAAAAAGAAAACTCAAGAACACGTCCATTAAATATCGAACTTTTTTGCGCTTTTTTTAATGCTCGTAACCCATTTCATTTCTGACTTTCAGTTAAGGTTTTTGTGACATTGCTTCGTCTTGGGGATTATGACTATTCTGACAATTTTATACCTTATTATTATACCTTGATTGTCATACTCGCAATGTTCCGGCCTTCTTCGGCTATTTTCGAAATCTGTCTGTGTCTCTCCTGGGATTATGAACCGAACCCTTTATTTAAACTACATAGCTAGATTGTTCTCATTCTTCATTACTTTCTTCATGACTTTCCATTCTTAGGGGAGGCAACTCGTATCAGTCTCGCACATTTTTGTGTCGCTTGTCCGTTTCTTCTGCTGAACCAGAGAACGTGACTTTCCAGCACGCATACACTCAAGGACTGGACTCACAATTGCCAAAAAAGCGGATATGTTTTAAGCAACATTTTAATGCACTAGTCTGTGTGTCCAAGAAATAAATAGTGTAAATCAATATGGTGGAAAATAAATGAAAAAAGAAAGAAAGAAAGAAAGAAAATACACGGAATTAAAGAAAGAAAAAGAAAAAGGTAAGATAAAAAGTGGAAGAAAGGGAGTATAAGAGAGAAATAGACAAAAGGAAAGGAAGAAATAAATATAGACAGAAAGAAAGCGATATAAATTATTAGAGGTAGAAAAACAGAAAGAAGAAGATAGAAAGAAAGAAAGAGAGAGAAAAAAATAAATGTAGTTAGAGAAGCAAAAAGTGAAAAGACAGAGAAAGAAAAAGAAATAGCGTGAGATAGATTCAAAATTTATGTCAAAATAAAGAAAGAAAGAAATATAGGTAGATAAGAAGAAGGAAAGAAAGAAATATAGACAGAAAGAAAGAAAAGAAGAAAGAAAGAAAAATGAAAGAAAGACAAGATCATAAAAATCGTGCCAATATTACATACAATTTGAATCTTTATTTCGGCATAAATTTCAACTCATTTTCCGTCATTACGGTCAATACGTATTCTTTTGAAAAGTGGCAAACTGATCGACATGGCTTATTTGTACGATTATTGTTCAAAGAAGCCGGCATTGGCGGCGTTGATTCCATTGCAAGATATACCAGCACCGGTGATGGCACCGAGACTACTGTGACTGTAGGGTTCAGTGCTACTACCACCCGACCGATAGCAATGATTGCAGTAAACTCTTTGATCGACTCTAAGACGGTGTACCGTTTGATCTGTCAGATATCGCATGAATAACTTTGATCAGGTGCTGGCACCAAAGAGCTTACTGCGTTTTATGAGGAAGAAACTGTAAGCATAGAATGACCTTCAACTTACAATTAAGATATATTCTATTGATGTAAAAATTTCCAGCATTTTTTATCATAATGTTTTATTCATATAAAAATCCATTGCATCAGTCGCTCATGGTCAAAGTGTTTCCCTTGCTTTCTATGAACTTAACGAATTTATTATAGGGGATAAAGAAATCGAACATAGAATAATTGGCTATACTAGAGGTAGTTTCCTTCAACACTACAAACTGCTATAAAACCAAAACCGTAACCTGTAAACTGAAGTCATCTTCTTAAATAGCCTCGTCATATCACAAGACTTTCATATGGAGACCATAGCACTCAACCCGTTCAGAAATATCTAAACTATCTGCTGTATATAACCGCTTTCTAAGATCAATGGCTAAAAATGTCTTTGAGCGAGTGAAGTATATGAGTCTTGGCGAATACCACACTTCTTCGAAATCAATTCTTCTGGCGCTACACAACCACAAAGAACTGTACCAAATAACAGAAACCGCACAACCTGAGGAATTGCAACTGCAGCAACAACTAAAATGGATATCACATGAAACTTGAAGAGGAAATAATGGCACAATCAAGATGTTTACATTCCACATTACTTCAAATAAAAAGTTAGGAAGGAAACCCCCATCAGTACTGGAAAGGGCGATAACAGCTACTGAACTTGAGGAAACTATTTTCCTGAAAAATTGTTTTACGAGAAAGATTATATAAATTTCAACTTATTTCAAGTACTGGTTGCTCGTTTTCTTATAAGGAAACGGCTAATATCACCACTACCATTACGCTTTCAGCTAAATTGTGCATTCAGTTCTAAAAGAACGATTCCGGTTTTGATTCAGTAAATTTTATAAGGAATTTTTTTCAATATCTTCAAGTTATTAGAAACGCTAGCCAAATAAGTCAATGATTTAAGTGATATTCAGAAAATAGGTATTCTGAAAAATATACTGAATGTTCGTTCGGTGCTTTGCTTTTGCGAAACCATGCTGGGAAATGCCATGCAACAAAATGATTGGTCGATTCCTTTCCTATACAGCATTCAACGGTGCCGCTTGCTCAGCAAAGCAAGGCACAATATCATTTTCAGCAGTTCGTAATAAAGAAAATTCAGCTAATAACTACGTTTCAGTCTGGGAACTTATGGAATACATCCATGCAAATGCGAGTGGAACGATAAATCTGTATCATTCATTCACTCTCTCTTTCTCAATATGTATACTACAGCCATGGTAATCTTGGATGTAATGAGCCTGTTTACCAGGCTTCCTATAGATGAGGCTCTATCGGTGATTCTGAGAAAATTGGCGTCGGATTCCACTCTTGAGGAACGTACTAGCATCTCGATAGAGAACGTGATGGAAATGTTGAGTGTGTGTACAGATAAGATCCTTCGAGCAGGAGAACGGTTTGGTTAATGGGTTCATCGTTATCGCCAGTGATAGCGAACCTATACACGGAATAGCTTGAGAAAATGGCACAGCAAGGAACAGGACCACTAAAACTAACAGTATGGATGAAATATTGTACGTAGATAATACGTGACTTCACCAGGTAAAAAGTACAAATACTGTTGGACAATGGGAACTCAGTAAGATCTTCGATCCAGTTCACAATAGAAAAAGCAATGAAAAACCAATTGGCCTTTCTTGTTGCATTAATAACCTTCACAGAAAATCGGTTCAAGACATCAGCATAAATAAGGGATCAACCGATCCATGCATCGCTGTGTAAAAATCATGTGGCAACTTCGACACATAAATATCAGATAATCAGCATCAAATGTACGTTCAGAATAACTACCCTGTAAAGATAACATCACTTTCTGCAGAGAGAAACAGAACGATTGATGTAGAAGAACGGAAAACCTCCATGGCATCTCTCCTGTTAAGTGCTTGTCGGAAAGAATTCAGAAGATCTGCGATTCATACATTACCAAGAAAATATTCAAAAACTGCACGATCTTATGAAGAAATCATTGTCGAGTCAAAATTAGCACAAAAGGAGAACATGATCAAGAACTGTGTGTATTCCATCCGTTGGGAATGTGGTGACAGCTGATATAAGCTACTCCGATAAAAGTAAGGTTGGAGGAATATTGAAATACCGTAATTATGGGTAAAACAATAGAATCAGTCATAGCTGATCATTTATAAAGAAAAAAATCATTGCATGAGGTAAAAATACTAGTCAGAGAGGACTTGAGAATCAGACGTCTGAAGGAATCAGCATATATGCTACTCTATTAAGCCTACCTATGTATGCATCGTATAGAAACAAATGTCATACGGGAGACATTAATAAATAAAGAAATGACAGCAAAGCTTAAGCAGTAGCAGTAAAAAAAATAAAAAGAGAAACGATGGTAAAGGCGGTCAAATGTGACTGACGGAGAATAAAATAATTCAAATAAATCAACTCGTCACATCGTCGTGGTTGAATTTAGATAACTTCCAGAATTTACCACTTTGTCTAAAAGAAACCTGTTAGTTTCTGAGTGTGGAATTGGTGGGCACTAGTGATTCTACGGGGGGAGGTGGAAGAACTAGTTATGCCTCATCAGATTTTTATGTAGACTTTAGGTTGATACCTCATTTTATATCCAATTTTATATGCTTTCTTTCTCTCTTTCTCTCCTCTCTCTCTCTCTCTCTCTCTCTACACACACCCGCACCCACACACCCACACACAAACATATATATATATATATATATATATATATATATATATATATATATATATATATATATATATATATATATATATATAACAAGGAACAAATAAGTATATAAGGAGCAGATAAGAAAACCTTTATAAATTTGACATGTTTCGATTTATTGTAGCTTTATAAATTTTTGTGGGAGATGAGGAAGTTACAACAAAGCAAAACATGTCAAATTTATAACCTCCTTTCTATTTTTTCTTTATTTAATAATTATGTTGGATCTAATCAGTTTTCACTTTATATATACAGGACTTCATCAGACTAAATTTGTTGTGTTGTTAAGACTAAACATGTGCATGGCAGAGGCGTCCTGAGAATTTTAGATTTTTTTTTTTTTTATCTATCCGAATACATTTAGAGTCTTTTTCTTTCCATCACCTTTGTAAGTAGGTATTCCACTGTAAATGAATTGGGCTAAATAAAAAAAAAAAAAAAACTAAAATTCCCAGCATCCCTTTGCCGTGCGCATGTGCATTCCTATCGACACAACAAATTTAGTCTGATGAAGTCCTGAAGGACGAAACGCGTCACAAGTAAACTTTTTGCCCTTTATCATACAATTTCCCCAATATTTTGCTTGATATATAAAAATATATATCGTTATGAATTGGGATCACATTTGGATCATATATGGATTAGAATCTGACAACTAGTATAAGGAACAAATAGGAAACGTTTATAAATTTAATATGTTTCGATTTTATTTAAACTTCATCAGAAAATGAAATATGGAGAAGAAATATATGTCCTGGCAAACAGCATGCGTGTGTATAATTTATGTGTATGTGTATCGTAATTCTAGTTTGTCTATGTGAGATTTGGATGATAATGTGTTGTTTGTGTACATGCCTGCGTTTGAACGTGTAGTAGACATTTTCATCTGTGTTTGGTGGATGATTTGGGAAGTTTTGCGTGAGAAGGAAAGAATTTAAGTTTGTCCTGTTTGAGAGCTGATATTTTCCATAATTAAAAATAATTTTTTCCCATGTGAAACTGCGTAGCACTGCCGTCTCCAAGGACACATGGCACAGTAGATAAAGGCGTTGGTTAGATAAAGGCGTTGGTTAGATCCAGTGACAGGATCCAAAGAGTGTGTGAGTTCAATACCCGGTTAAGGCAGTGGAGAACTTGGAGAAGGAGAATTAACAGGTGATAACTGACATCCATTAAACATGGCACGTGGAACTAGAAAAGTCTACCCCAGCGAGCAAAATAAAGGGTTCAGTTCAACATTCCAACTAACTGAAGAAGGCCGGAGGCGTACAACGGCCGAAACGTTGTGATAAATATGGCGACAAAGATGAGGACAATAGTCCAAATAATCTGTAACAATCATTGAAGATTCATACCAGCATTTTAAATAGGGTCGGGTTATACAACAACAACAACAACAACAACAACAACAACAGCAACAGCAACAACAACAACAAAAAGAAAAAAAGAAAGAAAATGACCTGATGAACATAACACATGAGTACTATTTTAAATGTGATCTCCAGATAATGTAAGCGATTATTTCCCACTCTGCAACCACTCCCCCACTAGATGCAACGTCGCAGGCGTGTCGTTGCTCCGTTGCTATTTCCATGGAGAATGTCCTCATGAACGAAATTCTCTAATTCCACCAGTTTAGATATCTGCAGCTAAGATCCACCATTCCATGTACACAAGGGCTGAACCACCCTTCGTATTCCATCAGGTAAGTTGCTCAGTCAGACAGCTTCTTCCCAAGAGCCGCTACTGTGTGGAACACCTGAGTGTACGCTTCCCCGACTACTACAATCTTATCCTCTTGAAGTCGAGGGTCAGTTGTTATCTATCCTATATATTGTTATAATCTAGAATCCTTACGTCCATAAAAACCTCATGCAGTAACTCTCTACCTTAATTGGCCCTTGAGGCTTTTATTGGGTAGCCAATAGCGTAAAAAGTGACTTGAAATACGATATAAAATTTATTAAATTTAAAAATTTAATTTGAGTAATGGAAACTGCTTGACCGGAAAAGAAAGGAAACATTAAAAATATTGATATTTTATAGCCTAGCCATTAATAAATCTGTACATAATACGCGATCTAAATTTTAAAATCTGCTGTAAACTGCGACAAGGGATGGCTTGTTAATTTTAACGCCTGCAAAACAAAACTGTTTTTATTAATCCTCTGAGAATCTCCTTTTTACCTTCCCACAGCATGACTGATGCTAACCTCCAGTAGAGTGACTTGCTGCGCCTTTAGGGCGAACGTTTTCGGTTAAAAAGTGGAAAGATTATATTGAGTCAATTGCTAGGTATGTTACTATGACATTTGGTTTACTGCATCGTGCTAGACAATTTTCCTCGTCAGAATTTATCTTATAAGTTTACCATTCGTCCATGTTTCGAATATTGTTGCCATAACAAGTTTGGTGCTCCTGCTATATATTTAGAGAATCTTGATAAAATCCAAAGAAGAATCTGCAATGTTATTGATTCTAATCTGGCATCTTGGCTTCAGTCACTTTCCCAGCGCCGTAAAATATCTTCTTTTCTATAAATACTTTCATGGTAATTGTTCTGATGAACTTTCCGCAATGGTACCTAGACTTTATGAATTTAAGCGCAGTACTGGATTGGCGGCAAGGTCTCATCATTTTACAGTTGAAATGGTTAGATGTAACAGTAACTTCTATAGTAACAGTTTCTTCTCTCGCACTTCTCGCCTGTGGAACTCTTTTCTAGTTTCTTGCTTTCCAGTCAACTTTGATCTTGAAAAACTTAAATGCATTGTCAATCATTATCTACTTTCATCTTGGTTCCTCTTCTTTCATTGTTCTCGCCCCTCAATAATGTTTTTTTTTTCTCATTCTACACATTCAGTAACCACTTTGCGTCTTAGTGGCTTTATTGTCTTGTGTAGAGTGAAATGATTAACAAAAAAATAACACTCTAATGGAGTATTGCTGTCACTTCTTTGACATACAATGAGCTACGCAGATAACACAACATTTGCCATTATTTTCAATATTTACAATTGGACTAATGTCCTTTCTTTGTTGTGATTATCACATCGTTTCGACCGTTGTGTCATCTGGACTTCTTCAGGTGTCTGTTGATTCGAGTAACCTTCTGGAAATTTCTGGTGATGATTGTTTTTACATTTTACATTAAAATTTCAAATTATTGCTTATATATGACTTTTTCCTAGCAAAAGAATCATTGATGAATCCGTGGGTAGTAAGGTAACTCTTGATAGATGATTGTGAAAGGGAGTAAGTGAGTGCGTATATGTGAAAGAGAAAGTGACTGTGTGTATGTGCAACTGTGTGGTGATAGTACTTATGTGATGGAGCATATATGTGTGAGACAGAGAAAAAAAAACAATGTATATTAGAGAGATAGATAATGTGTGTGTGTGTGTGTGTGTGTGTGTGTGTGTGTGTGTGTGTTTGAGAGAGAAAAGAGCAGTATGCGTTATATGATTTGATTGATTCGTTTTCAGCGGCTTATAAACTCTTATTTCGGTCACTTAAAGCCAGAGAATATTTTTAGATTGTAAGAATTTTGGAGGGAGATAATAAGGATTAGTCTTACTAATTAACCCATAGCTAGGGAGAGAAGAGGCTATTTGTGAATATAGCGAAGCCAACTGGAATTGGAACTCGGCTTTTCGATTAACGATTCCGAGCCATTATTCATTACACCATCCGCACATCCATGCTTACAGTACCTGGTATTCTCAAGCGGTCACCCATTAATGTACTGACCAGTCTCAACGTTGCTTAACTTCGGTGAACGTACGGGAGCTAGTGTTTTAACGTGACGTGGCTGTAAGCCTGTGTGTATTTGTAAGGGAATGTGCTTATGTGAAGTAGAATATATATGCGAGAAAGAAAAAAGAGGATATGTGAATGAGAGAGAGAGAGAGACAGAGAGACAGAGAGAGAATTTATATATGTGAGAGGGGCGTTGCGTGTGAAAAAGAGCGCGTTTATGTGAGTTTGTGTGGGTGAGAGAGAAAAGGAAAGAATGTCTATGTGTATGCGTGTGTGTGCGCGAAAAAGCGAGAGTGTTTGTATATGTGTGGGCAAGATAGATAGATAGATAGATAGATAGATAGATAGATAGATATGAACAGATCGAGATAGATAGATATGAACAGATCGAGATAGATAGATAGATAGATAGATGGGAACAGATCTAGATAGATAGATAGATAGATAGGTAGGTAGGTAGGTAGGTAGATAGATAGATAGATAGATAGATAGATAGATAGATAGATAGATAGATAGATATGAACAGATCGAGATAGATAGAGAGATAGATAGATAGATAGAGAGAGAGAGAGAGAGAGAGAGAGAGAGAGAGGGTGAAGTGGAATGAAATGTATATACGTCTATGTTTGTCCTGCCTGCCCTCACTAGTGCTATCATTTGCAGACAAAAGACTCATTGAATTCTTTTGGGGTCAATATTTAGATGTCTGTGGGCGGACTCGGTTCATGCGGATCAGATGAACCCTGTACTTTGAAGTTCTTAAAAGATTTCTCTTTGGGTGTTATGGCCCATCATTTTTTTTTTTACCCGCGATGAAAGAGAAGGGTTACGGGGGCGTCCTTTCAGTGCTCGAGTCACCTTTAAGCAGTAACATCTGTGGGGCTTAACGTCTGTGTAAAGCAATAAAACTGAGCTACAAAACAAGGGGCATGTTTTTTACTAGGGAATAGTGGAAGACAAGAGTAGAATTTTAGGGGTTAGTTAAAGGCAAAATTCTCGTGGTAACATTTATTTCAAACGGATACATTTAATTTTTTTCAATATTGGTTTTAATTAGTCGATTTTACGCTGGTGTTATGCACGCAACCACTTTCTACTGTGTGAGGAGATTATAAGATACCAACTAAAAACAGATACGCAAAAATATATTTCTACTATATCGTTCATCTTTGTCAAGGTTGACGATAGAAGTAACAGGTTTTCTCCCAATACTGCTTCAAACACTAAGGTAATTATGGGAAAGTTGTTTGTCCAGATACCCACTCTCTTCTACCACAGACTTCGTTTCATGCTAATGTCAACATATTTTGTATGGATCAGTTACAAGAACTTTATTATAGGAGATTAGGAGATTGGACATAGAGTGGTCTCTCCTAGAGGCAATCTCGCCTAACACCGAAAATTGCTACAACACCAAAACATTAACCTAAGAACGTAATTAATGTTCATAAATAGTCTGGTGACATCGAATCTGTCATATGGATGTCGTGCATGGCATCAACCTCGCTCAGAAATATCTAAACTGTCAGCTGTATACAAACGCTTTCTAAGATCAATGGTTAGAATGGCTTTGAGTAAATGAAGCCTGTAGGTCTTCGAACCTAGTGGACTGGCGTTACAGAATCCCTAAGAACTGTATCAGATGATAGAAACTACATCACTTGAAAACAACCACAACTAAAATGGATAGCAAATATAACATGAAGACATCAACGTTCCACATTACTTCAAATAAAAAATTAGGTAGGAAGCACACATCAGTAATGGAATGAGTAATAACAGTTACTGGGCATGAGAAAGCTATTTTCTTAAAAATTGTTTTGTTCGAAATATTTTATAAATTTCAGCCGATTGTAATACTGACTGCTCGGTCAATGAATGCTGAATGTTTCCTTATAAGGAAACAGCTAATATTATCATAAGCATCTTTGATGAAGCGTGTCAATGAGAAAGCATTTAGTCATTACAACGAAAGTCAGATAACTGTCAAGCGTGTTGATCCATTCTCAAAGGAACAAATGAGTAAACCAGCAACTTAAAGAAACGTTGTTACTAGTGAACTGAATTCTGAAATGAAACATTTTCATTCTATACGAGATAAACCCCTTGGACATTCAGCAATTGTAAAACAACTCTGCGAGCTATACTTATTCTTTCCAGTTTTAATTACGCTGTCATGTTTTTTTGTTTGTTTTCTTCTTTATTTTCTTTCTTTTTTGTTGCTTTATTTACATGGCGGCACCGATAAGAGATTTAGAGCATAAAGATCCAATCAAGGACACAGAGTTGATTTTTCATATATGCCCGATAACTATGAAATCAAAAGCTGGTCATAATCGGGGTCATATACGTCGAAACGAGACAGAAGTCATCATAACCCCCTTAACCGTCTCATCAAGACGGTTAAGGGGGCGGTCCTCATCAGAGTAAAATATGTTATGTGTGTATACATAAGTATATATATATGTATGTGTGTGTGTATATAAGTTTGCATATGCAAATGTGTGAGTATATATATATATATATATATATATATATATATATATATATATATATATATATATATATATATATGTAAGTATTTGTGTGCGTGTGTGTGTGCAGGTCTGGTTGAAGACCATTGGCAGTACTTTGTTCAGGAAACCTGTATAAATTAAATTTTGTTTCCCTAAATCAAAGTAACAAAACCCGCGTGCGTACACGTACACACACACACACACACACACACACATAAACAAACATATTCGCACACATGAAAACGCACACACGCACACACACAGATATATATATAACACAGAAACACACACTCATATATATGCACACAAACACACAAATATATATTCACATATATATTCACACACATAAATACATACACTCATTTAAATTTATACGCACACAGTATGAGTAAGAAGTATGAAGCATGAGAAAAGAAAAAATAGACAAAAACAAGAAAGAAAGTTAGAAAGTTAGAAGTGTGGGAAAAGAAGAAGAAAGGAAAAAATCAAGAAAGAAAGAAAGTTTAGAAATCTGTGAAAAGAAAAAAAAACAAAATCAAGAAAGGAAGAAAGAAAGAAACTTAGAAGTCTGTGAAAAGAAGAAAAAAGACAAGAAGAAAGAAAGAGAGTTAGAAGTCTGTGAAAAGAAGAGAAAAAGACAAAACCAAGAGAGAAAGAAAGTTGAAGTCTGCGAAAAGAAGAAAAAGACAAAATCAAAAAAGTAAGAAAGAAAGTTAGAAGTATGAGTAAAGAAGAAAATAGACAAAATCAAGAAAGAAAGAAAGAATGAATGTTAGAAATCTGTGAAAAGAAGACAAATGACATAATCAAGGAAGAAAAAAAGAAAGTTAGAAGTCTAGGAAAAGAAAATTAGACAAAATCAAGACAGAAAGTTAGAAGTCTGTGAAAAGAAGAAAAAAAGACTTAATCAAGGAAAAAAGAAAGAAAGTTAGAAGTATGAGAAAAGAAGGAAAAAAGACAAAATCAAGAAAGAAAGAAAGAAGTCTGTGAAAAGAAGAAAAAAGACCTAATCTAGGAAGAAAAAAAGAAAGTTAGAAGTCTAGGAAAAGAAAAAATAGACAAATACAAGAAAGAAAGTTAGAAAGTTAGAAGTCTGTGAAAAGAAGAAAAAAGAAAAAATCAAGAAAGAAAGTTTAGAAGTCTTTGAAAAGACGAAAAAAGACAAAATCAAGAAAGGAAGAAAGAAAGTTAGAAATCTGTAAAAAAAGGAGAAAAGACAAAACTGTTATAGTGAAAGACACCTAGTCTATAGGTAAGAGACTCTCCCATCTATTATAAGTAGGAGTCAGGGAAGGAGTAGTGTTCGGCGACCACAACTCGATTACTCTGCGTAACACTTTATTACAAGTTCCTAACGTTTATGTACGTTTAACCTATTTAGGACGCATTTAGTCCGGATACAGTTTCTATTGTGGAAATAACTCCACAACAACTTTTGGCGACGAGAATTCGAACTCATACGGGGGAGAAGAAAAAAAAATCGTTCGCCAAGGCAACTTTTGGCGGTTAAGTTTCGTACTCATACAGAGGCAGAAAAAAATTTTTCGTTCGCCAATACAACTTTTGGCAGCGAAGATTTGCACTGATAAGGAGGAAGAAAATGTTCGTCCGCAACAGTGGTTTTGACGACGAAATACGCACTCATACGGAGGAAGAAAATTTTGTGGGCAACAAAGTCTCGGATTTACACTTTGAAAAAAAATGGAGGAATGCAAAAGTCTATTCCAGGATTTTTTAAAGTTCCAATTGGAACAAAAAACGAAAATATTGGAACAACAGAAAGCATTCCAGATGCAGTTACAGGAGGAAACTTTCAATAGACAGTTGCAATTCCAACAGAAAATGGAACAAATGCATGGGAAGTTTCAAAGAAAAATTCTGGAAATAACCGAGAACAGGAAAGAGAAAAGTCTACAAAATGATTCCTTCCCAGAGAATACAATATGGAATGCAATTGAAATATTCACGTACAGTCCACATGAAGAGGTAACTTTTCAAGAATATTATAAAAAATATACGGACGTGTATAACGAGGACGGCCATTTGTGGTCTGAAGGAAAGAAGGCTAGGCTTCTTTTAAGCAAATTAGGAACTGCTGAGCATAACAAATTGGTAAACTACATTTTACCGAGAAAAACTAACGAGTTAACATTTACCGAGGCGGTAAATATACTAAGCGAGTTATTTAGTCAAAAGACATCTTTGTTCCACAAGAGGTGGAAATGTTTAAATTTGATTAAGGATGACGAACATGACTATATAACGTACGCAGCCAATGTGAATAAGCATTGTGAAGAATTCAAGCTAGCAGAGTTAAGCGCAGACAATTTTAAGTGCTTGGTGTTTGTTCAGGTGCTGGTAGCGGAAAAAGACGCAGAGTTGAGAAAATTGGTACTGGCAAAATTGGAAAGCAATCCAAGTATTACGGTACAGAATTTGTCAGAAGACTGCACAAGATATGTTAGCGTAAAAAAAGACGCAAGAAAGATAGAACAGTCTGGCGTTTCGCATGTAAGGAAAATTCGTTACAAAAAAGAAAGTCAGTCTAATAAAAAGAATCATAAAATTGCAGATTATCAAGCAGAAAGTAAAATACCAGTGAAAAACAAACAAAAACGCCCGAAGCCATGTTTTGCTTGCGGTGAACTACACTGGTACAGATATTGCAATTTTAGAAATAAAAAATGTTTCAACTGTGGAAGAGTTGGGCACAGACGCACACATTGCCGTTCAAAAAATAAAGGCAATAAAATAAGAAAATTAAAGTCCAACGAGGTAAACGATGGAATAACTAGAAAAATTGTTACCGTCAAAATAAATAATAAAAAAATAAAAATGCAACTTGACACTGGTTCGGATCTCTCTATCATAAATTTGCATACGTGGAAGAAGTTGGGGAAACCAACTTTATTGAAGACAAAGAAAATCACGAAGTCAGTGACGGGAGAAAAATACAATTTATTGGAGAACTTGTTACAAACGTCACGTTAAATAAAAAAAACACGAAAAGTTAAACTATTTGTCATGGAAAATACCATGAACTTACTTGGTACTAATTGGATAACAGAATTTCAATTATGGGATCTACAGATAAATTCTTTCTGTTACAAGGTAGAAAGTTTAAACTCTGTAGACCAAAAATTAATAGAGAAACTTAAGGAAACATTTCCTACTGTTTTTTCTCCAGGCTTGGGAACGTCTACCAAGATGGAGGCAAAATTCTTTTTAAAAGAAAACGCTCAGGCGGTATTCAAAAAGAACAGGAGTGTTCCGTTTGCCTCAATAGAACAGATTGATAAAGAATTGGACAGATTAGAGAAATCCGGTGTACTCAAAAAAGTTGACTATATTGATTGGGCAGCTCCGACGGTATACGTGAAGAAAAAGTCTAAAGACATTCGTGTTTGTGCAGATTTTTCAACGGGGTTAAACGCGGCACTCAAAGACTATAATTATCCTCTACCAACAGGGGAAGAAATATTTGCAAAGCTCAATGGAGGCAAAATATTTTCGAAGATAGACCTCAGCGATGCATATCTGCAAATACCGGTAGAAGAAGAAAGGTCTAAATTTTTGTGTATTAACACACATCGGGGTCTGTATAAATTTAACAGACTACCTTTTGGGATTAAGGTCGCCCCCGCCATTTTCCAACAAGTAATGGATTCGATGTTGGGTGATTTGGATTTCGCAGTAGCGTATCTGGATGACATCCTCATGAGAAGTACAAGTATTGCAGAACACATGAAACATGTCAATGCAGTAGTTTCCAGAATACAGGATTTTGGATTTAAACTCAAGGAAAGTAAATGCGAGTTTTTCATGGAAAAAGTGAAATATCTGGGGCAGATCATCGATAAGTATGGTAGAAGGCCAGACCCAGAGCGAGCAGTGGCTATAAAAGACATGCCGGCTCCGAATGATATTACCACATTGCAAAGTTTTTTGGGATTAGCTAATTATTACCAAATATACATCCCTAAAATGTATGATCTGCGGGAACCATTAAATGAATTACTAAAGAAAGTAAAACCCTGGAAGTGGACTAATGAATGCCAGAAAGCATTTGAAAAGATAAAGGAAGTATTAATCTCGGAATTATTTTTAACCATTACAATCCGGGTTTAGAAATCATAGTAGCTTGTGACGCAAGTGCGTATGGGATAGGAGCGTATATTTTACACAAAATGACAGAGGGTCAAGTAAAACCAATTGCTCATGCTTCTAGAGCACTACTTCCGGCTGAGAAGAATTACTCTCAGATAGAGAAAGAGGCGCTAGGAATATTTGCAGTAGCAAAATTTCACCATTTTCTCCACAGTCGACATTTTAAGCTACAAACCGATCATAAGCCACTAATTTCGATTTTTGGATCGAAAAAGGGTTTGTCGAAGCATACAGCAAACTGACTACAAAGATGGGCTACAATATTGCTAAATTATAACTTCAGCATGGAGTACATACCATCCAGTAAATTTGGCTATGCTGATGGGCTCTACAGGTTAATTCCTAAAAGGAGCGAACCGTTAGAAGACACGGTAATTGCTTCACTGAAATCAGAAGAAGAGCTGAGATTTACTGTGTGTAATGCAGTTCGGGAAATTCCGGTAACTCTAGAAAAAATAAAAGAAGAAGCCACCAGGGACGAGTATATCTTGAAAGTAAAAGAAAAAATAGCCAAGAGGGACCAGTACACAACAAATGTGTTTTCGCTTTGCGATTCAGTATTGTTATATAGAGAACGTGTGGTAATTCCATACACACTTCAAAAACAAATATTAAAAGATTTCCATACTGGTCATCCGGGCAGCACTAGGATGAAGAGCCTAATTCGAAGTTTTGTTTATTGGCCGAATATGGACAGGGGCATTGAGAACGCTGTAGCAAAATGTAAAAGCTGAGCTTTGGCTGCAAAGGTACCACCAGTAAAATTTAATCCCTGGCCAAAAACAGACCTACCATGGTCTAGGTTGCATGTGGATTTTGCAGGTCCACTGAATGGATACCATTACATCATAGTAGTGGATAGTTTCTCAAAATGGCCTGAGATACAAAGGATAAGAAAACCGACGACGCAAAGTACGAAAAACTTCCTGCTGGAATTGTTCGCAAGGTTTGGTGTAGTAGACACAATTGTGACGGACAATGGAAGTCAATTTACGTCGAAACAATTTAAAGATTTGTGCAAGGAATACAATGTCGAACATATTACCACAGCTCCATATCACCCAAGATCTAACGGGTTAGCTGAAAAATTTGTTGACACCCTTAAAAGAGCTTTAAAGAAAGCTAGGGAAATGCTTGCAGATGAAGCCCTACAGAAGTTTCTACAGGTATACAGACTTACCCCCAATAACGCAACACCAGCCTCACAATCGCCAGCCGAGGTGATGTTTGCTTGTCGGGTAAGATCTGTCTTCGACAAATTATTACCAAAAAAGAAAAAGCCAGGTACAGAAAAATTTATTCAAGTAAAGAAATACAATCCTGGTGAAAAAGTATACTTTAAGGTATATAAACAGAATAAATCATTCTGGGAGATTGGAAAAATAGAAAAGCGGATTGGCAACATGATGTACTTCGTGAAAGGTGAAAAATTCACATGCAGACGGCACATTAACCAGATCAGACGACGCTCTTCAGACGTTGTTGACAGCGCTTCAGTTGAAGAAACACCTATGGAGGTGATTTTTGATACGTTTGATCTTCCAACGCCAGCAACGATGTTACCTGAGGTACGCCGATCCAAGAGAAAAAGAAAGGCAACGGATCATTTAAAAATGGATCCAAAACGTAGGAGATACGCTACGATGTTGCTAAAAATGAAGTTTTTTGGTTGTTTTTTTCTATTTCTGTAAAAAAAAAAAATAAAATAAAAAAAATTAAAACTTTTACTCCTATGGAGTAAAGTTTTAGGAGGGGGTGTTATAGTGAAAGACACCTAGTCTATAGGTAATAGACTCTCCCATCTATTATAAGTAGGAGTCAGGGAAGGAGTAGTGTTCAGCGACTCCAACTCGATTACTCTGCGTAACACTTTATTACAAGTTCCTAACGTTTCTGTACGTTTAACCTATTTAGGATGCATTTAGTCCGAATACAGTTTCTATTGTAGAAATAACTCCACGACAAAAACCAAGAAAGAAAGAAACCAAGTTAGAAGTATGAGAAAAGAAGAAAATAGACAAAATCAAGAAAGAAAGACAGAAAGAAACTTAGAAATCTGTGAAAAGAAAAAATAGACAAAAAAGTGAAAGAAAGTTAGGAAGCTAGAAGTCTGTGAAAGGAAGAAAGAAAAAAATCAAGAAAGAAACAAAGAAAGTTAGAAGTATGAGTAAAGAAGAAAATAGAAAAAAATCAAGAAAAAAGAAAGATAGAATGAAAGAATGAAAGTTAGAAGTCTGTGAAAAGAAGAAAAAAGACATAATAAAAGAAGAAAAAAAGAAAGTTAGAAGTCTGGGAAAAGAAAATATTGACAAAAACAAGAAAGAAAGTTAGAAAGTTAAAAGTCTGCGAAAAGAAGAAAAAAGACAAAATCAAGAAAGAAAGAAAGTTAGAAATATGAGAAAAGAAGGAAATAGACAAAATCAAAAAAGAAAGAAAGAAAGTTAGAAGTCTGTGAAAAGAAGAAAAAAGACTTAATCAAGGAAGAAAAAAAGAAAGTTAAAAGTCTAGGAAAAGAAAAAATAGACAAAAGCAAGAAAAAAATTTAGAAAGTTAGAAGTTAATCAAGAAAGAAAGAAAGAATGTTTAGAAGTCTGTGAAAAGAAGAAAAAAGAGAAAATCAAGAAAGGAAGAAAGAAAGAAAGTTAGAAGTCTGTGAAAAGAAGAAAAAAGACAAAATCAAGAAAGAAAGAAAGTTAGAATTGTAGGAAAAGAAAAAATAGACAAAATCAAGACAGAAAGATAGAAGTCTGTGAAAAGAAAAAATAGACAAAAAAGAGAAAGAAAGTTAGAAAGCTAGAAGGCTGTGAAAAGAAGATAGAAAAAATCAAGAAAGATACAAAGAAAATTAGAAGTCTGTGAAAAGAAGAAAAAAGAAATAATCAAGAAAGAAAGAAAGTTAGAAGTCTGCGAAAAGAAGAAAAAAGACAAAATCAAGAAAAAAGGAAAGAAAGTTAGAAGTATGAGAAAAGAAGGAAATAGACAAAATCAAGAAAGAAAGAAAGAAAGAAAGTTAGAAATCTGTGAAGAGAAGAAAAAGACATAATCAAGGAAGAAAAAAGAAAGTTAGAAGTCTAGGAAAAGAGAAAATTGACAAAAACAAGAAAGAAAGTGAGAAATCTAGAAGTCTGTGAAAAGAAGAAGAAAGAAAAAATCAAGAAAGAAACAAAGAAAGTTAGAAGTATGAGAAAAGAAGAAAAAAGACAAAATCAAGAAAGAAAGAAAGAAAGTTAGAAGTATGAGAAAAGAAGAAAAAAGATAAAATCAAGAAAGAAAGTGTTATGTTTGCGTGAGTTCTGAGGACCGAGCAATGCATTTGTTGATTGGAAATAATTACCAAGAACGTTTTTAGGTTTACAGCATTTTATTAATCACTAGATAAACTGAGTTAATACTAGTCTACAAAAGAATTAGTGAAATATAGAGAGACGTTTGCCACGCGTGGCCCCGTGTAGTCCGCCATCTTGGATCTCTCTCCGTATTGCCCCACGTGACGTCTGACGTCACGATGTCCAAAGCAAGTGGGATAACTCTTACAATACTTTGAAGTTATCTCCCTTGATGTTTGCTTCCAACAGAAAGAAAGTTAGAACTCTGTGAAAAGTTGAAAAAAGACGTAATCAAAAAAAAAAGAATGAAGGTTAGAACTCTGTGAAAAGAAAATATAGAAAAAAACAAGAAAGAAAGTTACAAAGTTAAAACTCTGTGAAAAGAAGAAGAAATTAGAAAATCAAGAAAGAAACAAAGAGAGTGAGAAGTCTGTGAAAAGAAGAAAAAAGAAAAAAATCAAGAAAGAAAGAAAGAAAGAAATTTTAGAAGTCCGTGAAAAGACGAAAAAAGACAAAATCAAGAAAGGAAGAAAGAAAGAAAGTTAGAAGTCTGTGAAAAGAAGTAAAAACGACAAATCCATGATAGAAAGAAAGAAAGTTAGAAGTCTACGAAAAGAAGGAAATTGACAAAATCAAGAAAGAAACAAAGAAAGTTAGAAGTCTGTGAAAAGAAGAAAGAAGACATAATCAAGGAAGAAAAAAAGAAAGTTAGAAGTCTTGGAAAAGAAAAAATAGAGAAAATCAAGACAGAAAGTCAGAAGTCTATGAAAGGAAGAAAAAAGACTTAATCAAGGAAAAAAGAAAGAAAGTTAGAAGTATGTGAAAAGAAGGGAAAAGACAAAATCAAGAAAGAAAAAAGACAGTTAGATGTCTGTGAAAAGAAGGAAGAAGAAAAAATCAAGAAAGAAAGAAATTTAGAAGTCTGTGTAAAGAAGAAAAAGGAGAAGATCAAGGAAGAAAGAAAGAAATTTAGAAGTATGAGAAAAGACGAAAATAAACAAAATCAAGAAAGAAATAAAGAATGTTAGAAGTCTGTGAAAAGAAAAAATAGACAAAATCAAGAAAGAAAGTTAGAATTCTGTGAAAAGAAGAAAAAAGACAAAATCAAGAAAGAAAATTAAAAGTCTGTGAAAAGAAGAAAAAGACAAAATCAAAAAAGAAAGTTAAAAGTCTGTGAAAAGAAAAAAAGACAAAATCAAAAAAGAAAGTTAAAAATCTGTGAAAAGAAAAAGTTGGAAGTCTGTGTAAAAAAGAAAAAAGACATAATCAAGGAAGAAAAAAAGAAAGTTAGAAGTCTAGGAAAAGAAAAAATAGACAAAATCAAGACAGAAAGTCAGAAGTCTATGAAAAGAAGAAAAAAGACTTAATCAAGGAAAAAAGAAAGAACTTTAGAAGTATGTGAAAAGAAGGGAAAAGACAAAATCAAGAAAAAAAAAAGAATAAAAATGACAAAATTAAGGAAGAACGAAAGTTCAAAGTCTGGGAAAAGAAGAAAAAAGACAAAATCAAGAAAGAAAGTTAATAGTCTGTGAAAAGAAGAAAAAGCCAAAATCAAGAAAGAAAGTTAAAAGTCTGTGAAAAGAATAAAAATGACAAAATTAAGGAAGAACGAAAGTTCAAAGTCTGGGAAAAGAAGAAAGAAGACAAAATCAAGAAAGAAAGTTAGAAATCTGTGAAAAGAAGAAAGAAGAAAAAATCAAGAAAGAAAGAAAGGTAGATTTCTGTAAAAAGAAGAAAAAATCAAGAAAGAAAGAAATAACGTTAAAAGTCTATGAAAAGAAGAAAAAAGACAAAATCAAGATAGAAAGAAAGTTAGAAATCTGTGAAATGAAGAAAAAAGACAAAATCAAGAAAGTTAGATGTCTGTGAAAAGAATAAAAAAAATCAAGAGAGGAAGTA
This sequence comes from Acanthosepion esculentum, assembly GCA_964036315.1. Lineage (NCBI taxonomy): Eukaryota > Metazoa > Mollusca > Cephalopoda > Sepiida > Sepiidae > Acanthosepion > Acanthosepion esculentum. Next base: position 126,917,521 of record OZ038478.1, on the reverse strand, counting down.
AGTTAGAAGTCTGTGAAAAGAAGAAAAACTACAAAATCAAGAAAGAAAGAAAGTCAGAAGTCTGTGAAAAGAAGTATAAAGACAAAAGCAAGAAAGAATGTTACAAGTCTGTGAAAAGAAGAAAAAAGACAAAATCAAGGAAGAAAGAAAGTTAGAAATCTGTGAAAAGAAGAAAAAAGACAAATCAAGGAAGAATGAAAGAATGTTAGAAGTTTGTGAAAAGAATAGAAAAAGAACAAAATGAAGAAAGAAAGTCTTAGAAAGAGAATAGAAGAGAAAGAAAAGAAAGGATATAGTAGGAAATAAAGCAATTAAAAACTAAACGAAATAAAGAATGAATGAATAAAAGCAAAAGAATGAAGGCAGTAGAAGCGGAAGGCAGGAAAATCTTGCAGAGATGAAAGGCTGTGCACCGATGCTGCACTGTCTGACATGGTAACTCGTTTAATTCAAATGTCATCTGGCTATTCAGCACTCAACCTACGCCTCAGATTCAACTGGCAAGTGAGACTAAAAATACAGCCGATGAATTGTACGCATTCAAACGCCCCTCCTTGAATCAGGGAAGAAATAAAAAGATAAAAGGGGAAATGAAAATGAAGAAAAAAATGACGGAAAGAGTATAATGCGTTTTGAGTGAAAACGGTGAGTGTGTTTGGGAGAGGGGTGTGCAGTAAGGAACGTAATATTTATGTTGGATTCGAACGGTTACGTTTTATGATCACGAAAATAGACAGATCATTTGTTAGCGAAAGATAAAACGCAGGGTTGTTTTTTCTTTATCTGTTCTTTTAAATATATATAAAAAATATATAACACCAGCTGACAAATCTATATATTCGACCAGAAAATTTCCCTTCAATTTAAAACGTTCATCAAGTGCGAACCTATCATATTTCTATAAAAAAAATATAAGTTTACTTTCTCAGATAATCGGTTCACTTCCATGCGTAATCTGTCTTTCTACGCAACTTAGATGACTTTCTGCTCCGCTTGCATACCGTGCAAACGCCCTGAAAACCAGGAAAAACTATCGCAGAGACTGGAAGTTTCCTATTATAAAAGAGACATTTATCTTAACCCTAAATGTACTGCATTCAGATTTTAAATACAATTACCTCTTATCCTCTTTATTGACACATACATAATAGCTGCCGTCTCGTAATCGAGCAGAGTTATCGCCCAACGCTAATCGAGACCATTTTAACCCTGCGTTAGTCACATCGGTTTTCCGAAAATAGTTATTTCCTTGTGATGTTCACACACTCCAATAGAAAAATGCTTATTATGTAAAATATTGTCGTACTGCTGTAAAAAAATAACATAACAGGCAATCTCCATTACAATAAATTAAAATATGAACTGAAGACAATTATTTATTGAAAAGAAAATTATAATAAATTTCTTGCATAAAGATATGTTGTAAATTGTAGGTGAAACAATACAATAATAGAGAAAAGTATTATCCAACAAAAATAAACACAGTATAAATAGAAAGATATTACATTAGCTAAACTCATAATTATAGGACTGAAAGAGTAACATATATATATATATATATATATATAGTGCTGTTCGATAAAAGTGACTCACCTGATTTTTTTTACTAAATGTTCTCTTCTCCGATGAAACGAAAGTTGAGTTAAATTCAAAGGATATGCGATCTAAAATCCGAAGAAGAAGCTTTGAAAGCTGTTTGAATTTAGCAGTAAGTACTGTCAAGCATCCGTTTAGTATAATGTTCTGGGGATGCTTTTCTTTTCATGGAACTGGTTTCTTAAAACCTATTGAAAAGAACCTCAGAAGCGAGCAGTACAAGAGAATTTTAGAGTCTTGCCTGCTCCCTTCTGCTGAAACTGTGCAAATCGACCCCACCAATCCCATTTTTATGCAGGATAATGCTCCCTGTCACAAATCAAAATTGATGAAGGAATACTTTGATGAGAAGTAGGTGAGTGTTATGACATGGCTGCCCCAATCTCCTGACCTCAATCCTATAGAAAACGTATGGAGCATTATAAAGTACAGGCTCTCGAGAAAGCAGTTGAGCAACAAAGAGGATTTGATTGTGAATTTCATATCCGAATGGAATTCAATGATTGGAGATGAGATTTGCCAGAACCTGATCGGGAAAGGAGTCTTTATATTAGTAAGATTAAAAATTAGTTTGACCCCAAAAACAATAGGCGAAAAAATGTTTAAGTAAAAAAAAAATCAGGTGAGTCACTTTTATCGAACAGCACCGTATATTCGTATATTCGTCCATTCGTAAGGCCGTTCTCCCCCCGCCCATCATGTTAATTCAGTGATTTATAAATATAAGTGTAGTTGTGGACTCGACTACATAGGGAGGACGTCCCAGCGTTTGGATTTGAGAATAAAACTACACTTACTCCCACCCAGGAGTTTGAATCCGGCTGCCAGGAAGAGCCAACTAACCAATACTTCTGGCTCTGCTATTGCATGTAATAAATAGTAGGAATTGTGTGGTTGATTTTAGTGCGTTTTTCATTTTATCCAGGTCCCACTCCACATATCACTGCAAGGTTCTAGAGTCCTTGTATATCAGATCCCGTGGGCATTCCCTTTGTAAACAGAGGGAATGCTTACTCGGTCTGAATGTTATTGGACTCTAGTTTTCTTGAAATTCATTTTTCCCCTTCCATACGTTATATTTATTTCATTTACACGCTTATATATATATTTTTATATCCCAGAAAATAAACTTGATAAGGCTGGAACGAAACCGGTTGTTCTTCTTTAGCTTTTTAAAAATGCCATATAAATATTGCTTTTTACTAGTTATTGTTAAATTTTGTACCATAAAAAAATTATTTAAATATATATATATATATATATATATATATATATATATATATATATATATATATATATATATATTTGAATTGGACAAAGTCCGACAATTTATTTAAAGACATTTATGATATAAAAAGAACGTTAAACATATCATAAATGTCTTTAAATATATATATATATATATATATATATATATATATATATATATATATATATATATATATATATATATATGAGTTAATGTTGGATTTTTTGTTCTATGAAGTATATGCTCTGTTATAGTAAATAAATTGAGCTCTCTGTGGATCAGTTTTAATATTTGATATTACTAGGATCCACCTGGATTATATACATACGGATATATTACCTATACTATATATATATATATATATATATATATATATATATATATATATATATATATATATATATATATTTACTTAACGCCCCACTGAGTCAGGATGTGACACAAGGTCAGTTTAACGTGGGGAACCCGAGTGGAAACACTCGGGCCACTGGTCTAAGGTGGTCTTAGTTGGTCATAGCTTGTCCAAGCTGGTCAGAGCTGGTCTAAGCTAGTCATAGCCGTGATACTACCAGCACACAGGTAATTATGAAAGAAGTTATTGGTCAGAGTTGAATTAGACCAGGAGACATATTAAAAAGAGCCCAATACACGTATAAATTAAATAAAAATTTAACATGCAATGATTTTAAAATTAAAAAATTAGAAGATCAGCCGATCAAGCTACCTAAGTTTCAACAATTCGGTATCTTCAGACGATCCGGGCTAAATAAATTCCTAACGCTTTATTATTTAAAAATAAATAAACGCACAACACGAGGCGTAATAGAAGAGGGAAAAAATCAAGGTATTGAAATTGTGTCGGGGAGTGGGGGTGTATAAAATGTGTATGTTTTCATCCTGGTTCAAATGAACTCAAAATGAATTTTTTTGTCTGTAAGTATTGTGTCATTATCTCTGATCTTTAATTTCGATCTCTAGCCGTGTGGGTATTTCAACCACGCATACAGTCAGTTTAGTTCTAATTGCTTATTTCGTCGACGAAACTAATAGTTGAGTTCGGTCGGGTTTACGCCGGATTATGATAATGTACATATTTATATATATATTAGCTGAAAATAAAACTACCGTTTCAGTTTACTCAAGATTAAAAGAACTAGTAATATGGCTGGATTACATTAACTGATTACATATACTGATAAATGCGCTCGCAGATTTCAAAATAAGGAATGTATCAACAGTACTTAAAGTCCATCCATCCATCCATATATATATTTATATATATCTCTCTCTCCATATATATATATATATATATATATATATATATATATATATATATATATATATATATATATATATATATATATATATATATATATATAAATATATATATATTCCTGGGATATTAACACAAGCATGTGTTCTCACATGTATATTACTATACTGATGATGAATATCATCTTACGATACATTACTGTACGCCTCTCGCAGCTTTTGACACAATACAGCAAGAGTTGTAGGCGGGCTAATTGAACGCGTCAGGTATAATCCCATCATGTTCAACGTGGGAAAGAACTGTTGGTCGTGGCGGCAAGGGAAGTTATTGAAAATCTAGTAAGGCATGTTGGTTAGTATGGGCAACATGCGAGCAGAACATGAAACCGCTAGAACTGAAACTGACTTTTCTGTTCCAGGAATGACATCAATAGAAGTTGAAAAAAGATTCTGAACGTAAAAACTGCTGTTCAACATTTCGTTCACAATCGCTAAAGATGTGAGAAAGTTCTCTATCTTATGACACTCCTCAACAGGAGTTGGACAGGTCGGATGTGGATAAATACAATCTGGAAGATTTTGTTCCCCCAGATCCACACGTTGCACACGAGAGCAACCTTTATTTGCATGAAGGCAGAATCTTTTCTCATCATTGAACATGATAGGACATAATTCGATCCCCCAGATGACAGTCTCACAACACCACTTAAGAAGTGCACGGTGGTAATGGGTCGTAATTCAGGGGCCAATAGTAGCCTCTAGGGGTTCAATGACACTATCCAAGAATCAATAAATACCTGTGAGGTTCAAAGGGAATAAATAAATCGTGGCGACTTCCGGCTAAATTTCATCAATTTTCAAATCAATTGTCTTACTACTGCTCACCAAAAACATCTTTTCCATTAATGTCAACCAATTCAATAAAAATGCATATTAATTTATTTAATGCATTTATTATTACCTAAATTATTTATGAAATATTTGTCTTGTTGTTGTTGTTGTTGTTCCGCAGGACTTTTCGTTTTCAGTCAGAGATCTTGCATCATCTGTGTTCTCCAGACAAATTTGTACGACTTCAGACAAATAGCACCTTTCGCAGATAAATTATTATTCTCCTCCTCCTCCTCCGCCTCCTCCTCCTCCTTCTTCTTCTTCTTCTTCTTCTTCTTCTTCTTCTTCTTCTTCTTCGTCTTCTTCTTCTTCTTCTTCTTCTTCTTCTTCTTCTTCTTCTTCTTCTTCTTCTTAGTTAGGTAGGTTATACGTTGTTTGCCTTCAATCTCTTTTGTGTGCATCAAAATTTCGAGGCTGTCTTTCCTCTTTATGCACTCTTTATGTTTAGAGATTTCAACTCTATTCTTAATGTTTAGCACAAATGTTCTTTTAGTGTTTCCATTTTCTCTAAAACATTGCTCACATCTTCGCTCCATGGTAATCTTAACATCCTTCTGTAGAGTCACATTCCTGTTGATTCAAGTCTCTTCTTCATCTGTGAGAGATTGTCCAGCATTCACTGAAATATAGGAGGACTGATATTAAGTAACAGTTCAATACTCTTTATTTCTAACAAAATTTTTCTGTTTTTTAATACCTTGTTTATTTTTTGGAAGGTATATTTCGCTGCCCCACTGCTCCTTCGAATGTATGTAAAAATCTTATTAGAGGCATTAGACCGGTAGCCTATTTCCAACAGTCCGTGTTGTTGACACTCCTGGGGTAACTATGGTCCGCCAGTGCTACAATTACAGAGCGTGACCACTATTGCTAACATAAGATCATTCTTCTTCTATGTGCTACGTCCCATCAGGACATGTGCAATCATGGCTCTGCGCAATTTTGCAGCTCTTAGAAATCCCTCTTGTTTTCAACGTGTCATGTGAGTATTAGATTTTCTGAGCCTTTTTTCTCTCTTTCGTGTCCTCAAAATTTCGACTATTTCTAAGTATGTCCTTTTTGTTTCCCTTTACCCTTAAAAATTCCTTGTTGCTTCCATGCTCCATCTATGGTATTCTTAGCATCATTCTGTAGAACTACATCTCTGTTCCCTCGCCCTCTCCTCGTTTGTGTGGAAATTGTCCCACACCCACTGCCATATAGGAGAATTGATACTATATAAGAATTCAGCTCACTTTTCTTTGCTTCTGGTTAGTTTTTCCTGTTTCTTAATACTTTGATTAATTTTTGGGATGTATCTTTTACTATTCAAATGCGCCTTCGGATTACGGTGTCACATTTTCTATTCTCTGTTAAAGCAATTCTAAGATATTGAAAATTCTGTACTTGTTTGATTTTGGCATTTCTGCTTCATACCTCGCGTCTTGCGTTTTTCTTTTTCTGACAACCGTACACTCCTTTTTAAAAGTGATGTTAGTACTTTCTTTTCGCTCTTACTGAAACGTAATGTACAAGTTTTTCAGAATGTTTTACATTAGTATTCGCTAAATAGTTACTGCCTAAAAACTAACGTAATATACCAAACTACAGTAAGGGACAGTAAGAAACTTTATTTTGGAATAACAGAAGATCACTGGAAACAGGAAAGCTACACACACCAAATACTTAATTTAACAACAATAAATATACAAATATCACAACACTCAAAACAGATATAGAATTTTAAAAACACATAACAAAATACACTAAATGGCAAATAAGAAAAACAGTATCAGTTTACAACAACAAATCGAAAAGTGTAACATTTGCATAGAGGGGGAAATAGCACAACTAATCTTTCCAGGAGAATATAAACCCCATAAACAAAAGATCAGAACTCATTTCAAAATGCAGGAACGAAAACAAACTCTTATTGCACTACCTACAACAGTATCATGACTTAAATGACTAAGCAATTACAACTTATAGCCTACAACCAATAAATTTTATTTCAAATACCACATTTATGGATCGAAGAAAGTACACAAATAAATAAAGCAATAAAAAATTAAAGTAAATATAAAAATAAAATGAAATACAATGAAGTGGATCAAGATCAGGACTATAAATAATCTTTTAGATTAGCCCTAAAAAACTAAATGGGGAAAACGGTTTCCTCGTTTCACATTTCTAAATGACTCGAAAAGAAATTCCTGCTACGCTACCTACAATCACATCACGTTTCAAAAAACTAAATAACACCAAAGTAACCCAAATATAATGTATGGTATATTGTTCGATTTATGTAATTTATAAAGAGATGTTTGGGTAACTGCATTGATAAGAAAGACGACGATGTTAAAAAATAAATAATTCTTTTGTAAAATAAACATTTATTTTCCTCATTAGGTTCCGGATTTATTGATATACGTTTGCATATAGGTGTGTCTGTGTGATTTCGGCAAACTTTTGTTTTTCTTTATACATAAAAATTACAACAATTTCAATTTAATAAAAAGGCACCGTAATGTTTATCTTTTAGACAATATTTTCTAAATTCCGCTTTGTTAAGAATTCATACGAATTTGCACAGATTCTGTACCAGATGCATACCAGGTAACAAAAACTTATAGAATGTATTCGGTTTCATTAGATTCTATCGCGTCATATCGTCAAAATTAATGCACCGTGAAAAAATGGCTTCGGGTTTTATCGCGGATTAAAAATGGCGGGTAAACCAAGAAGAAAGTCACGTGGAATATGAGTGCATGCTTATGAAATTAGACGTTACTCGCTTTCCTCTGTCGTCTTGTTTCCAAGGTGAAATATAAACCAATGTTTATTTTCACATCTTCTTTGTCACTTCTCTTTTATCAAACTTCTTTGTCTCTCATTTGTCCTCTGTCCTTCTGGACTTCATTTTTCTTTTTTCATTCTTTCTTTCTTTCTTTCTTTCTTTCTTTCTTTCTTTCTTCAGTATCTTTTTTCTCATCTTTTTATGCCCTTTCTTGTTTTTCTCCGCCACCTCTTCTTCTTCTTCTTCTTCTTCTTCTTCTTCTTCTTCTTCTTCTTCTTCTTCTTCTTCTTCTTCTTTATGTGCCATGCAACTTAAGGACGTTGGCGACCATGGCTCTCTCCTCCTCCTCCTTTTTCCTCTTCACTGCCTATTCTCCTCTTCTTCATCCCTCTTCTTCATTTTCTTCTTCATCTTCACCGCCTATACTCCTTCTCCTCCTACTTCTGTTTCTTCTTCTTCGCCTATTCTCCTCCTCCTCCTCCTTCACTGCCTAGTCTCCTCCTCCTCCTTTTTCTTCATCGCCTATTCTCTTCATCCTTCTTCTTCTCCTTCTTCACCGCCTATTCTCTTCACCCTTCTTCTTCTTCTTCTTCTTCTTCTTCTTCTTCTTCTTCTTCTTCTTCTTCTTCACCATGGTCATTTTTCGCAAAATGTTTTCTTTTATCAAAATATTTTTTCATCTCACCTTCTTTTTACTTCTTCACTGCCATTTTTCTCAAATTAATATTTTATAATTCAAAATATTGTTCACCTCGTTCTTCTTTTTCTTCTTCATCGTTCTTTTTCTGTCTTATTCTTCTTCCCTATTCTTCCTTGGCATCTTTTAAAGAAATTTCTTCCCAATCTAGGTCTTTCGTCTTCAGCCCCTTCTTTCTCATCAGATATTTATACAATATTCGCCTTATCTTAATCTTCATCTTCTACTCCAAATTTTCTTTCTTTTTTTACCACTTCTTTTTCCTTTTCTTCTTCGCTGCCTAATCTTATTTGCATTCTCTTTCTCTATCACTCTTACCACATATCACCTTCGTCTATCTCCTTTTCTCTACTCCCTGCTGAAACATTTCCCTTTCATCTGATGTTTTTCTTCTTTTTATTAATGTATTTTTATTTAATATTCTTAGACTTTCTTCCTTCTTTCACTCCACTCACCACGTCTTCTTCTTCTTCTTCTTCTTCTTCTTCTTCTTCTTCTTCTTCTTCTTCTTCTTCTTCTTCTTCTTCTTCTTCTTCTTCTTCTCCGCTGCCTATTCTTCTTCTTCTTCATCGCCTTTTCTCCTCCTCCCCCTTTTTCTTCATCTACTTCACCGCCTATTCTCCTTCTTTTTCTTCTTCTTCTTCTTCTTCTTCTTCTTCTTCTTCTTCTTCTTCTTCTTCTTCTTCTTCTTCTTCTTCTTCTTCTTCTTAATATTTCTTTCTTCCATTTTCTCCTCCTCCCCATTCTACGTTAATACAGTCATCGTGGTTTATGTTGCTGCCTTTTGATTATATTCGTCAGTATTTTATTTAAGTTTCAGACACCTTTGTTCAGAAAGAGACAATTACCTAGAGCGGGGAATCAGAATATATATATATATATATATATATATATATATATGTATGTATGTATTTGTGCATTGTGTGTGTAGGTGTAGCTTTTCAGTTTTTTTCGATTAGAACCTAACTCGATACATTTCTTTTATGTTATATAAGACGTGATATCTGTGTTGGCGTGACAACGATTCCAGCATTCTCCTCCTTTCCTGAAATTTATTTTACATAAACTTTCAGAATCTGCTGCTTTATCCATTGCTTTTTTCCTCAAACGTATGCGATTCTTCAATTTTTTCGTGTTTTAATGCGATTTTACTGTTTATCATCAATGTTTCCTTTTTTCTACCTTTACTTGTGCAATGACCTCCTTGTTCCATTATAGTTTTATCTTCTTCTTTTTCTTCTTCTTCTTAATATTATTATTATTATTATTATTATTATTATTATTATTATTATTATTATTATTATTATTATTCATAATAATAATTATTATTCTGTGTGGACAGTGCGAATTCAGCCAGCATTGAATCATTGCTTATGAAAGTACAAGTCTAATGGATTGGCCACATCATCCTCGTGGGGCAATATCGCATTTCCAGACGCCTGTTGTACGAGAGCTGCTGTGTGACAGAGTACAGAAAGGCCGACCAAAGAAACGGTGCAAAAGTCACAATCAAAACTAACCTAACAAGATCAAACCAAAGGAGCTAGAGAAGTGGACTGCTGGCTGGTCTCAGATATTTGCAAACATTGTGCATCTTTGACATTAAAGATAAACATCGACTTCCAGTGTTCCTGTTGATTCAAACACTGCACATCCAGACTTAGTTTGCGAAGCCACCTACGGATCCACTGAGGAACTGCAAGAAGAAGAAGAACAAAGACATATAGATCCGATTGATACTAGAACCAAAATGGTAGGCATATAATAATAATAATAATAATAATAATAATAATAATAATAATAATAATAATGATAATAACAATTGTACTTGTCTGGGAAGTGAAACTGGAACATGATGAAGCCTATAAGTACCTAGGAATTAGCGAAAGAGATGGCATACAACATCCCCAAATGAAGGAGAATGTAAGAAATGAGTACTACGGGCGTGTATGTCTGGTACTAAATACCGAGCTAAACTAAAAAAAAAAAAAAACAGAATATCAGCCATAAACACCTTGGCTGTACCCGTGATGCAATACAGTTTTAACATCCTTAATTGGACCATAGCTGAAATTAAGCGAATTGACGCCAAAACGAGAAAGCTTCTCAGTTGCTACCGTATGCGTAATCCCAAAGCTGATGTTGATCGTCTGTATGTACTCAGATCGAAAGGAGGCAAAGGATTAGTTCAACTAGAACTGTCCTACAAAACTACAACAATTGGCCTTCAAAGATACCTGGAAACTACAGAAGACTGGATGATGGTATGTATCTAAGAACATGAAAGTAGTAAGCGTCTTTACTCTGTAATAAAGGAGGCCAACAAGTGCAAAATGGAGTTTCAAATGGGCGCAGAAATACAAGTAAACCACAATACACCGGCTGAAGCTGCAAAATACTTAAAAAAGAAAGCAAAGACAAATGCAACCGACCAGATACAGAAACAATGGCAACATAAAGCGCTTCATGACCAATACTCTACCCGTACCAAACAAGCTGACGTAGACAAAACCCGTACACATCAGTGGCTACGTAGTGCAGGGTTGAAAGCTGAAACTGAAGGTTTTATCCTTACTGCGCAGGACCAATGCTTTTTAACTAGATATTATCAAGCACATATACTAAAATATTGTGTTAGCCCAAAATGAAGATTCTGTGATAAATATCCAGAAACAATTGATCATCTTGTATCAGGTTGCACGTTATCGGCACCCACTGAGTATAAAACCCAGCATGACAGAGTGGGCCAATATCTGCATTGGAAAATTTGCAACTTCTACGGGAAGGAAACTGAAAGAAATTGGTATGAACACCACCCAGAACCGGTTACGAAGATAGGACCTGTTACAAGTTTATGGGACTACGCAATACACACTGACAAAACGATCAAAGCCAACCGCCCAGACATTGTTATTAAAGACCACAAACTAAAAAGTGCCTCTTTATTGACATGGCAGTCCCTGCAGACTGCAATGTATATTTGAAGATATTCAAAAAGCTGTCAAAAGACAAGGACCTTGAAATCGAAATCTCAAAAATGTGGCACATGGGAACATCAACAATCCTTGTTGTAGTTGGAGCCCTAGGATTGGTTGGAAAAGATTCCAGTAGACTAATTGAAGGGATTCCTGGAAGTCCATGCCTCAAAGAGATCCAAAAAATTGTTCTCACAAGTACAGCCCACACTTTACGAAGTGCTTTATCTATGTAAAATATTTTTTTGTTATTTATTTCTTTTTTTTTTTTTTTTGTCAGTGGAAATTGTCATGATGCCATTTCTAACCTTAGGTCTCTGGGCGGGACCCGGAAAGAAATGTGTACACGCCAGAAATCAAAAGAAATAATAATAATAATAATAATAATAATAATAATAATAATAATAATAATAATAATAATTGTACTTGTCTGGAAAATCGCGTCTCGATCAAGAAATTCTATGAGTAAAAAAATATTTGCTGATATTCTCAGTTTTGGGGTCGTTGGTCAAACAGAACGTTTCGTAATAATAATAATAATAATAATAATCTTATGTTTCTCATGGCTTTTTCTATGAATTGATTGGAGGCGTTAACATGCATACGTTTTGTTTATGTGTATTAAGATGATCTACAACAAATATTCTCTTCGGTACTGTAGATTTGTTTTTCATTTGCCTGACCTAAACAAGTTGGACGTTTTGCCTTAGAGATCACGCACTGTGTCTCTCTGTTCATGAGTGGGAGTAGTGGGGAAATATCACGGCTAGGTGTCGTGTTTATTTATTTTTGTCAACTTTGAAGGATGAGACAGTCAAGGTGACTTGGGAGTCACACCTAGAAACTTGGAAACATATTTCTGAAGATATTTCTAACTGGGTCACACCTGCAATATTCTGCGTGGTTTTTATCAAAGCTTTTCACCATATAGTTGGCATACCCTTATCAGACTGGGTATCATAAGGAGTATATTGGAATTTTTATAATCGTACCTCAGCGTCATTTTATTAGCACATTCCAACAACATGAAGGATGACCGTAATCGGGATCATCAAAATGCGAATTCCACAACCGTTTCCTTAGCTACATAGTATGTGCTTCGCCAGGGTTACATACAGTTTTGAATTCAGAGTTTTCCTTCTCTTAGACTGGTTGCTAACCAAGGCTACGGAGCCTAACTTTCCCTACTATTTAACAACAATAATAATATTACTAAAAGCCTGATATATTTAGCAATTTTTATTTATGCAGCCCAGTGTTTATTATTTAAATACGGAAAACTATTCACTTTCTCTCTCTCTCTTTCTTTCTACTCTGTCATTTGAACACGTGAAAAATCATGGCGTTCCACAGCTTCCTATTTTGTTGCTGTCAACAATATTTCTCCTTTATAACTCTTTTTCTGATATTCAGTGACCCATTTGCACAAAATTGTCACATGTTACTCACCCTTTTTCTTTGCTTCTCTTGCCTTTTATGTTATTTTAATACTGGAATTCACCGAATTCAAAGCCCGAGCGTCACTCAGGGTAGAGGGTTATTGTGAAATTCTTATTATGAATGAGGTGTGTGATATGAAGGAAAGAGGAGGTGGTGGCAAGTGACGATTATGAGGATAAGGAGAATAGATCATGTTTGGGCCTCGACTTGGCCTCAAGAAGATTTTATTGTGTTCAGAGAAGTATCAACGCGGAGGCTTCTTCCATAAAGTGTCGCAGTTTATGGAATACAGAGGAAATGATCGTGATTCGACTCTATAGACGTAGCTTGGCGTGTACTTGCTGCAAAAGTCTTAACGGGTGGAACTAGAGAACAGAGCTCATTTAAACATTTGCCGTGGAAATAGCGATATCTCTTGCAACGTTGCGTCTGTGGGGAAAGAGGTTGCAATGGGGAAAACAAGTGCTTCTCCACAAAAATTCTAAATTCTCCGAGCCTTCTTTCATCATTATGTCTCCTTAAAATTTCCTCTATTTATTTTTTTATTGGTAGTAACAGTTAATTTGTGGCTCTTATTCGCTTTAAAACGAATTTGAATACAAAGTTGTCATTCTCCTAGACTGATTACCAACAAAGACTGAAAAGCACATTTTGTCCTAATATTTAACCCACAGATGGGGAGAGTAGAGATGGATTCATATCTTTCCCAAAGGTATTTGAGAGTAAGTGAATGTAACTAATTCGAGAGATATTCAAACATGGCTCACTGATTTCTCATTCAGAAGCGCTATCCGTTACACCAGCTGCATCTGTGGATACGTGCAGACTTTGCTATAAACAAGACCAATATCTATCTACATTTTTGACTCTGGTGCAAATGGGTTGAGCAACAAAGAAGTTTTAATGAAAAGGGGAACAAGAAGGGTACGTGTCAGAAAGAGACAGTTTAAGTTTCTGGGTCACAAAGTGGAAAGAGAGCTCAAAGAATTCTACACATACAGGATATGCTGAAGACAGAGGCAAACGACTAACATATCTGACAAGTTTGTGTAAATGGAGGATAGAAACGGAAAAGGGGCGTGAATATCGAGATAAATATTGCTACAAATGACAAGAAGTTGTGGCGAGCCATGATCGAAGGAAAGCGGTACATGCAAGAAGAAACCTATCATATGCCTACCATTTTGGTTCTAGTATCAATCGGATCTATGTGTCTTAGCTTTGACTGCGTCTTTTGCACCGTTTCTTTGGTCGGCCTTTCTGTACTCTGTCACACAGCAGCTCTCCGTACAACAGGCGTCTGGAAATGCGATATTGCCCCACGTGGATGATGTGGCCAATCCATTGGACTTGTTCTTTCATAAGCAATGATTCAATCCTGGCTGAATTCGCACTGTCCAGACTTTCAAGGTTGGTGATGCTATCATGTCACACGGTGCCTAGTATGGAGCGAAGAGTCTACATGTAAAACTTTTTTCAATTTCTTTATGTACCTGTGGTACAAGGTCTACATTTCGCATTCCTAGAGGAGAGAAGGGAAGGCCGTTGCATTGTACACTGTACATATCGCAGCAAATTACGCAGCACTTAACCGCGTTACTCAGAACGATTACTTTGCTACATATGTAAATGTTAAAACAATATTCACAATAAAGAGAAAATGAAACTGCAACCCCAAAAATGTGATTTATGAACTCAAGTGCAGAAAATGCAACAAATCCTATATAGGCATTGCCCAAATACTAAACAACAGCGTTTCCATTCACAAAAGTAACTTTAAATTACCTGACAACAGGAAACTCTTTGTGTCACAAGACATCCACAAATGCAGCGAAGTTACATGTAAAATTATGCCAATACATCAAACTGATGATTACTCTCAAATCCAAATGAAAGAAAAAAATTCAGACAAATTTAAACTAGTAGTAAACAAACCCTACACACATAAACACACAACATACACACATGGTGGAAAAAACATACTAGTTGGACCACACACACACACACACACACGCACGCGCGCGCGCGCACACACACACACACACACACACACACACACAAACACACACACACAAAAAGAAACACCATACAAGATATATGCAGCTACTGTATAGATTTCTTTATAATATAATACATAGTATATTTGTATGAAGAACGAATATATACACACACACTGACCAAAACAAACACACTAGACGGATATCACGCACATCACGCACACACACACACACACACGCACACACACACACACACACACACACACACACACACACACACACACGAACCCTACACACCATACAAAGTGTGTATGTATATATACTATCTCCTTGTAATAAAACAATATATATGTTTCGAGAAGGAATATATATACATATACGAGCAAAAACGCACACACAATACACAAAAATGGGGAAAGGTTTAAAAAGGTACAGACGACATGAAAAGATAAGAGCAAAGACCTCATTCCTTCTCCTTTCTCTGAACAGTCCTAATTGTTTTATTATCCCTTAAGAAAAGCAAGATTTTTCCGCCAATCCAAGATGAATTTGGATTTCTTTACTACCACACACAAAAGACAATGGTTTAACTAAACATAAGAAAAAAAATGAATTCCCTTAAATAATATGTGGAAATAACCATTCTTAACCTGATGAAGATCACAAAACCCCAAAAACGTGTAGCTAAAAATATGGAAAATGAAGTATAGATTATAAAATCCACATTATAACTAAAAACGTTTGCGGCTTCTCTTTTCTCTTTAATATATATATATATATATATATATATATATATATATATATATATATATATATATATATATATATATGTAGGTTTTTGTCTATTTTTCCTGGTTTACAATGAAAATTGAATATAAATTGTTCAATAATCGTATACTTTTGGCTCTCAAAAAAGTCATTATCGAAGATTTTGTTGATAATGTCGGGATCATATGCATGTATAGTGTTTTACGTGCTATGTAAGTTTGACCATTTTCCGAATATCATGATAGTACAAAAACCACAGCATAATCAAAGAAAACATTTTAATAACGGCTTATGAAAACCAATATGAAAAGCAAAAAGATACCAGGAGCTAGGAAAATGGTCTGAAGTATAGGAAAAAACTTCATCAATAATAAACTTTTGCTGGTTTTAACTAAATTTGCATAAATGAAAATTGCTGCCTAATGCGCACAATATATTTGAGGCAGGGTGAAATATTGAACAGCGGAATCAGAGAGGCGAGTTCGAATTCCAGTCGAGTTCCTTACATTCACTTACGTGCAAATACCCTTGGGTAAGGTATGAATCCATCTCTTGTCTGTGGGTAAATAGCAGGACAGACTGGGTAATATAGCCTTGGTAGGTAACCGTTCTAGAAAAAGGGCAAAAACCTGAGGAGGGTTGTTTGGGGACCTTGTGGCACTTAATATGCACCCGTTCGCTGTATTCGCCTCTTCGCAAAAGCGTTGTTCGTTCTGCACAAACATTCCCCACTATAATCAAAGCATATGTGAGAGTCGTCTGGTTGTTCGGTTATGCTGAGTTGCTATACCCGCATACGTAGAAAACGACAAGTCCAATATATATATATATATATATATATATATATATATATATATATATAAGACATTTTTTATGTTTATACGTTCTTTTTATAGATACAAATATTTAAGTAAATGCTCTGTTTATAATAAACAGCATTAACAACATTTACCAGCCTGAATGACCGAGAAATTTTCATAGAAAATATGCGTCCTCCGACAGGAATCGAACCTGTATCCTATACGGAAGAGTCATATAGCCTGACGTGCCTTAACCGATTAGGCCACAGAGGAGAGTTCGGTTAGCAAAGTCGATTTTACTGTTTATAAACAAAATTCTCCATGATTTTCTCTCATTCATTCATATCTGCTCATTGCGTATCCAAATGTAAACAAATGACATCATACATTATAAAAATAACGTATAAACATAAAAAATGTTTTAAATAATTGTCGGACGTGGTCCATTATATATATATATATATATATATATATATATATATATATATATATATATATATATAAAAAATATATATAAATAAATAAAAAAATTAAGTAATTCATTGAGTGTGAAAGAAACCTCAACAGAATGCAGAAAGCACTGGACGGCCGTTTCGTCTTACATTTGGGACTCATCAGCAGTGCGCATCCACTACAGAGAATTGAAACCCTGACAGTTAGGTTGTCAAGCAAACATCATACCAACTGTTCCAACGGGCCTCGTTCAGACTCAATATAGCGCCGCTCGCTGTTCAGACTCAATATAGCGCCGCTCGCTCACATATTTGATGGTTGAACTCAACTAAAATTCTATGTAACCATAGGACTGTGCCCACCGGAGCCACGACTACTATCACCAAGCCGCTGAAAACTGAAGCATTAGAAGCCGGATCAAGCAATGATATACACATGATAGAAATTGTTAGGAGGATTTGATAATTATAATTAAGTAATTCATTAAGCCTAAAAGAAACCTCAACAGAATGCAGAAAGCACAGGACGGCCTTTTCGTCCTATATTTGGGACTCATCAGCAGTGCACATCCCCTACCGAGAATTGAAACCCTGACAGTAAAGTTGTCAAGTAAACACCATACCAACTGTTCCAATGGGCCTTGGTTAGAAAGTGCTTTCTGCATTCTGTTGAGGTTTCTTTCAGACTCAGTGAATTACTTAATTATAATTATCAAATCCTCCTAACAATTTCTATCATGTATATACATGATAGAAATTGTTAGGAGGATTTGATATATAGAGGTCATTTTACGTTTCTTTTTCCATTGTGGAGCTGGCTATACATGAGGACATTAGTAATTCTATTGTTACTCATTGTGAAGACATAAACAATTCCCATTAAGTAGGATTACAACAGAAAGCGTAGAATGCTATTTTCATTTAGGAGATAGATCAATATTCGAAATGCTGTCGTGTAAATTTTATACACAAATGTTCTGAAGACATTACTTATGAAATACATCAATCTGTGATCGATAGCGGACCTATGATTACGATCCGTACAGCAGGGTGGAAAAAGGACTACAGCTTAGATGAGTGTCGTTTCTGATAATTTTATCCGTATAAACGACCTATTTAGAGTGGTGAAGGCTTGTGCAGAATCATCTACACTTTTCGGAAGACAGAATACAGAGAACTGTAGGCTGTGCCACAATGTCCTCAAATAATTTAAAGTTGTTCGTTTCCAAGTTAAAAAAGCACAATCTTCCCTGCTATTTAGCAAATAAATGGTGGGAAACTCTTTCACATATAGATATATTTCCCATATATATATTTTCCCAAATATATATATATATATATATATATATATATATATATATATATATATATATATATATGTATACATATATAATTTGATATATATGAATATATATATATATATATATATATATAGATATAAAATTTCATGTATATATTTATATATATAAAGTAGCGCACATGTTTATATATGTATATTTATTTATATGTATACTTTTCTTAATGCATTTTAATCATACATTTATATATATATATATATATATATATATATATATATATATATATATATATAGGTAGATATTAAATATCATATATATATATATATTTATAAAATTTCATATACATATATATATATACTTTACTTTACTATATATATATATATATATATATATATATATATATATATATATATATATATATATATATATATATATATATATATATATATATATATATATATAGTATAGTATATATATATATATAGTATAGGATACCCGTCTACTCGGGCGGTCAGGCGCATTTGATCGAGTGATTACAACGTCCGCCTTCTGACCATGAGAACCGCGTTCAAATCTCACCATGGTCGATTTATCAGGAAGGAGATTTCCTTATGTTATCGGTCGATCCCATGGTGCGGTACCTTTGGAAAGTGCCTCTGTTCCCAAGCCTTGTGAGTGAAATTGGCTAGATGGAACTCTTGGACGCCGTCGATAGCTGTGCTAGTACGAAGTCATAAGTCATCGTAGCCGAGCGCTTGAGCGTGCTGGGCTTGTTCATATTGTTGATTACGCTAGATAACACGCTCTTTCCCAGTTACTATAACTAAGATCTGCTCAGCATAGTTGTTGTGGGTGCTGAATATATATATATATATATATATATATATATATATATATATATATATATATATATATATATATATTAATATGTTATATATATTAATAATTAATATATATATATATTAGTATATTCTATATATTATTATGTATTATACATATATATATATTAAGGATATATATATATATATTAAGGATATATATATATATATTAAGCATATATATATATATATATATTAACTATATATATATATATTAAGGATATCTCTCTCTCTCTCTCTATATATATATATATATATATATATATATATTAAGGATGTATATATATATATATATATATATTAAGGATATATATATATATATATGCATATATATATATATATACATATATATATATATATATATTAAGGATATATATATATTAAGGATATATATATATTAAGAATATATATATGCATATATATATATTAAGGATGGATATATATATATATATATATATATATATATATATATACACACACACACACACACACATATATATATATATATATATATATATATATATATATATATATATATATATATCCTTAATAAGTTCATTTTTTAAACAATATTATGATTTTTGATTATTAAATGATATTTTTGTATACTTTTTAGAACGTTCGGAATTTGGTTTAAAAATTTTGTTTTTCTTGCGTCAGCGGGTGACCATGAATTAATATAGGAAATTTTCGCATCTACTTTGATTTAGAAATTCTTGCAAAAATCAAATAATTGTCATATTTTAATGAAACTTTCAGAATTCATTCAAAATTGAATTAAATTATTTGTTAAATGTTTGTTTTAGAATAGCTTTTAACTGCTTTTGTAAATAAGATATATTATAGACATCATTGTCAAAAAATTTGTTTTCGATGAATAATGGTTTTTTGCAATAAATGTTTTCATTTTTTAAAATTTTTAATTAGAATAATTTATAAAGTTCTAAATCTTTTAAATTTCTGTATCAATTTGTACCGGTTCGGTGATATTGTTTCTAAGTAAAAAGTATATTTACTAATCATAAATGAAAAAAAACTCACAACAATTAGCATCCCCCAATATTTTAAAAAGAATTTTGAATTTGTTTTTGTGAGTGTGTATAAATGTGCCGATTTTTGTATATACGTCCATACAAAAATGGGGACGATAACTAAATTTAAAGCCAAATACCTAAGAACGGAGAATATTTTCATAATTTTTTAAGATTACTGGGTAATTCAAAATTACGTTATATTATTCAAGTCATTTCAATATATATCCACCGTAGAAAAACATTAGATAAATTTCCGTCTGTCAATCAAGTTGTCGAATCCATAAATAAACACATACCACCGTTTAAAAAAATGCGTTTCTGTAATATTTTTAACAAAAAGTAAGTAATTTTTGTTTAAAATCAGATTAATTAAATTTTAAAGTAGTTAATATTCCTCAAATCAAATTTCGGAAAAGTATATTTTATTTTTATAATATTAATTTAAGGAGAATTATATTGTGCTGACAGCTGGTTAAAATCAGAAAAAAAACTCCTTAATGGAAATATTAAATTTAATATATTAGCTTGAAATTAAAGCTAAAATAAAAGCTTCAAGAAAGTTTTTTTTTATTTTAAAATTTAATTTTAAACATTAGGTATCCTGTTCTGTGAAGGTACCAATATATATATATATATATATATATATATATATATATATATATATATATATATATATATATATATATATATATATATATATATATATATATATATATATATATAGTATTTAGTTCATGCAATGTTCCCTTTTTCTTTAACAAGTCCGCCCGCATGGTTCCTATCGAGTCTACTTACCATAGTTTCTTTACGTATACAAATGATATCTGAACGAGTGGATCTCATTTGAGACTTCCGCTTTTTCATTTCGTTCTCGTTCTAATCTCGTCTTCCTCGCGTCGCCTTTTATCTTCTGTTCGCCATCATCTTTTGCTCTTCTACTCTTAACAGGAAACACAACCAGATGCGCTGATCACCGATTCGACCATTACATCGCCGAAGCAAATAAAAGCGTACACTGTCAAAAAAAAATAAAATAAAATAAAAAAATAAATATAAATGAACGAAAATAACATGTGCGCGCGCATACTATGCAGTCAGTCCCATTAACAACCTCACATTGCATAAAACTCACACAGACCGTATAAAAAGGTTCTATTTCATGGTTATCATAATGACATGGTCGACAGCTGCATATAACTTCTTTTTTTTAACGGAAGGCGGGTGGGGTTTCGAAGTCACGTTGTCTGTGATGAGAAAGCTCGATCAAAACTATTGGTGTGGTCGTTGTCATTTGTCTCTGGAAATATTTATACAGTCATGGACGTGTACACAAGGATTGCTGTAGTCTACGAAAAATAAAAGACCTTTTTTAAAGGCTAAACTTCTACAAGTTATGGTCATTATAGGAAAAACCACGTAGCTGAGATAGTTTTGTATTTTTCGCCACAGCCAGAGATCTGTGCTGCAATCTATTTAAAATTAAGACTTTGACTGTCGTTCTTGTTCAGAAAATTGGCACTATACAATGACGCTTTTGCTCTTCTGTACATCTGACATTGTTCAATCCAAACGAATATCTATCTATCTATCTATCTATCTATCTATCTATCTATCTATCTATCTATCTATCTATCTATCTATCTATCTATCTATCTGTGTTGCTTGCTTGGTTTCTATCTATCTATCTATCTATCTTGGTTTCTATCTATCTATCTATCTATCTATCTATCTATCTATATATCTATCTATCTATCTTGGTTTCTATCTATCTATCTATCTATCTATCTATCTATCTATCTATCTATCTTGGTTTCTATCTATCTATCTATCTATCTATCTATCTATCTATCTATCTATCTATCTATTTCAAATCCCTTTCTATCTATCTATCTATCTATTTTAAATCCCTTTCTATCTATCTATCTATCTATCTATCTATCTATCTATCTATCTATCTATCTATCTATCTATCTATCTATCTATCTCAAATCCCTTTCTATCTATCTATCTATCTATCTATCTATCTATCTATCTATCTATCTATCTGTGTTGCTGGCTTGGTTTCTATCTATCTATCCATCTATCTATCTATCTATCTATCTATCTATCTTGGTTTCTATCTATCTATCTATCTATCTATCTATCTATCTATCTATCTATCTATCTATCTATCTATCAATAATATCTTGTTCTCATGTTTCGAATTATTGCATATTTTACATCGATTATTGTATCGATTATTGTATGTAGGATGTTTAGATAAAAATATTATTTTCTGGGTAGGTACACCTCCTCATTTGGAAAACTGGTGCAGAACAAACTTTCTGCTTTCCATTCCAACCGTCTTCCATCACTTATAGTGTAAAAGTCAAAACGTAGTAAACATTAGTAAACATCAAGTTATGATCAGCAAATGGCGCCCGATAAAAGTAAGAATAAAATTCATTTTCGTGGTTTAGGTTTTTTTATGTTATGGTTGTTTTCAGTGCCTGCGATTAAATTCAGCCTCAGGTCATCGAAATGAGGTCAAATTCTTCTTACATTTTAAACCCATTCTATATTTATACTAACAAACGCAGATGACCAACTGAAATCTCTTGAACACACGTTATATAAAAGATATGTTGAAATCTGCAAGACAGTGAAAAAAGAAAAATGAATGAATAACATCAAAGCTTTAGCGTCTCACGTTGTAAGTTGTTTTTTTTCTGTTGATATAATAAACTTTTAAGCCAAATAGGATATTTTATGTCTGAATATCTAGGATGAGGAGTTATTTATATTATTTAAGCGCGGACAATTCATACATACACGTGCTTGCACACACACATCACACACACACATATATCTCTCTATATAAAACTGAAGAAGTCTGTTTGTCTGTGCGTGTGTCTGTGTGTGTGTATGTTCATTATAGATTTCCACATTTTTCAACCGATCTCCCTCAAACTTAAGACACTGATAGCTTATGATGTAAAAATATTCAAAACCAACTTTATTTTTCCGAACCACCCGTATGTAACGAAAAGCTGTGAAATAAATTTAGAAAATCAATTTTTTACCCATAATTCCTTGATTGTTCAAGCGATTTTCTCCAAATTTGACACGTTCATTACTTATGACGCAACAATTATTTTGATTATTTTTTAAAGGTCATACAAGTTAATTGCGAAAAATCCGCGAATAACTGCGTAAAATGCGGTGTTTTTCTATTAACTTCCGGAGTTTCTAACCGATTCTTTCCAAATTTGGTACGAATATTACTTTTGCTTCAAGGAATGTTTAGAACTAATTTTGTATCAGGTTAATTCGCTTTAAATTTGAGATTTGATTAAATTGATTAAACTTTACTTCGCTCCAAATTTAGCAAGAATATTACTCATACTTAAGGGATTGCTTTAAACTAATGTTTTATCAAATTTATTCGCTTTAAATTTGCTATTAATTTTATTAAACTGATTAAACTTCTGCTATTTAATTAAACTGATTAAACTCTACTTTGCCCATGGTGTGATAACACGGGGTGAACTGCAAGCATGATCTTTGACGTGGGCGTAAACAATATTAATGCGACCCCCTCTTTGAGCGTCTTATTTGGTGTAAACTACTGTTTTAACCACGTCCTTAGTGTTTGCTCCCTTCCCTAACGCCCACAATTATAATGCCCTCTTTTCACTACCATATTCTTTAATACATTTTGCGCATTTTCTTATACCAAGGAGCTGACTGCAATTCGAGCTGTTCGTGTAAACACTAATAATACCCTCTTTCAGTCCCTTAATTCGTGTAAGCGTCTGCTTATACCACGCCCTTAGTATTTACTCACTTACCCCCTCTATGCCCATAGCCTGACAATAAGGGGGTGAACTGCAAACATGACATTTGTCCTGTTCGCGTGAATACTACTAATTATCCAATCAATTCTTTAACAGAATTTCATTGGTTCAGACCCTTTTATACCCTCAAGTACCATCACACTACACTTGGAAAGACCACAGATAGACACGAAGAAAGGTAAGAGAATCTTTTGATGGACATCCAGGTATCAAGTTTGACCATTGCCCTGGAAGAGTATATGCAGTCCACCCCAACCAACAGGAGTTCTTTTATCTTCGTCTTCTAATACATGAGGTAAGTGGTCCAAAATATTTCGAAGACTTCAAAAGGTTTAATGAGCACGTTTGCAGCACGTACCGCGTGGCCTGCTTCAAACATGGGCTACTGGAAGATAGTGCTCAGTGGGATGCAACTCTCACAGAGGCTGATGCAATGCGAACAGCAAGAAGTCTCCAACGACTCTTTGCCGTGTTATTGCACACATGTAAGAGGACTGATCCTGTGTCTTTATGGGAGAAATACAAAGAGGACCTTTCTGATGACTTCAAACATTATGGGCAACTATACTTCGTGATTTTGACGCAGGATTCAGTGACGAATTTATCAACAGAGCGCTTACTGACATCGGTTGTTTTCATAGGCGGAAATTCATTGCAAACGACGACTTGCCCCAAGTTCGCCGAACGAGTTCAAATACTCTTCCAAACGGCATAATTCAGGAAACTTCCCACGACGTCGACAGCGAAAACCAGACAAAGTTACTTAAGGACCAGCTGTTACAATAAAATTTTCGACTTCGGAAGGTGGTTTGTTCTTCTTAGATGCACCTGGAGGCACAGGTAAAACATTCGTCACGAAGCTACTCATCGCAAAAGTACGGTAAAAGAAGGGGATCTCCTTGGATGTGGTATCCTCTGGAATTGCTACAACACTTCTGTCCGGTGGCAGGACAGCACACCCCGCCTTTAAGCTACCAATTAATTTGACTCTGTCTCATTCAGCGACCTGCAACATCAGCAAGGGTTCGGATAAAGCTGAAGTCCTGAAAAAGTGTATGCTCATTGCATACGATGAGTGCACGATGGCCCACAAAGGAATACTCGAAGCTCTGTATAGAACTTTGCGAGACATAAGGGATTATCAACATCCAATGGGAGGAGTACCTGTCCTTCTATCAGGTGATTTCAGGCAAACTCTTTCCATTGTTCCCAAAGGTACAAGGGCAGACGCTATGAAAGCATGCATTAAGCCATAATCCCCTGTGGCAACAGGTCAAAACGTTGCCTCTTAAAACCAACATGAGAGCTGAATTACTCGGAGACAAAATATCAGCGCAATTTTCAAAGGGCCTTCTAGCTGTCGGTGACGGCAATGTGCCATAGGATGAAGCAGGCGAGATCTCAGTTTCACAAATATGCTCCGTTGTAAATACTGTTCACGGTCTCAAAGCTGCTGTCTTTCCATATCTGGCTAAGAATTTTGGAAACCCCAGTTGGTTGTGCGAGAGGGAACATTGGCTACTAAAAACACCAGTGTTGCCAAAATCAATGAACAACTGTTGAAATACCTACCAGGAAGTCTTCAAACACACTTTAATGGACACCGTTGCCAATCCACAAGAGTTGCTTCACTATCCGGAAGAATTTTTAAACTCTGTAAAACCATACGCACTACCGCCCCATGTGCTGTGCTTCAAAGTCAGAATCCCATTAATGTTGCTGAGGAATCTGGAACCAAGGCTCTTCAATGGAACCTGCCTTGTGGTTAAGAAACTGCTGGCACATGTTAGTACGGCCACAAAATGTGGTATGGGAGAAGATGTATTCATACCCAGGATACCTTTCACTCATTTGGTGCGGAAATCCTCTTTGCTCTGCGCAGACTTCAGTTTCCATTAAGACTTTGCTTCGCGATGTTAATCAATAAGTCTCAAGAGCAAACACCTCTCAACAGCAGGTTTATATTTAGCTGAGCCATACTTCCCCCATGGACAGCGATATATGTTTGGTTCATCTACAGTGGAAAGCAAAACAAATTTAGTCACTTTCATTTCAAGCAGAAAAAAATATTGTCTGCAGAGAGGTGTTTTAGGCTCTTCACACGTCCGCTCGTAGTTACAAATTCTGTAACACTTCACTCCTTCCGGTTTGTCCTTGTTTCCACAGATGATTCAGGTGAGTGATGCACTTATTTTTCTTTTTGTTTAACTCTTACTGACTTTGTCTATTTCTCTTTTGTCGGCATTAGATTCCGCAACCAATTCACTTTTTAGGGTTACCACTTCTAAACTGTAACACTCTATGAAAAAGTATTCCAGCTCTTTTTAGAGCTACCACAATTTGCTCGTTAAACTCTCAGAGAATGCTGTCAAGCCCTTTTTAGAGATACCACTATTTAATTTTGACACTCTCAGTGAACAGTCATTTTCAGGGTTTCTCCTTAAGCTGCCACTTCTTACAAGCATCGGTATGATTAATACACCGAGCAACGTCGGGTATTTCTGCTAGTATATATATATATATATATATATATATATATATATATGCTGTGGACCGTGTGGGTTTATATATATACATACATATATATATATATATGTATGTATGTATATAATTATTTATTCGAGAAAGGAACGTTGTCGGGGGCATATGCAGTCTTTTAATAGCAGTAATTATAAGTACAAGACTTAATTATCCAAGTATTTTTGGAGTCTAAAAGAAAAGAATAAAATACCTACCATAGTATAAATTTCAAATAAATAATTGTATTTGCTCTACTCTGGATTGAGCATTCTTTTAAAAATAGTAATTGTTGGTTATTAGAATTTATACATCAATCCTATACTTGTATATATATCTTATGTAGTGTTACATTAGAACATGCACATATCCACTACAAAATTGTACATTTTTGTTTCAACGTCAAAAAAAGAGAAAACCTTTTTTAGACGTCTCATCAGGTGAGGAATTATGGTGTTACTAAGAAAGGTTTTCCCTTTTTTTGACGTTAAAACAAAAATGTACAATTTTGTAGTGGATATGTGCATGTTCTAATGTAACACTGCATAAGATAAATAAATATTTACGGCTCTACTTTGTGTATTGAGCAATACTTTTAAATTAATGTTTCGAACGCTGTAATCCTACTGTTCGTTCTCCTACACACTGATATATATATAAAAAAAACTCTTTAAGTATACAAATAGAAAAAATACCGTAAGAATTTTTTGCCGTTAACAATAAAATTTAACATTTGCGAACACAAGAAAAATTAAATAAAATGCTTAATCGTAATACCTTAAATTGTAATTAAATAAAACGTATTCTAACCTAAATATCCACAAAAAATCTTTAAATATACAAATAGAAAAAATTCCGTAAGAATTTTTTGCCGTTAACAATAAAATTTAAAAAAAAAACCAGACGACATGCATTTAGCGGATGTCAGAATTCGTTGAAAAATACATCCCTACCCATCCCTAAACATAACCCCTTTTTCGAACGTAACTAATAACTGATACAACAAAAGTTAAAGAAAAATGAACACGCTACCACCCCTTGTCGGGATGAATGGATTTCTCTGTATCCTTGGAAACAGCGAATTATGTATTTTTACCGTGCCTTTAACTCAGTAAATTTAAAAATAAGTTACTCCAAAATTAGCTTGAGGATGAAATGGAACTAATGTTTTTAATTTAATTACAAAATTAAATTCGAAGCTTTTAGCTTCCATTTTTGAAACATGGTTATTACTGTGTAGCGAAAAAACATTTTAAATCAGTAAATTTATAATATATATATATATATATATATATATATATATATATATATATATATATATATATATATATATATAGGTGTCTGTGTATGAGAGAGGGACAGAGTTAAAGATCAAATACAGATCATCAAATATGGATCAGAAAACCGACAAAATGTTAAAACAAAGAACAATCAGGAAACGTATATCAATTTAACATGTTTCTCTATTATTAAATATTCGTCAGAGATGGAGAGAAAATAGAAAAGAAAACTGAAACACTGGTATTTCAAATAATGTTTGGGCCAATTCTCATTGGTCGAACACGTGTCACGTGTCTTAAAATCTTAGATAACTCTGTGTGCATGTAGGTTTGTGAAGATTTAAACTAGATTATTAAGTGTTTCAAAATTACATAATGCAATGTGTTTTATTTGCCAATTGAAGTGAATTATTGAGTAATTACTGTTACGAGAGATGTGTTAATTAATGTTTATTACAGCACCAGGAGAGGAAAAGACAGAAAGAATGAAAGAAAGAGAAGAATTAAAGAAAGATCAAGGAGAGAAAGAAAAAGAAAAAGATGGAAAGAAAGAAAGAAACGGAAAGAAAAATGGAAGAGAGAAAAAGGAAAAGATGTAAAAGAAAAACGAACGAACGAAAGAAAGAAAGAAAGAAAGAAAGAAAGAAAGAAAGAAAGAGAGAAAGAAGGAAAAAAGTGTTGTAACCTAGAAAGGGTTACTGCATGAGGAATAACCAAAACGTAGGTTGGAAATGAAATGGTAATCTTCATGGCATCAACAAAATACAACACTCGGCAGCGGCGTGAAGTAGGTAAACCACTGCTAGTTGTGGGCTATTTAGACAGTATATTACCCCCTTACAATAGTGTCTAACGTATTTATGAGGATTGGGACATACCCATTAGTGTTCATAGGTACGGTGTATAAAAGAAAGAAAGATAGAAAGATAGAAAGAAAGAAAGAAAATAAATGCATTTGATTTTCGAGTTGTTTTGATTTTTCTTTTATTGGAGAAAAATCCACCAATGACGTTCTTATTCTACTCACACTTTTTATTAAATATTCAAAAAATTATCATCTACCCGTTAATTTAGGCTATGACCAATCTAGAAAAAAAATCATTTCCCTTGAGTATTTAATAAAAGGCGAGGTTATACTAACGATATCCCGGGTGATTTTTTTCCTAAAAAACAAACAAACGAATAATCATCTGAAAGGTCGGAACCAGAAAGCCTTTGAAAGAAAATGGAGACTTTCTCTTGTTTTGTATTGATACCAGATTTCATTCTCGCTTCTTATTTTTCTCCTCTCCTCGTTTTATTATCAATAAGAAAAGAACTTGGAAGCACGAGCGACATACTTGTTAAATAAGATTAGATGAGATCAAGTGAAGAGGCTTCCAAATGGACGCACAGACAGACAAAAAGAAAGGAAAATAAACATTGTCGTCTTTTCTTTTTCACGTTTTTTCTACAAACAAAAAATCCCAAAAAACAAAATGAAACAAAAAAACAACAGTCGGGAAAAAGAAAATTAAGAACAGATTGATAATTAACTAGTTGCTTTTTTTTTCGACGATAAGAACGGAAAAGCGGTGTGGAAAAATAAAAAAAAATAGAAAGGAAGTATTGAACCCGAAGCTCAAAAGAAGATAAAGTTAAAATGAAAAAAACAAACACTTTAATTAAACCAACTTGAGAAAGTAACCGATCTGCAGGTGTCTGCTTCCTATATATTCAAATTCCTTTCAGGACATGAACGATCAGGGCTCTCCACAGGTTCTCATCTTTTGTATGTTCTAAGTAACTTTTAACCCGTTACCATCATTCGTCATCTTTTTTATACTACCATTAATACAAACCCGTTGAGTAAGTTATTCGTTGATTTTCTCTTGTCTTCTTATTTTCAATAAGTTATGTGGGTGTTAAATTTTCTCGGTCTTCTTTCCTCATTATGTGTTCCGGAAATTTTAGTTGTTTCTTTCTGATTGTAAGTATGAGTTTCCTTGTTCTTATTCTTCTTGAAACTTCCTCATTAGTCACATGATCAATCCATGGTCTCTTAGCATTAGTCGGTAGAACGAAAGCTCAGTCGGCCCAAGCCATTTCTACACTTGTGACGAAATCTCGAAGCATTTGCTGGCATATAAAAGATTAGACATGACATTGTATTTCAGTATAGCATTATATTTGTTTCTGTTTTCCATGTCTTAATACTTTGCTTTAATCAGTTGTCTATCAATAGAAATAATATATATATATATATATATATATATATATATATATATATATATATATATATATATATATATATATATATATATGCTGTGGACCGTGTGGGTTTGAGTGTTGTTGAATTAGAAACACGTGCGTTTATTTCCTGCTAGAAAGGTCCAACTACAAAAACATAGCGGACTCAAATTGAGCCCAACCGAAGATGAAAGAAAACAAACAAGACATATATATATATATATATATATATATATATATATATATATATATATATATATATATATATATAAACAAATATATGTATTAAAAAACACAATTTTACAATGGACATAGACAATAACATTTGTGTGTGTGTGAACATTTGTGTTTGTTCTTTGGTGAATGTTCGTACGTACATGTATGTGTGTATAATGTTCATCGCGTCTTTCCATATATATATATATATATATATATATATATATATATATATATATATATATATATATATAATTTGGCCAATTTGATCTTATCGAACTGATCAGAGTTACTATCGAGACAGGTGTAAATGATTGTGTTATCAGCGTAGATACCAAGTTGAGAGAAAGTCTTTATATATATGGTGTAGTTAGGCAGCAATTTTTCATTGATGCATGTTTCATTAAATAATATAAATAATTAAATTAAATAATATAGACAATTTTTGTCTATTTTAAGTAAGTTCCTTTCATATTGTCTGATAAGCTTAATAACATTATCATTGAGAGACGAAAGGAAATCATCATATTGATACATGTTTAAACCCAATCTAATCTTTCGGCTTACATAAGCCATTATCAAAGATGACAATTACGTTTCAATATATCAAGCAATACACGGACAAAACAATAATGATAGTCTGTTTTTGTTGCATATATATAGATATAGTTTGAAGGTATGATATATTTAAGGATTAAAGTGTTCAATATCAGGGATAGAGCTTATGTAAATATAAAAGTGTACGAAGTCAACACCCAGAGGCGACACTATATTTCATACTAAACGCAGAGGCATTTAGCATGAAATAGTGTGGTGGGTAATAATTTCACTAATTATAAAGAGTGGGTTAGTTTTTATAATTATTTTTGTTTATTTTTCATTTTTCTTTATTTTATGATTATTCTTTCTACATGTTTCCCACATTTTTTTCAGTAATTATTTAATAAGAGAAGGCAGTAAACTGAAAAAGCCCAGTCATTTCGAGAACTTAGATCTTTCAATGCATCTTCGTTTAAGTAAATTATAAGATTTTTTTTTATCGCTTTACTCCAAGCAAAGCGATAATGTCACTAAGATACCAGGGGTTACTGAGAGTGGGAGGGAATGAAAAGGATATTGTGTGCGCAGTCGCCACTACAATTATGAAGAGCTTTATCCCTTTTATCCAAGAAAACATTGTCAACGCTGTCGACTATGAGGAATACAATCACAAGTTTTAAAACCTGCGGATGTGCGGTGTGTTATAATGGAGAACGGCTCAGAATTTGAAATCGGAGAGCCGAGTTCGAGTAACAGTCGGGTTCGTTACATTTACTTACGTGCAAATACCCTTGGGAAGGCTATGAGTCCATCTGTCCTTCTCATGGCTATAGGTTAAATAATAGGACAGCTTCATCCTATAACCTTGGTAGGCAACCAGTTTACCGCAGTAAGAAATGGTAGCCAGTTGTGGGAAAATCTTCTGCTTAGACAGTTATGAATCGAAAGAGCGTTTATCACGTATGGTATGACTTAAAAGAAAAAATACGAAATAGAACTAGACCGCCTGTGACCCGTTGGGTCAACCTTGTTGTGTTTACTGTTTACATTTAGTTTCCTGAAGAGTTTGTGAAAGTAGAGATATTTTAAAAATACATTTATTTGCAGTTATTGAAGTTGCTTTCAACATTAAAAGATTGTTTGAAGAAAGTTGAACAATAAGAGCTTGGAATGTCAAAATTCGGTGTGTTGGGATTCGATAAAATGACATAAAATATTGTTGCGGGCCTGCGCGTAATTCGACCGTTTAGAATAATCAAACGATTTGCATTTAAAGAATAACATTCAGTAGAAAAGACAACGTAGTTTCAACAAATGAACATTAATATAACGACAAGAATACAAGCAATTGGTCATAGATTGGAAAGTCATGTCTTTTTTTTTTGGGTGGGGGGTGGTAATAAAATTTTGAAATAAAATATAAATTCTCTTTGTGTACTTACGTAAGAAACAATGAAATGTTATATGTGTGTTTGTGTGAAAAAGTCAACACGTGTGTGTGTGGTCCCTAGTAAAGACGCTATAAGAGATAGAATTTGTTTCTTACTGTGGACGGTGTTGCCGTAATCTGAAGCAGTCTCTATTGAAGTTTGTCAACGCTGTCGCGATTAGCATGAGCTCGTGAAGTTCACAAGTGAGATTGGCGTGGGCCTTGATGACAGCTGTGCGTATACTGTTTGGGGCCGGATTTCGTGTGTTTATACATTTTCTCGTAAGAAAATCGGCTCCATCCCCCACTTCCTACATGATTACAAATTTACATCTTTCTTTTCATAACTCTCTGTATATGACTTGTTTATATCTTTCTTTTCCCCACTCTCTCTATATATGACTTCTGGCAAACACACAAGATACAAAGTTCACAGAGTTTTATATAGTAATAAGATATGACTTACATCAAGAGCACTGTCTTCATTTTTTTGCTTAGAATCTGTGAGATTGTTTTGTACAAAATACACCCTATAAAAGGCCCAACAACCACTCAAGGTAAAGTTTACTGTTAATGATGTGAATAAAAGAGTGGGATAGCAGGGAGTTAAGATTACGAGGATATCAACTGACCCTTGACTTGAAGAAATTAAGATTGCTGTGTTCAGGGAAGCATTTACAAGGAAGTCAGTTTCACAGAGTGTCAGTTCTTGGGTAAAAGCAGTCTGAGTGGAATGTGCTCCTTTCGTTGGGAATACGGAGGAGATGAGGGGATAGTTCAGATGTTAAGTCTGCTGTTTAATTCAATGGCTGACTAATTAGAAAGACATCAAGCACCTAGTAGTCTTGTGCCAGACTAAATACCAATCAAATATTCTAAAATCTTTTCCTCGCATCAGAAATATGGGTTCTTTAAACATTGACCTAATATATAAAGCTCAAAATATGTGTGATTTCAAAAAAATAAATGAGGCTATATCGCTTATACCTACCAGCATGTTTCTTATATCTTGCCCAACTTGGTAGTTTTTGCTTAATCTTATATCAAATAAATGAGGCTTTCTTGCTTATACATAACAGCTTGTGTTTTATATCATACCCAACTTAGTGGTGTTTGCTTAATTTAACATCGAAATAAATGTGTCTTATATCTTACCCGACTTATTAGTGTTTTTTTTAATGTGGCATCCATCAAGTGGGGTTCTATCATTTATATATACCAGCAGTATCATATATCCTGCTCACTTTAGCAGTGTAATGGTGTTTTTTTTTCATATTAGCCATTAACAGTATTTTGCAATTCGTTTCTTCATAAATAAGTGGTTTGTTGCTTCTTTTATTTAAATCGATTTTTATTACAACACAGCAATTTTATGCGCTAAATTGGTTAACTACCTTAGCATTTAGATCACTGACTGCAAGTAAATTGAAGTAAGCAAGGTAGAAACGAATATATTTAATAGTATGTTTTTGAAAATTCAATATATATAAAAAATAATAACGTTATACGATACCGAATAAGAAGTACACGATAGGTCAAACTGTTTAAACCTTTGAAATAAGGTTTTGTTCATCTACAAAGAAAGTAAAAAAGTTAAAAAATAACACTATAAAATACCCACAAATAACCGCACTCGGACCTACAATTATTTATACTCAATAGGCTCTAGAATAATTTGAAAGAAAAGTATTACCGTCCATCCAATAACTCTCAGGATAATGATAGGCATAAAAGTTAGCAAATAACACTATAAAATAGCCACAAATAACCGCACCCAGACCTAAAATTATTTCTACTCAATAGGCTCTAGAATAATTTGAAAGAAATGTATTACCGTCCATCCAATAACTCTCAGGATAATGATAGGCATAAAAGTTAGCAAATAACACTATAAAATAGCCACAAATAACCGCACCCAGACCTAAAATTATTTCTACTCAATAGGCTCTAGAATAATTTGAAAGAAAAGTATTACCGTCCATCCAATAACTCTCAGGATAATGATAGGCATAAAAGTTAGCAAATAACACTATAAAATAGCCACAAATAACCGCACCCAGACCTAAAATTATTTCTACTCAATAGGCTCTAGAATAATTTGAAAGAAAAGTATTACCGTCCATCCAATAACTCTCAGGATAATGATAGGCATAAAAGTTAGCAAATAACACTATAAAATAGCCACAAATAACCGCACCCAGACCTAAAATTATTTCTACTCAATAGGCTCTAGAATAATTTGAAAGAAAAGTATTACCGTCCATCCAATAACTCTCAGGATAATGATAGGCATAAAAGTTAGCAAATAACACTATAAAATAGCCACAAATACCGCACTCGGACCTACCGTTATTTCTACTCAATAGGCTCTAGAATAATTTGAAATCTAACCGTTACCGCCTATCAATATCCGCTAGACCTTCCGACCACAGCAGCAAGACCTATCGTTTTGAGCTGTCCACTTATACTCCCATATAGATATTTACAGGTTTAATATAAATGAATACTTACGGTATTTTGCTCGAGTAAATTGAAACTTTTTCGTTTGTAAGCATTCTAGACTTTAATTAAATAGTGCGATATCAAAATAAATGAAGGTACTCACGTCTTTACCCAATGAGCTAATGCAGCCGACTTCTCGTGCGGGTGTAAGAATGTTTTTTATACAAACTCTCTCTCTCTCTCTCTCTCTCTCTCTCTCTCTCTCTCTCTCTCTCTTTGTGGGTATGGGTGTGATTTTCTTGTGATGGGGAATGGGATTTAAATACCGGAATGAGGGTTGTGCAATATGTCTCGCCTAATCACTGTGTTTCTTCTCGCAAAACCTGATCTTATCACACATCCGGACTTCCATCTTTACTTATTTCTATTTTTTTTCCTTCAAGTTGCGGCCAGAAGTACTGGGGACGAAGGTTGCTTAGTGGGGTTGAATTCAAAGGCGGGAAAAAATAGCGGAAAATCAGAACTAAGAAAGAAAAGAAAAGTGCGTCTTAAGAGAAAAATAAATGGGTTTGGGGATCAAGTATATAATGAGAAAAATAAAGTTTTATTCATTTCGACGAAGTCAGAATCTAGCGTAAGGATTAAGTGAGATTAGATCTCACTTTTGGTAGGAAAATCGAGCAGCCTACTTAATTACCGTGGACGTCCTTGTAGAATTACTTTTATATCTAGTCTTTGAGTGTTTAAAGTATAAGTAGGACCTCGTTTCTACACATGACGTCAGTTTTCATTTCGTGGATTGTCGTGATGGATAAAGTAAATTTGTGTAGCATCATTTTCACTCTTTCTTTTAAGAGCGCACACACATTGATGACAATGACAAGCCACAAGTTAACAACAGGAGAAGATTAAAGAAAGACTGCTTGCCTATTTTATTTTTTCCTTAGATATTTAGCGTTAAAATAAACAGTTTTGTGAGGAATTTACACTTGATTGGCCAGCACAATTTCTTGAGATGTTTCGTCCTGTCCCAATTCGAGCTTTCCAGCGTCACTTGTAATCTATCTAATTATCTCTCTATAACTACACGTCTATCTAATTCTATTCGTATCTATCTATCTATCTATCTATCTATCTATCTATCTATCTATCTATCTATCTATCTATCTGTCTATCGCTACATGTTTAATTCTATTCGTATCTATCTATCTATCACTACACGTCTAATTCTATTCGTATCTATCTATCTATCTATCTCAATCTGTTTCTATCTATCTCAATCTATAGCTATATGTCTATCTCATTCAATTCGTATTTATGTATGTATGTATCTATCTATCTATCTATCTATGTATAACTACATGTCTATCTAATTCTATTCTTATCTATCTATCTATTTCTATCTCAATCTATAGCTATATGTCTATTTTATTCTATTTGTATCTATCTATCTATCTATCTATCTATCTATCTATCTATCTATCTATCTATCTATAACTACATGTCTATCTAATTCTATTCTTATCTATCTATCTACCTATCTCAATCTATAATTATATGTCTATCTCATTCTATTCGTCTCTATCTATCTATCTATCTATCTCAATCTGTTTCTATCTCAATCTATAGCGATATATCTATCTCATTCTATTCGTATCTGTCTTTACCTGTCTCTCACAATATGTTCATATCTGCTTATCTAGCGAGAGGTAAAGAGAGAGAGAGAGAACAGGTCTGTATACACGGATTCACATTTATGCTGTTTCACCTCACATTGCTGATCTTAGGAAAAGCATGAATCCACTTTTCCCCAAGCTCTGTCCCATTGCCAAATATATGGACCCAAATCCTCTTCACTGACACGCTACAAACTTGAATAGGCCAATACAAACCTGGATAACCTTCAGTCGTAAAAGTCTCTCACACGTCAAAGAAAAGTCATTTAACTTCACAACTAATAAAAGAAAATAATTCTATACAGAGTCACACTCACCATAGACTTCTGTATACTATTATTAACCCAATACAAGACCCAAGAGCCACTCTAAATAGATTGTTATTGAATAAGGTTGCTGCAAGAGCGGAAGAAGTATGAAGCGTATGTTATGAGGATGAAGGATAAATAATGGTTGAGGCTTTAAGCTGTATCACGTTGCAACATCGGCTTCTTCTACGATCACCGATTTTTAGTAACGTCGAACCTGATTAGTACCTAGGTGGGTGACCTCTTGGGAATAGAAAGAGCGGTAATCCTGGATGTGCAGGAGTGTAATGATTAACGTCTCGAAATTGTAAATCGGTGAGCCGTGTTCAAGTTCACGTTGGGTTCGTTATATTTGCAAATACCCCTGGAAAACGGATGAATGTCCGTTTTCTTCCTCTAGCTATGGATTAATTAATAGGACATGTATCAGTAAGCCATTATTTTCTCCAGAAAATTCTTACAATCTAAAAATGTTTCCGGGATTTAAATAATCTGTAAAAGGTTGATAAACCGTAAAAAATCACTTATTCAGGTAACGGTTGCCCTTAGATTTGAAAATCATAGTGTTGAAGAAGCATCCTTTCGAAATTTCTTTTCCACAAAGTATCGGTTCTCAAGAAGACTCTATCTGAATGGAACTTACTGACGAAATAAGTGTTATGGGAATTTACGATAATAGTAATGGACTATTTCGTACCTCATAAATACTGCGCCTCAAGAGGGAGCAGTAGTTCAGAGTCAGTCCTTTTTGGACAACTCGGCTAGACGGTCGAACTCTCTGCCTCTGAGGCAGAGGGGAACTCTCTGCCTTTGGGCAGAGAGGAACCTGGACGAGGTTCCGCCGAAGGGCAGAGCCTCGTTCGGGGAGGTTGACCAACCCGATCCCGTGTATACGGGATGTACGGGCTATTTTTTGGCCGAGCCTACGGGCTCGGGTACCCCACTTTAAACCCGGCCTTGTGCCACATCTGTCCCTCGTGGGGAGGACACTAAATACTTCAGAGTCAGTCGTTCTTGGACGACTCGGCTAGACGGTCGAACACTCTGCCTGTTGGCAGAGAGGAACCCGGACGAGGCTCCGCCGAAGGGTAGATCCTTGTTCGGGGAGGTTGACCAACCCGATCCTGTTTATACGGGTTCTACGGGCATTTTTTGCCCGAGCCTACGGGCTCGGTAAGCCCAAATTAAACCGGCCTTGTGCCACATTCGACACACGTGGGCGTGTTGTTGAACATCGTTCTGAGTCAGTCGTTGTTGGACGACGCGGCTAGACGGTCGAACTCTCAGCCTCTTGGCAGAGAGGAATCCGGACGAGGCTCCGCCGAAGGGCAGAGCCTCGGCCTTGTGCCACATCTATCCCTCGTGGCGGGGACAGTAAATACTGTTCTGAGTCAGTGACAGACAGAGTCACGTCAGACGATTACTGTAAGACATTGGAATAGTGATACTGGTCGAGACAACATAGTTCTCTCTAACCTAACCTGATTGTCATTACTAACACTTCTACTTCTTTTGTACATATTCTGTTTGTAATATATCTGTGTTATTCCATACATGTGTTCGAGTTATTCTTCATTGGTTCTACCTTGGACCATCACCGGGGTACAAGGAACCTGGACCATAACAATAAGGATGATTCGTTCCAGTATATTTGACTCGGCGTGTCTTAGATATGAAGGTCTGAACCGATCCAACTAATTTATAGTCATTGGGTTCAGATTTTTTGTACGTGAAAAAGAAAAGCTGATTTCAAGTGTTATTCATCAAAGGTCTTTAACCAAACATGCATCAATGAATGAGTGTTGCTATAAATAGAGTGATTTTTCTAATAAAAATAGTTACTGTAAGAATTTATTGGAGATAATAATGATCAACGTATTAATTACTAATTAACCCATAGCTGGGGAGATGAGATGGATCCATACCTTCACTGAGGGCATTTGCGTGCAAATGAATATAACAAACTCGACTGAAATTGGAACTCGGCTCTCCGATTATCAATTCCTAGCCGTTATCTATTACACCATCCGCACACCCAAGCTTACAGCACCTGGTATTCCTAAGCGGTCACCCACCTAGATCCTTGGCAGTCGTTGTTTAGCGTCGGTGAAAGGACGAGAACCGGTTTTTCAACGTGATATGGCCGTAAGACCCAAATTGGAATCCATTTTTAGTCCTGCTACGTTCACTTTCGCCCCAATGTTCTCGGGGAAAAATATGACCCCCAACTATTCTCTTCTTCGGCCTGGGCAGGATTTAGGCCGCAGAATTTGGCGGATCCTTACGTATGTTCGCCTCCCGTGTCTATAGAAAAAATGATTTTGCGTGCGTGCGTGTGTGTGTGTGTGTGTGTGTGTGTGTGTGTGTGTGTGTGTGTGTGTGTGTGTGTGTGTGTGTGTGTGTGTGTGTGTGTGTGTGTGTGTGTGTGTATATAAAACATGATGCACTCCAATTAACATTTTTACAGATATTGGAACTAATCCGATTTATTTCATCAACTTCATATTTCGTATCCAAACTTTACATCCTACAGAAATGTATCGAGAGTGAAGGGCCTGTCTTAGACTGAAATTCTAGTATTCAAATCCACTAGCAAAATATCCTAAAAAACAGAAAGATTGATGGAGAAGGAAATTTCTGGCTTGCTACAGCTTTGCGATCTTAGATCTTAGACCACTGCTGAAAATAATAGTTATATTATATTATTGTTGCAGGCCCCTCTAGTCTTGGAACTCCTAGTCTGCAGCCCATATATAAATCCAGCATTACCCTCAGTATATAGAAATAAAGTGTCGCTGCCAACACTCTAGTTTGAACATAGATCGCCAGTGAGCAAACACAGGCGATCCCATTATTGAATTAAATAGACCACGTGACCATAGAGGAAACGCATGAGTAGGAAGTCACGTGACGCCTAGATTAACCGTTATTTCTATTCTATCATCTATTATATAGAGACCGCTATTTTCCACTCTATCCACTATACTATTTCTCTATTCAGATCACTATACGATGGTTACTATTCGAGCGAGTATTATCGAGCAAGTACTATTAGAAAATACGACATTCATACAAGTCCGTAAACCGAAGATATACGTACGCTACGTAGATGATATTTTCATTTTAGCGAACAAAATTAGACAAATAGACCACATTTGAGAAAAACTCCGTCCTTAACTTCACATATGAACTTAGCCAGAAAAACAAACTTCCATTCCTAGATGTCGTCGTTGAATACAGCAACAACACTTTCATTACATCCTTATACAAAAAACCCACCAGCAAGAACTCTTGTCACCTAAACTTTAAAAGCGAATGTCCACGTAGGTATAAAATAGCTGTAATAAAAAACTTTCTAGAAAGAGCACACCAAAATTCATCCGCTAGACTACTCTTCCTCAA
>OZ038478.1:126855023-126875023 GCA_964036315.1 Acanthosepion esculentum | reverse complement strand
CGTCTTTTGAACAGGAGTAGAGGTTTATCCCTTGTTTTCTGTTTAGGATTTTGTTATCATTCTTTTTACTCCAATTAACCCCTTGTGTCTTAATGACATTATCGCCTTGATTGGGGTGAAATGAGAAAACAAAACAAAAAGCATGTGACTTGAAGAGAAAATAATGACATAATCAAGATGCTGACATTCTGTAACAATATTTAGCATGACCGAACGGAAGAAATTGAATTAGTTTATGCTGTTGATTGTTGGGGACCAGAGGAGGAGAATTGTATTAGGTGATGTTTTGTTCTGTTTCCAATATGAACAGAGAAGGAAAAGGGGGGGAAAAAAAGGAAAATAAAATAAAAGGAGGACGATATTTTTTTTTTGGTGAAAGGACTTGTGGTTGAACCGGAGTTGGGTGCAGGTAAGATTGCCACAGGAGTCATGGGGTTCTCAAAGTAAAACAGTCATATCAGATGAGGTTGTGGGATCAATCAACTGTTGACGACAGCTATGAAACAGGACTGGTAAGATAGAAAAAAAATGGGTCAACACAGAACAATGGATGCCCTCTGATCCCCAACGGAATGAGTTTGAAGTGAATTTTGTTAACAGGTTTTAAACAGGCCAGGTAGTTTGGAAATGCTAAATTTGAACAAAGCCAAAACGCATGTATAAAGTGTGTCATAAGAAAATGGCTTATTCGGTTATCTATGGCAGGTTCAAAGGTTATGCTAATTGGTGAAATATGGAAAAAAAAAACTGAATTTTCCTGGGAAACTAAATTGGTGTTTTGGAAAGAAAGGAGCGGAGAAAAGGAGTGACGTCATGAAGACGACACTATCCCATTGGCTGCGTCACAAGGGAAGAAGACGAAAAGAATGATGTCATAGAGATAACGCTATCTCATTGGCTGTGTCACGAGAAGACAGAAAGAAATGAAGCCGTAATTTCATTGGCCGACAATCAAAGTGTAGTATCTGTTCGCAGATTACTCGCTGAATGATCGCCTTTAGGCCGGGATCGATCACTGATACAGGCCGGTCACAGGGATTCGTCCCTGCGCTGGTAGTATCACAGCTAAGACTAGCTATGACCAGCTAAAGACCAGCTTGGACAAGCTAAGACCAGCTAAAGCCAAAGCACTGCGGCCCGGGTGAAAACTCGGGTCCATTCCCCCTCCCTTCTCACATTAAACCCTGACCTTGTGTCACAACCTGACCCTGTGGGAGGTCAAGTAAATCCCGGCCCAGAAGGGAAAAAAGAAAAGAGAGAACCGAAGCTGTGATTTCATTGGCTAACAAGGGTCTGAGATGAGGTTAGCATAGACACCCCAATGACCGTTGTCCCCATCCCAGTAAAGAATGGACAAGCATAAATACAGAGCCCCAAAGAGGTAACTAAGAAGGCAGTGCAGTTGCAGTACAGTTGAGTTGCAGCTCAGTTAGAACCGGAGAATAGCCTACCGGAGTGAAGAAATACCACCAACCTCTGCAACAATCAGAGACAGTCTTCGTCAATTTCTGTGAGGCTTCGGTGGGAAGAAAAACAAAGACACTTAGAATTGCCACCAAGAACTCCGACCGGAATGAAGAAATACCGCCAACCAGAAAACTTGAAAATCACCCCTTAAAGTAATTAGTCGAGACTTCCGTTCCGTAGTCAGCCAATTAGGAACAGGGGTTGGGAAGAAGAAAACTGGTGATTGTACTCCGAATTCTTCTGTATATAAAGACTTTCTTTTCTACAACTTACTCAGACGTTGTTCTATTTATATTTAGTGCCGTTTCATCTACCCAATTGTGCGTCCGCGTCCGGATTGGTTCGATTTGGTGGAGAGACACCTAGCGAAAACCCACGTGGCTTCCTTGAGATCAAATTCACAGTGTGGGCAAGGGAGTTCACTGCGGGTGGAGTCGACTCAGAGACCGGCTTCTAGCTACCTGTCTCGTCGCTGTCGACGACGAATTCGTTCCGAGACGAGGGACCTTCGTGGTCTGGTTCGTGGGACGGTCACAATTCCACACTACTTCAAACGGAAGGTTAGGAAGGAAACCCGCATCAATACTGGAAAGAATGATAACAGCTACTGGACTTGAGAAACCTATTTTCTTGAAAACTTTCTCTGGCTATTGGTCAATAAATGCCGAATGTTTCTTTAAAAGGAAACGGCTAATATTAGCATTGCCAAAGTTTTACTATATGTACATACCTGTAAAAAGGTTTGATTGATAAATTAAGCAGAAGAATATGTTGGGTTTGGTTTGGTTTACGGCATATCAACCACAATGACTGCCGACAAAATTTCCCTTTTTTTTTTCAAAAAAACTATAGTTGGTAATTTTTTCAGAAATGTAGAGCTGGTAATATTTTTTTCAAAAATGTATAGTTAACCTCAATGGGATATTTAATGCTGACAAGATTTTTATTTCTGGTAATATTTTTTTTTTCAAATATTTATTGCTGATACTATTTTTTTAAAAAAGTATTTCTAGTATTAAAATCTATTTTTACACATTCATAGTGTTTTGAGTTGTGGGGGTTGTGGGGGTCAACTATTTGCTCATAGCTGGGACCCTAACAGGCGCTACCACCCCGTGTCAGTGTGGACCTAGGAACACCAGCAATTAAGAGGTGGTTCCACGCTCCACAAAATCTCCTGATCAGAGACCTTGTTGTTGGAGGTAATTTATCATCTTACCCAGGACGCGGTAGCAGATTATCGTCATACGCAGGACGCGGATGCAGTTTATCGTCTTACCCAGGACGCGGATGTAGTTTATCGTCATACCCAGGAGGAGGATGCTGTTTATCGTCTCACCCAGTACGGGGCTGCAGTTTATCGTCATAACCAGGACGGGGATATAGTTTATCGTTTTACCCAGGACGCGAATGCAGTTTATCATCATACCCCGTACGAGGATGAAGTTTATCGTCTTACACTGTACGGGGATGCAGTTTATCGTCATACCCAGGACGCGAATGCAGTTTATCGTCTTACCCTGTACGGGGATACAGTTTATCGTCTTACCCATGACGGGGATGCTGTTTATCGTCTTACCCCGGACCGTGATGCAGTTTATCATCTTACCCTGTACGGGGATGCAGTTTATCGTCTTACCTAGGAATGGGATGCAGTTTCTCGTCTCATCCAGGACAGGGAAGCATTTTATCTTCTTACCCAGGACGGGGATGCAGTTTATTTTCATACCCAGGACGGGGATTCAGTTTATCGTCATACCCAGACGAGCAGAAGAAATGATTGACAACAATACGACAGAACTCTTAAAATAATATACCGTAAGAAAGGTTATGTGATATTTCATTTTTTTTTTTTAAAAAGTGATAATTTTACCTTTCAGAAAATAAAATTATATGCTGAATCAGTATATAATTTTATTTTCTGAAAGGTAAAATTATCACTTTTTTTTAACTGAATGGAAGAACTTCATGTTATACTTATAGCATATCCGACTTTCTAATATTGCTAGTCTTGCACTTAGGAAGGAACAAAAATTATGAATTATTTATTTCTGCTCATCATTATTTAAGTTTCGATTATCCGCATTGGATAATCAAAACAGTGGATGTTAACGATCATTGTACACATCTTTTTTTACTCACAATGAAAAAAAATACAAATTACTGAATTATTCATACATTGCAGCATTGAAGACCTTTTACGCACCTGGTGCAAAGTTTAATTTCATTTTAGGCATTAGGAATTCTCGAAAAATAAAAACAATTATATCAAAGTGACTTCTAACCATAGTTTACGATTAGCGTCCATCGAATTTTCTATTGAATTTAAAGTATACGTGTATAATTACGCGTAAAAATAGTGTTTTACTAAATATTACAAGACTCTTTTTAGATCTCTTTTACGGGCATAAAACTGAAAACGTTCATTTTGTTTTTTTGGCATTCTCTTCAAGGCTTTCGAATGGCAACACACCGTCAGCATTATATCAATGGATTCGAGATGACATTCTGAATTGCATACCTACAATTGTAACGAGTGAAATCGAGATCAGGTATCAGAAGTAACACGTAGAATCTGTACAGCGTTTGACGAAGGTGAAGATAGGGAGCGAAATGCTCAGAAGTGATACAAGAGACTTTCTAATGCAAATGAGTCATGCAAAGATAGACGTTGTAAATGAAAACCGGAAAGCATTGATGACAGCCGTCATAGGACTCGAGTCGAATCTAATCTACTTCAAACGTGTTATGATTACAGTAGGTTAGTGAATCTAACGATAT
This sequence comes from Acanthosepion esculentum, assembly GCA_964036315.1. Classification (NCBI taxonomy): domain Eukaryota; kingdom Metazoa; phylum Mollusca; class Cephalopoda; order Sepiida; family Sepiidae; genus Acanthosepion; species Acanthosepion esculentum. Next base: position 126,870,775 of record OZ038478.1, on the reverse strand, counting down.
TTTATCTCTTACTGGGATATTTTTAATATGGAATGTAAGTCACACAGGTCAAAAATCACAAAGAATTGGCAAAACGTTCGACAAAATAGACCCGGTTTCAACTACAGTCAAAACAATAGACATACGTTCGAGTGTACACTCGAATCAAAAGGGAGAAAGGCCCGGTTTTAGCCGCGAACGAAAAAAGATAGGCTTAGTTCCGAATCCTACACTCGGATCAAAAGGTAGACCTAGGACCGGCTTTAGAATAACGTGAAAAAAAATAGACATATGTTCGGGTTTATAATCGAATCCAAAAGGTATAAATATGACCAGCTTTCAACTAACGTGCAAACAATAGACAAAGGTTCGGTTTTACACTCGAATCAAATTGATAGACATAGGTCCGGCTTTAGACGAACGTGAAAACAATAGAAATAGGTCCGGTTGTACACTCGAATCGGATAGGTAGATATACGTCCGGCTTTAGACAAACGACAAAACAATAGACATTGGCCCGGTTTTAAACTCGAATCAAAAAGGTAGACATACGACCGGCTTAAGACTAACAAGAAAACATTAGACATAAGTCCGGTTTTCCACTCGAATCAAAAAGATAGACCAATGATAGGTTTTAGACTAACATGAAAACAATAGACTTAGGTCCGGTTTTAAATTCAAATCAAAAAGGTAGACATATGACAGGCCAAAGACTAACGTGAAATCAACAGACATATGTCCAGTTTTACACTCGAATCAAAATGTTGACATAGGACCGGCCTTAGACTAACGTGAAAACAATAGACATAGGTCCGGTTTTACACTCAAATCAAAAAGGTAGACATTGGCCCTATTTTCCCCTAGGCTCAAAATTATAGGCATAGATTCAGTTTTACACTAAAGTATAAAATGTAGACCTATGTTCGATTTTACACTCGAGTCAAAAAGGTTGACATAGCTCCGTTTTTATACTAACATCAAAACAGTCGATATTGCTCTCGAGTCAAAAAGGGAGACATCGGTTCGTTTACATTAGTATCAAAATAGAGAAATTAACCGAATTATTCTGAACGTATCTACCGGAATGTGGCCTCTTCCAACGGGAGGTCTTAACCTTCTCAACGTTATATGGTTGGCGTATTTTAATCCTGCTGACGAAGCAGAAATTGTCTCAAATGCTTGGATTCAGTTCTAATACAGGCAATGAAAACATATGTTTGCTACTGTACAACAGAGAAATAGAAAAAAATACATGTTGCAAGAATTGGCATTCCCAAATAAATAAGTTAAACAGAAAAATGGAAACGTACGAACTTTTGTTTTCTGTAAAATTCCCTCTTTTCATTTCGTTTTGTTGTAGAACATTCATGTAAGTATATATTAAACGTCCTGGGTATGACGATAAACTACATACGCGTCCTGGGTAAGACAATCAACTACATCCAACAGCAAGGCCTCTGATCAGGAGGTTTTGAGGAGCGTGGAACCACCTCTTAATTGCTAGTGTTCCCAGGTCCACCGTGACCTGTGGTGGTAGCACCTGTTAAGGTCCCAATTATGAGCAAATAGTTAACCCCAAAATTGGGGTCAAAACACTATGATAGTGTAAAAATAGGTTTGAATACCAGGAATACTTTGTAAAAAAATTATTACCAGCATTAAATTTTTGAAGAAAAAATTATTACAAGCGATGCATCACTACCAGCAATATATTTTTGAAAAAACATATTACCAGAAATAGATTTTTGAAAAAACATATTACCAGAAATAGATTTTTGAAGGAAAAATATATTAGCAGTAATACATTTCTGAAAAAAATATTACCAGCAATAAAAAAATTTGTCGGCGTTAAATAACCCATTGAGGTTGATATGCCGTAAAACGAACCAAACTAAACCAAATATTTTTTAATGGCTTTTATATTTGTAACGTAAATAAAAATTGGATTTTAGACAATATTTACCCTATATGCACATGCATAAGAGATTTACAAATTCTTAGAAGTATATTTTACCCAATGCATAGGACCCTAAACATTTTAGACCCTAGATCTCTTCATGGAATCTTTGATCTCTCGTCAACCTCCAAGCATATACAAAATACATCAATAATATTTATTAGGTATTTATAATATATATAATGTTCATGTTTATTTTTTAGTGGCTTAGCATTCATCTACTATTGGCTGGACACCGAGCCATGGCGTAAGACGGGCTGGTCGCCCAGCAATCACCAACATTGACCAGCTATGTTATGACATAGAATGCTACCCTAATTACCTTCAGCCCTTGATGCAGGACCATGGCGAGCGACGTGAGAGAATTATGAACGTCCGAGCTAGCTCGACCGAATAAAAAAAATAATAATTTACAATATTTATAAGGATAGAAATTCTTTTGCCTTTTTTCTCCATTATTGCGTTCCGATTAGATTCATTTTCAGTTTTTTTAATTTTTTTTTTTTTTGCAATTCCTATTTCTCTTACGGGATGGTTATGGTTACGGCCATATTATGTTGAAACTCCAGTTGTCATAGGATCACCGAAGTTAAGCAACGTCGAGCCATGTCAGTTTCTAGATGGGTGACCGTTTGGGAATACTAGGTGCTGTAAGCTTTGGTGGTGTAATGGTTCAGAATTGTTAATCGGAGAGCCGAGTTCCAATTCCTTTTGTGTTCGTTATATTCACTTACGCGCAAATACCCCTGTAAAAAAGGCATGAATCCACCACTTCTCCTCCAGTTATGGGTTAATTAGTAAGATTTGTATCACTAAACTATTATTATCTCCCCTCCCCCAAAAAATAATTATTACAATTTAAAATATTTTCTGGCTTTAAATAACCTGCAAAAGGGTTGATAAACGATAAATAATGAATCAATCAATAAGTATCTCTCTTCCAACAGCAGATGTCTTCATTCGAATAATAATAATAATAATAATAATAATAATAATAATAATAATAATAAACATGATTTGCGTAAATCTTCCAATATTTTCCCAAACTTAGAGTGCGAGACAAGAAAAAACACAGTGTTTAACAATAATTAATAATATTTTGTTAGTTTGTCTGTCTTCAAGTTACGTTTAAAAATATTAAATTGTTTCTCAAGACAAGCGACATTTTTTAAGCAAATCGCCCCAAGCAGGGCAGGAGTGCCGCTAGCACGCAATGGGTTACAGAGAGTAAGAGTAAAGAGGAGTGTTTGGGAAAAGGATAAAGAGAAGGACACGGATCAAGGTCAAGGCATCAGAAGATGTCAAATGGCATTACATTTGAATATTTGAAGAGTATAGCTACCAGGGAAGCAAGCGATAGGAAGGAAGTTCCACTGTCAGGAGGTGCGAGATAAAAAGCTCTTGGAGTAGAAAAGATGGCTACATTTAGTCGTTTCGACAGTGAAAGGGCGAGACCGAGATGTCAACCTAGTAGCACGCCTAAATTCCTGCAATTTGGGAACTAGTGAAAGTAGCTCGTCGGAGCTGATACCATGAAAGTACTTGTATAAAAGCTAGAGGGAAGCCCCAGTACATCTGTGAGATAGCGACTGTAGACGGGATGCCAGATCAGGACCAACCACGTTGCATATCTGTCTCTGGATTTTGTCGAGGACCTCGAGATGAACAGTAGGAGCACCAGAGCGTATATAGCAGCAGTATTCCATGGTTGATTTGCAGATTTGGACTCCGGCTAGAAGAACCTTCTAGCGCGACACAAAGAACCAACTTTAAAGACTTATATTTTTTTATATTTTTATATTTGTATGCATTCTTTAAACATTACTTACAGAAAACAAATATACTGTCGAAATATGATTAAACATTGTTAAACACTGTCTTTTCTTCTTCTTTTCTTAAATCGCATTCTTTTCTAAGTAATCTGATAATAATAACAATGATAATCATGCGAAACATCTTATAGCGAAACTATATTAAAATCTACTTGTAAAAGGCGTCTGAAGATGCTTGAAGCACTTCGCATTAAAATAAAAGACCTTCCCTAAATAGCACGAGGTAAAAATATCTTGGCGGTGTTCTTAAATTAAGCAAAACTTACTAGTATAAAAATGTCTCAAGTACAGCAGTCTAGAAAACAAAGCAAAAATATATTAAGAATCCTCTTTGCCACAAAAATCTACACCCTTTTCTTGAAAAGAGTTAACGTATTTCCCGAAAGCGCTCGGTATAATAAAAAGCATCTTCGAAATACTTTATACACATTGTTTAATAAATAAAAATGGGGCGCCTATTTCGAATACGAAGTATCCAATAAAATAACATTTGAAGTAATAAAAATATCAGACTAGAAATAAATCCATAAATTCTTTAGAAATTATATATATATATATATATATATATATATATATATATATATATATATATATATATAAGTGAACATAGAAGTCAACACTTAGAGGCGACAGTCTGTTTCATGCTAGATGCAATCGTCAGGCCTGACGATTGCATCTAGCATGAAACAGACTGTCGCCTGTAAGTGTTGACTTCTATGTTCACTTTTATATTTACACACGCTCTATCTCTGATATTGAGCACTTTATCCCATAAATATAGTACATCTTAAGACTATATTTCTTCATATATATATATATATATATATATATATATATATATATATGTGTGTGTGTGTGTGTGTGTGTGTGTGTGTGTGTGTGTGTGTGTGTGCTTGATTTGATAAATCTCCCTTCATATCTAACAATTCAGGATTCTGCTTAGCATCTGTTTCCATATTACATCTGTTGTCAGTATTCACACCCAATTAAATATTCTGTTCGCATCTATCTATCTATCTATCTATCTATCTATCTATCTATCTGTTCCTATTTATCTATCTATCTGTTCCTATTTATCTATCCAACCGTGTTATTTATATTGATTTCAATCAGTTCATATCTGTTTCGTTGTGATGTGGCATTACCCGAGCGAGAAGTATCAAGCCATCAGTCACCCGCTTATCACCCAGGTACCAGTGTCTTTCCTGCACGTCCATATGCCCACACAACTCGCAATTATCTTCCGACTCATCGGACAGTCTGGACGAAATCTTTCTGCCTACTGTCCTGAAACACCCAATTCCCTGTCTTCTCCTCATCCTCCTCCTCCACCTCCTCCTCCGCTGCTGCTGCTGCTGCTGCTGCTGCTTCTTCTTCTTCTTCTTCTTCTCAATTGAAATATCATTTAATAATTTCTATGAAAACAGTAAATGACATTCGTTAAATGTTTTACATTTACCGTATATTTTTCCGCGTGTAAGGCGACCTTTAGATAAGACGAGGTCAAAAAATATAGCAAATGTTCACGAATTTATCCTATACCTGTAGTATAAGACGACTGCTTATTGATTATATAAAGATGATGTTATTGTTAAATGTTGTTACTTACTGTATTCTTAGAAATTCAAAATAAACGAAATAACAAAACTGATTCTATATCATGTTTTTCTTACACACCGTCCCCTAAAACGGAAACCATAGTTTTGTTTACGTTTCATCACGTGATTACTTGCGAATTCTTCTTCTTCTTCTTCTTCTTCTTCTTCTTCTTCTTCTTCTTCTTCTTCTTCTTCTTCTTCTTCTTCTTCTATATCTAAACAATTACAAACAGCCTGATGTACTAATGACTTATACTTCATCGACAATCACAAAATACCACTGATAACAGTACGATAACGTACGATAATATTACATTCCAATTTCAACATTGTTTTTTTTATTTGCAATCATAACTCCATGTTTACATTTTCTCACCTGAGCTTGCATGGATACAAGTTGACTTCATTGATATGCAATTACTCTTCAGATAGGCAATTTATTATGAAGTTATACCAGTATTATATAAGGTAGAAAAGCTTCTATTGCTTTTATTATCAATTTATTTGATAACGTGAATCTTTTCATGTACGTTATTGCTTCTCTCACCGAGGCCAAAATTAGCTTACCGACAAACATCATTTAGAATTTAAAGTTTCTTTTTTAGAATTGTAGTATAAGACAATTTTTAAGGGTGATTTTTTTTATTTATACGCGGAAATATACGGTATATCCCAAATAGGTCTAACGTCACGACTCCTGTAACCCATTAGAGTCGTCAGAGTACCACATCTACTGCAGTCGTAGAAGCAGTGGTGTGTCTTGGATAAGATAGTCGGACGGAAAACATTCCTCTTCAGGCTAGTTTTGAATTCAAAGTTTCCCTTCTCCTAGACTGGTTAACACCTGAAAGCAGGAGAGCCCAGTCTGCTCTGGCTGACGGAAAACAGATTCATATCTTTACTAACGAAACAGAATTGAACAAGAATTGAACATAGCTCGCTGAATTCACTGTCTACGCCGATAATAGTTACGCTATCTTGATTTCTGTAAAACATGTTGATGGATTTTATCTACCAGCGTCCAACAGTGCTAGGGTGTGACATAAGGTCAGTTTAATATGTGGTGCTCAGACGCGTACAATACTTTAAACTAAACTTGTGTCAGGGCAAGGAAAAACTTGCCCAATCCACGTGACCGCTGTCACACTGGCATCGGTGGCCACCAACACTCCTTCTTTAAGGCTGTGGAGAAGGTACTGCCACAGATCCCTAGGACTAGGCTTGCTTTATAGATACTGCACCTTGATGGTATTTACATATCTCATCAAGGTGTTAGGATGTGACAAAAGTTGGCTTAATATACAGAGCTGTATATACAGGACAAAACTTTCCCAGTCCCCGCAACCAGTATCCATCTTGATGTCAGTATCCATTAACTTCCATCTTTGGCGTACATACGGACCAAGAAGAAAAAATGCCGAATCCTCGCAACCGCTGTCACACTGGCGACAGTATTCCAAGTCTCCCTCTTTAGTGTAATGAGTGGGGTAGGCTGTTACAGAGTTGGGATCCTTGGGAATAAGCATTCTTTAAAACCCTTTTCCCGTTAACTACTTGAAGACAAAAACACGACAGAGGGTGAAAAACTGATATATTTTGATCTCAGACCGAAGAAAATTTCTCCAAAAGTTTGTTGATTTCAAGCGATTTCTGTTAAATTATCATTCATTTTAGATTATTTATTTATTTTTCTATACTACTATACTAATTGTACCACACTCAATGCGCAATACACCGAGAACACGAATGTGATATGTACCTCTGACTGGTTGGTTTTGTTTAACGGCATAACAACCTCTATGTTATTTAATGCCGAAATCTAAATATTTTGAACGCAGTTGTATGGCTTCAACTACAGATAAAATATATTGTAGGTAATCTATATCTATAATTCTCGAAATGTGTGTGTGTGTGTGTGTGTGTGTGTGCGCTCGCGCGTGTGATCGGATGTTGTTTATGCGTTTCCACAGTTTTCATCCGATTTCGATGAATTTTATTTTGTTTAATAGACAATCCTTCAGTGCCAGTTTTGAGTCCAAATTACACATTCCCCTTCTCTTGTCCAAGTAATCAATCTCTCTCAAGTGAGGTTACCTTTTCCGTTGCATAAAGCCTACTACTACAGTTCTAAGGCGTTGCTTTCATTGTCGTTTATAGCCGTTCCCAATTTAATTTTTTTTAATGTCCTGCGAGTTTTTGCATTGCATTCACCGTAGTAATAAGTAAGCTTGCTTTTTTATTACTCAACATTTATTTTCCCAACCCTAAAGTTATTCGAGCTTAGTGATCCCTGTAGCTTTACAGCGTTCTCTTCTGATGTTTGCCCACGCATTCCATTTGACAATTCATACTTGCCTAAGACATGCCACCAAAGAAAAGAACTTGCCTAGGTCGCAAAACCGCTAACGCCAGGTCCGCCAAGCGAATAAGAGACAACGAATCGTCTTTAGAACGTTCAGGTTGCCTGTCTCAAAATGCCTTTCGGAATGCTTCAGTCAGAGCCACTGAGTCCGAAGATCAACCTAACCATTGGCTTTTCAGAAGAGCATACATGAACGCTTCTGCGCGCGAGGCTGAAAAATGATGATAAAAGGACTCAACGGCTGAGGAGAAACGCCTCTTCAACTGCTGCTGCGCGCGAGGCTGAACATGATGATCAAAGGACTCAACGGCTGCTGTGCGTAAGGCTGAAACAAGATTGAGAACGCAAAAACGGCCTTTTTCAGGGCCATCCCCCATTCAAGTTGTTAACCTATCAGTTGCCCCCAATTATTTTCGGGTGGGATGACTTTAAACTCCAATTGAACGCTAAAAATTACCAGTAATGAAAGGTCCGGTCGAAAAGGGTTATACTGCTAGTTCTACTATAAAATGTACTGCAGGTCATTTTCTATAAAAATGTATTGTTGGTAATTTTACTAAAATATAAATACTGATAGTATTTTTTTAATATAAAAATGTATTTTTATACTTTCATAGTGTTTTTGTTTGGGAGGTTGACTATTTGACCATAGCTGGGAACCTAATAGGTGCTACAACCCCTGGTCAGAATGGACGTGGGAACATCAGCAATTAAGTGGTGATTCTGCGCTACTCAAAATGTCCAGTCTCCCAATCAGAGGCCTTGCTGTCTGATGTAGTTTAGTGTCATACCCAGAAGAACCACCTTCAACTGTAAAATGCGTGTAAAAGTGATAGCAACCAAACTATGACATCAGTGTACTACCCGTATTTGAAAATTAAGAATATATCTACATTCAGCAATTGTTATACTGTCTACAATATCATTTATTTTTGTAGTAGAGCAAAAATCTTTTGATAGTTTGCTGTTGCGCAGTGGTTAACGGCTGGGAGTGAGAAATCGGAGAGCCGAGTTCGAATTCCAATCGGATTCGTTACATTCATTTACACGCAAATATACTTGTGAAATGTATGAATCCGTCTCTTTTACTCCCACCAACTATGGGTTGAATGGCAGGACAGACTGGGTGCTATTGCCTTGGTTGGCAACCAGTCTACCGCAGAAAGAAACGGCAGCCTACCGCGGAAAAATCTTCTGCCTAGTCAGTCAGGAACGGAAAAATCACTGAAGAGTATTACGTATGGCCCTTAAATAACTGACTGAAGTATAAAAAAAGAAAGAACATACAAGAAAATAAACAAAAGTACCTCAGGAGACTTGTATAACGAAACATGTATTCTTTTCTTTTTATGTGCCATGTCCTTTCAGGACGTAGGCGATCATGGCTCTCCACCTCCCTCATCTCTTGCAGCTCTCAACAAGTTCCTTCTCTCTGCTTCCTCCCCCAGACCACATTCTGTCATCCACCTGCTCAAGTTCGTTACGTATGTCACGCGCTGCTTTCCCTTGTCTCTCTTTTCCTCTGTTTGAGCCGTGAGTATCAAATTCTCCAGGCCCTCCTTCCTCATTATATGTACCAGAAACTTCAGCTGCGTCTTTCTGATGTTAAGTATAAGCCTTCTCCTTGTTTGCAGCCTCTCTAAGACATCATCGTTGCTCACACGTTTTTCTTTTGCGTATAAATGTATGTATATTCATGTGTGTGTGGGGAAGCGATCTTAAAATCATGTCGAGTGAATGTGTGCCACCTCGACAAAAAGGGGTGTTGTAGGGTCGTAGAAACGGAGGTGGCTCGTAATAGATTGCGATGGGAAGCAGGGATGAAAAGGAGTAAACTTGAGTTGGCGATATTGGGGAAGCAAAGAAAAAAAGTCATCGGGTGGATGGAAGGAGAGTAAAGTCGAAGATGAGTCGAAGGTCGGGAATCCGACAGAGAGAAAGAAGATGTGCGTGGTCAGAATTTGAATTGAAAGGGCCGGGTTGGGGTGTGTCAGGGTTCGAGCTCGGGGTCGGGCACAGATTGGCATCGGTACATCAGAGGCAATGAGAGTAGCGGCTGACGTAGGGTCGATTTCAAATGGATTCCGCCGCTACCGAAGATAAGACCTAAAGCGGAAGCTCTGGCGGCTGGTAGAAGTTTGCTGTCGGTTGGAAGCGGAGGACAAGGAGGGCAGGGTCAGAAAGGGTGGGGCCCAAGGATCATGTGTGATTTGGAAGCAGGACGAGAAGAGAAGAATTGCGAAAAAAAAGGAGGAGGAGGAAATACGTTAGTAAGAAAAGAAAAACAGAAAGAGACAGAAGGAAAGCAAAAATAAACAAAGGAAAGAAATAAAGAAAGGAAGAGAAACGAAGAACAGATTAAATAGAAGGAAATAAGGAATTAAAAATAAAGAAGAATTCAAAGAAAAAAATGGAAAAGAGAGGAAGGAATGAAGAAAAGAAGCGATAAAAAGGAAGAATAGAAAAACGGAAAAAACTATTCAAAAGAAAAGAAAGAGAAAACTGAACGAAAGGAAAGAATCTTGTAGGAAAGGCACAAACTAAATAAGGAATGAGAAAGATAAGAAGGGCGACAGGGATTATTCTTCTATGTGCCTTGTCCCTTCAGAGCATTGATAGTTGTGTCTCTCCACAATTCCATCTCCTTTGTAGCGCTTAATAAATTTTGTATTTTTCCTAGCTCTCTTAAACCATGTTCTACCAACCATTTACAAAAATTTGTTCGGTAGGCTATGCGTTGTTTTCCCCTCTGCCCTGCAATATATCCTGTAAAATTCTCCAAGCCCTCTTTTCTCATTATGTGTCCTAGAAATTTCAACTCTCTCTCTTTCTCATGTTAAGTATGTGTTCTTTTTCTTTCCACTTCCTCTAAAACATTCGTTGTGGCTCACATGTTCAGTTCATGCAACCTTCTTGAGAACCACATTTCTGTTGCCTCAAGTCTCTTCTTCATCTGTGTCGAGCATGTGCATGCGCATGCGCATGCACATGCGCATGCGCATGCACATGCGCATGGAAACAAAGAAAAGAGTACTGAACTTTATATGTAATATCTACACGGTGAATATCTATCGCAGGCAAAACGTAATGGTCGAAACAATATATATATGTGTGTGTAAAATGTGTATGTATATATATATATATGATGGCCATGTTGGCCGAAACTAGTCGGGGAATCTAAATGAAATAATAATAAAAACGAAAGAATTTTAATCTACAACCCAGTGTGTCTGAAGATTTTAATTTTTTTAAATAATTTTTATTGTTCAATATATATATCCAAGTCGGATTTGTTACTTTCATTTACACGCAAATATACTTGTGAAATGTATGAATCCGTCTCTTTTATTCCCTCCCCCAACTATGGGTTAAATGGCAGGACAGACTGGGTGCTATTGCCTTGGTTGGCAACCAGTCTACCGCAGAAAGAAACGGTAGCCTATTTAATTATCTATTTATATGCAATTTTTATATATATTATTTATATATTATATATGCGCGGTACTTATTGGAAAGCGCTCAATATCAGTGATAGAGCTAACATATTTAGTTGGATTGATTTGAGTTTGTGACCCTGGGTTTCACGCTATTTGCGACCGTCAGGCAAACTGATTAATTTTTAAATTTTGGGTTTATATATGGTTGCTTATATCGGTGTTTTTATGGAAGTGGGAGAAAAAAATTGTCGTTGACAGTGCAAGTGTAACAGACAAAAACATTCTCTACACAATCCAACATTGAATACAGCGACCAATTGCGTACGTATGCACGCAACGATATATGGATGCGCATATATGTCCAGTCTCCCACTGTTCCTATATGTTTATGTTTGTATGATCTCCGGTGAGTGAATGTGTGTGTGTGTGTTTTCGTACGTCAATGAGTGTACGCGCGTGTATGTATGTTTACGTAATTATGAGTGGCGTTCCGACGACAATTTTTCCTCCCACTTCCATAAAAACACCGATATACGCAACCATATATAAATCCCAAATTCAAAAATTTGATAGCCAAGTTCGAATCCCATTTGAATCTATTACATTCACTCACGTGCTAATACCTTTTGGGAAAGGTATTAATCCTCGTCTTCTCCCCCCTTTTCTGGTGTTCATATAAGTGATTTCTTTTCTGGACATAAAGTGTGGAAAAATGTCCGAATGTTCTATATATCCGAGCACTCTCGGTTATTCTATTATCCATTTCCAAGGATGTTTTTGATATTTTAATTTTTAACTGAATGTGTATATTTATTTATATGTACATAGAATGATAGGAATTTTTGCTTTTTGCTTTTTATTATTATTATTATTTTCCAAACACGGTCGGCACATTGTGGCTGTGTTCATAGTTGATGTTACTGAGTGCTGGCTTTTTCTTTTTGTTATTAACGCTTCCCTTATTTTTAGCCCTTTTTTTTACATGTGGATAAGCTTATTTATATTTTCTACGATTATGTTGTGGATGGAGTTTGGTAGGTTTCTATGTGTGTTTAAATGAGTCCTAATTGAGCTATGGTCAGAGAAATGTAACGTAAGTCTTCTTGATAGGCATGTAGTGGTATGCCTAATATAATTATTCATGAATTTGGATATCTGAATATTTGTATATCGGGAATGTAGTGCTTTAAAGGACTTGCGTATTCAGAAATAATATTGCTTCACTGTAATATGGGTCTTGCAGGTGAGTCGTTGTTGTCGACTATAACGTTAGTTGTTTTAAATTTTTTTATAATAGACAATTAATTTAATTATATTGTTCTCGTCAAATGGAGTCGTGTTTTTCTTTATAATATTTTTTAGGGAAAATTCATCTTGTTTAGAATTAATGTGCATTTGAATTTTATAGAAAATATTAATGTTCTTGTTTTTATCTGTATGTCCAGTGTTGCAATTGGTTACCTTAAAAAGAAATTTAAATACAAAAAAAGAAAATAAGAAAAGTCATTAAAAATGGCTAATAGAATGTCCGAAAGCGGTCGGATATACAGAATATTCAGATAGTTTTACACACTTTATGTCCAGAAAAAAAAAACAAAAAAAAAACACGTCCGAACACAAGAAAAATTGAATAACATACCTAATCGCTGTATCTTGTCAGTCATCTTTAATGGAACATTTTTATGTTTATACATTCTTTTTATTTATTTAAAAATATCTTAAAATAATTGTCGGACTTTGTCCATTTCATAATGTGTGATGTCATTTCTTTACATTTGGATACGCATTGTGCAGATATGAAAGTACGTGAGAGATTCATGGAAGGTTGTAGCTTAAAAATTGCTAACCGAACGATCCTCTGTGGCTCAATCGGTTAAGGCACGTCAGGCTATATGAGTGGTTCCGTATAGGATACTGGTTCGATTCCTGTCGGAGAACGAATATGTTCTATGAAAATTTTTCGGACTTTCAGGTCGGTAAATGTTATTAATACTGTTTATTTTGAACAGAGAATTTACTTGAATATTTGTATCTATAAAAAGAATGTATAAACATAAAAATGTCTTAAAATAATTGTCGGACTTTTTCTATTTAATAATATATATATATATGTCGTTCAGTGTGGACTATTTCAAGGCAAAACCGAAATAAATTTATTGAAAACAAAGCAACTATTAACAACAAACAATTAATCTACGCCCGGGTTTTTTTTCCCGGTATCACCTTTCCTAACAGAATTACTACTCACTCAAGCCAATGTACACAATTATATCAAGAAATCAAAAGAAAATGGTTGAATCCTTCAACACAACAATAAAATAATATTTCCACACGTAACAGTACCTGACGTAATTTTCAGTTGACAATATGAATACAATAGCGTTTTCTAAATTCTTCTAGTTGCTAAGGACATTTTGTTTGGTTGTTAATAGGTATTGGTTCTCAATAAATTCATTTCGTTTTTGCCTTCAAAAAATCCACATTGAACGAAACGCGTCGGCTAATAATACAGTTTTCTTATTGTCTTTTACCGTTATACATACATACATAATATATATATATATATATATATATATATATATATATATATATATATATATATATATCCTAGTAAAATTCTTATTCAGACATAATTGCCATTATGTAACAATTTCTTTACATTTTTTAATATCCTAAAATAAATTATATATATATATATATATATATATATATATATATATATATATATATATATATAGGATTCCCTCAGTGAAGAACATTATTCTGCCTGAAGAAGTCCTTTTGAAGGATGAAACGCGTCACATAAGATAGTTTTCCTTTTTGTTATCATTATTGAAAAATCTAAAACGTTTTCTGTTATAAATTTGAAAAAAAATTTTTTAAGTTTGTGTAAATCCTCCCGAAGATGCATTGGAATAGCGAAAGTTGCCTTCCAAAAGCTAAGCAAAGTATTAAGAAACAGGAAAATTGCATTAGGAACAGAGAAAAGAATATTAAAATGTTATGTTACATCGCCCATCCTATATGAAAGTGAATGCTGAACAATTTCTTCATAAATAAAAAAGTTACTTGCAGCAACAGAAATGTAGTTCTACAGAAGGATACTGAGAAAACCTTAGAGTGACTATGTTGGTAACGAGGAAGCTATTATAAAAATGCGAACAAAAAGGACGTTCATACATAAAATCTGAAAAAGACAGTTGAATTTTTAAGATGTATCAAGAGGAAAGAGGGTTTGAAAAATTTGACACTTACGAGACATACTGAATGCAAGAGGGGCAACGAGTAACCTCCCTAACGAGCTTGTGCAAATGCACGACAGAAAAGGGAGTGCGTTTGGTTTAGTCTGGTTTATTTTGTTTTACGTCATATCAACTACAATTGGTTATTTAATGCCGACAAGATTTTTAGGATAGGTTCGTATGAATAGAATATGTATTCTTTGTAAGAAGTCAGTTTGTAGATCAGGTTTCATTGACGTATTTTGGTAAAGAGCTTTTTTGTCAAGCCAAATATATTGCTGGTAATATTTTTTCAAAAATAAGGATAATGGTTCACTAATTTAGGGTTTTCTGCATGTAAGTGAGATTCTTTTCCTTGAATCTACCAACTTTAGCTTAGAACGCCGGTAGGAAGACAAAACTGCCCGGAAACCGTCGATAGTCGTGCTACCACAAAGTTGCAAGTCATGCTGACCGATAATTTGAGAATACTGACCTTCTTCAAACTGGTAATCACGCCAGATTATTTACTTTCTGCTAGGTATAGGTTTAGATCTGCTAGGTATGGTTGCAGTATAAAATACAGGTTCTGTTGAAGAAACACAAATACGCCTGAGTAAGCGTCTGCAACAGGGATTTCTTTGCCAGAAAATTGTCCGAATCGTGTAACATTAAAACTGTCCAATTATTAGATTAAGCTTTGAACCGTTGTATCTTAGAAATGATTAAATATATCTTACTGGAATTCCCCGAGGTTTTTATAACACTTATGGACTCTACATTGAACAATAAGTATATATCCAGCTCTAAGTAGAAATGATCCAATTTTCCTTTCTACTGTTCCCTCTTTTTAAAACTTATTCACTTGACGGTTCTTCAAGGAATTTTTAAGGGGGAAGCCAGAGTATGGATGCTGGTACCATTAATGAAAGTCTGAATGATCTTTTCCTCTCACTATTGCTAAGTTGGGAAGTGGGGCTCATGTAAAACGATTTTAACCTGTTCTCTTTCTAACTGAATAACTCAAAGGAATTTTCTGTGTTTCTTACAACAAATGGTGTCAAGATGGCTAAATGTCTTATCTGAAAACCTGAAAAAAAAAAAAAGAAAATTAGTTTAGTAGTTTTTTAGATATTAAGCATTTTGTGGGATGGAAATTTATTCCATGCTGTTACACGTGTTGGACAATTTTGCTGTTACACCACACACACACACACACACACACACACACACATACACACATGTTATCGAACTGGAGGGGTCGATCCCAGCGTGCGGCACCTTTGGAAAGTGCCTGAAAATCATATCACGGGTTGACCCAAGCCTTGTGAGTGAAATTGAGTAGGCGGAACACTTGGGGCCGTCG
>OZ038478.1:126812523-126850023 GCA_964036315.1 Acanthosepion esculentum | reverse complement strand
TAATCCATACTAACCTCTCACCCCTTCGGTATAATCCACTTTACACCAAAAATCACCTATCAACCAATGAACACTTTAGTTTCAGCAAGCGAGACTCCTCATTGGCTCAGACCCTTATAACTGTAACAAGTTCACGCGAAAATGTCTTTTCGCGCGCAGCGCTCTGGAGCCTATTTTCTTGACCAAAACTCTATAAATAAAAGAATCTGAATCGATTCAAGCAGTCAGACTTTCACCCCTGGAGAGATGCCAAACTAATCCACGCAAGTCAAAACATTGACCAACTACACTTTTACCGCGCAAACTTCTCTGACTCAGCAAACAACAATCACGCTCTCTCAGGAACAATTTCTAGCAATTATTAAACAATACTTAAAAAGTGATATTTACTCACTACTAAATAAGTATTCGTAAACAATCAATCAAACATCCAAACAACTAAAGGTACACATCACCTACCAATTTTGAACAATAACTTAAACAAACTTACGCACACACACTATTCTTCTGATAACTAAAAATACATTCACCAGTCTGCAACAATATATAGCTCTATTTTATGTTACTTTTTAAAAGTAAATGCTACGAATAGTAGAATTTTACTCCATCTGTTCTTTTTCTCATATATATATATATATATATATATATATATATATATATATATATACACACTAAGTGTAACAGCAAAATTTTCCAATTGTTAGATTAAGTTCTGAACCGTTGCATCTTAGAAATGATTAAAGATATCTTACTGAAACACTATTGGACTCTATTTTGATCAATTAGAATGTATAATTACTCTCCAAGCTTAACAGAAGTATCGTGGTGAAATCGATCATAAATGAAAATGATATGTTCATCATTAATTAATCATATCATATGCTCATGAAGTATTTTAATAAAGTTCCAATATACATTTATTATACGAAGATCATTTTGAAACTTTTTCAAGATGATCTGCGCCCTCTCTGACTTTGTACCTTTCTCTCCTGGAGTAACAGTGTGCTTCACAGGTTTCACGTACGATTTCATTTTCATGTCTTTTTTCACTGCTCTTTGGACTGTCATAGCTGAAACTCCTCTGTCCCGTGCCAAACGTCTTATGAATTGAGTTGGATCTTTTCTAATTGATCTCTTTAGCTCTAAGCTGAAATGATGACCACTCTTCCTGTTGTGACCTCCTGATCCAGTTTTTCTCTCCTGTTCCACCATTTTTAAACTTATTCACCGTTCTCTTGATGGTTCTTGAATGGACTTTGAGAAGATGGACGCCAGAGTATAAATTTTGGTACCATTACAGAAGTCCTGAATAATCTTTTTCCTCTCGCCATTGCTCAGTAGGGAAAACAGTGGGTCTGGGATAAACAATTTTAACCTGTTCTCTTCGTAGCCGAATAACACAAAGGGTTTTTCAGTGATTCTTACGAAAAATGGTGTTAAGGTGGCTAAACATCTTATCTGCAAGCCTGAAAAAAAGAAACTTAGTTTAGTAGTTTTTTTGTTGTTGTTTTTTTAGATATTAATCAGTTTGTGGTATGGATATTTATGCTGTTACACGAGTTGAACAATTTTGCTATTATGCCCGGTATATATCCATACATGGTGCCCACCCCTAAATTAACAGCAGTTTGTAGTCTAATAGCATAGCCGAATTATCTAAAATTATAACAAAAAGTATGCTGTGCGGACCTTTCTCAATAAGAATCTACCAAAAAGACGGACCGGACGTGCCATTGATAATGACAAAGGGCTGTTGAAAAGGTTACCACGTTAATCTGATTTGACTTTGTGATTTTTTTCGATAAAGCTATGTGAAAGATAGAGCAGATAATCACCGAGGCGCTGGAGAATGTTGAGCAAGACATGCTACAACGTGTTTGTCAGGAGTTGGACTTTCGATTTGATGTGTTTCCACAAATGTTCAATATGCGGTTCGCATATTGAACATTTGTGGAGCTTTGTAAAATCGATTTTAAAAAAATTATAAAAACTACATCCCTTTGAATATCTTGAATAAATTTTCATTGTTCAACATGAAGCCTATTTAATTTCGTTTGCCTGGGACATGTAGTTACGCAAATATTTACCTTTTAAATAATGTCAATTTTTTGTGAAACTATATATATATATATATATATATATATATATATATATATATATATATATATATATATATATATTGTCATCCACAGACAGACTATTTCGCTGTATCACAGCTCTTCAGTGTGGGGAGATCGAAACCCGACCGATTTGGCATCAGTCAGAAATCCTACCCCTAGGCTATCGAGAGAAAGGAAAATTGTAACGTTTTCTATACGAAATACGCGGAGTGCTCAATTCAGTTGAAGAGCAATGCGTTAATAGCAGCAGGAGCCACTGTTTTTTAAATTTACCCTTCTCTCCCGAGAGCTCAACCGGATTTCTCAAGAGCATATATATTGTCATCCACAGACTGTTTCGCTGTATCAATAGCTCTTCAATGTGGCTAGACGTCCGATTGCGATATATATATGCGTGCGTGTGTGTGCGTGCGCGCACGTGTGTGCGTAGACAAAGAGTTATCGGTGCATAACATGTTATAAAGTCGGGGGCGAATTTACCCAATATTGCTATTATAAACAGGACATCCCCCTCTTCTAAATCGATAACTATTAATTTTTTTTCTGACAGGGTCCCAAGAATAGTAATCTAAAAACATTATTTCCCCCCAAAAAACTGTCCCTTTTTTTGTGAGTGGGACCATTCTATTTAAGTAATTATGGTTTTGCATCTTTTAGGCAAGCAACTTCTTATAGCGACGGACGCCTTGACGTTGGCAAAGTAGCCTGTGGAGTGAGTTCTCTCTTCACTGATTGTCCCTTCTGCTAAAATTAAACCAAGCTTTGAATACAAGGCGTCTTGGCATGAGGTAATGGTCTACGAACCTAGCTAAATAGTGACTTTGTTCTTTACTGGGTGCTCTGTAATTGTGGGGCTTGTCCCAAACAATGTTGAACTTCGTAAATTAAAAACATCGCACCTTTGGCGTATATTAATGGTTAACGAGCTAGTCTAGTTGACTATTACAACTGATTTATGAGTTCAATCCTCACTGAGTATCCTAAAATTCTTTATAATGACGGATACTTGTAGTTATTTTTCATACATTAAAATTTGTCTTCATATTTGGAGTTCAATTCTCAAGCATAAAATATGTTCCAAAATTAAAAAAAAAAGAAACCCAATCTGACGCGTGAAGATTCGATATTTGAAAAACCCTGACATGATGCGTGATACTTAAAAAAAAACTGTCATGATACCCAGTGACGCATGAAGATGGTATACTTAAAAATACCCGCCATGACACTCGCCGATGCGTGAAGACGCGACACTCTAAAACCACATAAGAAACGCATTGTATATCTATATATCAACTCTATCAAGATAGAAAAAACATTTTGATAATAGCAGATGAAACCTATTTATTTTCGTTTGCCTGCGACATGTAGTTACTCAATTATTTACATTTTAAATAATGCTAATTTTTGGACAATTTGTGTTCAAAATCTCTTCGGAAAAAATTGTTCAATCATTAGAATAGTTAAGTTTCAAGCCAAACATTGCCATACACCAGTCACAGGGGTCCCATTGAAACCAGACAAGATAGAACTGATGGTACATGTCTTTTTTCTCGTAAATAAATGAGTTAATTCAAATAAAATATTTATTCAAATATTATTCTTTGATCTAAAACTGGAGTTAGTGTTTTGATGCCATAGTATTATCCAAACTACAACCTTTATTATTCCTACTTTAAACAATTGGCATTATTGAAAGATTGCTGCGTATATACGCACAGTATATACAAGACCAAGTTGGAAAGCTTTTTATTGACAATGCGTTTTGCCTTCGTTAAGTAGTTAGGTAGGCGTATTCAGATCAGAATTAAATACAAATTTGTGTTTGATTTTGTTTTTCTTTATATTTAAACGCTGAATGTCTGTTTGCTAGATTGACGTCTTCTAGTTGGAATGAAAGAATAAAACTGCGTTTTTTTGTTTGTTTTTTAATTAAAGCCGCCAATTAATGCTGGACTCAAAATGCACCCACTCCGTGTAAATCCCCATTACTTGCTCTACCAGCTCGCATATATTAACTAAATTCTTTTCACTTGTAGTTGTAATAGAGTTTCTAGATAGAATAATATATTTTGATTCGCTGAGTTTGTCAGAATGGTGTACTCTTCTATTCTGAATTATTTTACGCAATATTGTTGTTTAGCGTTGACTATAAAATAATTAAAGTATTGGAGGAGCTTAAAAATACTTTCAGTGGATTTCTACACTTCATATAAATACTGAGAGCTACAAATTCTAAGTGGTCGTAAATTTTTTCCACTTTGTCATTAATTTTCCTACCATTGTTTTGGTATATAACTTCTAGTATGTAATTGATCTAGCGAGACAAGTTTTCTAACCATTACACTACGTTAGAGTACAAAACCTAACAACCTCATATATATATATATATATATATATATATATATATATATATATATATATATATATAAGGTTGCTTTTACTCGTTTTAGAGTTTTGTTTTCTTTGGACTCTGAACTTGAACTCTGGACGATTGTTTTCGCCTCAATTTCATGTTCTTAGTTCTTTCTTTTTTTTATTCCTCATTTTTCCTTGGGTACTGGTTTGTTCTACTACAAGCCAACACACCCAAGGTTTTTCCAAGCGAGTACCACTATATATATATATATATATATATATATATATATATATATATATATATATATATATATATATATATATATATATATATATATATATATATATATTACAAATTAACTAATTTAAAATATACGAAGAAACCATATTTTAAATCAGTTAATTTATAATATTTATGTACTGTAAATTTATATTGAGCACTATTTTGTAAAAATAAAAATATCAATAAGAACACCGGATTATATATGTTACTGTTCTTTCTTTTTATTATGATATATATATATATATATATATATATATATATATATATATGTATATGTATATCTGTGCGTGTGTTGTTAGTTACCTGTTTTCCTAAAATACACAACAGTGCAAACGTGCACGTTTTATAAGGCGTGATTTTCTTTAGTGAAATAACATAAAAAAAAGAAAACGCTCTCAAAATACAAATAAAACTGAAACTAAAAAAGTTAAAAAATAAATAAATAAAAATAACTACAGAAACGAACTCTCCGGCCCAACCCAGATTACGGAATTCACGCGAGAAATTATCAGAAAAACAACAACGTTATTCATAACAATGTTTTGCTGCCCTCACCAAATGTTTTAGATCAAAATATTTTACTTGTTGCTCAAGTGACCCTGATTGTTGTTCTAAATTCAAGTTAGTGTACGCCGAGTTCGCATTTTTCCTATTTACGACGAATGGGTTATTATAATCGCCATTTTGTATAGACCATCAATTGATACTTTTCTTTTTAAGCTGCGTTTTTTGTTACTGGGGCGGTTTTTTTTTGTTTTACATTTCAACTTGTTGAGGCGTGTGTATTTATTGAACTGACATAAAATTTCCAGTAGATTTTCTTTAACAAAATAATTTACTCTTTTATATCCACAGATTCATTATTTGGTCATAAAAAATCCCTGGTTTTCTATGACCTTACGATGCCATTCATCTATGTGTATTCCATAAAAAAAAAGAATGATTCAAAATTTCTTCGAAAATGTTTCCTTCGAAAACATTTCTTCGAAAATGTTTTCTCAGGGAAATTTCGAGATTCTTATTTATTCTTCTTCATTTTTTATATGTCATGCAGGGCAATGTTTCTCAACGCAGGCCATATGCCCCGCTTCAGGGTCATGAAATATTTTCAGAGCCCACAAGGCCAAGTTTGAAAATTGTGGGGGTGGGGACACAGAAAATCTAGGACACACAATATATATATGTATGTGAAATGTGTATGTATATAAATATATATATATATATTTTTTTTTTAAGCTTATCACCCCAAGCAAGGCTGGAAGCCACTAGCACGCAAGGGGTTACAGAAGGTTTGGAGGAAGAGCAGATAGGAGTGGTAAAGGAGAGGATGTGGAGAAAGACAGTGGATCGATCAAGGCAAGGGGGTTACAGAAGATTTGGAGCGAGAGCAGATAGGAATGAAAGGTGAAAGGATGTGGAGAAGGGAAGTGGATAGATCAAGGCAACTGGAGATGTCGATTGACGTTACACCTAAATAGTTGGAGATTGTATTTGTCAGGGAAACAGGAATAAGGAAGGGAGTTCCACAGGCGAGATGTGCAAGACATGAAGCTATTGGAGTAGAAGAGACGTCTACATCTAACAGTTTCAACGGTGAAGGGGTGGGAACGGGATGCCAGCCTCGTAGGACGTTTAAATTCATGAGGCCTAGGAACCAGCGAAAGCAGCTCATCGGAGCAATTACCGTGAAAGTATTTGTAAAAAAGAAAGAGCGAGGCAACGTCGCGTCTGTGAGAGAGCGACTGCAGACGAGATGACAGATCAGGCCCAATTACATTGCATATCCGTCTCTGGATCTTATCAAGAACCCTGATGCGAACAGCAGGGGCTCCAGACCATATATGGCAGCAATACTCCATGCAAGGGCGAATGGTCGATTTATAGATTTGGAGGATCGATTCCGGGGAGAAAAATTTCCTGGCTCGGTACAGGGAGCTAACTTTCCTTGTGGTGGATGATGCAATTGAGTCGATGTATTTGTTCCATCTCAGATCAGCGGACAGCGTGAGACCGAGCAGCCGCAGAGAGGAGCTCTCGAGAAGTTGGTCTTCAGACATTCTAATGGGATGCAGGGATGGATCCTTGTGGTGGTTAATAGAGAGCAGTTTTATTTTAGGGGCGTTAAAGTTAACCATCCATTTCTTGCCCCAGTTCACAACTGATTGGAGGTCCTTTTCTAATCGAACTGCCAGGTTAACTTTGTCAGCATCACTAGATTTGTGTTTGAGGCAGGAGTAGATTGTAGTGTCGTCCGCATAGATGCCGACTTGGGAATCTATGGCGTCAGGAAGGTCGTTTATGAATAAATGAACAAAGTAGGGCCTAGGATGGAGCCTTGAGGAACACCTGCGTTAGTGGGATAGGAGCTGGAGATGAATCCATTGAGAACGACCTTCAATTCACGGTTTGACAGGAATTATTGTATTAGGTCAAACAATCGACCTGTAATACCATAACCCTGGAGCTTGCGAAGAAGGCCGGCATGCCAAACTCTATCAAACGCTTTGGAGGTGTCTAAGGCCACGGCACGAGCTTCACCGTTATTATGAATAGCTTGGTAGACAAATTCACTGATGGCCGTAAGCACATCGGCTGTAGATCGGGCAAAGCGGAAACCATACTGCTTGTCTGAGAGCAGATCATGGGATATCAGGTGATTAATCACTTCGGTGTTGATAATGGCTTCGAAGACTTTGCCGAAGAGGGGTAGGAGACTGATAGGACGGTAGTTAGAAGGGTCGGAGGGGTCACCAGAGTTCTTAAAGACAGGAACAATGGTTGAGGACTTCCAGCAGCCAGGAAAACAAGACTCCTTGAGGCAGTGGTTGTATAATTTAGAGAGGGCAGGCGCCAGTTCAGGCGCGCATTTCTTCAGGACAATGGCTGGTATCCCGTCACCACCAGTAGCCTTGTGGTGATCTAAGTTAGAAATAATGCCCAATACCAACGATGGGGATATGTGCAATCCGCTCAAAAGGGCCTCGGTTCTGGGAGGGAAATCGGGCATGGGTACCCCGGAAGAGTCAAATGTTGAATTGGAAGAAAACTTCCGAGCAAAGCATTCAGCCTTGTCAACAGAGGTGGTCAGGACCTCAAACTGATTGAACAGGGGAGGAATGGAGGGTTTGCTATTGTTCAGAACGCTCTAGCAGAGGCGCCAATAATCTTTGGAGCCGAATTTGCGAGATGCAATACGTTCCTTCATCCGAGCAGCAAATAGTGACTTAGCTTCGTTGAAGATACGCTTACACTCGTTCCGGGCAGAGGTAAATAGGCGTCTATTACAGTCAGACATATCACTACGAAAACGGTGGAAGAAGTGGTTCCTATGGGCAATGGCGGCTGAGCAAGCAGCTGTGAATCAAGGGGAGGAGCGCGGTTTGACCTTGAATTTCCTTGAGGAGATGAAAGCGTCAATTACAGCTTTAACCCAGGAAGAGACCTCTGAATCACATTCTTGAATGGGGAGCTTAAATACAGCATCCCAGGGGACATCGCGGAGGAAATCACGAAACGAGTCCCAGTCAGCCCGTTGGTAGCAGAATAAGGTTCTGGTGGTAGGAGGCACCTTGCAGGGGGTGGGACTGAAGGAGATACTAACAGACACTACAGCATGATCGGAGTTACCGATAGGACAGAGCTGCGTGGCACTACAAGACTCAGGGATGGAGGTAAAACACAGGTCGAGGAGTGAGGCCTTACAGTCCCGGTTGTAAGCAAAACGCGTGGGGAAATCAATTATCTGTGTGAGGGATTGAGAGACTGAAAGGTTGAGAGTATGAATGCCTTCGAGGTCAGTAGTAGCATTCTTAAGCCACTTGTGATGGGCGTTAAAATCGCCAAACACAAATATGTGAGCGAACGGATGGAGAGAGAGGGCCTTGTCTATGCTGTCAGAAATAACATCGAGTATTCCACAGTCCTGAGAGGATGGAGAGCGATAGAGGAAGAAAATATAGCTTACAGCATTGAGAAGAGACAGCCAGAGACACAAGTACGAATGGTCCGGCAATTCGAGAGAGCACTCTCTAGCCAGAGGTAGATGGTCCTTGACGTAGACACCAAGGCCATGCATGTGGGTTAGAGAGTCTTTTCTGAGGAGAGGAAGGTATCCAGGGATCGAGAGATCAGAGGAAGGGATAGAGGAGTCAAGATTGGTCTCACACAGGGCCAGTATATCTGGGCACTTTGCAATGAGGAAGATTCCACACTGCAGAAGTTGGTTCTAATGCCACGGATGTTGGAGAAGGAAATATTTAAAGGTTTAGGTGATTTTTGGAGGGCTGGTTTAGGTTTATATTTATGGTTTTTGTAAGTCATGTGAATATTGATGTTGGAAGAAGAGAAGGCCTGAGTTAAAGGAAGCCGACGGTTATCACCCATGACGCGGGCAGAGAGAGTTTGGCACAGCCTGAATCATAATGTGGCCTCAGGGTTGCCCACCGGAGATGACTGCAGGGACACCTATCCATGCGCGACATGGCACTACAGACACCCCGATATTATGCAACTGTTGATCAGAGCGGCCGCTCAAGACGCTACGCAAGTGTTATGCAATTTATTATATATATTATTTATATATTATATATGCGAGGTACTTATTGGAAAGCGCTCAATATCAGTGATAAAGCTAACATATTTAGTTGGATTGATGTTTGTCTGACAAAAGCGTGAAACCCAGGGTCACAAACTTACATCAATCCAACTATATATATATATATATATATATATATATATATATATATATGTATATATGGAACATTTTGTAATTAATAATTATTATTTAAAATAAAATATTAAATTTATTACTAAGTTAAATATTAAATTAATTTAAGCTATTTTGTTAACATAAATATTTATTTATTGTAATTTTTTCATCTGATCCATACAAAATGGCCGTTTTCAGTTTCCAATTTTAAAAAATTTAAAACTCATAATTTAAAGTTTAAATTAAGGCATGTTTTCACCAACTTATCTTTCAATTTTTCTTTCCTTTTTGTAATTGTTAATTTTATGTAATTGTCACATTTAATTGTAATTCACGTGTTTGCTAATAGATCCATCCTCAGGTATATTCCCTGATTTTCTTAAGGTTGCTAAAATAATTCAATTTTGATTTGATGTTTTTGACCTTATAAACACAATTCTTCTCTCGCTATTTTTCTTGACGACTCAAAATCTTTCAATTTAGTTAAACATAGGCAATAAAAAGGGAGATAATCAAATGTTTTTTTCAGATTTGCCGATTATAAACAACTACCAAAAGTCATCCAATTTGAATGAAATTTTCAGCATTTTATACATTAAGGAATTACTTTTATAATGAATAGGTTTTATTTATGAAAAATTGAGATTTTTTTTCATTTAACAGTCTGCATGGAGAGGGTTCAAAAAATTTTCAAATTCCTAATTTTACATTTCTAGAAAGATCAAAAACAGAAGACTACATATTAAAGAAAAATAATAATATACGATGTAAAGACCCTGAAAAGTTACGGAAAATTTTAAATTTTGTTTTTAAAAATTGCAAAAAAATTTTCTGCAGCGTGTTTTTTCTCCCGTGTTTTTAAAAACAATGTTTTTGTGGGGGGGTTGATGCAATAAAATCTTCCTCTGTTACAATTGGCTTGTGCGAGTCTATCATGCACGAAAATACATACATACATACCTACACAAATACAAATCACATACAACGACAAGCTTTCATTGGTTAATTAATCATCACTACGTTATTATAGACAATTTACAAATCCAAGAAATGCGACAATTTTGTAATTTTTTTTCATGTAGTCAATTTTGTGCACTTTTGGGAGAAACGGATCACAGAAGCTTTCTTAAGTCTCCCCAAAGCTCGCTCGCTGATTGGTCTATGCCAACCAATCAGATCGTCTGCTAGTGAAGAATAACTCTTCCCGCGCAGTGATCTGGAGCCTATAGTCACTTATTTAAGCAAGAATTTTTCTTAGCTAATCAGTAAGAATTCAGCTGCCAAACAAATCCACGATAGTTGAAACCATGCGCCAACCTTCTCACTCACACACACCACTCACATACTGAATATACCTTGTATATACTCACATAATCTTTTCTAACACGGCAAATCTTTTAAGAACAGTCATTATAAGAGACTCTAATGAACATTATTCCACTGAACTTTGAAATACTAAAATAACAGTTAAAGAGAGACAACTCTTGTTTATTTCAACCTTTTCTTACTTAAATGCATGCTTTCTCTCACATCGTTGTTTGATATTGTACATCTTGTTAAATACATATTTTATGTGTAACAATGTCTTTTGCCTATCCTTTTCTGCGTCAGCCCTGTTTCCTAATCTAAAGTTAAATTAATGTGGTGAAGTCCGCCACAGGATAAAATTATATTCACTTAAAATTTAACATTGATTCTTAAAATCTAGGGACCCCATCGTCCGGGTAATAAAAATATGTATTTAAATAAAGATTTATTTAATCTTTCGAAAAATGTATGATTAAAAGTTTGCTGTCATGGCATCCATATTTTCCGAGATTTTAATATATTTAAAAAAAATTTACTAACGATTGTTTTAGGGGTTTCCCCTTTTCTTTCAAAATACCCGGATGTGTTATTCAATTTCAGTTTCAGATTTGGGGACAGTTAGGGTTAACTTAATTCCCCGTGCTGCGTTGTTTTGTTTATGTTTAAAAGGTTTTTATTTTAGTGAACTACAATTCCAAGACTATTTCAAATGTAAGTTCTTTTATTTCCCTCATTTTTTTCCTTTTAATAATATTAAACTTTCAATTAATACTTAAAGCAGTGATGCTGATAGCTTTTTAAATTTAGTTACTCCCAGAACTTACGAATTTGATTTGAATGTGTTGCCAGGAAATTCTACAGGTGCCAACTAATGTTTCTTAATAAAGTGAAGTGTTAAACTTCTGAACATCAGACTAAATTGTTTTTTTTTTATCACTGGCTCAAAAAACAATTTTAATTGCCCTGAATCACTTAAATTGACAGAGCAGTATTTTTTTAAATTAAATTGATACATTTAAAACAAAATCAAAGATCAGTTGAAGACAATTTTTTTTCAAACCTGAAGATATAATATACGAAAACGCTTGGGACCAGCCCCGTGTTTTTTTTAAACGTTTTTTTTTTTTTTTAAGTTTTATTTCAGATAAACATGGCCAGTGTAGCTAATAAAAAGTGCAGGCAAATATTCTGTCGAATATATTGCTTATGGGTTATTAAGTCCCCACAAAATTGTACAGTGCCTATGTGTTCGCTATGCATGACATCGCTCTCAAATGAAAGTATATGTCTCTGCAAATTGAAAAAAAAGAAACATTTGGAGACTGCGCATAGACAAGCCACTAAATTTCTTCAAGTTACGTGATGTGTTCCAAGAAAGGATGACAGTGAATCATATGTTTACCCAAAAAGCGACAAAAGTAGACAGATGAATGTTGACTTCTTACAAGATCGCAAATTTGATTGTAAATATGATAAGCCTCATACTATTGATGAATCTCTGATCATGCCTGCAGTGGCTGTAGTGATTTCAACTGTTGTGAATCAGTGTCCAGCAGAGGTAACTAGTTTTATTCTTCTGGGCAACTCATCAGCATCACAATGTATTGATGAAATGACAGCTGATGTTGAAAACCAGTTAGTCTCAAAACTGAAAGTGAAAGAGTTCTCACTTCAACTCGACGAATCAACTTTACCTGATAATTCTGCCTTTTTGATGGCATTTGTGAAATTTCTTGATGTCGATTATATATGTCAAGAACTACTTTTCGCGTTGAAACTAACGACTGACACTAAAAGTGAATCCCTCTTCAAAAAACTTGAAATCTAATTTAAGGAGAACAACATTCCATTCAAGAACATTGTGCCTTGTGCAACAGATGGCACTGCTGCTATGATTGGATGGTATAGGGGATTCAGTGATTACTTTAAAAAAGCTGTTCCTAATGTGGTTTGTGTACTGTTGTTAGCCGGTAGTACCTGGTCTTCAAACACCTAGCAGGACCTCTGCATGAAGCACTTACGCATGTTATCAATGCTGTCAACTTGATAAAAAAGAATGCATGGCAAGATCGCCTCTTTCAACAATTATGTAAAAAGAACAGTGAGGAATTTGAACAACTTTTGTTGCACACTGAAATCAGGTGGCTGTCGAAGGGTAATTGCCTGCATCGTTTTGCTGCCCTTTGGGAAGGTGTTATTTCTTTCTTGAGTGAAACAGAACTTGGACAGAAACTTGTTGATGAAAAGAGTGATATCTTCTACCTATCTTACCTTAAAAAAGCTAAATGTCCTCGACAAGGAGCTCCAAGGGAATGACTCCACCCTGTTTTACTGCAAGAAAGCAATTAACGTATTTAACGGGAAACTAAAGCTGTTCTGGTTCAACCTTGGGAGACGGGAGTTTGCAGTTTCCTTACTTAGCAAATATATCCACTGCGCTGCTTGATGATGACCAAGCAGTGTATGTTGACCTTTTGAAGCAGTTGCATAATGATATGAAAACTCACTTCTCTGATCTACTCCAAATGACAGTGTCACAGTGCAAGAACTCAAGTTGGGATGAGGAGCCATAAAAAACTCACATTGGATTGAAGGAAGCCATGACAGAATACGGTTGAGAAAAATTGATCTAGAAAACAAACAATATATATATATATATATATATATATATATATATATATATATATATATATATATATATGTATATATATATGGAGAGGGAGAGGGAGAGAGAGAGAAAGAGTGATTGGGCATATTTTTAATATCTCCAAGTTTGGTTAAAAACTAATGAAAGTTCTTTGTTAAGGATTTAATTTATTTCTTCTATATTTCAAACCATTTTCCTGGTTTCTGATACATATTTAGATATAAACCGTACACCATCTGAGTACTTTCAGCTTCCATAAACCTTTTATCAAATGAGATTTTGTTTTTGTGCTATGTCAGTTTCTTCATTTTTAAATACTGCTTCTTTGCATCTTCATGCAATAGTCTGTGTTTTTTCAGTTTCTTAAAATTTAAAACTCATAGCTTTAAGTTTAATTTAAGGTATGTTTTCACCAACTTGTCTTACAATTTTGAAAAGCTAAATGTCCTGAACAAAGAGCTCCAAGGAAATGACTGCATCCTGTTTTCCTGCAAGGAGGCAATTAACGTATTTAACGGGAAACTAAAGCTGTTCTGGTTGAACCTTGGGAGACGGGAGTTTGCACAGTTTTCTTCCTTAGCAAATCTATCCACCGCGCTGCTTGATGATGACCCTAGCAGTGTATGTTAATTATTTCAAACAGTTGCATAATGGCATGAAAACTCGCTTCTCTGATCGACTCCAAATGACAGTGTCGCACTGGTTTGTGGATCCCTTCATTGCGGATGCATCTGAAGTTGATATCACCCTACCAGAAAGTTTCCTTTAACTTCAAAATGACACAGTAGTTCAAGCGAGGTTCAAACATGGGGGATACCAGAAACTGTGAATGAATGAAGACATGCATAAGAATTACTCACTTCTCTGGAAAGATGGGAAGTTGCTCCTATTCGCTTTTCCCTCATCTTACTTGGTTAAGTCTGGTTTCAGTCCGATGATGCATCTGCTGTCAAAGACTCGAAATCGCCTTGACTTTGA
The DNA here is from genome assembly GCA_964036315.1 of Acanthosepion esculentum. Lineage (NCBI taxonomy): Eukaryota > Metazoa > Mollusca > Cephalopoda > Sepiida > Sepiidae > Acanthosepion > Acanthosepion esculentum. The sequence continues at coordinate 126,835,624 of OZ038478.1, read as the reverse complement.
AAAAAAAAGCGGTTGTCGTTTCTCTTTGACTTCTTCCAAGCCGGACATTTACAATTTGACAGCCCTGCACAGGGGTCCCGTTGAAACCATACAAGATAGAGCTGATGGTACTTTTTGTTTTGTTTTGTAAATAAATGAGTTTATTCAAATAAAATATTTAGTCAAATAATATTATTCTTTGATCTACATCAGGAGTTAGTGCTTTGATGCCATAGTACTCTCCAAACTACAGCCTTTATTATTCCTACTTCCTTAGGTATATTAAGTTGAGGGACGGGCGAGAGGGAGTTGGGGAGATAAGAACTCAAGTTGGCATAAGGGGCCATAAAGAACTCGTATTGGATTGAAGGGGGCCACGACCAGAATAAGGTTGAGAAACATTGGTGTAGGGCATGAGCGTTACTGGCTTTTCACGATTTCCTGTCCTTTGAAGCTCTGAGCAACATTTTACTTTTTACCATTCCTCTTGTCCTCGATCTGTCATCCATTGATATCACGTAAAGGGGGATAGGATATATCGTTTTTTTTTGTTTTGTTTTTTTTTTTACAAATGAAATCGTGTTTTAAAAAAGAAATTGGGTCTATTCAATTTAAATGCGAAACCGAGTTACAAGATTTGCTGATGTGCAAATTGTTGTTTTTTAATCCTCACGATATGATATCAGGGAATTAAATTCATTGATTAATGGACTTATTACTTGAGGTAAAAAAAATTTTTGTGATATGATGTGAGGAGGCGTGTGTGTGATGGAGAGAAAGAGAAAGAGTAAAAAGAAGGCGATAGAGAAAATAAAAATAAGAAGAGTGAAACAACAAAGACAAAAAATTCAAGAATGGGATAAAAATGGCCAGAAAGAGGAGGAGGAGGGAGAGGAGGGGGAGAATAATAATAATAATAATAATAATAATAATAATAATAATAATAATACAGGAAGAATGTGATGAGAATGGCGTAGGGAGTAGGAAAAAGGAAGGCGGCGAAGAAGAAAAGAGAGATGGGTAGAAAGAGAAATCAGGAGGTTAAGAGGAGGAACAATTGCAGCAAAGAAGGAGAAAAGATGAAGCAGTAGAAAAAGAGAATGACGAAAAGAGAAAGAGAAATGATAGCAGGGAAGGGGGAAGAAAAGTAGAGGAGTGTAATTTCTCTTTTTTCCTTCACCGGGGGCGATGCTAAAATCGGAAGAGCAGAAGAGAGTGGAGGGGGGAGATAAAAAATATCAGCAGGGAAGAAGGGGGAGTAGGAAAAGGAGAAATGACATCGAGGAAGTAGCAGGAAAGGGCGGAGAATGAATAGAGATGAGGTAGAAGTTAAAATGAGAGCAGCGAAGAAAGACAAAAGGTGAAGGCGAATAAAAAGGATGAGGAAAAAGAAGAAAAAGTCGAGAATATGGAAGGGGGTGAGAAAAGAAAAGGCGAAAACATTAGCGATAGAAGATGAGGAATAAAATAACTGTTGACCTGGTACAAGATGTTTTTATTGATAAAGTCAGCAACTAGGTGCGGTACTTTTCCAGCTGAAATATGGCTACTTCATTAAATTCCGTCCTATTCGTACTAAGAGACACATTTAGATAGGCGTGTCCGAAAAATCAAGAATTCTCCTTGCCACTGAATACAAACTGGTCAGATGTTCTGACAATGACAAGGATAAAAAAAAATTCATAATATATCCAGAGATTTTCCAAACGTAACTCAGATGTGGCACAAGGCCGAAAGTATGTGGCACCCAGTTATGATCGAACTCACTACACAGTTGTAATTGGTCAAGCGAGACAAGCTTGCTAACCATTACAAAGCCTCGAGGTGTCCAATTCATATCATACATATGGAGGACTCTCCGTCGTATTCGACGTACGAGTGTCAAGCAGCCCAGTTCCTAGGAACAGACAGCCGCCCAGACACCAGCACATATGATTTGATTATAGTGGTGAAGACTTTGAGCAGAACCAACTGCACTTTTTGACGGGCTGAATACAGAGACCTGGTGCACTACATGCCACAAGGTCCGCAAACGACCCTCCGCAGGTTCTGAATTCAGAGTTGTCCTTCTCCTGGACCAGTTGCCTTGGATGGCTATAGAACCCTGTCCTGCTATTTACCCATAGCCGGGAGAAGAGGATCCATACCTTTCCCAAGTGAATGTAATGGATTCTCTATCCACTACTCCACCGTGTATTTTGTGTGTGTGTGTGTGTATGCGTGTGTGTGTGTGTGTGTGTGTGTGTGTGTGTGTGTGTGTATCATAATTAAGTAATTCTTCCAGTATAGAAGAAACCTCAACAGAATGAAGGAAGCACTGGACGGCCGTTTCGTCCTATATTTGGGACTCATCAGCAGTGAGCATCCACTATCACTTCGTCACCGAGGCCCGTTGGTACAGTTGGTATGACGTTAGCTTGATATCGTAACTCTCCGGGTTTCAATTCTCGGTAGTCCAGTGCTTTCTGCATTCTGTTGAGGTTTCTTCTAGACTCGATGAGTTACTTACTTATGATTATCTCAAATCCTCTTTATTTCAATCTCTTTTATATACATATATATATATATATATATATATATATATATATATATATATATATATATATATATATACAAAGCTAAAAAAATAACGACAGAAATATTATGAATAAAAACAATTTAAATTCACCGCAGATTTGATTTTTAAAAAAAATGTAAGTCTGATCTGGCGAGAACAGAATTCACTGGGACGGAAATAGATTGTAAGTGCGTTAATCTATCAGTCCTCAACAGTAAATTTAAGACCGGAGCCATAGGTTATTTTATCGATCATCGCAAAAACAATAATATAAGCAGGGACCTAATCGGAATTGGTTGATTTAAAGATCTGCGGACCCATATATATATATATATATATATATATATATATATATATATATATATATATATATATATATATATATAGTGATTTTCCAAGCGTAGCTATGCTTGGAAAATAACTCTCTCTCTCTCTCTCTCTCTCTCTCTCTCTCTCTCTATATATATATATATATATATATATATATATATATATATATATATATTTGTAGAGTGGATAAATGAAACGGCCAAATATAAACAGGTGTGTACGCAGGTAACCAAATAATCATTAAATTTATCTATGAGATATAAATGTAATAGTGCTAATTATTAGTATATATATATATATATATATATATATTATTTATTAAAAATATGATTCCATCGCTACATAAGTATATGCACACACACACAGACACACACACACACACACACACACACACACACACACACACATATATATATAATTATGGTATTTACACACACGCATATATATATATATATATATATATATATATATATATATATATATATATATATATATATAATGTTTCTTATACATATATTGTATGGCTTCATGAATGTGTGTAAACTGGTGTATATGGGGTGCATATATGCATATATCGACGTGTACAGATATATATGAATATTGGTATGTATGAATATATGTGTACAGGTATACATATACAAAAAATGTACAGGGCTGTGTATATGTGTGTATATATGTGTGCACGGCTGTATATCGATGGGCATGTATATGTATACATGCATGAACACATATGACAAAAAATGCTCTATACATCGCCATCAGCAATCTCGTCTCACATATAATTTTTACTTTCATTACTCCGTTCCACTTTGGGGGTCCAACATATTCGAACTTGTTCCAGGCTAAGTAAAATATCATGGTGCCATGCCGTGATGAACAGACCATTACTACTGTAGTACGTACCATCGTCACTGTTTGCCTCATTACACTCCCCCCAACCGCCTAGATACAATTGCTTGCAACCTAGTCTCGCAGACAGTTGCTATTAAACTAGTTTCGATCTGGAGGGTACGTTTCTTGAAATCAAGCGTGGGTAAGTTACTAAGCTCGTGATTTCGTTTCTCCTTAAGTATACATATCCGGCCTTGTGCCAGACCGAGTAAAATTTCTAGATGCCATGCCGTGGAGCGCAAACCATTTCTACTGCCATCACTCCTCACTGGGTGCCACATTCGTGCTATCTTGTATCAGATTAAGCAAATATCAATGTTAGTTTTACTTATTTTTATCTATTTTTTTTTTCGTTATTACAAAATGTACAGTTCGCCTAACCATACGTGGGACCAGATCTGTTTTTACTGAAGGCAAGAAAACATCGGTGTTAATCCGTTTGGTAAATCGCGACAATCGGTCTTCTATAAACAAGAGAATAAAAAGTCGAAGATTAAATGTTAATTGCGTGTCCATCCGATTAGCAACCCCCCACATGGGTCGATGTGGCACAAGGCCGGTTTAATGTGGGCTTTCCGAGCCCGTAGGCTCGGACAAAAATATGCCCATTAGAACCCGTATACACGGGTTCAGGGACTGTCTACCTCTCCGGACGGCACTTTGCCCTGTGGCAAAGCCCCGTCCGAGTCCCTCCCCGCCGAGACGGAGAGTTCGACAGATGTCGCAAACGGTCAAAGACGCGGTTGCTACTCCAATTGCGTGTCTATCCGTTATTTTTATTATTATTATTATCTGTATTTAAAAAAAAAATTATCACGTGTTTGTTTGTTAAAAATTTATCTGTTTCATTTTTTTGTTTTGTTTTACTATTACATGTTTTTCATTGAAATTCCATGAGGGTAAGACGTGCAATAAGGGGTTACATTTACTTCTCACCAGTTCCCTGAAATGCCGACAACCCGCTAAATGCTTGAGTGGAGAACTTCTAACGAAAAACGACTATCGTACTGATCGAGATCACGCGAAGGGCGCGAGAACTTGAAAGATCAAAACGAGGCTGAAAATCATCCTTGCAACATTGACATTTTCGCTGAAACAGTCTGTCGGTGTATTAGTGAGATCTTTTAATTTTTTTTTTTATGAAGAGAAACAAATGAAAAACAAATAGATATAACTGAAAGAAACAAAAGATAAAACAAAAATTGATTAGAAAAAAATGTCCGGATGGGGAAAATAGAGTAAAGAGATCACAAAAAATATGAAAGAAAGAAAGAAAGAAAGAAAGAAAGAACAAGCAAGATACAGATAGAAAGGACATGGAAGAAAGGGAAAAATAAATTTAAAACGGGGAAAAGAGATAAACGAAACAAGAAAAGAAAAGATTTTTAAAAATACAAACAAAAAGGAAAAGGGAGAAACGAAACGGCAAGGAAAGTTGGACAGAAAGAATAAGCTAGAGGGGAAGAAGAGAGATACGAAACGTTAAACAAAATCTGAGAGAAAGAAAGAAAATGAAAGAGATGCTATGAGAAATGGTAAAAAGAAGACGGAAAGAAGAAAAAAGAAAGGACAAGAATGAAAAACAAGGGAAAGAAAAAACTCTTAACAAAAAAAAAAAGGTGAAATATAGAAAAGCTAGTAAGAAGGGAGGTAGGGGGAAGAATTTGTCAAGAGAAACAGAAAGAGAGAAAACCCGAAAGCTCATGAAACGCGATAGAAATAAATAAAAAAAAATACAAATGATAAGACAGGCGTTCTCAAACGTTTTCTTCCCATGTACTCTCTCCTCCTTCCCAGTTGTGTTGCCGGAAACTTTTAGAAGAATAAAATGTATGGCTACTGTAAAGAAAAACAGACGAACATTTAAGCTTGCAGTGAAGCTTTAGTCAATGCAATTTGAATACAGCCCACTAGTGAGGTTCGACCATTTCTTTTATAATCGAGTAGTTCGAGGGGGTGACAACCATGGTTTGACTTCCACCACAGCTACCATAGAATACATAACAGACATGAAGTATTTGCTTATATTTATATTCAATACACTTTTCCACATTTAATGAGATATGTGAGCGTGGCTCTTTTCATCAAGTAAATCACTTCTGGGAACCGTTTTAAAGAAATACACACATTTACCATTTTCAATTGAGTCTAGCAGGAATTCAGGTTTTGATCATAGAGCGATAATTGGATCGGAAAAGCACGAAACTTTCCACAAAATCATTTAGTTACAGATAGGTAATATTTAACCATGGAACACTAAAACTTTGGTAGGGGAGATCATTAAAAAATTCTAATTCATCTTGCAAATTATTTGGAAAGGGATTCCGAATGAGTCGATAATCAAATTCATTTATACCAGGAAAATTCAAACCTAACTGATCACGGAGCGAAACCAAAAACTTCTTGCCTAACTCACTAATGTCTTTTTTTCCCACCACTCACGTGATTCTTTCATTCATTGTAAAAAAAAAAGAAGAGCAAAGTGCCGAAATGGCATACCAACTAAATTTATTTCTCGTACCCAAAGAGATCCATGTGCTCAAATTTGAGATGGTATAATGGTTAGGAAGCTTGTCTCACTAGAACAGTTAGGACTGAATCATCATTGGGTGTCCCATACTTTCGGCCTTGTGCCACATCTAAGCTACGCATGGAAAATCTCTATAAATTTATTGAATATATTCTTACACATTTGATGAAATGGATGAGCATGGCTCTTTTCATCAAATAAATCAATTCTGGGAACCATTTCAAAGATTACTATTTTCATTAGAGTCTAGCACAAATTTTGATTTTGATCATAGACATCGCTGATAAATATTTTAAAAAACGACAAATGGATCTTACGATCAAAAGACTTTCCACAAAAAATCCTTTAGTCACAAATAGGTAGTATTTAACCATAGGACACCAAAACTTTGGTAGGGGAGATAATTCAAAATGATATTTGGTCGTTGAATTAGCCAAAACTTCTAATTTATCTGACAAGTTATCTGGGATCAATTCGACAGGGATTCCGAATGAGTCGATAATCAAATTTATTTATATAAGGAAAATTCAAACCGAACTGATCACGGAACGAAACCAAAAACTTCTGAAAATTGGTTAAAACCTCCAACGTGATAGCGACTTGATCGCGTACATCTTGAATTTCTCTCGCGTTTCCCAGGGAATACTCCTGTATTATATAAAGCTAATCTTGAAAAAAGTGTACATACGAAAATTTAATTTCATCCCAACGAGGTCCAAGGTACTACTTAAATATTTGGAGAATCTAAAAAGGAAAAAAAACTACTAGTAATATTTTTTAGCCATTTTTCGATGTAGTCCTTCGCCTGATGCTCAGAAAGGTCGGTGAAAAAGTTCGTACAGCATTCTCGTATAGATGTAAAATACATCAAAATACTGCTCAGAAATTCTGGGTTTCGTTTGAGAGCGACATACGGATATCAATTATAATAGAGAATCTCGTACAAAAATTTATTTTCAATCATACACATTGCAGAAAAACCCTTTTCCACAATGCTAGCAAGAGCAAAATACCTTCCATATATTTCTTTTGACACAGATGTGTATGATTTCTTCATGGAACACCAATACTTTCGTAGGAGAGGGAATTAAAAAAAAACAGATCGTTCATTGAGTCATTTAAAAATTATCAAATTCAACTTACAAATTCTCTGAAAGTATAACATATTAATTTTGAAGGTATTCAGAATTAACTGATAAAGGGGAAAGAGAGAAGTTTAGCTAATGTATAATCATGGAAATGGGCGCTCAAACCCCCATGATATGCGTACTCCCAGTTTGAGAACACCCGCGGTAAGGACAGGAAATGGAAGAAAAAGTTAAACAGGGGAAGATGGCTTACCAAATTTCATGTCGCCATATCGCAGTAATGTACTTCTTTTACAAGTTTTATGAATTAAATCTTTAAGACGTGGCATGAAGTGAGTAAACGTTTAAAATAATTTTAGATAAAATTATCTTTAAAAAAGCATTTCGTGTTACATTCCTTGTTTCTAACAGTTCAGACCTTCGCAGCTAGGACCCGTGATACCACATACACTGAGGTGCCTCATCTTCATTCCCTTCATATTTCATTTGTGAAGATGAAGTTCCATTCAGACAGCTTCTTCTTCAGATTTAAACTCAACCCAAATCTCAAGTGGAACTCGTACATACGATCCAACGTTAAAGATGTTGGATAAAAAAAGGTCGGTACCTTGTACCACTGAAATAAGTACGTGACCCATTCCACTATTCTCGACATGTACAAGGGCCAGATCAGACCGGAAATGGAGTACTGCTGCCATATATGAGCAGGAGATGCCCAGTCTTCATTTTCCCGTCTCGACAAAGTCCAAAAGTGTCTATAGGTTTTTGTGGGTGACAAATTATTTCCCACAGTGCAATCCGTCAAACCACGCACATTGTAGTGAAGCACACTCATTCCCTTCGTATTCCATTGATAAGATGTAAGTTCCACTCAAGGAGGTTCTTCCCACAAGGATAAAAAAACTATTTTGTGGAACCAACTCCCAAAAGGATTCTTCCAAGATCACTACAATAATAACCTGTTCACGTCTAGGGCCAACCCCTATTTTTACCCACATATTCATATTGTGGTGAACCACACTCATACCCTTCGTATTCCATTGGTAAGGTGTAAGTGACACTCAAGCACCTTCTCTCTACAAGGAAAATAACAGTATTTTGTGGAATAGCTCCCAAAACGATGCGTCCCAGATGACTACAATCATAGCCTGTTCAAGTCTAGAGCCCACCGTTATCTTAACCCACATATCCACATTGTAATGAACCACACTCATTCCCTTCGTATTCCATTGGTTCCACTCAAGTAGCTTGTTCCCACAAGGAAAACAAAACACTATTTTGTGGAACCAACTCCCAAGAGGCTACTTCCCAGATCATTACAATCGTAACGTTTACAAGTTTAGGGCCAACTATTATCTTAACCCACATATCCACATAAACTGTGCCAGTTATTCTGTAACCCTCTAGCTTGAGTGGCTCTTGGGCCTTGTACATCATTGTAAATAAAAAGAGACTCATACACACGCACACTCGCGTACACACACACACACAAACGCACACACACAAACACACACACACACACACACACAAATTCACCCACTCACATTGTCTTTCTTTTATTCTAACCTGATGAAGACAACGAGAGCAGATTCTCTGTCGTAACGCGTCTTTAATAAATTTCCCACCTTGTCACATTATCTTCACTTTTGTTTCGGATACTATTATACACCCTACACACACACACACACACACACACACACACACACACATGCACATACACACACAGACTACCTACACATACCCCAACGCACACATACACACGCGCACAGAGAGTGAAATTAACAAAAATTAAAATTGAATTCACTGAAGGGTAAAAATTGACACACACACACTCACACACACACTCACACACACACACACACGCGCGCATATATATATATATATATATATATATATATATATATATATATATATATATATATATATAATAGGTAAGAACAATGAGATATGCAATTCAGAGTTCTTAGCATTTATTTTTATTTTTCAAAACAGTGCTCGATACAAAAGTAGAAAAAAAATAAAAAAGATGGAATTTTCCTTAACTCCAACATCTCAAAATATCAAATTTCTCTGGACTTATTCAATGGAATGAGTTTAATTTGTATGATTGCATTTAAATGGAAGCTCCAGTTTTTAAATATGGGAATTTCGGTGTTGCGATGATTATATATATATATGTAAAGAAAAATTATGATATCATAATATATATATATATATATATATATATATATATATATGTATTATTATATCATAATTTTTTTTTATATCTATATCAAGTTTTTGGTTGCTGAAGGGTGCAAACCAGTTGAAATTCATAGGAGAATGCCAACTGTGTATGGTGCCACATGTTTCAGCCGAAAAATGTCTATAAGTGGGCTAAACTGGGAGGCCTACAGAAGTGAGGTCTCCTGAGGTGATCGAATCAGTCAATGACCTCATTCAATCTGACAGAAGGGTGACAGTGGATAATATTGCAAGGACTTTGAGCTTATCTGTTGGGACAAACGCAGGGGTCATCAGTCAGAAGAAGTCATCTTGCATCAGGACAACGCAAGGCCTCACACAGCAGCCCAAACGGTGCAGATCACCAACGAGCTGGGCTGGAAACTGCTCCCTCATCCCCATTACAGCCCAGACCTTGCCCCTTCAGACTTTCACCTGTTTGGTCCCTTGAAAGCGTTCACGAGAGGCACAAATTTTAAAAGTGACGATGAAGTCAAAAGTGTTGTGAGCGACTGGCTGAGACATCAGTCCAAAGATTTTTACGCTGAGGGAATACGGAAGATGGTGCACAGATGAGAAAAGTGTGTGACAGTGCTGGGAGACTATGATGAAAAAAAAGTAAGCTTCTATCTGTATTAGAAATCCTTATACCGAAAAATTCACCTTATTTATTGAATGACCCTCGTATATGTGTTTCTGTAAATTCAAAACATTTCAACTGTGGTTTTTTACTGCTTATGCAGCGTTCTATATTTCAAAGTTCAAAGTTCACGTGTTTTTTGTTTTTCTTTTCTTTTTTCCAGTATAACTTTCCCATTTGCTCCTACATATATAATTTTTAATAAGCATTTAAGGACTTTGTTGCTATACTCACAGTTGACTTTATTTTGGACTTTAATTCTCTTATATAAAGGGTTTCAAGGATTTTTAGTTTTTGCTTAGTATTGTTTTTATGTAATATAGATGTATTTTCAACTAATATCCATCTATTCAGTGTGGGCATGAGTGTTCATTTAATTGCTGAGATATTGAACTATGCTCAGCTAAATGAAATGTAAGCCTTTTTGTTATCATCGTTGCAGTAAAGCCAAAGTACGCATTGACATTTTTATCAGAGATCAAATCTCCTAAAGTACATTTACATTGATATACAATGTTACCCTTTTCCAAGATGCCAGTTGGTGGAAAAGAATTGTTTTGGACAAGTAGGTTGGTTGTATTACTTTTAGTATAGTATATAATTAATTTTATTTTTTTTATTTGTATCAGTGGGAGATATATTAGTGTTAATGAGTTCTTTTTAGACTTTTTCCCTCTTGTTTATAGTTGGAATGCATTTGATTACGATATAGTAATTTGATATGTTTAGTGTTATTTAATGATGTATTCATTTTTATTTATGTTAATATTTCTAATAGAGTGTCTCATTTGTTCATCAACAATGCAAATAGGGGAGTCATTATTAATGAGGGTTTGTTTAATATTTTTTTAATTCAGTGTAGAAAATCTTTTTTGTTGAGAATTTGATTTTGCCCGGTTTATTAAGTTTCGTATAATAGCTATTTTGTAATAGGGCATTCACTTTTATAGTTGAGAGTACATGTGACTATACTAATTGTTTGTTTTTTTTATTATATATAACGAGCGTTAGTAAATGTTTTATTCTTCTTACTAACAATACATCGAGGAACCGGATTTTTTGTCCTTGTTAAGTTCATATGTGATCTTAAGTACAGAGATTTTTAAAAAGTTTTCTTGTAGTTAATGTAGTTCGTCTATGTATTTGACTAAAATGAGAATGTCATCTACATATCTTAGGTACATGGAGGGTATTTTTTTAATTTATGTTAATATTTCTAATAGATTATATCATTTGTTCATCAACAATGCAATTAGGGAAGTCATTATTAATTAATCATTATTAACGGTTTCTTATAATTTTGGTATTTTTCTTAATCAATTTTTCGTAATCAATCCGCGAACTTGAAAGGATCACGACGAAAACTAATCGACGTGATATGTTTAAATCATTTAACCAAACCTGTTTGAATGTATATACATATATTCAAACATATATTGTTAAATATAACAGACAATGAATGTCTATTAGGTTTGATCATGAGCCATTCTCATTTCCGTATAATTGCTTTAATTTCGTGAAATTTTTCTTTTTAAATTAAAGCAACTATACGAAGTTTAGAACGGCTCAGGATCCAAAATAATAGTTATTCGTTCTCTGTTATGTTTAACAATATATGTCTGAATAATGATCTGCTTCCCCTATGCATACTATATATATATATATATATATATATATATATATATATATATATATATATATATATATATATATAGGTTTTCTGACGTTCGAGAAGTTACTGAATCTAATGGATACCATTTTTTTTTATTTTGTTTTCGAAGATAAAATTATTTTCGAGATTACAAATAATTTAACTAATTTTATGTCATTGATTTTTTAAATTTCAGATAACTTTTTCAAACGTTAAATCTTTCCAGTCGGACCGGTCGGATCTGCCTGACCAAACACGTATGAAATATAATAACATTGAATCTAATAATACTAATTAGCCGTAGATGGGTACACGCTGTTGAATCAATCGATGCTGTATGACGGATCTCATGTAGAAGCGATGTGCTTCGACATTTGTAATAATTTTATTCTTCATCGATATATTATCGAACCTGACTGCAATAAAAACAAAAGCAGATTTTATGAGTGAAAATACCTCTGCTATATATATCATGAGCGAAATCCAACTAGGATATTTACACAGACACACACACAAACAGACATATATATATATATATATATATATATATATATATATATATATATATAGTCATCCACAGACAGACTGTTTCGCAGCTCTTCAGTGTGGCTGGACGTCCGGTTGCCTCTAGCTAGGATCGAAACCTGGCTGAATTGGCGTCAAGCGGAGATTCTACGACTAAGCCGTCTGCGTATATATATATATATATATATATATATATATATATATATATATATATATATATATATATATATATATATATATATATATATATATATATATATATATATATATATATATATATATATATATATATATATATATATATATATATATATATATATATATATATATATATATATACCTTCGAATTCTTGATTTAAAATAATCCCACAGGTACAGGTTCAAAGCCCAAAGAAAAAAAACCGATACGAGTAAACAACTAACTAAATAAAGGGCTCGATACAAACGTAGAGCAGACCTAGTCAAACCTAATGAGCCAGACAAAACTACCAAGCTTTCACTTAGGCAGATCGTCAGGGTCAGCCAGAAGACCCTGACGATATGCCTAAGTGAAATCGTGGTGGGTTTGTCTGGCTCATTAGGTTTGACTATATATATATATATATTTATTTATTTACATTATTGTCTACTGACCTGAATAGTGTATAAATAAATGGAGCATCTATTCAAATACGTGTTTCCACTAAAAATAACGTTTAAATGATAATATATATATATATATATATATATATATATATATATATATATATATACTCATGTGTATGCGAGAGAGAAATGAATGTTTATCACTCTGATTGTTGTTATATGCCACTCTGGTGAGCTTTTCGACGCGAAGCTCTTGAGTCGGTCAAGCTGATAAGTCACTTGAACTTTTCTTAGTTATTATATCTCTAGTTACCTTTTGGACATTTTTTGATATAAGTTTTCGCTTTGAAAAATACATTAAATTCTCTTATTATTTCAGCTCTATCGAAATTGTGCTCTTGTAGCGACTGCTACGCTTACCACGCCTACAATTTACTCATCTGTGATTGGTTAATAAATGGATATTATTTTAAAATGCACTTACAACACACAATCACATTTGATATCCTCAATACATGACACAAGCAGTATTTACATTCTTTTTGGATTAATGTCCTCCTTGGAATTATCCCTACCAATTACAAATTGTTATATATATATATATATATATATATATATATATATATATGGGGGTACATACAAAAATTCGCTAAAAATAGTATAATGATGTAAGAAGTGCAACAAACATATCAAAAAGAAAAATTATTTGACAAAAACATTTGTGTTGTTATTAAGGTGAATGATCAAAGGGTTTTTTATGTTAATTTTTTTTTTTATCTTTTTAAGAACACTGGAATTTTAGGGTAAAATATTAGCGTTAATGCTGTACTATAAATTTGTATGGGAAATTTTAGCGTCTTTTTGCAGAAGAGAATCGGTTGATTTTGAAATTCTTGCAAAAATCAAATAATTCAGAAGCTAAAGTTTACTATACTAATCGTTGCTCTTCCGCTGTCACAAGAAAAAAAATTAACCAAAATTTTGCAGCATCTGAAAAGGGTTATAAAATATAATTTAATAATGAAAAAATCCTTTGGTCTTTCCGCTTAATAATAATAACATAACGATTTTGACGATAAAACTTAGTTTTCATTAACTAAATACATACATACATACATACATATATATATATATATATATATATATATATATATATGGTGGACTCTACCGTCATATTCGATATATGAAGGCCAAGCAGCTCAGTTCCTAAGAAACGACTGCCTAGACACCAGCACATATGACTTGATTATAGTGGTGAAAGTTTTGTGCAAAACCAACCACACTTTTTGAAGGGCCGAATACAGAGCCTTGGTGCACTGCGTGCCACAACGTCCCCAAACGATCCTCAATTCAGGGTTGTCCTTCTCCTAGACAAGTTGCCATCCAAGCCTATAGAACCCACTGATGTAAGTTTTCCTTTTGTCTTTATAGATGTATATATATGGTGGACTCTCCCGTCGTATTCGACGTGTGAGGTTCAAGCAGTTCACTTCCTAATAACCGACAGTCTAGACACCAGCACATATGATTTGATTATAGCGGTGAAGACTTTGTGCAGAACCAGCCATACATTTTGAAGGCCGAATACAGAGACCTGGTGTACTACGTGCCACAAGGTCCCCAAACGATCCCTCCGCAGGTCTTTTGAATTCAGTTTTCCTTTTCCTAGACGAGTTGCCATGTGTGTGTTTTTGTGTGCGCGTGTAAGCCTATTTTGTCGATGACAATTGTCATTACTGATATGCAAGAAAATCCTTAAAAGTCAATTTTATTACCACATAGAATGTCGAAATTTATTCCGTTCTTTCTCCCGCGTGACGCTGTTAACAAGATCCTTTCTCGCCAACACGATCTGCATCTGAGGCCAGCAACCAGAATTGTTAATGCAACGAACTTTATTATTTTTGGTCTGATCTCTTTTTTTATTTCTTTTTTTTAATGTTTATTACTTTACAGTTTCTTTCTTTTTTAATTTTTTTTCTTCTGGTTCTTGTGTTACTGCTATATAACGTTCTAACCTGAATTCTATTCATAATTCTCCTGGGGACACGTTCCTGATGTATCAAATATATAAAAAAATGTTATTTTGGTTTATTAAGTGGAAAAATGCTTTATTGTCGACTTTAAGTTTATTGAAGAAATTTCTAGCGGAATTATTATTTTCATACTTCTTGCCTTGACAATCCGCTAACCCTATTCGTTACTACTATAGCATGATATCCACCGGGGCATTTGCGATCTACCGAAAATGACGATGCCCTCATTATTGCTGGAAAATGATTAGTAAAAACGCTGACCAGTTTACTGTTTTTTTAAATGACATCAAATCAGTTTACAAACATTAAAAACACGATTTGATATTTTTTATTGTTTTGTACAAAAATTGTTAATGACTTTTAATACATAACCAGTTCACTGTTCACTGCCTTTAACCCTAACCCTAATCCTTAACTGTAACCCTAACTCCTAACCCTAAAACCTAACCGTAACCCTAACTCCTAACCCTAAAACCTAACCCTAACCCTAACTCCTAACCCTAAAACCTAACTCTAACCCTAAACCCTAACCGTAACCCTAAACCTTAACACTAACCCTAACATATTTCATACTTACAACAGTTGGTAAATATCATACCATAGTAGAAAATGAATAGTAGATATCATACTATAGCAGCAACCAATCGGTAGGTAGCAGGTTATTAGAATTAAACAGAGAGAGAACTCGACAAGAAAATGACTGACTAGAAACGAGGGAAAATGGCATGAAATAAAGGTATATTTTCTTCTGCCACTGTGTGCTGAAATCTAAAAATAAAGATGAATGTTTTGTCAACAAACTGGTGTACAAAGTTTCCAACTTTTAACCTTTCAAATCATTTCACCCCAAGCAAGGCAATAAAGCTACTAAGATGCAGTGGGTCATTGAGAGTGAAATAAACTGAGAAAACGTTATTGAAGATAGGAAAATAAAAGAACTGGATTCAAGGAGACAGAAGACGACGATTGGCGTCATATTTAGAATTTTGAAGATCGTAGTTGACATTAAAGCATGAAACCAGAAGAGATTCCTGAAGTCAAGAATTGTTCCAGAAGAAACTATAAGCATAGAAGTTCCGATAATATCAAGCAATTTCAACGGCGAAATTATGAGACCTAGTTGCAAAAATGGTGGTGTCGTGGTGTCGGGGTAACAAAGAGGAAAGCTCATCAGAACAATTAACATGAAAGTATTTATAGAAAAGCATATTGAGGTGGGAAAGTGACTGAAGTCGAGACGCTAGGTTAGAACTTCCTTTGGATTTTGTCAATGATCTATCGATACATATCAGTAGTACGAGACCAGATGTGGTAGCGATATTCAGCATACAGAAGAATAGCAGACTTATAAAGGTTTAAGATAGATTCTGACGAGAAAACATATTTAGAACGGTACAGTGAATCAGTTTTTCTAGCAGCAGACCTAGCAATTGATTCAGTATAATCTTTCTATTACATGTCAGCGGTAAAAGTTTTCACGAGAAGGTGCAGGGAATCACTCTTCTGGGGTGGAGGTAGCATCAGTTATGCTTGTGGGATGCAAAAATAAAAAGTTCTCTAATACGATTAAAGCAGAGCAATTTCGGTTTGTTGATGTTAAAATTAAAAAAAACATTTCTTGCCCCAGTTAAAATAAAAGTACCTGCATATGATACCATGATTTCAATTAATAGCCGTCATATTAAATGCATGAATAAATTGCTTAGTCTGAGTGTATCTTTGAATTATAGAAAACCTTTTTATTAATTGGCGCGAAACAGAATGAATGGATTTAACTGAAACAAAGAGACCGATCTCTGAGACTGATCATTTTGCTTGACGTAAGCCCGATTAAAACTGGTTTCTTATAGATCGTGAATGGATCAAGTCAAGATCGTTTTTGAATGCGCGTGAACTGTCCTGATTGGTCCTAAAATTGCTTTCTATTATATGATTTTTTTTTATAACACGACCGGAACTAATGAACGGATCCGATGCGCGGACCTCATTTGCACACTTCTCTCATCGCCATAGAAATGTAAACTTCCGGCTACGTCCTCTGGTGAAGTCTCACGACATATTTAGGTTTCATTTCACTATCCTCTGCCATATTTCAGCTAACTTCATAATTATATCCTCCCTCAACGATTTATCTTTATCGGAAAATAATTTAAAAAAAAGAACTGCTCTAGGTACCCTCCTGCTGTCACACTTGTAATTGGTAATCTGAAGATGCGATGTGTGGTAAATATGGCGGATGAGTGAAACATATAGTGTAACAATTTTTGTCTAGTCACCAAAGAAACGTGCTCTTGTTTTATCCTAAAAGAATATTAGGTGCGTCTTCTTACCTTATTCCAAATGGACACTATTTGTTGATTGTTACCATCCGTTAATGAAAACAAGTATCATTATTGAATCAACTACTTCTCTGGAAGGGGATTATAGTAAGGGACTTTCTTCTAGTACCACCGTATATACAGCATCAAATTCTTTGGCTAGAGACTGGCCTTTAGTATAGTTGATGCCGGTTCCTTTCGCTTAAAATACAATCTCTTGCGTTACTCGTTGGTGTAAAATGATTATATTCTTTATCCGACATAATTCCTTTTAAAAAAATACCAAGCCATTTCCGTTATGCCCAATTAGAAAATCGCACATTGAAATACGGTTCAGTAGGGTTTTTTTTTCCTTTTTCGTTTAACCTATGCATCTAACATAACCAACCTGCTGGCAATATTTTCCAAAGTTTGCTTTGGATATCTGGAATATTCTCATCTTCAACCTTGTACAGTGGGCTATGACAAGCTTTTAGCCACCGTTGATTACAGCAATTTTGGATTGTGTAATAACGTATCTTCTATTTTTCAGACAATACCATGTTAGTATCAAGCTTCTTTCATCTATGTATGTTTGTTGACTTATATTTTGCAATGAAATTTCGCGGAAGTAAAGAAATTGGTGAATTTCAACGAGGGCAAATAACAGGATGGCATCAGTATGGCAAATCAAATAGAGAAAGTACTAGATTTTTCCGGGTTAATCATAAAACGGTTAATAATATTGTCAAGAAATTTAATGAAGAAGGCCATTGTCGGGTGGGACAACGTTCAGGAAGACCAATCATCGTATCTGAGCGTACGAAAAATGCGATAAACAGGGAAGTCATCAGAAACCGTCGTCAGAGCGTCAAAGTTGTCGCCAAAAGCATGGAAACGCCGACATATGCGATGAGAAAGACCCTGAAAGAACTAGGCTATCAAAGAAGAGTTTCAAGAAAGAAGCCCTTGATTTCAGAGGTTAACAGGAACAGGCGTATGGACTGGGCGAAAGAATTCGAGAGCAAAGATTATGAATTTTGTCAGTCTGTAATTGGTCAGATAAAAGTAAATTCTGCTAATATTCCAATTCGAGATTGGTTTATGTTTGGAGATATTTAGAATGAGACTCGGAACACTGAATGCCTGCAGGCGACCGCGAAACATGGACGGATTGGAGTAATGGTGTGGGGCGCTGTCTGGTTTGGAGGGAAATCTGAGCTGATTCTTGTTGACGAGCGGTTGATTGGTCCAAAATACCGTCAAATAGTAAAGAAAGGACTACTCCCATTATTGTTCAATGAGAATAGCCGTTTCATACAGCTTAGCTATAATATTGGATGTTTGTAATGGACGCTTTTCGAACTGTTTCCACATGAAGCTATTTGCATCCAATTGTTATTATAACAAAAACTGCAAGTTGCTTGTAAAGTCACACAATCTTCCATCTGCACCCGAAGATGTTAGAAATGAGAACTATCTTCACTCAAATGCTCAACGACTTGACGATCGCAAGGGCGTGAAACACATGGTCACAAACTCACATCAATATATGTTAGCTCTATCACTGATATTGAACGTTTTCCAATAAGTAGCGCGCATATATAATATATAAATAATATATATATAGAAATTACATATATATATATATATATATATATATATATATATTTTCCAATAAGTAGCGCGCATATATAATATATAAATAATATATATATAGAAATTACATATATATATATATATATATATATATATATATATATATATATATATATATTGTGGTGTACTCCCTCGAAGAGTCTATGTTAGACTCTTCCGCCTACTATAAGTTTAGTAGGAGAGAAGGTTCGGGGGAAGTGAACGGCGATTATATTGAACGCTAGTTCATTCGATACACTCTTACCAGTCGTGTAATACTCTTCTGGTTGTACTTACTGCTTAATATACGATATAACTGCAAACCAGGTTTTTGTTATTACTTAATCATTTACTTGGTCACAGCAAAATATAAAAGTGAACATTCAAGTCAACACTCAGAGGCGACACGCTGTTTCATGTAAGCCGAAAGCTTAGATTGGATTAAAAAATATGTATCAATATTGTGATTTTCTTTCATTGTTTAATGATAATGTTATTAAGCTTATCAGACGATATGAAAAGAACTTACATAAAATATATAGACAACACTTATCTATATTATTTAATGAAACATGTATGAATATATATATATGCCGATTCCTGATTTTCGCACATATTGTCGTGGCAGCCCTTATCAACACTTAAAACCCAGTCAAATGCTTAGTCTGAAGATTGCATTTAAGCATGAAACTGACTGGGTGTTGACTTCAATATCCACTTTTATACTTAGTTACGTACTATCCCTAAGATAGTAAACTCTTTAACCCATAAATATAATTAATATGAATATATATGTTAAAAATATAGTTTTAAGGTAAAACTATATTTTTAACACACACACACACACACATACACACATATATATATATATATATATATGTGTGTGTGTGTGTGTGTGTGTGTGTGTGTGTGTGTGTGTGTGTGTGTATAAATGCGTGTGATGTAAGACTTGAATACGAGTAGCAAAGCAAGAGGTTTCGACAGCGCGAAGTCAGTGAAGAATAGGCGGCAAAAATGATGATGATTAATGAGCTTTCAGAAGGGTTGGCAGGAGCGATAATGGTGAAAACCAAATGCGAGAAGAGAGGCTGGTTTTTCTTTCCTCGTTGAAGTCATAGAAAAATTCTTAAAAATTCGGCGACAATGATTTATTTGACAAAAAAGTTGAACACTTAAGAAAACCCAGACGAAAATGTTTTGCTAAATAAGTTATGAATAATTTATGTAATCGCGTACCCCCCCCACTTCGCATGCGCGTGTGTATGCGTATGCGACAGTTGTATGCCTGTACCTGCGTGTGTACGTATGATGATGTTGGGTGACAATAAAACTCTGAAGAAGAGATCAAGAACAAGACAGAAAACGAGAATGAGGAGAAAAAACAGATCGAAAAGAGCTACTTAACGCGCTCACAATATATATATATATATATATATATATATATATATATATCTTAGATACCTCCACTAAGGTTTAAAATGAATTTTAAAAATTGATAAAGCATTCTTGAAGATTTTATTTTAGCATTAATTGAAAGTTAAGTGAGTAAATTTACTATTTACAGATAGTAAAATATTCTGGTGCATTTCAAATCGACTTGGGAGGATGTGTGGCTCGTAATTGCAGACCTACGTGGAAGTGTAGCTTTTCAGTTTGCTGTCGTAAATGACAAGCGTTAGGTTTCAGCGGTTTTTCAATGTGATAGCTACAACGACGATGATATTTCTTGAAGTCCTTATCTCTGACTCGTTACTGGACCGACTCACTGCGACGACAGTCTCTCTACTCTCTCGGCGATAGTCTCTTTCGTCTCTTCGAGAATTCTCTCCTGACTCTCTCGACGACTGTCTCTTTCGTCTGGCCTCTTCTGTCTGTCTTTCTCGTCGGCTTTACTCGTCGGCCTTTCTCCTCAGCCTTTCTCGTCGGCCTTGTAGTACCGCGACCCGTAACGGTCGCCTGCGGATGCCCATGCACGTGACGGCATGCTGCGACGACGATGTGTCGACCAATCGTAGTCTCTCTCGCCTCTTCGAGAATTCTCTCCCGTCTCTTCGAGAATTCTCTCCCAGCTGCCTTATTAGCAAAATCTCGAGTTAATATAGCAACCGAAGGTTATAAGCCAAGTTGTTCACGCGCTTAACATGAGTGTCGCCATAATCACGTGTATTTGCAAAGCTTCTGTTGCTTACTCAGATCTATTTCAAATCTCTTAGTGGATAAAATTAATTTGTTCATTCCAATTGTCTTCTCGATGACCAAATTCAGCGGATACAACTTATGTTTAGATTAGATTTCGCTAGCAGTAAACATACACTGATCTTACCTCCCCGGTTCAATATGTTTTCATCAAAAATATCATTTTCGTCTATTTTTTTTAATGACCCAAATTAAACATCGCCTCCTGCCCTTTGCATTTGTTTATAAACAAGTCTTCGCCAACCCGATTTGAAATTCACTCTTTATCCATTAGCCGTCTTTTCATATATCATTGTTCTAGATTATTTCCTATTAATAGCGCTGACACAGTTTGTAACTTCGCAGAAGATCGTGTTTTCCATTTTCAATCAATAAACGTTATATTTGCGTGTGTGCATTCATGTGAGTGTGTGCGTCAACCTCTCTCTGTTACATGGTAACATATGTAAAAAAAAAAAAAAATTTACCAAGATTTTCTAAAAAAATATTTCAAAAATAATTTTATTCATTTGTGAATATGTCCTGGAGGTTTCATTAAAATCCGACAATTATTTGATTTTATCAAGAATTTCCAATTAACTATGTTTTTCATCGGGAAAAAAAAGTGCAACCCCCCCCCCAAATCTAATCGTTATTATTACATCGGGCGCTGATGTAAACTAAAGATTTTTAACCAAAATTTCGAACGTGCTAGAAATGATTAAAGAAATATAAAATAATAATAATAAATATATTTTGATGCTGGCCGTGTTTATAATTGATATTCTTGAGAGTTGGTTTCTTTTTATTGTTTCCATTAAAATCATTTCTACAAACCGGAAGTTCGGGGGCTTCGAGATCTTCCAGGCGGCTATTATTTTAAGCGCTAAAACTGTAGCCCTGAAATGTTCAACCCATAGCAGTATCAATTTTCAATCCGGGACAGTATCATTCCAACGTAACATGAAATGAGTACGAAAAGTTCTCCCTGTTGCAAATACAGATTCACCATTTTTTTTTAAACAAAAAACAAACAAACAAAAAAAAAACAAAACGTTTCAACAGCAAACGCACGGTGTGCATCAGTCCAAGACATTATGGCAACTGATGGTATCTGAGAAAAATGATAAGACATTAGCTCGGTGGAGATACCATTTGCACTTGCCTAAGTTTACTAGCGCCACACGGGTGACAAGTTAAAATGTGGGAGATATTTCTGACGTATCCTTTATTAATACGGTTTAAAATCAATCCCAGATTTCATAGAGTTACCTGTACTTCATTTTCATTTACAAATGTCAAATTTAAAACTGTGATTACGTCAGTGATAACTGCGTATTAATGATGTATTTTTATACCAAATCGATGTAGGATATCTACCAACCAACATACGCGGCCAAATGTGGCACAATGTCGAATTTAATGTGGGGGTGACCAAATCGATATAGTTTGACATTGTATTTATATTAGTAACCGGACCCCAGTTCTAAAATGATAAGAAAGTCAACGTTCTTTGATTTCGATATGGTCATAGGTAGATGAAAGGACAATGAATGCTAATTTACAAACATTTTTAATACAAGACCTCTTCCCTATTTTTAAGGAGCGGACCAGTTAACTTAAGTAGTTCCGTAGTTTTTTTTTTAATGATACTGTAACAACAAGCCCTGGTGATTTGAACTGTCTATATACTATATATCACGAATCGAGTTGCTTAGATCGAGTTACAGTTAGCAAATTAGTCGACATTGAAAGGTCAGCACTATTAAATTTTGATTTGACTTTTCTCTCATTAGGAATCCAAATTAACTCAGCCTATTTTGAAAAAGTAATCTCAAAAGTTGCAAGAAGCGAAATTCAAAATTTCACGGCTTTCGTCTTCCAAAAGTCGCACAATTTGGAAATTCTACCTTCAAGTATGTATTGGAGGTTAACGGAATACATGCAATTTATGAG
>OZ038478.1:126797523-126807523 GCA_964036315.1 Acanthosepion esculentum | reverse complement strand
ATGTGTGTGTGTGTGTGTGTGTGTGTGTGTGTGTATACTCACATACCTTCATTCGTACAGACTTATACAAGGTATAGCTATAATCAATACTCATTTCTTTTTTTTAAATGCTGATCATCTGTGCGTTCATGACTCTCCACAAATTCTTATCCGCTGTAGTTCTAAACAATATTTGTCTCCTTACTCTCCCCCTATCACTGTTCTACCAACCATTTACATTAACTCGTTTTGGTAGGTTATACGATGTTCCCCTCTGCTCCTCTCGCCTTCAATATGTGCTGTGAGTGTCGAAACCTCCAACCCACTTTCTTCGTTCGAAATTTCAACCGTGTTTCGGATTCTCAATAAAAGTCTCGTTTTCGTTCCCAATTTTCTTGAA
Source organism: Acanthosepion esculentum (assembly GCA_964036315.1). Lineage (NCBI taxonomy): Eukaryota > Metazoa > Mollusca > Cephalopoda > Sepiida > Sepiidae > Acanthosepion > Acanthosepion esculentum. Next base: position 126,807,144 of record OZ038478.1, on the reverse strand, counting down.
ACTTCGTCGTTGATCCAATGTCCTGTCCATGGCAAACTCAGCATGCTTTTACAAGTTTTCTTGGGCATAATACCAAACACGAAACAAGATTGCCTATAATCTCGCAAGAGACGTATATACAAGAGTCAAATTAGAACAAAAATTAAGTCTTGCTGCCATATGTGGATTGGAACAGCTCAGTACTTTTTTTGCAGCCTTAAAAGAATTCAGAATTGTTTATGTTGCATCATTCTTTATTCCGCAGCCTCTTTTCCACTCGACGTTCCAAAACTATTGCGATTATGCATTCTTTAATTCCACTAAGTCAATCCTAAAATAGATTAGATTTAAAATAGATGCGACCTCAAATAGATTGGATCTAAAATAGATTACACCTCAAATAGATTAGATCTAAAATAGATTCGACCTCAAATAGATTAGATCTAAAATAGATTAGACCTCAAAAAGATTAGATCTAAAATAGATTAGACCTAAAATAGATTAGACCTAAAATAGATTAGATCTAAAATAGATTCGACCTCAAATAGATTAGATTTAAATAGATTAGACCTAAAATAGATTAGATCTAAAATAGATTAGACGTAAAATAGATAAGGCATCAAATAGATTACATCTAAAATAGATTATATCTAAAATTGATTAGATCTAAAATAGATTAGATCTAAAAATAGATTCGACCTCAAATAGATTAGATTTAAAATAGATTAGACCGCAAATAGATTAGACGTGATATCGATTAGATCTAAAATAGATTATACCTCAAATAGATTAGATCTAAAATAGATTAGACCTCAAATAGATTAGACGTAATATCGATTAGATCTGAAATAGATTAGATCTAAAATAGATTAGACCTCAAATAGATTAGATCTAAAATAGATTCGACCTCGAATAGATTAGACGTAATATCGATTAGATCTAAAATAGATTAGATCTAAAATAGATTCGACCTCAAATAGATTAGATCTAAAATAGATTCGACCTCAAATAGATTAGATTTAAATACATTAGACGTAAAATAGATTAGATCTAAAATAGATTAGACCTAAAATAGATAAGGCATCAAATAGATTACATCTAAAATAGATTATATCTACAATTGATTAGATCTAAAATAGATTCGATCTAAAATAGATTCGATCTCAAATAGATTAGATTTAAAATAGATTAGACCTCAAATAGATTAGACGTGATATCGATTAGATCTAAAATAGATTAGACCTCAAATAGATTAGATCTAAAATAGATTAGATCTAAAATAGATTCGACCTCAAATAGATTAGATTTAAATAGATTAGACCTAAAATAGATTAGACCAAAAATACATTAGACCTAAAATAGATCAGACCTAAAATAAATCAGACATCAAATAGATTAGATCTAAAATAGATTATATCCAAAATTGATTAGATCTAAAATATATTAGATCTAAAATAGATTCGACCTCAAATAGATTAGATTTAAAATAGATTAGACCGCAAATAGATTAGACGTGATATCAATTAGATCTAAAATAGATTATACCTCAAATAGATTAGATCTAAAATAGATTAGACCTAAAATAGATTAGACCTAAAATATATTAGATCTAAAATAGATTCGACCTCAAATAGATTAGATTTAAAATAAATTAGACCTAAAATAGATTAGATCTAAAATAGATTAGACCTCAAATAGATTAGATCTAAAATAGATTAGACCTCAAATAGATTAGACGTAATATCGATTAGATCTAAAATAGATTAGATCTAAAATAGATTAGATCTAAAATAGATTAGACCTCAAATAGATTAGATCTAAAATAGATTAGACCTCAAATAGATTAGATCTAAAATAGATCCGACCTTAAATAGATTAGACGTAATATCGATTAGATCTAAAATAGATTAGATCTAAAATAGATTAGATCTAAAATAGATTAGACCTAAAATAGATTAGACCTAAAATAGATTAGACCTAAAATATATTAGATCTAAAATAGATTCGACCTCAAATAGATTAGATTTAAAATAGATTAGACGTAATATCGATTAGATCTAAAATAGATTAGATCTAAAATAGATTAGATCTAAAATAGATTAGATCTAAATTAGATTAGACCTCAAATAGATTAGATCTAAAATAGATTAGACCTCAAATAGATTAGATCTAAAATAGATTCGACCTCGAATAGATTAGACGTAATATCGATTAGATCTAAAATAGATTAGATCTAAAATAGATTAGATCTAAAATAGATTCGACCTCAAATAGATTAGATCTAAAATAGATTAGACCTCAAATAGATTAGATCTAAAATAGATTCGACCTCGAATAGATTAGACGTAATATCGATTAGATCTAAAATAGATTAGATGTAAAATAGATTAGTTCTAAAATAGATTAGATGTAAAATAGATTCGACCTCAAATAGATTAGATCTAAAATAGATTAGACCTCAAATATATTAGGTCTAAAATAGATTAGACAACAAATAGATTAAATCTAAAATAGATTAGACCTCACATAGATTAGATCTAAAATAGATTCGACCTCAAATAGATTAGACGTAATATCGATTAGATCTAAAATAGGATTCGACGTCAAATAGATTAGATCTAAAATAGATTAGACCTCAAATGGATTAGATTTAAATAGATTAGACCTAAAATAGACTAGACCTAAAATAGATTAGACCTAAAATAGATTAGACCTAAAATATATTAGATCTAAAATAGATTCGACCTCAAATAGATTAGATTTAAAATAGATTAGACCTAAAATAGATTTGATCTAAAATAAATTAGACCTAAAATAGATAAGGCATCAAATAGATTACATCTAAAATAGATTAGATCTAAAATAGATTAGATCTAAAATAGATTAGATCTAAAATAGATTAGACCTCAAATAGATTAGATCTAAAATAGATTCGACCTCAAATAGATTAGATCTAAAATAGATTAGACCTCAAATAGATTAGGTCTAGAATAGATTCGACCTCAAATAGATTAAATCTAAAATAGATTAGACCTCACATAGATTCGACCTCAAATAGATTAGATTTAAATAGATTAGACCTAAAATAGATTAGATCTAAAATAGATTAGACCTAAAATAGATAAGGCATCAAATAGATTACATCTAAAATAGATTATATCTAAAATTGATTAGATCTAAAATAGATTAGATCTAAAATAGATTCGATCTCAAATAGATTAGATTTAAAATAGATTAGACCTCAAATAGATTAGACGTGATATCGATTAGATCTAAAATAGATTAGATCTAAAAATAGATTCGACCTCAAATAGATTAGATTTAAATAGAGTAGACCTAAAATAGATTAGACCTAAAATACATTAGACCTAAAATAGATCAGACCTAAAATAAATCAGACATCAAATAGATTAGATCTAAAATAGATTATATCCAAAATTGATTAGATCTAAAATAGATTAGATCTAAAATAGATTCGACCTCAAATAGATTAGATTTAAAATAGATTAGACCACAAATAGATTAGACGTGATATCGATTAGATCTAAAATAGATTATACTTCAAATAGATTAGATCTAAAATAGATTAGACCTAAAATAGATTAGGCCTAAAATATATTAGATCTAAAATAGATTCGACCTCAAATAGATTAGATTTAAAATAGATTAGACCTAAAATAGATTAGATCTAAAATAGATTAGACCTCAAATAGATTAAACGTAATATCGATTAGATCTATAATAGATTAGATCTAAAATAGATTAGATCTAAAATAGATTAGATCTAAAATAGATTCGAACTCAAATAGATTAGACCTAAAATAGATTAGACCTCAAATATATTAGGTCTAAAATAGATTAGACCTCAAATAGATTAGACCTCACATAGTTTAGATCTAAAATAGATTCGACCTCAAATAGATTAGACGTAATATCGATTAGATCTAAAATAGGATTCGACGTCAAATAGATTAGATCTAAAATAGATTAGACCTCAAATAGATTAGATTTAAATAGATTAGACCTAAAATAGATTAGACCTAAAATAGATTAGATCTAAAATAGATTCGACCTCAAATAGATTAGATTTAAAATAGATTAGACCTAAAATAGATTTGATCTAAAATAAATTAGACCTAAAATAGATAAGGCATCAAATAGATTACATCTAAAATAGATTATATCTAAAATTGATTAGATCTAAAATAGATTAGATCTAATATAGATTCGACTTCAAATAGATTAGATTTAAAATATTTTAGAGCTAAAATAGATTAGATCTAAATTAGATTAGACCTAAAATAGATTAGACCTAAAATAGATCAGACATGAAATAGATTAGATCTAAAATAGATTATATCCAAAATTGATTAGATCTAAAATAGATTAGATCTAAAATAGATTCGACCTCAAATAGATTAGATTTAAAATAGATTAGACCTCAAATAGATTAGATCTAGAATAGATTAGACCTAAAATAGATTAGACATCAAATAGATTAGATCTAAAATAGATTAGATCTAAAATAGATTACATCTAAAATTGATTAGATCTAAAATAGATTAGGTCTAAAATTGATTAGATCTAAAATAGATTAGATCTAAAATAGATTAGATCTAAAATTGATTAGATCTAAAATAGATTAGATCTAAAATAGATTCGACCTAAAGTACATTAGATCTAAAATAGATTAAACCTAAAATATATTTGATCTAAAATAGTTTAGCCATGAAATAGATTAGACCTAAATTAGATTAGACCTAAATTAGATTAAACCTAAAATAGATTAGACCCAAAATAGATTAAACCCAAAATAGAGTTTTGCTGCCATATCCCTGCTGGAGCTACCCAACTTACTTCTTTCCAATTTTGATAGATTTCAACATTATTTACGATGTCTCTTTCTGTTTGTTCTATTTAAATCGGATTTACCCCGAGAAAGTAAAGCCTCTAAGACACAATGGTGTTACTAGGTGGGAAAGAATTAGAAAACAGAAACATTACTAAAGAGCCAGAACAATTTAAAAAAAAAAGGTAAGCCAGAAGACAGTAGATAACGATTGACATTTAAATTTTTGAAGATCAAAGTTAACTAGGAAGTATGGAGCCTGAAGAGAGTCCCACAAGCAAGAAGTGCGAGAAAAGTAACTGTTACATTGAATCAACGGTTACAAGCCAATACAACTGTAAGTTGATGAATCTAGTACTGCGCTTAAATTCATAAAGTCTACGTACCATAGCTCATTCGAACAATTGCCATAAAAATATTTATAGAAAAGGCACGGTTTCCTTTTCTTGCAAACTTACGGCGGTGGGAAAGTCACTGAAGCCGAGATGCCTAATCAGGACCAATAATATTGCTGATTTTATTGTTGTTTCGATAATATTTTTATATTGCTCATCATTGCATTTTCAATATAATGAATAAAGTAATTTATTTTAACCCAGACATATTTTAAATCAAACTGTTTATATTGTAAAATGTCGAAGAATTTCACAGCACGGGATAATATTGTATGAAAACAGTTTATAAAAAATATGAAATCGAATTCATTCAATTTAGTCAAGAGATTATCAACTTCACTGAGTGTATCTTCATTCCAATTTCCATTTTGGTCTAAAATATTTGGAAATACACTTTTCAAGTTTTCACGTGAATCTTTTACAGCTGACACAGTTCTGGATCTTTAACACTTTCTGTCGCACAGTGATGGAATACTGATTTTTAAAATCACTATATCTTTTCTCTTTGTACTATAAGATGAAAATTTACTAAAGCTGCGTAAATTAGAAAACTATTTTAACTTCATTAACCTTCTCAGCACTTCAACTTAAAATCAAATTAAGCTTATGTGCCTAACAATGAATTAAGTGGTCATATTTTTTCTCTCAATTTTATTTGTACGCCGTTTCGTTCACCTGCCATTACGGTTGCTCCACCATATGATTGGCAAACCAGTTTAATTTTAACATTACCAAAGGAATTTAAAGCAGTTCCTATTACATCAGCTAACATTTAAACGCTTTTATCATTACACACAGCATAAAATCCTAAAAATATTTCGTTTATTTTGCATCCAGTAACATATCTGATTAAAGCTGTGTATACATTGCACAATTAGTAGTTTCATATACTGAAATAAACGGAGTATTTTCAAGTTCAGTTTGAATTACATCAGATTTTTTTTTTTAAGTATTTCACCCCAAGTAAAGCGGGAAGCCACTAGGACGCAGGGGGTTACAGAAAATTTGGAGCGAGAGCAGATAGGAGTGACAGAGGAAAGGATGAGGAGAAGGATAGTGGATAGATCAAGGCAACTGGAGATGTCGATTGACATTACATTTGAATAGTTGCAGATTATAGCTATCAGGGAAACATAAATAGGGAAGGCAGGTGCCAGATATGAAGCTATTGGAGTAGAAGAGACGGCTACATTATCTTATCAATTGCAGATATGATGTCATTCTGTATCGTACTTGAAACTCCTGAAAATTGTTTTGATCCTTCTTTCTTATAAAGTCTTGATGCAAAGACACTGCCTATTTCAGCAAAGCAATGCAATAACTAACGATAATTTCCTTTGTCCAGTCTATCTTTTCCTTCGTCATGGCAATGCAATGGTAGTTATTGTTTGGAACGATATAATACATAATACTGAATTTACTAATTGTTTTAAATATACTGTTTCTGTAACTAATTTGTTATGTCATTCACTTTCAAGCGTTGCAGATTCACTAATAGCAGTTACGATGTCACATAAAACAAATGTTTTTAAACATTTGTAATTATTTAAATGACACATAATGTCTATGCGGTAGTGTGTTTATGGATCTCTCTGTGAATTTTTAGTTTAATTTATTCTACTGCTGACTGATATCATATTTCCTCAACACTACCCCAGTCACACTCCTCACCCCAATCATCCAGTCGACGAGTTAAATCTGTCACTTTTTTAATTTTCACTGACTTTAAGGCTAAATTTAATTTGCCCCTTTTCAATTGATGCATGCCGCTAAAAAAACCTATAATGTACGGAATAAATTATTTAAGATGGATATTTGAAAACAATAAGTTGAAATAAAAATCCATTCTTTGTAAAACGGGCATACAATTCATTAGGGATTTTTAAACAAATTATTTATAAAGTTAGAGCAAGAAATACATTGCCTATTAAGTATGCCCCCAGCTTGATCTACACAGCCCGACTAACTACTTTAATTTTATTTCATTCTTTTTTACTTACTTTCTTTTTTTCTTTTTTTTTTCTTCTTTTTTCTTCTTAATTATGAACAATATCAACGAAATGTATTTCGCTCAATATTTTAAGGCATGGAGTTAAAATAATTAATTTTGGATCCAGTTGAAGTCAAGAAAATAAAATAACGCACTACGAAAAAATGAAAATAATTCTTAAAAATTTATTATTCATCGAAAACAATTTTTTAAGATAATAATCTCCTTTATATATCTTAGGATTTTTTTTTATTCACCCCAAAATATTAATTCAAAGCAAAATAAAAAGAGCTTATATTTACTAAAATTCCCACCAAATTCTCATAGTACGATTCCCTTCCATTACTCTCCAGCTGGGTTGGCCTTTGCGATCAACCCCAAATGTGGGCGACTCGGGTGCACCATTTCTAAGTGCGGGGTTCCCATTCGCGCTCACTCTGATAAACTATCTCAGAACAGTTTTTTTTTTTTAAATTGTAAAAAATTACTTAAATTGTAAAAAAAAAATACCCCGAATATCATCCGCATTTACGAAATGTGAATATCTCTCAGATTTTTGGTAATTTTTCATTCTGAGGGTTGGAGTAGTTGCAAAGCAAACTAAACAAACCCTGATTTAAAATTTTTATTTCTTGGGGTGAATTAATATTTATGATAAGTAACTTTACATTATCTGGGGTGAATTATCAGAGAAAGATCCATATTTTATTCATAAAAGCAATTAAATGCTTTCCTAATTAAATAATTTCCTTAGTTTTAATGCATTTTTATTTTACGATTCAGAAATTTCCGGTAACTGGGAGTCCTGAACAAAAAGAAATTGATGATTTAAATTCTCCAAGAACTTCTGCTTTTAACTAATAAACTTTAAGCGGGACAAAATTCTGAACGTTATTAAAAGGATTAAAGCAATATAATTTAATAATAAAAAATCCTTTGGTCTTTCTTCTTTTAATAATAAATATTTAGACGATAAATTGCTTTTTTCTCAGTTTTTCATCGTGGTATGCTAATGTTTATAGCAAATCAGTGTCGGCACTTACATTAAAACGTATATTTTACGCGTGTGCGTGCGTGCTCGCGCACACACACATGCGTCCATATACTTTTGATTCAAAAAGACATTTGAAAAATTGTCATTAATACGCCCAGGCTTCATTACTTCCTGATATGCTTCACACACGCATACACGCACATATACACTCAGAGAGAGACAGAGACAGACAGAGACAGAGACAGAAAGAGGTTGTGTTTGAAAGAATCGATGTTGAAAATTACGACCCGTTTTCAAAGTGCAGACGTGTGAAAATAAACAAATTGAAAATTGAAAAGAAAAGAAAATACTTATTTGTCGATTCTGAAGAAACTTTAGCTGAAATGTTTAGAAACAAACCTCCTATTTATTGCCGGGTGCCTCCTCAACACATTTTATCCAAAACGTTGAAATCTTTTCTGGGGTAATCAAAGCCATGATGAAGAGTATCGTTTACCATTGCGTTTTAGATGGCTTTTCTTCGCGGCATTCTTTGTAATTGAGACGATAAGTGGCCTAAAATAATTACAATAACTAAATCAAAGCACGCACACACACACACACACACACACACACACACACACACACACACACAGATGCGTGTGTGAGTTGCCTATCTCCCTCGAGATATGTGAGTATATATAAATCTGTGTGTGTGTACTTACTGTACTAAAGTTCCTTTTTCATACATCCAATCTCTTTTTTAAGTATTTGTCTACTCTGCACACACACACACACACACACACACACACACATATATATATATATATATATATAATATATATATGCGTGTGTGGAGTGCCTATCTACCTCGAGATATGTCAGTATGAATATATATATATATATATATATATATATATATATATATATATATATATATATATATATATATATATATATGTGTGTGTGTGTGTCTGTGTGTGTACTTTCTGTAATGAGTTCCTTTTTCATATCTACATCTTTTTTTTTAAATATTTCTCTACTCTGCGCATACACACAAACACACACACACATGTATGTGTGTCTGGAGTGCCTATCTCCCTCGAGATATGCGAGTATCCAAAAAAATATATATGTCTATGTATGTATTTGTGTGTGTGTGTGTGTGTTTACTGTACTAGTTTCCTCTTTCATATATACATCTCTTTTTGAAGTATTTCTCTACACACAAACAAACAAATATATATTGGCTGCACATTAACAAAATTGTTTTTTTTCTGTTCGTAACATTTTCCAGGTAGAGAATGAGCGGACGTTTTCTAAATTTATAAATAAAATTATTTTCAAGCCGAAAGCACACAACATTTATAAATTTATTTGCTTACTTAGAAAATATCTTTCTAGTCTAATAATACCAAAAATTTAAACAGCACAT
>OZ038478.1:126745023-126792523 GCA_964036315.1 Acanthosepion esculentum | reverse complement strand
TGTTCGGGTGAGCTCTTCGCTATGATACCTAGACTGTATGAATTTGAGTGTAATAATAGACTGGCGGCGAGATCGCATCAATTTACAGCTGAGCTAGATAGATGTAGCCGTAAATTCTATGCTAACAGATCCTTTTCTTGCACTCTTGTGGAACTCCCTTCCGGCTGCATGCTTTACAGCCAACTTTAATCTGCAAGAATATAAATGCAATGCCAATCGCTGTCTTCTGTGTTCCGGAATGCTCTTTTCTCATTCTACTCATTACCAATGTTTCTCTTCCTAATTCCTGCACATCCGTTAATCACTTGCGTATTAGTGGCTGTACTACCTTGATTTGGGTGACACTGATTAAAACAAATATATATATATACACACACAAACACACACACACACACACACACACACACACATATATATATATATATATACATATGTATATATATGTACGTGTGTGTGTGCGCGCGTTTGTGTGTGTGTGTGAAAATGATGCAAAGCGTTTCACCTTAAATAACATTATATAAGGTAAATTTAGGTAAGAAGTATTCATCCAAATAAGGTTTGTTGAATTGAACTGACAATATGTATTTAATTTTTATTGTTTTCTTACAATTTACGAATCAGTTGTTGCATATTCAAATAGGGTGAATGGTGGAGTAAAGGATAGCGGTTCGGATTGAGGAATCGGAGAGCCGTGTTCGAATTCCAGTCGAATTAATTTATGTACTAATGCCTTAGGAAAGGTATGAATTCTCTTCTTCTCCTTAGATAGATAGAAACAAAACTTATATATATGCATGATTCATTAAAAACGACAGACAAGGTAATACGATTGAGCGTTTTATTTAATTTTTTTTTCTTAAAAAAAAAAACTCAATCGTAGTACCTTGTCTGTAGTTTTTAATGAAATATGCATAAACGAAGGATTGCTGCCTAAGTATACAATATATATATATATATATATATATATATATATATATATATATATATATATATATATGTAAATATAAAAGTGAACATAGAAGTCAACACTTAGAGGCGACACTCTGTTTCATGCTAGATGCAATCGTCAGGCCGACGATTGCATCTAGCATGAAACAGAGTGTCGCCTCTAAGTGTTGACTTCTATGTTCACTTTTATATTTACACACCCTCTATCTCTGATATTGAGCACTTTATCCCAGAAATATAGCACATTTTAAGACTATATATATATATATATATATATATATATATATATATATATATATATATATATATATATATATATATATATATACACGAGTAATAAGACTGATTGATTGTAGACGAACCGCTGTGTAGTCATTCGTCAGGATGTTTCAACAATTCATTGCCGATTTTGTCACTTTCATTATTTTATACTAAGTTAAAAAATAATTTATGCATTATTTATTGGTGTTTTGATTTTTTTCGACTGTGTGTGTGGGGGTGTATTCGTGTGCGTGCGCGTGTATGTGCGTGTATGCGCATATATACATATATATATATATATATATATATATATATATATATATATATATATATACTCAAACAGGTTTGGTTAAATAATTTAGACATATAATGTCGATTAATTTTCGGTGTGATCCTTTCAAGTTCGCGGATTAATTTCATTGTAGCCGTAGAAAATTGATTAAGAATGATACCAAAATTTTCTTTCAAATAGTTTTTATTTTCCCAAGTACTTTCAATTTCATCTGAGACCATCTTCAAGGGCTTAAGTTGTCTGCGAGTATATATATGTGTTTATATAAATTCAAAACATTTCAACTGGATATTTATTTTTTGATCATTATTTTTTTATGTAATATACACGTATTTTCAACTAATATCCGTCTAATGTGTGAGTATGGGCCTGAGTGTTCTTTTAAATGCTGAGATATTGAACTATGCTCGTCCAGATGAAATGTAAGCATTTTTGTTATCATCGTTGAGGTAAAGCCAACGTGCGCATTGGCATTTTTATCAGAGATCAAATCTCCTAAAGTACATTTACATTGATATACAATGTTACCCTTTTCCAAGATGCTAGTTGGCGGAAAAGAATTGTTTTGGACAAGTAGGTTGGTTGTATTACTTTTAGTATAGTATATAATTAATTTTATTTTTTTTACTTTGATCAGTGGGAGATATATTAGTGTTTATGAATTTTTTTAGACTTTTTACCTCCTGTTTATAGTTGGAATGCATTTGATTACAATATAGTAATTTGATATGTTTACAGTTAGCAGATGATGTATTCATTTTTATTTATGTTAATATTTCTAATAGAGTGTCTCATATGTTCATCAACAATGCAAATAGGGAAGTCATTATTAATGAGGGTTTGTTTAATATTTTTTTAATTCAGCGTAGAAAAACTTTTTGTTGAAGAATTTGATTTTGCCCGGTTTATTAAGTTTCGTATAATAGCTATTTTGTAATAGGGCATTCACTTTTATAGTTGAGAGTACATGTGACTATACTAATTGTTTTTTTTTTTTTATATATAACGAGCGTTAGTAAATGTTTTATTCTTCTTACTAACAATACATCGAGGAACCGGATTTTTTGTCCTTGTTAAGTTCATATGTGATCTTAAGTACAGAGATTTTAAAAAAGTTTTCTTGTAGTTAATGTAGTCCGTCTATGTCTTTGACTAAAATGAGAATGTCATCTACATATCTTAGGTAAATGGAGGGTATTTTTGTGGTATCAAGTACATTATTTTCTAAATTAGTCATTTAGAAATTGCTAAATGTTGGTGCAAGTACGGAACCCATAGAGACACCATCGCAGTGTATGTGTATATGTTGTTTTCTTAAAAAAGAACTTCACTGGTGCACATCAAGAGTAGTTTTTTTTTAAGTATTAGGTCGAATTTTTAATGGAGGGAGAGATTGTTTAATGTTGATACTGTTTATGATTTTATCTATTGTTTTCCTGACTGGGACGAAAAGTAATTGACATGTTATGTCTAAATTATTTAACCAAACCTGTCTGAATGAAAATATGCTGCCTATATATATATATATATATATATATATATATATATATATATATATATATATATATATATATATCTTATTAAAGCGTATAGACATTTTCTGTCATCATAATCTCCAATATATATTTACATATATATATATATATATATATATATATAGAGAGAGAGAGAGAGAGAGAGATACACGCACAAACACATTTCTCTCTCCCTCTCTCTCTATATATATATATATATATATACTCTCTCTCTCTATATATATATATATACTCTCTCTCTCTATATATATATATATATATACACATTATATATATATATATATATATATATATATATATATATATATATATATATATATATTATTAGTAAAAAAAGAATGAACAGTAAGATATATGAATATATGATTATAGTAAAAAAAGAATGAACAGTAAGATATATGAATATATGATTCGGTGTTTTTATTAATATTTTTATTTGTACGAAACTTTGCTCAATGAAAATTTACATATATATATATATATATATATATATATATATATATATACGTATTATATTGGGCAGAATATATTTTTTATTAAAAAGAGATAATCATACAATGAACAAATTAGTAATATTAGTATAATTAATGGCGAATTCTCTTCGCTAAGATACTTAAGATATGCATTAACTAACAATGGATGGAATAACGCGACACGTGTATAAAATTGATGTCAGATAGATCTGGTGCATTTTTAGTGCAACTTTCAGTGTACAATACATTTATTTAATCTTGGAGAAAAAAATAATTAGACAGTTTTTATATATATTGATATATAGCTCAACTTGCTGTAGAACAAATCGGTACCCGAGGAAAAATCGGTAATAAAAAAAAGAACCAAGAACATTAAACCAAGGTGAAAACAATCGTCCAGTGTTCAAGCCCCAAGTCCAAAGAAAAAAAAGATACGAGCAAAAAGACAACTACGTAAAGTGCTCAATACACGAAGTAGAGCAAAGATGATCCTAAGGAGCCAGGCGAACCTACCTAGGTTTTACCTAAACGGATCTTCAGGGTAATAATGATGCATGCCTGGCTCCTTAGGATTATCTGATATATATATATATATATATATATATATATATATATATATATATATATATATATATATATATATATATATTTAAAATGTATGTATATATGTATGTATAAAGGCACATTTACGCATTTAAGCATTGATTGAAAAAATAATTATTTAATCATTCAAAAATTAATTAGAAATTAAATATTTAAACATGAAATAGAATAAAATAAATAGAATACGCCTGTATATTTTTAGAAATTTTAGAAAACCCAAGAATATTCTAGAAACGAAAGCTAAGTATAAGTTGTCTCTGACATCGATTTGTTACATCATCTTTTGACACCCAGAACAAAGAAATGGAATAATGAGAGCGTTTAAGGAGACAAAGCTATTATGAAAAAAAAGAAATAATCAGAGCATACTACACATGGACACATACGGGAACGTACAGGTGTGCACACACACACATACACACGCGTGCGGGCACACACATATAGACATACACACGCACACAAAGATGAAAAATCATCTTCCTAACACCAATAAAAAGTGCATGAATTAAAAATTATTTTTTGCTTTAATATAAAAATAACGAAAACAAAAAGATTGACAGACATTAGCTGATATCTCCTGACGAGTATATATATATATATATATATATATATATATATATATATATATATATATATGTGTGTGTGTGTGTGTGTGTGTGTGTGTGTGTGTGTGTATGTGTGTGCGTGTAAATTTGAATTACATATAGATAAAATTCAATACCCCATATGATATATGGCCATTTCGCCCCGAACAGGCTTTTAAACACCAAGGAGCTAGCTAAAAAAAAAAAAAAATGAATCTTTTTTTAATCTAACTCTTTGGTGTTGAAAAGCCCGTTCAGACGAAATGGCCATATATCATATGGGGTATTGAATTTTATCTAAATGTAATTCATATATGCTTTATAATAAATATATTGAGCTCCCTTTTGTGTATCAGTTATAATGTTTTATAATACTAGGATTCACTTGGATTACTTACCACAGATTTTTACCTATATATATATATATATATATATATATATATATATATATATGTGTGTGTGTGTGTGTGTGTGTGTGTGTGTGTGTGTGTGTGTGTGTGTGTGTGTGTGTATGTTTTTATACATATATATTGTATATACAGAGTGCGGAAGAAATACCCCCACGTATCTCCCTAAAATGTTCAAATTACATCATTTCATGTTTGCTTTGTTGTTCTTGTTCATGTACTAAGTCATTTTCAATAAGTATGTACTATCTGTGTAGGAGGCAAGATTCTGGGACTTTATAGATAGCTGAAAGTTTGAATCAGTCCAACGGTTGAATCTCTAACGGTTAAAGGAAGTGAAACTGCACAAAAATGGTATCAAATATTAAGCCTTCGTGGTTTTAAACATATTTTGCTGTTTAAATTTCGTGCAGCTCCCCGCAAATAAACATGTCAAAATAAGGTTATTCCCTTGACACCACTATTACTATGTACACTTTTGTATAATTTATAAGTTAATAAAAATATATGAACCAAATACAATGCAATATTTATTATTTACCATTTTATAAAGAAACAATTTTGAAAAGAAATCTTTTTCTCCAATAATTTATAAAAAATGACATAATTATCTAAATATTTAAAACTAACAACAATCCAAGATGTAGTGTTATACACAAGGAAAACTTTGTTCACCCAATAAATAGGGAAATACCCACTCAAAATATTGAATATTTGTGCCTCTTGCCTTCAATATGTCCCGTGAGTGTTAAATTCTCCAAGCCCTTTATACTTATTATGTGTCCCAGAAATTTAATCTGTCACTTTTTGTTTCTATGTACAAGTGTCCTTTTTGTTTTCTTAAAATTTCCCCATTGCTCACATAGTCCATTCGTGGTATTCTCAGCATTCTTCTGTAGCAGTGAATTCTTTTTTTACTTCAAATTTCTTCTAACAAAATTGTCTTGTTTCATAATACTTTTCTAAGCTTTGAGAAGGCATCTTTCGATATCTCAATGCGTTTTCGGATTTTGGTGCCACATTTTCCGTTATTTACATTATTCGGACTATTTTCTCCATCTTTGTCGCCATATTTATTACAACGTTTCGGTCGTTGTACGCTCCGGCCTTCTTCAAGTGGTTGGAATGTCGAACTGAATTCGGCACATATACAAGGAATCAGTCAGTCAGTTCGACATTCCAACCACCTGAAGAAGGCCGGAGCGTACAACGACCGAAACGTTGTAATAAATATGGCGAAAAAGATGAGGACAATAGTCTGTATAATGTAAATAATGTACATAATACCTCATCTCAGAGATATATATACATATTTTCCGTTGTCTGTTAAAACATTTCCAAGACAGTTACAGTTCTGTATTTGCATGATTTTGATATTTCCAGTTCATAGTACACTTAATAGGTTGTCCATCTTACAAACGAGCAGACATACTGGCTTCTTACAGTTGATATTCCTTTATTTATACTTTGTTTTACTACATTGTGTAGGAGTTCCCGTTTACGCCCACTTTGCGTTATCAAAAGCGTGCACTAACTGTACCCTCTACCATGGGTCACTTGAAAGATTTTTCATTTCTGCAATAGTAATTCTGTCAGCTGAAATGAAAACATTCACAGCAGCAGCTGGCCTGCCACGCCGGGGCCTGTCACTAACGTCGATTTCATCTTTCTCTCTATAAAATATTGACTCCTCTCTTTACTGTGTCTACATCAATTGCTCCCTTCCTGTATACGTTCTCTAACATCATGTGGATGTTGCGGATTTAACATTTGACCTCTGACATAGTTGTTTCGATTTGGTCATGTGCCTTAACACTTAATACTCCAACACTCTTTTCCCTACCTTTCTTCCTATGTATACTTAAATATGTGCGTGTGTACCGAGACATCCAGTTATATGAAACAATTATTTGTATATATTTTTGTATGTATATATAAGTGAATCTATCTTTCTAATTGTCTCTTTCCCAATTACACAAAATCTAAAAAAGGTATACACACTTTTGCCTGACCTCACCGCTTTAGACATTTCTTGCTCCAAAGCCCCCAACTATTGTCGAAGTGAAAGTTTCCATACAGAAAGAATGCAGCCAAATACCTATTGAAAAGTTGATTGCTGCTTGTGATTCCACTGTGTCGCATTGTCAACAATGTCTGCATCATAACTGGCATCAATTTGAAAACATGCGATTACAAACTCTTAAGAGTATGTATTTATAATAAATACTGTCTTCATATGCATTACAGCGGAACCTCGGTTCACGAATTTAATTCGTTCCTGGAGGCCGTTCGTAACCTGAAATTTTCGTAAACCGAAACTATTTTTCCAGTAGGAATCAATGTAGAGAAAAAAATCACAGTACAATAAAATTGGAAAAGAAAAACCCGGCACAACATACGAATGTATACAACACGGCGGTTGACTCAGAAATGATTCCGTTCGGGTTAATTCGGTTCGGCTATGTTGTTTGAGAACCTAGATTTTGTTCGATAACCGAGGCATTTTCATCTCGAGTTTTCTGTCCGAAAAAAGATTTGTTCGACGGGTGAAACGTTCGAGAATCGAGGTTGCAATGTATTTCAATTAGATATAGTTGGTTCTAGTTGCTAGAATTATTTCTTGAGAAAGTTTCAGAATGTGTATACATTTTGAGACCCTCTCTCTCTCTCTCTCTTTCTCTCTATCTATATATATATATATATATATATATATATATATATATATATATATATATATATATATCAAGTATGTGGTGCAGTTCAATTTACATTACATGAATGATTCATACAAAATTGTTTGCGAGAGTAATTCTTGCCATTTATATCATTAACTTCACGATCTGCTTTTTGAATGATTCATGTATATATGATTAGATGGAGGATATGGGCACGTTTGGATTCTGACCATGAAACTCGGGTTTGAATTTCACTATGGCCGATTTATCAGGAAGGAGACTTGCTGATGTTATCGGACTTCAGGGGTTCCAGCGTGCGGCTTAGCATTGGGGGCCGTCCAGAGTTGTGGTAGCACGACGTCAAAAGTCATCGTGGCAGAGATCTTGAGTGTGCTGGCCTTGTTCAAATTGTTGATCACGATAGATACCGCGCTCTTGCCTTCCCAGAAGATGCTCAGCATAGTGGGTGGGCTCTGTGGGTGTTGAATAAACACAAATGCGCCTGAGCGAGCGTCTGCAATAGGGATTGGCTAACCGTCCTAGTAGGTGGGTATCCTCGAATACAAGTGGTCAGCTATATATATATATATATATATATATATATATGTGTGTGTGTGTGTGTGTGTGTGTGTGTGTGTGTGTGTGTGTGTGTGTGTGCATGTATATATAGAGATAGATAGATAGATAGATAGATAGATAGATAGATAGATAGATAGATAAAAAACTTAACACTTGACCTCCGACATAGTTGTCTCGTCTCTTTAATGTCACTTAATACTTTGTCGTCATGGCATCTGTAGTTATGTCTGGATGACGAATACATTTCAATGACGCATTAATGGTCTCTAATGTGCAAAACGATATTATTCAACTTTTAAGGGCAGTCAATCTATAACCGGCTACTGAATACGGCATGCACAGGTGATCGTCTCCAGGTGCTAATATTTTCTTTCGTCGGCTTTGATCACCAAACATCTATCTTGAGGTTCGAGTTACAATTACAAGTTACGGACAACCAGTAGATAAGATGACTCTGTAAAATGCCCATTGGCACGCATAAATCTTTATATATCGCACTCCATCTTATTTTATATACTTATAAGTATACATTAAAATGGCTGGCTACCTGTCTTCCAGAGTGGCTAACTAATCCCTGTTGTGCATTATTTACATTATTCGGACTATTGTCTTCATTTTCGTCGCCAAATTTATTACAACGTTTCGGTCGTTGTATGCTCCGGCCTTCTTCAGGTGGTTGAAATGTCGAAATGAGCCCTTTATTTCTCTCACTGGGGTAAACTGTTCTAGTTTTACGTGCCATGTTTAATGGATGCCAGTTATCAGTTATCTCCTGTTAATTTCCCTCTGAAAGTTCTGTACTACCTTAACGGGTATTGAACTCACACTCTTTGGGTCCTGTCACTGGATCTAACTAACGTCTTTATCCACTGGCATTTCTTTCTGCATTAGTCCAGTTGCCATCCAAGGTTATAAAACCCGGTCTATCCTGCTATTTACCCATAGCTGGGACGGGGAGAAGAAGAGGATTCATACCTTTCCCA
Source organism: Acanthosepion esculentum (assembly GCA_964036315.1). Lineage (NCBI taxonomy): Eukaryota > Metazoa > Mollusca > Cephalopoda > Sepiida > Sepiidae > Acanthosepion > Acanthosepion esculentum. The sequence goes on along the minus strand of OZ038478.1, from coordinate 126,783,183 downwards.
AGGGTATTAGCACGTGAGTGAATGTCATGGATTTGACAGGAATTCGAAGAACGGAGGCATAACCTCGCCATCACTAGTAATCACTCCAAACGTCTTCGTAATCGCCATTAGACTCCGCCAACTCTTCCCGAATCCTTTGCACTGTCCTTAGATTGACACCCAAACATTCTGAAATGTTTGTATTGGTGCTTCTGGTTCGAATGCGAAGCAGTACAGCATGCCGTTCCAAATTTTTGGCGGAGTGAATTGCGTCACGGTGCTCGTTTTCTCACAGACTGTTCCCAACTGACCCTAATATACTGTATATACGGTAAAATCAAAAACAAACACAGATTATAGTTCACACCGAAACGTTAAAGATACAGAGATGCTCATCTTTTAAAGTTATATTGAGATATCTGATGAATGTTAATTTAAAAGGTGAATTTAAATTAAAAATATGTCTTTTTATTTAACAATAGGATATATAAGCTGCTGGTCTTTACCTTGAATAAATTTACTCTATACACATGTTGCTATTGCCGATATATACATAAAATACTTATAAAAATGAAAATATATTGGACAAATGATAAATAAAAACGTATACAGTCCAACATCTTTAATCTGGTTACCCATGGGACCAGGCCCTATGGCAGAAATCATTCCTAAAAAAATTAATGACAGGGTTTCTTCGACACAATGAGAAAGGACGATTTGTAGAATTTTACACTCACAGGACATATCAAATACAAAAGGGGCAGGGGACGGCATCGAGCAAACTATCTGAGGGAACGTTTGGGGTTGGGGTTTGATAAAAGGGCAAACGTTGCTAAGAGCTATAAGATTGTGGAGAACCGTGACCGACCACGTTCTAAAGAGACACGTCACGTAGAAGAAGAATGTAGGCTCGTACTTAGTGGCGGGCTTTTTGTTCATATTTTGCATCGATAAGTTTTGGTTGACCAGTGCTTCGTTTGTGAATATTCTCTCTTCGGGGCACTGCCGATAATTACTCGTTACAACTGAACGTGAGCTAACACACGCTACACGAACAGAGATACACACGCGCGCACACACACACGCGGACAAGTCGTAATATTTGGAAGTTTAATGCGTAAGATTTCTGCCTGAATTTATGGGATGAGGAGTTATTTACACTATCTACTTTGGGATATTTATGTCTCATAGACTACGCAAAGGCCTTCGACAAAGTACGCCACAAGGATCTGTTGGAACTGCTCAGCAACCTTGTCATGTTGGGGAAAGATATCAGAATAATCAAGAACCTATACTGGCAGCAAACAGCATGCATCCGAATAGAGAACAAGTTCAACGAATATACAAAAATAGGGGAGTAAGGCAAGTATGTGACTTCTCACCCGACCTGTTCAACCTATACAGCGAGGCAATCCTGACAGAATTGGAAACCCTACTGGGATTTAGCATTGGCGGCCACAGTCTTAACAACATAAGATACGCAAATGACACAGTACAGAAGGTAGCGACGGAGAGTGAGAAGAAGGGACTAAGCATAAACTACAAGAAGACAGAATGCATGGTCATCAGTAGAAGGATGACCCCATGCGATTTGCAGGCCAGGAACACTAGAATCAAGCAGACGCAGAAGTTTAAATATCTGGGAAAGGCACTGACAGAGGAGGGTAAATGCGACACTGAGATCCGTAGACGTGTTGGGATGGCCAAGGGCGCATTCCAAAGGCTGGGCAAAGTATTGCGAGACAGGAGGATTTCTTTGCTAACGAAGAATACTGAGCTGTTACGTGACATCTGTCCTTCTTTACGGCAGCGAATTTTGGACGATTTCCTCAAAGATAAAGAAGAGACTCGAGGTGACGGAAATGGCGGTTCTAGAGAAGGATGCTAACGATATCATGAATCGAGCGTGTGAGCAACGATGAGGTCTTAGAGAGACTGCAAACAAGGAGAAGGCGTATACTTAACATCGGAAAGAGGCAGCTGAAGTTTCTGGGACATAATGAGGAAAGAGGGCTTGGAGAATCTGATACTCACGGCTCGAATAGAGAAAGAAAGAGAGACAAGAGACAACAACGAATGACATACCTGGCGAGTAGATGACAGAGCGTGGTCTGGGGAAGGTAGCAGAGGGAAGGAACTTGTTGAGAGCTGCAAGGAATGGAGGGAGGTGGAGAGACATGATCGCCTACGTCCTGAAAGGACATGGCACATAAAAGGAAAGAAAATGTCGGCTATTGACCTCAACAACAACAAAGATGAAAACAACAGACCGAGTGTAAATTATGTAAATATGGCTCAACATTTTGGAAATGTTCTGGCCGAGTTTGTATAACAATTTGTCCATTATCAAAGTCATTGATCTTTTTTCAATGAATTTAAATCGATTACTCCAAACTGGTTTACCTGTTCATATACCTCTGACGCTTTTATAAGAAAATGTTACGAGACAATAGTTGTTATTCTTGCTACATCTCGCTACTCATAATGTTTTGTCTCATGAGTGTACCTTGAACATTTCAGATCAAAACTCAGTTAATAACTGTGTCAGACTATGGATTTATTGATCAACATTTGTATATTATAAATAAAGTTACAGTAGCATCAAGTAACTATTATTATGCTAAAATATGCACACACGCATTTTATATAAGTGAATGTGTGTGTGTGTGTGTGTGTGTGTGTGTGTGTGTGTGTGTGTGTGTGTGTGTGTGTGTGTGCGCGTGCGCGCGCTCTCGAGTGTCTGTTTGCGCGCGTGTGGGTGTGGTGTTAGAGCCTGCCCTACCTTTGTCGGTAATTCTCACCTGTTAGTCAACGAAAGCATGAGTCCGGCCACTCGGCAGCAGGAAAAATAATTCTTTGTATCTGCGCACATCAAAAGGCCAGTTATATATCTAGCAACCGTTGCCTGTTCTAACACTGAGCGCAATTATTACTACGACTAACATCAACATGGAAGAAAACGCAGCCAATTTAAAGGCCTACAACCATCAAACCCTTAATGATAATATATAAACAAAAATAGGCAGAAAATTAAAAATTAAAAGGCCGTCTCCACTGGAAACATGAATAGAGTCTTTGGTGATATGTTTTCACAGAAACTGCAATTAACAATATTAATAATGCAGGTTTATCCGACCGCATTTAATAGCATTTTCTCTTTCTTCTTTTCTTCTGCAGTAATATTTTTTCCAATGATTTTCTTTCTGATTCAGTGAACGCAATTGAATGAACTTGATTTTTTTTTTATAGAAATGCTTTTATAGGTTTTTTTTTAATTATTATTTTTAAAACTGTTCAATGAGTTAGTTTCGTTCTCTTATGAAAGAGTTCGTTCGAAGGTGTGATGTGAGATGTGAGATGATGAAAACTGAAAAGCAATTTTTAAATAAAAATTCGAACGCATTTTCGGCATATACTCAATGATGTTCCGATCGATTTATAATGAGAAGTATCCTGGGTTCAAATCCTAATAAATCCTCACTTGTACTGAATTACAAAGATATTTTCATAATCATCAAATGTAGGCCGTATACACGCTATCTATCTATCTATCTATCTATCTATCTATCTATCTATCTAGGTTCATATTTAATAGTTCATATTTATTTAAGTCTATGTAGTCTATTTGTATCTATGTAAGTCCACATCTCTCTCTCTCTCTCTCTCTATATATATATATATATATATATATATATATATATATATATATATGTTTAGATGTTTATATGTCTATCTATCTATCTATCTATCTATCTATCCATCCATCTATCTATCTATCTCTCTATATATATATGTTTATATGTCTATCTGTCTATCTGTCTGTCTGTCTCTCTCTCTATATATATATATAGATAGATAAAAAATGATTGAATGAATGGAACATATATATATATATATATATATATATATATATATATAGATAGATAGATAGATAAAAAACAGGGTTGAATGAATGGAACATATATATATATATATATATATATATATATATATATATAAACAGGATTGAATGAATGGAACATTATATATATATATATATATATATATATATATATATATATATATATATATATATATATATATATAATGTTCCATTCATTCAATCCTGTTTTTTATCTATCTATCTATCTATCTATCTATCTATGTTCATTTCTCTTCTCTTCTCTTCTCCAGATTTCTTACTACGTATCTTCTCAATTCACATCATTGCCCTTTTCTCGTTTTTGCTTGCTTTTCCTAGTTTCTTCAATATGTAGGTTTTTCGGTCAGGAAGTGTAAGTGATGCCAGCTTAGAAGAGTCAGATATCGGATGAATATTGCACAGCGTTAGATAAAAAAAAATGTCGAAATGGTCATACATAAAAACAAGTAGAATAATAGTATAGGTGTGTAGCTTTCTCAGTTAGAATGCGTAATTCTTTCTTTCTTTCTCAGTTCGTTAATATCTAGTTACCTACCTATCACAGTTTGATCAAATCTCTCTATCTACTTCAGTTTGTTCGTATCTATCTATCTATCTATCTATCTATCTATCTATCTGTCTGTCTGTCTATCTATCTATCTATCTATCTATCTAAGTTTGTTTATGTCGTTTCATATCTATTTTCCCGTATAGGAATCGCCACGTGAGGTTTTGTATGGAGAAACCCCCACCCCCAAACCTTTGTTCGCCAAGTCATTTCTGTCTGTAACATTTAAACCCTCGGTAATTTGTTCAATACTTCCCAATTCTATAATCGTTGAAATCATTTTTGTAATCAGAGCTAAAAAAATACTCCCAGTTAAAACTATTTCTCCGTTAATATTAATTCTTGACCGATTTTATTAGACTTGTTGCTCTACCCATCCTTTCATTTAGATTAATCTCTTTGTCTTGATACATAACAGAATACTGGAAGGCTATAACCCACAGAGAAACGTTAAAATCAGGAATAGCTGGTCATGTATGAACGGGGGGGGGGACACACTGATGTTTATGGAACGAATTCAAAATAATTAAAATAATGTAATAAATAATAAGGCGGTAGAAGAAAGCAACGCGCATTCTTATTCTATGTACAGCGTCCATTCATGGCTCTCCACAACTTCCTATCCGTTGTAGTTCTTAGCAATATTTATTTATTTACTGTTCCTCTAACTCCCGGTTCTGTCTTCCATTTAGACAAACTCGTTAGGTAGGTTACTCGTTGTTTGTCCCTGTCCCGCTTGTCTCAATATGCCATGTGAGTGTTAAATTCTCTAAGGCCCCTTTCTTCATTATATGCCCAAGAAATCTCAATTGTCTCTTTCTGATTCAAATTATAATTTTTGTTACCATTTTCCTAAAGACTTCCTCATTACTCACATATTCGGTCCATGACTATTCTCATGATGATTCTGTAGAACTTCCATATATGATGAATGACATGACCTAACAGTTCCTGTTTCTTAATATTTTACTTAGCTTTTGGAAGGCATATTTCGCTGTGCCATTACACCCACTTTCCACATATTGAAATTTTCATACTTGATTGACTTTGCCATCTTCAGTTTGTTGTTCGCTTCTTGAGCTGTTTATCTTACAGACAACCATACTGTGTTCAAATTGATTGATTAGGAAGTATATCATAGACGTTGTCTAATGGGGAAAAAATCATGTCTTTTTCTATTAAATGTTGATGAAATTCGCCGGGTTCAATGGAAAATAACAGATTCAATGTATAGGCCAAAGACGAACAAATTCAGGAGGTCACAGGTAGGCGCAACCAATGTAAGGGACATGACAGGATCAGAAAATGTCATAGACAAATGCCACAGAAAAAGTTAAGAAGAAATCACTGAGAAACGTTATATTCAATTTATAGCAATTATAGCAATTTCTCAACATGACGGAGATGGGACTTTTAATATGTACTCACCCACCCGACTAGGTCACCTCCTACTTTGCCACGATAATAAGCATTATTCTAATGAACTAAATGTTGACGTTAAGACATTTAATCTCTGGTAATTATATATATATATATATATATATATATATACATATATATATATATATATATATATATATATATATATATATATATATATATATATATATATAATTATATATATATATAACTTAATGCCTGATTCATTTATATCTATCTATCTATCTATCTATCTATCTATCTATCTATCTATCTATCTATCTATCTATCTATCTATCTAGGTCTGTTCATATTTATTTAAGTCTATGCAGTCTATTTGTATAGAGTGTCCATAAAGTTCGTGTGTACTTTAAAAAATTTATAACTTTATTTGTATTTGCGATAGAAATAATCTGAAAAAAATGTTATAAAGTTTAATGTACCTAGTTTTAAGTATAGCTAAAATAACCAATGCGATTTCAGGCATTACTGTAATTCAGTTGGCAAATGTTTTCCATGAACTGCAAAATCGTATTACCCTTTGTATTGCTAATGATGGAGGACATGTGGAAAGTTAAATAAAATTTCAATAAAAAATTTGAAAAATATAGATTTACTTCTTTTTTAATCCTTTTTACAAATTATTTTTATCGCAAATACAAATAAAGTTGTAAATTTTTTAAAGTGCACACGAACTTTATGGACACCCTCTATTGTCTGCTGCTCATTTATATAGAGATTTAATGTTTTCATCATTTTATACGCTGAAGTATCAAACTTTTTTTTTTCGTTTTGAATCTATAATGCCAGTGTATTCTGTTCATTTTATTAAAAGAATAAGATGCTCTTGTGGTTTGTGCTAATTCCATCTATTCCAGTATATTTGTTCATCGGAGGTATCTCGTAGCTGGAAATAGAGCAAGCCTCCTTAAATTAGTTGCGCATTCAAACCATATGGAAAAAATTTAAGTTGTAACGCAGAGGAGTTACCAATTTTAGCAAAATTTAATTGAATGTCTTACCATTTTCAAAATAAATGAATACAATATATACATGTAATATATATATATATATATATATATATATATATATATATATATATATATATATATATATATATATAATATATATATATATATATATATATATATATATATATATATTCGGCCCTTCAAAAAGTGTGGTTGATTCTGCACAAAGCATTCACCACTATAATCAAATCATATGTGCTGGTGTCAGGCTGTCGGTTCCTAGGAACAGAGCTACCTGACGCTCATACGTCGAATATGATGGGAGATTCCATCATATATCAAACTGCAGATGTTTAGAAATTCAAGAATTTCAGCTAATGTTAGTAATCAATGTTATAGGAAATGCTATTGAAAGAGCATGTCTATAGAAAGTCGAAAATGGAGGATCGTTTTCATAATTTTTCATACTTACATGGGAATATATTTCCAGAGTTTGAATTTTCATTCTGTATAAAACTATGGAATATTAAAAAATTTGGGTTCCATTAAAATTCAGTTCAAGATACAAAATGATGAGATAACAATAATAACATATTTTAATTTTTATTTGCAATACGAATTATTGTATTAATTATCATTACTCACATTATACAATAATACTTAAACCAAATTAATAAGAAAGAGTTTACCTTTTAAAAAGTAGAAATGAAAACTGATATCACACTAAATGCCTTTCCATTCAAATAATAATAATCCCAGTGTGATAATTTATACTAATTTTAGTATTTACCATATTATAATTTTCAAAGGGGAAAGTCATTAAAAAACAAAACAAACAACAATCGTCTGCTTGAGGCGATTCATATTTATTGAAGTAATATAAATTATGAATGGCTCTGTGAGAGTCTATCACGCACGAACATACATACATGCATACACAAATCACATAGAACGCCAAGCATTCATTGGTTAATTAATCACCACTACGTTATTATAGACAATTTACAAATCGCAGCAATGCGACAATTTTGTAATCGCTCTATTTTCATGTCGTCAGTTTTGTGCACTTTTGGGAGAAACGGATCACAGAAGTTTTCTTACGTCTCCTCAAAGCTCGCTCGCTGATTGGTCGCACGTGAAGAATAATTCTTCCCGCGCAGCGATTTGGAGCTTATAGTCACTTATTTAAGCACGAATTGTTTTAGCTAATTAGTGAGAATTCAGCTGCCAAATGAATCTACGACAGTTGAAACCATGCGCCAACCTTCACACTCACACACACACCACTGTCATGCTGAACATACTTCATATATACTTACATAATTTTTTCTAACACGGCACATCTTTTAAGAACAATCATGATAAAAGACTCTCATGAACATTATTCCAGTGAACTGAAATACTAAAATAACAGTTAAAGAGAGACAACTCTTGATTAATTCAACCTTTTCTTACTTAAATGCATGCTTTCCTTCACGTCGTTGTTTGATATTGTATATCTTATTAAATACATATTTTATGTGTAACAATGTCTTTTGGTTATCCTTTTCTGCGTCAGTCTTGTTTCCTAATCTAAAGTTAAATTAATGTGGTGAAGTCCGCCACAACTCCTTTTTGTATTCTTATTGCCATTTTTTCTAGGTAATTTTTCTACAAAATAATAATAATATTTTTTATTATAGATACTTGTTTCTTCTTCGCACTTATATCAAAATAACGGTGATAAACCAGCGAGCATCTATTTATTTAGGGAACCACCAAAATGGATACTTTTCTCCGTAATGAAAGTAAAAAAAAATCGACAACCGCTGTTTTAAAATATTTGCCAATAATCAAAGAATTATCTGATTCAAACGAAATTTTCAGGACTTATTCACCAATGAACTAATATTTTACTGAATCGGTGACTTTATTAAAAAAGTTTGGGGATATATTTTGGGAGTAGTTTTCAAATAACCTTTTCGATATCGCGTGCATACATTTTAATTTACAGCGGGTGTTTCTCTAAATTTTCACAGACATAAAAAGAAACTTCTGAAGAAACTATTTCAGCAGAAGATTACGCAAAATCGAGTGTGAACATATGAAAAATTCGGCTTGCATCTTGCCAAAAACAATTCAATAAAACTCAAAAAATAATATTTCCTTTTCAATATATCTCTTTAGACAGACATATCACCCCGTTTCTTCCCCTTTCTCTTTCTTTCTTTCTCCCATACTCATTTTGAATCTATATTTTAAAACATAACTTATGTTTAAATATTTCGGTTTATGCTTGGCAAAATTTCATATCCATTTATTGTTGACGAAACCGAAGTGTCGATTTTGCGAAATAAAATATTAACATGTGTTTCTAAAGTCTCCGCTTTCCTAATTATACACACACACACACACACACACACACACACACACACACACACACACACACACACACACACACATTTATATATATATATATATATATATATATATATATATATATATATATATATATAAGTTCATGGTGACACAGGAAAGAGTAGTAGTGAAGATAACGACAGGTTGAACGACCAATATAGCGGAATCGACTGATTTCCTTATTTTTATACATACTACATACATACACACACATACATCATACACACACACACACGCTCACACACACACACACACACACACATATATATATATATATATATATATATATATATATATAAAAGACATTTTCATGTTTATACATTCTTTTTTATAGATACAAATATTTAAATGCTTTTAAACTTCAATCTTCCATGTACATTCATATCTGCTCAAAGCGTATCCAAATGTAAACAATGACGTCACACATTATGAAATGGACAAAGTCCGACAATTATTTTAAAACATTTTTATGTTTATACATTATTTTCATAGATGTCTGAAAATAATTGTCGGACTTTGTCCATTTCATAATATACATATATATGTATGTATGTATATACAAACACACATATATGTATTTAATGTGATAAAAATATAGTTTTAAGATATGCTATATTTATGGGCAAAAGTGGTCAATCTCAGGCATAGGGCGTGTATAAATATAAAAGTGCACATTGAGGTCAACACCGAGAAGCGGCAATCTGTTTCATGCTAGCGCTCTTCAATGGCATATATAACTTACATACTGTCAGGTTACTCAGGGTAGGCAGCTTGTGACCTTTGTGTAGTAAATCTACAAAAATGTTTTGCATTTTATTCATAGTAATCAGAGTTAAATTTTGTTGTTTTATGCGCATATTGTGGCACAGAAGGAAAATGTAGCTGACGATCTGTTTTTATTCAGAGTAGATACGTCTATGATACACACACACACTCTCTCATACACACACACACATATATATATATAGATAGATAGATAGATAGATAGATAGATAGACAATATTAGTGGTCAATACACACACACACACACATATATATATATATAGAGATAGATAGATAATATTAGTGATCAATACACACACACACACACATATATATATAGATAGATAGATAATATTAGTGGTCAATACACACACACACACACACACACACACATATATATATATATATATATATATATATATATATATATATATATATATAGTTTTAGTATATTTATTGTTTATATGTTATATTTATAGATACAATTATTTAAGTAAATGCTCTGTTTATAATAAACAGTATTAAAAACATTTACCGGCCTAAATGTCCGAGAAATTTCCTAGAAAATATGTGTCTTCTGACAGGAATCGAACCTGTATCTTACATGGGACCGTCATATAGCCTAACGTGCTATACCATTTAGCTACAGAGGAAGCGTCTGGTTTGCAAGGTCGAATTACTGAATAATTTTCCGGGGGCGTAGAGTGAGGTTCTCCTTTTCTCTCTCTACCTTGACGATTAGTGTGTTTAACGCACTGCATACCCTGATATCCTAATGACCCTTCGCCTCTCATATATATATATATATATATATATATATATATATATATATATATATATATATATATATATAGATATGGATATGGATATATATTGGATGTTTTGTTATAATCGAACTAAATGACGGTTTCAAAAGAGTTTTAATATTTTAAGTAAAACCTTCTGGATTGATCAAAAAAATATGTACCTGAAATCCATTGTATATTGTATACATTTTCACAGGTCAAAGACAAGTAGACTTTTTTTTATAAATGAATAAATTTTTAATAAGTTTTATTTGATACTTATTTTCTAATCAGCAAATGATTCAGAAGAAAAGAGAAATGAGATATATTACAATGATAAGTCAGTTTCCACTATGAAATGTCCGATTATGAGTAAAAATTACAAATATTAACAAACACCCTGACAGATTAATCGATTATTTAAGAGCAAATCTGAAAAGCATACTATTCTTTTGAATAATTCAAGTTGCAGAATAAATATTATTCCAACTGCTGCTCTCCGACTATGACCAATCAGAGCTCAGTGTGAAAAAAAACCATTTATCCTAACCAACCAATTTATTTTTATAACTCAAAATTTACTTTACAATCCGTGATTAAGCTATACAAAAAGACTGTCGCAAATCATAGGATATACTTCAAATCACAGGCGCGCATCTCTGGGCATTTCAAATTGAAATGACGATGATTGCTTTAGAATCAGTCAGTTATGTGCCATGCAGTGATACACGCTTAGGCGATCATGTATCTTTCGATACATGACTGACGAGGTAGATTTTTTGACCCGCAGTAGGTTGCCATTTCTTTCTGTGGTAGACCAGTTGCCATCCAAGGCTATAGAAGCCGTTCTGTCCTGCTATTCACTCATAGCGGGGCGGGAGAAGAAGAGGATTCATGCCTTTCCCAAGGGTATAGCACATAAGTGAATGTAATGGATTCGACTGGAATTCGAACTCGGCATATATACAAGGAATCAGTCAGTTATGTGCCATGCGTGATACACGCTTAGGCGATCATGTATCTTTCGATACATGACTGACGAGGCGGAATTTTTCCCGCAGTAGGTTGCCATTTCTTTCTGCGGTAGATCAGTTGCCATCCAAAGATATAGAACCCGGTCTGTCCTGCTATTTACCCATAGCTGGGGGAGAAGAATAGGATACATACTTTTCACAAGGGTATATATATATATATATATATATAAGAATCAGTCAGTTATGTGCCATGCGTGATACACGCTTAGGCGATCATGTATCTGTCGATACATGACTGACGAGGCATATTTTTTCCAGCAGTAGCTTGCTTTTTCTTTCTGCGGTAGAACAATTGCCATCCAAAGCTATAGAACCCGGTCTATCCTGCTATTCACTCATAGCTGGGCGGGAGAAGAAGAGGATTCATACCTTTCACAAGGGTATTAACACGTAAGTGAATGTAATGGATTCGACTGGAATTCGAACTCGGCTCTCCGATTCGGTATCCATTACTCCACCGTGCCTTCCCTTTTAGAATACATCTTTAGATCTATTTAGAATACATCTAACAACATTCCTTATATCATTTTTTTTTCTCTAGCACACAACTTCACTACTTTGAACTGACGATTTAAGTTTCTCCAACACGCCCGCCGATTTAAGTTTCTCCAACACGCCCGCGCTAATCTGGCCGATCTACAATTGAACTCCCCCTAACAACGCAAAATAACTATGTCCTTTTTATCAAGTGTTTGTTAAAACACTTTCAAGCAGAAACAAAGCTATTTCTTCGACATTGTTTTAATTTAATCTTCTTCACCGACTACAGTTTCCTCCAATTTTTTCAACATTGACGGACTCAGAAGACATTAGAGAAAAAGTATTTACGCAAGCAAACACGTACTCACGCATGTGTGTATGTAGTCAAGTGTACTACAGTGAACATGACTTCGGCCTAATAAATGCCAGTCTGATTAGAAGAGAAAAGAATCTACTAATAATAAAATACATTGAAAGGGCGCTGATCTTATATTGGAGTTTTTGCTTTAGTGATCAAAACACAATATAAATGAAGTTGCTACTAATGTCACAAAACACAGTATAAGAAATAGAAACAAAATATATTAACAACGAAAGTTAATCTCCTTCGCTTGAAAATGTCTAAAGAATTTACCGAAAGCGCTTGGGACAATAGAAAAACGAAAAAATAAATAAAAAAAGAGAAAATACGGTAATTCAGGGGAAAAAATAACGACTGAAACAAAATTGAAGAAATAAAGAAAGAATTGAAAACCGAAAAAGAAATAAAAGTAAAGAAAATAGAGCAAGACTCAAAAAGGAACAAAAAAGAAGCAGACCTGAAGAAAGAAATAGAATAAGAAAAAGAAAGATACAAAGTCTGAAAGAAAGAAAGAAAGAAATCGATAAAGAAAGAAATCGATAAAGAAAGAAAGAAAGAAAGAGATAAAGAAAGAAAGAAGAAAGAGATAAAGAAATAAAAAAATAGATTAAGAAAAAGAAAGATACAAAGTCTAGAAGAAAGAAAGAAAGAAAAAAAGAGATAAAGAAAGAAAGAAATAGAATAAAAAAAGAAAGATACAAAGTCTGAAAGAAAGAAAGAAAGAAAGAAAGAAAGAAATAGATAAAGAAAGAAAGAGATAAAGAAAGAAAGAAAGAAAGAAGAAAGAGATAAAGAAAGAAAGAAATAGATTAAGAAAAAGAAAGAAAGAAAGAAAGAAGGAAAGAAGTAAGAGATAAAAAAAAGAGAGAATTAGATTAAGAAAAAGAAACATACAAAGTCTGAAAGAAAGAAAGAAAGAAGAAAGAGATAAAGAAAGAATGAATGAAAGAAAGAAAGAAAGAAAGAAGAAAGAGATCAAGAAAGAAAGAAATAGAATAAAAAAGAAAGATACAAAGTTTGAAAGAAAGAAAGAAATCGATAAAGAAAAAAGAGATAAAGAAAGAAAGAAAGAAAGAAAGAAAGAAGAAAGAGATAAAGAAAGAAAGAAATAGATTAAGAAAAAGAAAGATACAAATTCTGAAAAAAGGAAAGAAAGAAAGAAGAAAGAAGAAAAAGAAATGGATAAAGAAAGAAAGAAAGAAAGAAAGAAAGAAAGAAAGAAAGAAAGAAAAAAAGAAAGAAAGAAAGAAAGAAAGAAAGAAAGAAAGAAAGAAAGAAAGAAAGAAGAAAGAGATAAAGAAAGAAAGAAATAGATTAAGAAAAAGAAAGATACAAACTCTGGAAGAAAGAAAGAAAGAAAGAAAGAAAGAAAGAAAGAAAGAAAGAAAGAAAGAAAAAAGAAATCGATAAAGAAAGAAAGAAAGAAGAAAGAAAGGAAGAAAGAATGGAGGACGCAAGACAGAACGTTTAGGGGATAAATAAAAGGAAAGATGAATGCTTACAGAGTGATAAAGAGAAAGATAAGCAAAGAAAGAAAGAGAAACAATTGGCAAATATTTATAAACACAGAAGAAAGAAAGAAAGAAAGAAAGAAAGAAATAGACAAAAGAAAACAGTCAAAAAATGAAAGCTGACGATATACGTTCAGAACGATACCTACGCACGTTTCGTGTAAGGGGAAAACTGAAGTATCAGAGGGTTGTAGAAAAAGGTGAGCGTAGGACCGGTAAATACAGTCTCGAAATCAAAGTCTTTGTCGGCGTTAACCTAACAACTACCTTAATCGCTTTCATGGTCTTTGAAGTTAGTCCAATCCACTCAATTGTTCCAATAGCTCAATCCATTCGCACACGATAGTAACTTTTTTCAGTTTCTATTTTGCTCTCACTCTCTCACTCACTCTCTCTCTCTCTCTCCCACTCTCTCACTCCCTCTCTCTCGTGTGTGCGATGCAGGGATTTTCGTTTATTGAAGTTATTGTTTATAATTTCCACTTATTTATCTTCGGACACGCTTTTTTATCGATTCAGAGTTTATTCATTTATTATGCAATAAATGAATAAATAAAATCGGAATCGATAAAAAAAAGCGTTTTCGAAGCTGTTCCTGTTCGATTCGTACAAACGTCTTTATGAAAGGCATTTCGCCTTGTACGTTTTCACAACACCATTTTTTAAAACTTGCCATTTTCCCTCAAGAATTTATGTGGTTATGGCTCTCCACATATTCCATTTCTTTATTACCTGTGAAGTGCCATCTCTTTTGATAAAAACAGTGGAGCGGATTCCCGTTGCTTTTAAAATGTTAAATTCAGAGTAGTCTTTCTCCAAGACTGGCTGTCAACCAAGGCTACATGGCCCAGTCTGTTCTACTATTTAACTCATAACTGTTGTGGGTTGGATAGGTACAGGTATAAGAAATAAACCTTTTTCAAAAGTAATTACATACCCATATACGCACAATATTAAAACACGCCCAATAAACAATATTTACAAACGTGCTAAAAGGATTCAGCAATACAAGACACCGCTTAAATCAGTGTCCCTTGGTTAGAAATTAACATCATCATATGAAGTATTTGACCAATCAGAGAATATAGAAACCCTATTTTTCACAAGCCTACTTTCGGGAAAAAATTCTTATAAAAAGCCATAGATTTCGATATTCAGCAGCACAGATGCTACTGACTCCAGGCCGTTCAAGCACAAGTGAAGACGTGATTACATAGACATAACCCCACCCGGCCAGCGCGTAATGAAAGAAACGTGTCGGCAATTTCAAACGAATCATCTCCAGAAACAACAACACAGACTGTCATTGAATCTTCGCTGAAGATCAAAGTCTTTTCTCAATCATAGATTTTTACTGTGGATCAACTAACCAAAATAACTTTAACTCAACTAAAAGACTATTTTTACTCCTTTTTAACACTTTAATTTCATGTAAATACAAATGATTTATTTAACAGGCATGAGACCATGTTTTCTTAATTTTTATTTTATTATTGTTTGGAATTCGGATATTCGGATTTTTAATATAAAAAAAAAATCCTGGGTGACCGAATTTCCTACAGAGAAAATAGATTTATGTTTCCCATTGTTATGACCATAACGCACCAGAAAATGTACGTATTTGATCATAACTCGTCTAGCAGAAAAGTTTTGTTGCGCTCTTCAACAGGAAAATGTGTTTCAAATCCACGGCAACGAAAGGACGAGTGAAGTAAAAATAACAGGAAAAAACTTTGGAATTCATTTGGTTTGTTCTACCCCAGAAGCAATTTTCACCTAACCCTACATTAACCAATTATTACCTTCTTTCGATCAGTGCAAAACGACTTGATGGAGGGGGGTGTTCTATTGAAAGTCAGATTCAAAATATTTATTACATCAGAATAGACGGAGTTTTACTCAAACGTTATCTCCTGTTAATTCCCCTCTCCAAGGATACATGGCACATTGGATACAGGCTTTAGTTAGATCCAGTGACAGGAGTGTGAGTTCAATACCCAGTTAAGGCAGTGGAGAACTTGGAGAGGGGAATTAACAAAAGATAACTGACAACTGACATGCATTAAACATGGCACATGGAACTAGAACAGTCTACCCCGGTGAGCGACATAAAGGGTTCAGTTCGACATTCCAACCACCTGAAGAAGGCCGGAGCGTACAACAGCCGAAACCATGTAATAAATATGACGACAAAGATGAGGACAATAGTCCAAATAATGTAAATAATGAACAGTTAAGCTACTCGTATGCAATCAAATAGCTTAACAAAATTGTATTATTACTGGCATGTCACGATATTTGATGAGAAAGAAATTTCGTGGAAGAACGGTCTTCTATAAATATTTACTGTCTTAAAAAGCCTTAACAATCTTTCTTCTTTTCTTCCGTTCTTTTTTTCTTTATTCTTCATTTCTTTCTTTCTTCGCTTCGTCGGTGTTCAAGTTATACTTTCTACGTTTTGCAGTCAGTAACTACATTCTACTTCCAAAATCTAGCTGCATGTAAGATATGTTCGGTTGTTAAAATTGTGTTTATTTCTGGTAACTGTAGCAAAAAGATGCAGTGAAAAGTTCTCTGGCCAACCAAGGATCCCTTAAAAAACCGGTTTGGTTATATATATATATATTTTTTTTTAAGTAAGAGGTTGGAAAATATGACACCAAAATCCGAACGTGCATAGGAATTGCAAAATATGTTTTCCACAATCTAAGCAAAGTATCAAGAAACATGAAAAGTTCATTAGAAACAAAGAAAAGAGCGCTGAGCGGCGATGTAATATTAATCCTCCTCCGGTGAATGCGGGACAGTTTTTCACAGATGAAGTTTAAACGAGGCGACAACAATGCGGTTATTCAAAAGGATGCTGAATATCCCCATGGACTGATTATGTAAGGAAATAGAGATGTCTTAAGGAAAAGGTGGGGAAGGAGATAGATGCGCAGAATCCGAAAGGGACGGCTAATGTGGGAGGAGGAATTGGACAATTTGACACTCACAAGACATCGAAGGCAAAAAGGACAAGCAGAAGCAGTTAGTTACCTACCTAACGAGCTTGTTAAATAGATGGCGGAAGAGGGTGCTAAATAGACAAACTGTAGTAAGCATTAGAAAGGAAGAGGAAGATGTGGCGAGACATGAAGCCGAGGGGGCAAGGCACACAGAAGAAGAGGTGCTTGGAGCTGAGAACGTTTTAACAACACCTCTTAGAAGGAACAGGTGATTTTTCGAAACGGGGGAAGAGCCATATCTTTTTGCTTTTAATCATTTCACCCCAAGTAAAGCAATAAAGCCATTAAGGTGCAAAGGGTTACTGGGTGTTAGAGAATATGAGAGAGAAAAAAACATTATTAAGGAGAGAGAACAATAAAAAGAACAGGAATTAAGAAGACAAGATAACGATTGACATTGCATTTAATATTTTTTTATATTCAAAATTGACTGGGAAGCAAAAAGCCGGAAGAGAGTTTCACAAGCGAGAAGTGCGAGAAAAGAGACTGGATATTTAGCAACCCTCCCACATGGGTCGATGTGGCACAAGGCCGGTTTAATGTGGGCTTACCGAGCCCGTAGGCTCGGGCAAAAATATGCCCATTTAGAACCCGTATAAACGGGTTCAGGGACTGTCTACCTCCTCGGACGAAAATTTGCCCTGCGGCAAATCCTCGTCCGAGAGTAGTCACACGTGAAAATGAAGGAGCGAGAAAAGAGACTGTTAGCATAGAACTTACGGTTACATCCAGCGATTTCAACTGTAAAATGATGAGACCTTGCCGCCAATCTAGTACTGCGCTTAAATTCATAAAGTCTACATACGATAGAGAAAAGCTCATCAGAAAAATTTCCATGAAATTAGTCATAGAAAAAGCTATGTTACGGCTGTGGGAAAAGGACTGAAGCTGATATGCTAGGTCAGTACCCATAACATTACAGCTTCTTCTTTGGATTTTATCTAGAATTTCTACATATATAGCAGGAGCAGCAGACCAGATTTGGCAACAATATTCAAAACAAGGATGAAAATCAGCATTGAATCGTTTGAAATTTGCCGAAGAGATCTCCCCTGTTAGAATAATTCGGTCACATCTGAAAATATCTAGAATGACAGTTACCGTCACATTTGATGAACATAGAATATAGAAATGGCGTCCTAAATGCAAGAATTTAATTTTCACCGCAAACCCGTCTGTAGGAGCGAATCTTTAAAGAGGCGCGTTCGAAGCTCGCAAGAGGTTTAATGGAGAATCATGGGGGCAGACCGGCGAGGATATTTTTAGCCGCTCAAAATCATTTATAATGTTTTTGGTATATAAAAGAGTCCCTTTGCCCTTTATTCCGCTTAGCTTCATTGATTTATTTCACTCTCCGGCGCCACTTGCCACCATTCTAAGTCAAATCTGAAAACACCGTTTCGAGTTCGCTGTTTCTGTTTTATATCGATTATTTATTGGTTTATTTATCCGTCTAGAATAGAGACGTCAAAGCCGTAGCGAGCTGAGAGCTGACAGTCAAAAAATGACACTATTGATTAGACGGAGAGGGCTTTAGAAAAAAGTCTGTTGATATATTAATCAATGTATTCAATTCTTTCTCTCTCTCCCGCACACACACACACACACACACACGCACGCACGCACACACACACACATATATATATATATACATGAAGAAATATATTTTAAGGTATGCTATATTATGCGATAAATGCTCAATATTAGAGATAGAGCGTATGTAAATATAAAAGTGGACATTGAAGTCAACACTCAGAGGTGACAGATTGTTTTATGCTAAACGCAATCGTCAGGCCACATGCGTTGTGTTTTTTCTCGACTATTTATATATACGCTTCAGTGATGCATTGGGTAGACTATTGCATTGTGGGTAGTTTATCCTAACGGTTATTTTGGCGCGAGTGGTTTGTTAATTTGTTATTTATTTTGTTTATTTGGATTCATTTATTTTAGTTGTTTATTTATTTTATTTTATTTTATTTATTTTTATTTATTCTTTTCGATTTTTAAGTAACGTAGTAAAAATTTGTTTTCGTCCCTGCATTTTGAGATTAGTTCTGATCGTTTATTTAGTAGTTTGTTTTGGTCTGGGAAAGTAATTGTAACGATTTTTCCTCCAAGCAGAGTTTGCAGTTTTGGGATTGACTTTTGTAGGATGATGTCCCTTTCCTTATTTTCCATGATATATTTGGTGTGATTTGTTTTATGTTTTTAATTTCCTCGATATACTTACAATAGTCTACTTACAATGCACCACTGACTTGTATATATAAACAGTCGAGAAATAAAACAACGCATGTGGCCTGACGATTGCGTTTAGCATAAAACAGTCTATCGCCTCTGAGTGTTGACTTCAATGACCACTTTTATATATATATATATATATATATATATATATATATATATATATATACACACACACGCACACACTCCAGATCAAAAATTTAAGACCACTTGAAATTTTTTTAGAAGAGACTGTTTGTCATGGATACATTATAAACTTTTTCTTACTTAAGGTTACTAATTCTATAATCTAAAAGGTTATGTAGACAAAAAATTATAATCCGATCAATTTATTCAGAAATGGACATTTTTATAAAATGAGACGTTTTACAATTGATCAAAATTATAAGACCAGGGCGTATAAATTGCTAGATCTAGGGTAATTCCAATGTTTTTAGTTCAGTTAGAGATCAGCAATTACCATGCCTAAAGCAAGCAAACTTTCCGAAGTTGAGCGTGCTCGAATTCTAGATTTCCATAATAAATGTTTGTCACAGCGGGCGATCGCAGCTAAGGTAAATCGCAGTAAAACTGTGATTTGCAACTTTCTAAAGGACAGTGCGAATTATGGAAATGCAAAGTCTACTGGTAGGCCCCCCAAAATTTCTCCGGCATTGAGTAGGAGAATAAGACGCGTTGTTGTGAAAGCCAGTGGACTTTCTTCTAGTCAATTAAGGCAGCCACAGATACTGATTGCAGTCCAGTAACCATCAGATGACATTTACGACAAAAAGGCATGGTAAATAAAAAGCGCAAACAAATTCCTCGGCTGCTTCCACGTCACAAAGTGAACCGTTTAAAGTCTGGTCGTGAATACCAAACATGCGACATTGAGAAGTGGAAGAAAATCTTGTTTTCTGATGAGAAAAAATTCAATCAAGATGGTCCTGATGGCTTCCAACGATATTGCATAAAAAAAACATGCCTCCTGAAATTTTCTCCACACGTCATAGTGGTGGAGGGTACCTAATGGTTTGGTGTGGCTTTTTTTACAGAGGGACGATGGAGCTCCAGTTGGTGCAGGGTCGTCAGATAGCGGCTGGTTATGTTAGCATGCTACAAAAGCATCGTTGGTGGAGATATATGGTTATTCCAACAGGATAATGCTGCAATCCACGCTGCATGTATAAAACGGGGTCGAGTAGCTGTTTCCCGAGACGAGACTCTGCCCTTCGACATAGGGGTCCTCCCTGTCCGGAGGCAAAGAGTTTGACCAGCACACTTCTGAAGTAATCCGAAGAATAACTGCAGTGATTATTGAGTAGAACTATCCAGTCGAATTAGTGTGAATTATTGTCCGTCGATGATTTGGGTTTTGATTTAGGATTTACCGGACGTTAAGCAGATCTGCTCTACTAGCAAGTTATTCACTGAAATGGTTAATTATCTTTGGTTGACTTTCACTTCTTTCTTATTATTAAGTATTTATTTGCGGTTGTAATTAAATACTGTTTTATTTAACATTGAAGTTTTGAGTTATACTTAATCATTAACGGCCACCGTACGTCACAAAATTGAGAAAAAAAAGCATAAAACCTAGTATCTATTGCTTCGGAAGTCTCTTTTGATAATATTCTGTGAAAGATGCTGCCTGTCTGAGGTCAGTCGATTTCATGGAGAGCAACCACGATGCAAGATCTCTATTTGAAAACGAAAAATCGTGCGAAAAATTTTGTTTGTTTTGTTTTACGATTTATTACGCCTTTACGGATTATTTAAAGCCGAAACATTTTGGATCTTAAGAATATTCTTTTATGAGTGAATATTGTATTAACTCTCCTTTTGGGAATAACAATGATCTTTTGTCAGATACAAGTCCTACTTTTCATCCATAACTGGGGGAAGGAGAAAGATTCGTACTTTTCTCAGTGGGTGTTTGCGAGTAAGTGAATGTAACGAACCCGGCTAGAATTCGAACTCTGCTCTTCGTTTTTTTATCCCACCTTCATTCCACCCTCATATCTCCACTCGAAAGAAGAAAGTGCAATGATATAGGTAATAGATAAAAAAAAATACTCACCAAACAAATACAGTAAAAATGATAAAAAGAATTTTAAAGTTAAACATTAATTAATGTCTAATCATGACACCGAAAAGATACAAAAAATGTATACGAGTAGGTTGTGATCATAGACAAAGAACACCATTGGAAAATGCGTAAACTTAAGGAATCAGCACATATGCTAGGCCACACAAATCTCCTGAGCCGAACAAGCATATAAATGAATACAATATGGGAACCGGTAATAAGGAGTGCCAGAGCAAAGCGATAATAGCAACAAAAATTGCAATATGAGCTCTGGTAAAATTATGCAATGGTAACAGCAAAAATTGCAATATGAGCACTGGTAAAAATGGTTGCTGAAGACATTGGTTTATAATACCCAGAAATTCATACACAGATGTCCTCAAGGACACATGGCACAGTGGCTAAAGGCCATTAAACATGGCACGTGGAACTAGAACAGTCTACCCCAGTGAGCAAAATAAAGGGTTCAGTTCGACATTCCAACCACCTGAAGAAGGCCGGAGCATACAACGGCCGAAACGTTGTAATAAATATGCCAACAAAGATGAGGACAATAGTCCGAATAATGTAAATAGTATACATAATACCTCATCTCAGAAATATAGACAGATACTGAAGGATCGGATAAATATGACAACAAATATATAATCTAAATAATGTACATAATACCTCATCTCAGAAATATAGACAGATAAAAAAAAATGTATACGAATGGGTAGTATATCTATCGTCAAATATATCAGTATTTCAGTGGGTCACATGCTGAATTGCCTAATCCACGCTTTATCCTAATCCCGTTTTTGGCGATGTTAAGCAACTGAAATTAAAACGAAGAAATGCAAACACTGCTACCCTTTCCGTACTGCAGGGCTTCAAATTTCATTCTCCAGCTTGGATGGAGTTCTAAATCATTCTGATGCGGGAGATTTCTTTTTCTCTACGCTGCAGTCTTTATCCCACAAACGAAGCCCATTACTACTCTATTACTATTTGCGTGGTAATTATTCAGATGAGCTTCATTCTTTAGTTCTACCTGTTCAATCCTTTATCAGATTAGACCAAAAATAGGGTATAGTTGCTGTAGTTTAAATAAGTCTGTACTGCTATGACGTCACTTGTACAAATCAAAATACCGCTGGTTCAATTCACCGTTCTCGCTTTCTGAACACGTCACTATGTATAGTCGTCGTTCCCCTTCGTTTTCATTGCTTTAGCCCTCTTTTATCAGGCCAACACCGCGGTCAACCGACCAATCAGCGTTCTTGGCTTTTATTCTCAATTACACAAGCAAATAGCCTCCTCCACCACAGTTGCTATATCTAAGCTGGAGCTGCCCAGTCTTATCTTCCCAGTCTTGACAGAGTTCAAAACCTTTCATGAGGTCTTCTGCAGAAATACTTATTTTCACCTCCTAACCGCTTTCCCATAGACACTACGTCGCTAATTCCTTGGCAAATGTTCAAAACAGCTTCATTCTTTAGTACTTGCAGATTACACGTTTACAACTCCGACATGTCACCCTACATACACGGAGTCGAATCATCCTCATTTCCACCAAATGTAAAGAGAAAGTTGCTTTTTCTCGAGAACAGACTCCCGCGTGGATATTTCCCTGAAAACTACAATCTTAATCTCTTCAAGATAAGTGTTTATCCACCTTTTCCTTATAATCTGGATATACTGTCATCTCTTTTATTCATATCACACACCTCATATACATTCTAAAAGTATACTTCTACCTTGAGTGGTTCTCAAGCCTTATATAGGGTGAACTTTCGTATTGGTTATTCTGTATATATATATATATATATATATATATATATATATATATATATATATATATATATATGACAAGGTATATGGAAATGCACTTGTGAAGTGATGATGATCAAAGTCAACTTCCACCACCCGGAGATGATTTGATATGCCACAAAAATGTGAAAAGAAATGCAGATCTATGGCTGGCTTTATCAGCCACTGTCGTTCACACCACTGATGAATGCGGTGTTGTGGGTGGAGGAGTTTAACTGAAGGGCTGGACAATGATGGTCATGCTCACTCTGTGATTCGACAGCCACTATATATATATATATATATATATATATATATATATATATATATATATATATATATATATATATATCTCCAGGTACGATGAGAACGAATAGAGTACACTTCCAACGTTCGTAACATTTAATTTAAAAGAGAGGGCTTAATGCATAGTAGGTCGATTGGTTGTTCAATCAGGGTGAAGCCGTCAAGCCATTTTTAGGCAAGACACGAACTCAGGCCATCATTATACGGTCGTTATGAAACGGGATTAGAATAAAATGCAGATTAGGATAAAGTATAAGATTTAGGCAAGACACGTATTTGCCCCAAGAAATCTGTCAACGTGCGACAGCTGTTCTACTGTTTCAGCTACGAGACACAGCCGTTACAGATCACTTTTAGCCATAAAGCGCCATTTTCTGTTTTCCAAACATACAGCGCCATAGTTAATGTTAATGATTTTATTTTCATTACTATGATTACTATAACTTTACTATACATTATCCTGGATTATTTTTATCAGATTTTGCTCGTTAACTGTAAATGATATTTGAAGAGTTCATCTTTCAAAATAATAGTTACGTGAAAGCAATTAATATCAAATACAATTTACAAATTAATTATGGCTGACAATGTTTCATCAATTAAAAATAATTTAAGAAGATATTCTTCATATTACCAGTTTTTTAGCTTTCATGGCTTTCAAACGCATATAATAATAATAATAATAATAATAATAATATCATTAATAATAATAATAAAGAAGATGTCTTTCGAGGAAAGGCCAAGAGTTCCAAAAGGAATAAAGAACCATTAAGTGAAGGAAACCATCAACCTCGTTAACCAAGCAATTAGATAAATAAGGGGCGAAATGGCAAGACCGATGAACCTGACAGAAATTCATCATCTTATATACGCAGCATCGGCAACGATCGCAGAAAAAAAAGAAGCAAAAACACAACATAAACGAAAAATAAAAATGCCTGTCTGCAAAGAAAAATAGAAACAGAAATAAATAAACTACGAGGACTATTGTCAATACTAAGTGAAGTAAACAAGAGCTCCAGATTGAAAGAAAGAAAAGGGAGACAATTGAAACGAAGCCTTGACATAAAGAATAAATCCGACGTACCAAAAGTTAAAAAGAAGTTGAAACAACAAATTCAAGCAAAGGTACAGAGAATCAGGCGTTATGAAAAAAGAAACAGATTCTTCTGGCAAAACAAGATCTTCAAAGAAGATGCCAAGAAACTATATATTTATTATATAAATAACCCATCAAATGTCCAGGAAGTCGAGGAGTTCTGGTGTAAGGTGTGGGAAAAGTGCACAATGAAAGAGCTACATGGATCAAGCAACAGCAGGAACAACACACACATATATAGAGTGCCAAAAAATGGACGGATATCAATATTAGTGAAACAACCGCTGCCATTTGCAAAGCCATAAACTGGAAAGCACCAAGAATAGTCCGAATGGCCAATTTGTTGGATAAAAAAACTAACTCGCACCAACCAAGATCTCGCAGTGAAATCAGGACAATCTGAATAGAGATAAAGAGAATACTAGAGGTAACAGAAATGTGGTTCTACAGAAGGATGCTGAGAATACTATGGACGGAGCGTATAAGCAACGAAGAATTCTTAAGGAAAATAGAAACAAAAATGACAAGAAAGAGACAGCTGAATTTCCTTGGACGCATAATGAGGAAGGAGTGCTTGAGAATTTGACACTCGCAGGACATATCGAAGGAAAGGGGGGCAGCGAACAATCTACCTGACTTGATTGAGTAACTGGAGGCAAAACGTCGGGGGTGGAATGCTTGGGAAAGGGAGAAATGTTTCTACGAGCTACACGAGATTGCGGATTGTGGAGCGACATGACAGCCTACGTCCTGAAAGGACATGGCATATAGAATACGTTCATCTGTTTTTACAAGGTTTACAAAAAGCTGTCACAATAAAATCAAAAGCGATATTTTGGCATGACCTTTGCCTAACTGTAATAATAATAATAATAATAATAATAATAATAGAAGCTGAAATAACAAATTCAAAGGAAGGAATAGAAAACAGGCGTTATGAAAAAAAGAAACAGATTCTTCTGGCAAAACAAGATCTTCAAAGAAGATACCAAGAAACTATATCGAGAACTAGGGAAAATAAAATAGAGATAAATAAACCCACCAAATATCCAGGAAGTCGAGAAGTTCTGGTGTGAGATGTGGGAAAAGTGCAAAATGCACACTGGAAGAGCGACACGAATCAAGCAACAGCAGGAATAATACACGCACATATAGAGTGCCAAAAAATGGACGGATATCAATATTACTGAAACAACCGCTGCCATTTGCAAAGCCATAAACTGGAAAGCACCAAGAATAGTCCGAATGGCCAATTTGTTGGATAAAAACCCATCTAGCACCCACCAAGACCTCGTATGGGTATACAATGATATAATCACAAACCCAGATAAATGCCCCAAATGGCTCAAGTGGGGAGTAACATACCCACTCCCCAAAACAGAAGAGACACAGAACCTGCCTACTAAAAATATAGAAGGTCCTCATTTCTATCAGAACCGAGAGGACATACAACTTCCTTGAGAAAAACAATTTTCTCCCAGCAGAACAGAATGGATGTAAAAGAGGAAGTTACGGATGCAAGGACCAACTAATTATGAATGAAACAATATTGGCAGAGGTGAAAACAAGGAAAAGAAACTTATCGATAGCACGGATCGACTACAGAAAGGCGTTCGACAGTGTACTACACTCGCGGATAGAGAAGAGTCTAAAAATATTCAGTGTGTGCCCCACAATGGTCAAATTCATAATGGAGAGCATGAAAAATTGGAAGACTACACTAAAACCTAAACCAGACAAACGGGTCATTAACATCGAGACCAATCAACATCAAAAGCGGGATCTTTCATTGTCACTACGATTCTACTGCCTTGCATTAGCGCCACTCAACCGCCTACTGAACAACAGTAGCTCCGGATACAAGTCACAGAATGACAACCTGAATTACTTATTCTATATTGATGATCTTATGACACTTGCCAAGGATATTTGACAACCAGCAGAAAAATCTACTCACCATTGTCAAAACCTTTAGCGAAGACATTAGGACTGAGTTCGGAAAAAACAAATGTGCCAAATCCACTTCCAAAGGCGGTAAACTGACGAAATCTTCAGATTTAGACCTTGATATCAACAAGATTAAGGAAGTAAACCAAGATGGTACATACAAATACTTATGAATTAATAAAGGAGACGAAATACAACATTCAATTATGAAGAAAAAGATTCGAAAAGAATATTATCGGAGAGTGCGTTTGATACTAGAAAGCGAATTTAATGGGGCCAATAAAATGAAGGCTATCAATACCTTAGCTATACACGTAGTAATATACAGTTTCAACATTATTTAATGAAAACTGAATGACATCAAAAGATTGAACACCAAGACCAGAAAAATACTTACCCAAATGAGGATGCACCATCCGAAATCAGGTGTTGACTGGCTGTACGTACCAAGGCATTTAGGAGGCTGAGGTCTAACTCTAAAAACTACAACAATCAGATTGGAAACCTACCTCACAAAAACCAATGACCCTCTGCTACAAATAGTAAAACACCAAATCTACTCCAACAACAAAGAAGCTGCACTCTTCAAGAAACAGCTCAATACCTGAAACCCTAAAAAAAACGAATACTCTCTACACCAAACGAGTAAAACAGAAAGCAAAACAACTTAGCCAAATGAAATTACAAAAAACTGAGGTTCAAGGCGTTACATGGCAAATACATAATAAGAATGTAAGAAGCAGATGTGGACCAACAGAAAACACATTAGTGGCTGAGGAGCACCGGGTTGAAAGCTGAGACAGAAGGCCTAATTATTGTAGCTCAGGACCAAAACCTCGCAACCAGATCCTATCAATGTCACATAATCAAGGATAGAACTAACCCGAAATGCACGATCTGCGCAAAATATGATGAAACTGTCGCCCATATTATCTCAGGATGTCCGTAACTAGCAAAAATGAATATACCCACAGACACAACAAGGTAGCAACATATGCGCACTGGAAGATATGCAAAAAGCACAAAATCAAAACCACTGAGAGATGGTATGAGCACCAACCAGATACAGTTATCCAAAATAACAATGTAAGTATCCTGTGAGATATGCCGATTCAAACTGACAGGGAAATAAAAGCCAACAGACCTGATATTATAAAAGACAAGAAATTCAGGAAGTGTATGCTTATTGACATAGCAGTACCATCTGAGAGAAACATCTCCATTAAAATTATCGAGAAATTGTCGAAATACAAATGATCTGGAGATCGAGATTAACAGGATGTGGGGAATGAAGACTGAGACTGTGCCAATAGTAATCGGGGCTCTGGGCCTCGTAAGAAAAGGAATAGACAATTTTACTAACAATATCCCAGGTAACATCAACATACAGGTTACCCAGAAGATCGCCCTACTAGGAGCATCCCATGTACTAAGAAAAGTGTTGTCAATTAAATGACAATTCTCCTATAGTGTCTAAGAAACATAGTTTGGACCCGGCTCTAAAGGATACAAAGCAGGAAACATAATATACACAAATACTACTGCTACTACTATTACTACTACTAGTAATAATAATAATATGATTATTGATAATTTTTTATTTTTTAAAACGTCATTTATTCATAATATTTTTTGTTTTATTTCGGACTTTATTACGTGATATAAAAAAAATAGAAATCAAACAGAACAAAAATAATCGAAAGCGAGGTTTTGGCCTCGTTTTGGTTTTCAATTCTATTCCCATGTTATTACATGGCAGACCCTACGTAACAAAAGGAAAAATGAAAGTATTGAGGAAGTTGAGATAAAAGGAATTTCTCTCTCTCTCATTCACTCTCTTTATTCAATATATATATATATATAATATATATATATATATATATATATATATATATATATATATATATATATATATATATATATATATGTATGTATGTATGTATGTATGTATGTATGTAATTCCTTCATCAAGAATTGTCGTTGCATCATCAAAGAATAGTCCCGGCGCCAAATTAACCCCTTCTACCAGTTACACAAAGCATCAAACGTATGTTACAGGGATTGATCAGAGAGAAATTACGCTAAAAAAGGAAAAAGAGAAAATCTAACAACGAAAAAATATATATAAACGACTTACGCCACACAAAGGAGAATAGGCGTATATGCGCACGTATATTTGGTTATATATGTGTGTCTATATGTATGTATTCAGCTATGACTGTACATATTTAATCTCATTGATAGATAGATATAATCTAGCTTCATATAATCTAGACTTTATATATATATATATATATATATATATATATATAACCACACATACGTGCAAGCGTAAGATACAGAGATGTGTGCGTTCTGCTATTTCTTTCTCTCTATCGCTCTTTCTCTCTCTCCTTCTATGTATATATATATATATATATATATATATATATATATATATATATATATATATATATATGCATTTTTGTCTGCCCATATCTATCTATCTATCTATCTATCTATTAGGTTGGTGCAAAAATAATGTCGTTTTTTGACGTTCAACTTCAAAAGATCATAACTCCTTTCATAATAAACTTTATTAATCGAAATAAGAACCATTAGAATCGACACATTTTTGCCAACGAGAAACAAATTTATTTATCCCATTAGCATAGAAATCCGGAGTTCTGGAAGCGATGAAGTCATTGAAGGCCGATTCGGCATCATCTCGGCTTTTGAAGCATTTTTCGCGCAGGAACTTGTCCAGATACTTGAAAAAGTGATAATCGGTGGGCGAGAGGTCCGGTGAATATGGCGGATGAGGCAGAGTCTCGTAGCCCAATTCGTTCAGCTTCTGCAGGGTCAGTTGAGCAACATGCGGGCGAGCGTTGTCATGGAGGAGAATTGATCCCTTCATATTGACCAATCTCGGGCGCATACGTTGGAGCTTCTGGTGCATTTCGTCAATTTGTCGGCAGTACTTCTCCGCCGTAATCGTTTCGCCCGGATTCAAGAAGCTGTGATGGATGAAACCGGCTGCAGACCACCAAACAGTCACCATAACCTTTTTTTGTGCAATTTCGCCTTCGGGAAGTGTTGTGGAGCTTCTCCGGCATCCAACCACTGTGCTGAACGTCGCCGGTTGTCGTAGAGGATCCACTTCTCATCACACGTCACAATCCGCTCGAGTAATGGGTCGGTTTTGTTGCGCAGAAGGACCGTAGAAGACACCTCAAAACGACGATTTTTTTGATTATGCGGCACCCATTTATCCAACTTTTTTGACTTCCCTATTTGCTTTAAATGGCGAACGACTGTTGAGTGGTTGACCTTGAGTTCAACAGCAACTAAGTCTTTCAAATGTTCGTTATCAACCGCAGTCGGCCGGCCGCGACCGTCTTCATATTCGAGGCTCTCGTCACCATTGCGAAATTTCTTGAACCACCGTTGTGCCACACGTTCGTTAGTGGTTCCTGGGCCAAACGCCTCATTGATATCACGAGCTGTCTCGGCAGCTTTTCGGCCTAGTTTGAAGTGGAACAAGAAAATCGTGCGGATTTGAATTTTGTCCATGCTGTCGAAAAGCCTGCAAAAAATGAATGAAGAGATTGAGAACGGTAACGAATAACACGATTCGATAGAGCTAAAAACGCGCTTCAAAATGATATATAACATGGCTATATATATCAATGAATTAATTCAGAAATCATATATAAAAGTAACATATGTGAGAAAACGACATTATTTTTGCACCAACTTAATATCTGTCGATTCTTATCTATATTTCGGGTTGATATTCATCACATTCTGATCACCACTCTCTCTTACTATTTCTCTCGGTCTCTATCTATCTCTCTATCTATCTGTCTATATATATATATATATATATATATATATATATATATAATGGTCGATTTATATCTAGCAATGTTCAGCTCTCTTTCTCGCACTCTCTCTCTCTCTCTGTGTATATATATATATATATATATATATATATATATATATATATATATATATATATATATATATATATATATATAGGGACGATGGGTTATTAGTAGTTAAGAATTCCACTAAAATTAAAGTAGATCGTATTAGAAAAATGATACATAAGGTATTTAAGGATCTAGGTCTCAGTGTAATAGTTACCACTAATGTTAAACAAGTAGACTTCCTAGACGTCACCCTAGACCTCACTAGCAACACACACCAACCATATGTAAAAATTAATTCCAATCAAATATACGTTCATCAAAATTCTAACCACCCCCTGCAATCATCAAACACATACCCTATTCTATTGAATGTAGGATCAGTAAGAACTCTTCAAACAGAGATATTTTTAATAAGCATAGAGACCTTTACAATTCTGCACTTAAAAATAGTGGATATAAAAATATTAATATTCAATATAAAAGCCCTATAAATAGCAACAATAATGGTAGAAAGAGATCTAGAAAAATCATATGGTATACTCCCCCTTTTAACATTATGGTTAAAACTAAATTGGGGCACCTGTTTCTAAACCTCATTAAAAAACATTTCCCCAAATCTGGAACCAACTCACTCAGTAAAATATTTAACTCTAATACTCTTAAGTTAAGCTATAGTTGTGCTGATAACCTAGAGAAAATAATTAAAAAATATAACAATAGTATATTCAACAAGTATATGAATTCGGAGAGCCTGACAACCCACAAGGTTGCGCAAAGCAACATTAAGCAAAATGACACTAATAATAAATCATGTAACTGCAGGAATCCCAATAATTGTCCACTAAATAATAATTGTTTAACTAGCTCTGTAGTTTATCTCAGTACTATATCAACACTAGAAAATCCAAATATAAAGAAATTCTACATAGGTTGCACCATGAGACCATTCAAGGAACGCTGGCGGGGTCATCATATATTTATAGTTACTATTATCTTTTAATAATAGTAACTATAAATATATGACTTCATTATCCAAATACTTTTGGAGTCTAAAAGAGAAAAATAAAACACCTAAGGTTAAATGGAAATTAATTAGAAAGGCCCGGACATGTAACTCACTATATGCCCCGTGTTACCTATACCTTAACGAGAAACTTGAAATAATTAGATTTAAAAATAAGACTGATCTTTTAAATCAAAGATATGAACTAACAGTTAACTGTAAACATCGTTTTAAATTTAACTTAGTATAGAAATCATATACTTTCCATGATAATGATAAATTAAACTTAATAGACTATTACCTTTTTAGCATGATAGTCGCCATATCGATATGAATGTGTACTGGGTACTTACAAAGTATCATACGTGTCTGTGTTTGGATGTATATATTTGTATGTTATGTAGAGTTATGTCTACTGTTGGATATGTATATGTGTATATAGGGGTATATATATGTGTTTTTTTTTTGTTTTTTTTTATGAAGGTATATGGTTGTGTATATTGGCATCTATCATAGGTTAACCTGTTTATGTGTACGAGTAAGGGTGTAAATTCTGGTAAGTGTCTACCACTAAATGTGTAAGTATATGTTTGGGTATATAGAGATATATATGTGTACTTGTGTATGTGTAGATATGTGTATGCATATGCATATGTATGTATATGTATGTGTGAGTGTGCATATATGTGTGTAATGTAGTATGTATGTTTCTATGTGTATGTATATGTTTATATATGCATATATATGTATGTTTAAATATGTATATGTATGTGTATATGTGTATGTATATGGGTGTACATTTATATGTATGTGTGGGTATTTATATGTGTGCGCTCGACTGTTTGTGTACTGTATATCTGGATGTGTCGATATGAGTATTTATATATGATTAGATATTTATGTATATATGTTTGTGTGTCATTGTATGTGTATTTGTATGTATGCTTTAGTGTCTTGGAGTGTATCATAGATACAAACTAAAATCTACTTTTGTTGATAAGGAACCTTTAATTGCTTACAGACTGTTGTTCTTTTCTTAAATTATGATAAACTTTTAATATATTTTATCATAATGTTGTTGGAATATTATTAGAATATAAGTTGGTCTATGTATGCTTATTTCTTTTTCCTTTTTTATGCATGTGTCTACATGTTTATGTATATATGTATATGTGTTTGTATATGTATGTGTGTATGCGTGTGTGTGTGTATATATATATATATATATGTATATATATTTGTGAATATGTATGTTTGTATGTGTGTATGTATGTATGTATATGTATGTGTGTAGATATATATGTGTGTATATATATGTATGTATGTGTGTATATCTATGTGTAGTTGCGTATGTATGTGTGTATATATATGTACTAGCGGATGTGTGTATGCATTTTTATATTCATATCGTTTTAAATTACGTTTGTTTAATTTTTCATGTATACACTTGTATTTGTAAATGTCTATGTATATATTTAGTTTATATGCATATATGTATACGTGCTTATGTATGTACATATAGATGTGTATGTATGTATGTGTGTGCTTGTATATAGTTGCATCTTTATATATATTTCTTCACTTGCTTTATTTACTTTTCTGCGTCGACGTATGGGTCAATATATTTATATGTGCTTATCTATGTGTATCTTTATGTGCGTAGGTCTGTATATGCGTACCTATTATGCATATATGTGTGTATGCGAGTGCATGTATTGATATATATGCGGATGTGTGAGTGTACAATTATATGTGGAGGTGGTTATTTACTTTTGTCTGTAATGTGTCGAAAACTATATGTTTTTAAAAATGTATATATATATATATATATATATATATATATATATATATATTTATATATATTTATTTGTTTAAATTTTATCTATGTATATTTGACCGGTTTAGCTATATTTCAAGTTAAAATTCGTTTAATAACATATTAAGCCACGAATAGCTTCGACATCTGACCGTCTAGATCATATTGAATGTAGATGTATGTGCCTGTGTGTATCGATGTGTATGTGTAAGTAAAGTGCATTTGCCTATGTGTGGTTTGATTTTTTGTATGTGTGTGTATATATCTAAATACGTCTGAGCGCTTAACATGCGTGCGTTCGAATGATTTCGCGTGAGAGGCGACTAACATGTTGAAATGAAACTAAAGTGTATACATTTCTGTCTGGGATTCTGAACATCCCTTTCAACATAATTTCAATGAAAATACAAATTAAATAGCATATATATCTTTTTTTTTATTTTTATATTTTTTCTCCTTGGTAATTCTACAATTTAAAACTTAATAGAAATTTGATTTAGATTTCTAAATAGGTAATTTTAATTTTTTACTTTTAATTTTAATTTCAAATTTTATAAATCTTTTAATATCTATGATAACCTTGCTTAGTTGTCAAATTTTTCGAATCACCCTATACTTGTATCTTGATTGGCTACTCTAGCTTATGTAACAGCGTTTACTCCTAGCTAAGAATCGTTGACTAATTTGAAACTTTTAAAACCATTTATTCT
The DNA here is from genome assembly GCA_964036315.1 of Acanthosepion esculentum. Lineage (NCBI taxonomy): Eukaryota > Metazoa > Mollusca > Cephalopoda > Sepiida > Sepiidae > Acanthosepion > Acanthosepion esculentum. The sequence continues at coordinate 126,749,109 of OZ038478.1, read as the reverse complement.
ATATTCTATATCATCACTTGACAAGACACAAGAAGTGTTGAAACAAAATGGCTACTTTTGTCGTGATTTTATAACATATTTATGTTGTAATATTCAAATAAATAATTATATATATATATATATATATATATATATATATATATATATATATATCAGCTTGAAGAAATCATGTGTCCAGCCACACTGTAAACCTGCGATACAGTGAAACAGTCTGTCTGTGAATGACTATATATATATATATATATATATGTGTGTGTGTGTGTGACGATAGTTCTGCTATGTCTCTTTATGCTGAGTCTCATACGTATATTAATATATAAAGCAAGCAAAATCACACATATCTATCTATCTATCTATCTATCTATCTATCTATCTATCTATCTATCTATCTATCTATCTATCTATCTATCTATCTATCTCAGCCCGTTCATTATCTATCTATCTATCTCAGTCCGTTCACTATCTATTATCTCAGCCCGTTTATATACCCCACTCTCTCTCTCTCTCTCTCTCTCTCTCTCTCTCTATCAATAAATCTATCCCAGTCCGTACATCTGTCCCACGCTGTCTGTCCGTCTGTCTCTGCCTGTCTATATCTATCTATCTATCTATCTATCTATCTATCTATCTATCTATCTAAGACTGTTCATATCTCCATCACTCAGCGTATTCATATCCGCACTCTCTATCTCTGTGGGTCTTTTCATTCTTCTCTCTTCTCTCTATCTGTCTCAGTCCGTTCATATCTCCCCCTCTCTCACTCTCTCTCAGTCCGTACATCTGTCCCATGATGTCTCTCTCTTTCTATCTATCTATCTGAATCTCTTCATATCTCCCTCGCTCATCCTGTCCATAGCCCCCCGCCTCTCTCTGTATCTGTTTATCCTCTTCTCTTCCGCCTGTATATCTATCTATCTATCTATCTATCTATCTATCTATCTATCTATCTATCTATCTATCTATCTATCAGACACACAGACACATATGCAGACACACATATAATGTGTTCGTATTTACGTGCGAGTACGTGTGTGTGTGACGGAAATTGATCAGCGCACATCAATATAGTTTTACTTCTTTGGAGATGGTGGAACCTATATGGTCAGGGTATTTTTTTCATAGTCAAATTCACTTAAAATTTGTAACTAGTATATATCATTTAATTTTGTCACACTTAGGGTTATATATATATATATATATATATATATATATATATATATATATATATATATATATATATATATATATACCCTCATCGATAGCGACTGCGTATTCTATGCAAGATATATCGATGATATATTCTTTGTATACAAGGGCAGTGACGAGACAAACTTACCGAATTCCTCATGACACTAAACACGGTACACGACTCAATTAAGGTTGACTATGAAAAGTCCACAAGATCGGTAACATTTTTAGACACCCGCAATTACATAGATGAAAACAGGAAACTACAAACGACATTACACACTAAAATCACCGACACCCAAAACTATCTACGCATTAAGTTTTCCCACCCTAAACACCTCAAAGAGAACCTTCCCTATTCACAAGCACTTAGACTTAGAAGGATATGTTCCTACAATGAAGAACTAAATAAACACATTGAAAATCTGGAGCATCAATTCACAACACGGGGCTATAAACAACACCTAATCAAATGAATAAAGCTATTTCCACACCCAGAGAAGACACCCTAATGTACAAGATTAAAAATAAACCCAGCCGCATCCCTCTAGTAACTACTTTCAACCCCACTATCCCAAATAATCAAAAGTCGCTGGGAAATACTACATCTCAATCCAGACCTAAAATAAATTGTTTGAGGAACCCGGCCTTCTAGCATATCGTAGACCTAATAACCTAAAAGAAATCATAGGTAGTAACCACATTTCAGGGGACAAGGTAATCGGTAATAAACCAAAAACAAAAACAACAGGATTTTCCCACCATGTAACAACAAAAGGAGCTTATGCTGCAACCACATTAGACACACGAATCCATTCACTAGCTCAGTCACTAAATCTACTTACAAAATCTACCACGACTCTAACTGTAGAAGTCATAACATAATTTACCTCCTAGAATTCACACTATGCCATAAATAATATGCAGAAAAATCTGAATGGCCTTTTCACTACAGAATTAATAATTATCGCAATCGAATTAAGTCGACTCCCCATGAAAGATTATTACCTGTAGAACATTTCCGCCTAAAAAAACACGATTTTAAAACCCATGCTAAATTTATTATAATTGAGAGAATAGAAAAGTTCAGGGCAGGTAACATTAGAAAGATTTTAGACTTCCATGAAAATAAGTGGATCCGATGTTTAAAAACGCACTATCCAGACGGGCTTAATGACAAATTTAACAATATAGATAGTATTAATATATAACCCCACAAATCAGGACTTACTCATATTTCTCTCCCACACAAGACAGACATGCTTGTGGAGGTGTTGGGGCTTCACACTTACACACACACACACACACACACACACACACACACACACACACACACACACACACACGAATATACACGCTTACACATCATACTCACTCACTCCCCAAGAACCAAATAACACACGCACTTAACAGAGACACATCCCCTTTCCAGGAAACAAATAAAACTGTCAAAATGACCAAGGAAATTCAAAGCAGCATGAATCCATCCAGCTCTTATCTCACATAACAACTTAAAAGAGACTGTTTGACCAGCACAAGAACTGACCAAAATTCATGTTAAAAAAATAAAAAAAAAACAAATGAAAACTACAGAGAAAAGTTCATTTTCTCCATCATGTCATTAATTTCTGTAGTTCACTGCTACTAACAAGCAGACACTTTTTTTCTCCTGATGATGGCCATGTTGGCCGAAACTAGTCGAGGAATCTAAATGAAATAATAATAATAAACACGAAAGAATATTAATTTACAACCCAATGTGTCAGAAGATTTTATTTTTTAAATATTTTTTATTGTTTAAAACATATATATATATATATATATATATATATATATATATATATATATATATATATATATATATATATATATGCTAACCCTACTACTCCCAGTGGTATACATACTCACCGTTTGACCATGATATATGTTACTGTTATTTTTTTCTGTAACAAGTAGATTTTTACAGTGCGGAATTGGTAGCCCTCTTCTCCACACCCCGGTAGCCCTCCCTCAAACCGGTTTTGAATGGAGAATTGTTTTTCGTCTAGAATGGTTGCCAACCCAAACCTTAGTACCTAGTCTGTCCTATTGTTTAACCCAAAGCGTGGGGTGGAGAGAGATGAAATCATGCCTTTTCCAAGGGTCTTAATACGAAAGCAAACTGTTTCCGATAGACTTTGAACTTGATACGCCAACCCCTGTTTCCTCTTCGGTAACCATTAAACTACGCACACACCATTCATTCATCCATCCATCCATATATATATATATATATATATATATATATATATATATATATATATATATATAGGTACCTTCATGAGATCGCTAAATGAGCATAGCACGATGAAAAAGACGCCAAACTTGACGAAAACAATCACTAATCTCCTCAAAATTAAAATGATAGAGTTTTCGTACAATTAGTTGGGTTGGGGGGGGGGTTAATACATATGAAAAAAAAATTGCTATGACGACATTAAAAAAGGAAAACATATTTGTAATAAGTTCCATCATTTGTGAATAGTTTCTGAAAGTTTCATTAAAATCCAACAATTATTTTTATTTTTGTAAGATTTTCAAAATTAATGTCTGCCATACAGAAAAAAAAACGCGCTAAAATTTTATGTTATTTTACTAGTTCCCGTGATACAAAGTTTTTTTTAATCAAAATTTAGAACATTCTAAAAAGAAGGACAATTTTTTTAAAATAATTAAAAAATACGTTGATCTTTCCTCTTAATAATAACATAAACATTGAGACGCTAAAATTTTGTTTTCGTCAAATTTGGCGTCTTTTTCATCATGCTATGCTCTGGTTTTAGCGATTTCATGAAGAGTCCTAATATACACGAGCGCATGTGTGTGTATCTGTACCATGCCTTTTTGCTCTCATTATTT
>OZ038478.1:126727523-126740023 GCA_964036315.1 Acanthosepion esculentum | reverse complement strand
CACCCTATGTGTGTGTGTGTGTGTGTATGTGTATATATATATATATATATATATATATATATATATATATTGTGTTTACTCCCGCTTTGTATTGGCAGTTTTACCAAGACGCCGTTAGGTGGCACGGTTGAACAGCTATTAAAACGGGTCGCCTCCTGTTTCTTTCTCCTTTCTCTCTCTTCCATCTAGAATGCTGTAGAAGTAATACAAGCACAGCGGGTCGGGGCGGAGTACGTAGAATATCTTTCTGGTTCTTGAAGGTTTTTTTGGGGGGTGGGGGTTACTAGTCCAGCCTAAGTTTACCTGACGAGAATTTCTGATTTCTTTACAAACTGTTACATTTATCGCTTTTGTTATCTTTGACACTTTTGAAACTATTTTTTTTTTTTCTCAGTTTTCTTTTTTTGGCCAGTTTTTTGTGAGTTAAATTTTACTTTCTTCTGTGTATTTTCCTTTTGTGTTTTAACCCCACTTCCGAATTTCTTTTTTTATTTCTAATTTGTTACGTGTTTAATTGTTGTTTGTCAACTTTATTCGTTTTTCTTCTTTTTTTATCCTTATATATTTTTTACGTGTTTATTTTATTGTTATCAACTTTAATCCATTGTTATTTTCCACGTTCTTGTAAACTAAGTTTGATTTGTTTTTCTTTTCTTGTTTGCTTTTCATCCGTCCGCGACTTTATTTGCCACTAGACCTTTTCTTTTCATTTAATTTTATTTCATTGTGAGAATAAGCCATTAGGCGAACTTTTATTTGTTTGGCCGTGGTGGTTTTGACCACCATAGCTGAGAATTTGGATTCACCGGCCGTGCAAACGTTATGTCACCGCCTAAAAACAGCCTGGAGTGAAAATAGACTTAAAGTTGCAACTTTTTACAATAGTCTGACGACTCGTTCATTAAAGGTAACGAGATCCTTACTATTCCAGAAGCAATAGATGCCGCCAGAACAAGAACAATCTCCTTGCTGACCACCGACGTAGGAACTTGGGGTCAGCAGAGTCACAATGGAAGAAGCTATGAAGAGCCCCAAAGAGTCTAAGATTTTGGCTAGGAGGTCTAATGCTCTATAGGACATTTTACTGGCGACAGAAGTGGCTAAAATGTTTGCAGGAAGTACCCTAACTATTAAGTCAGTCCGCCTTCAAACCCAGTATATAGGTACGAGGCAAACAAGAATTACCGTCTATGGAGTCCCTGTGTGCATCAGGGTAGGCTGGGGGCTTTTTGGTCCAATACGGCCTAGGGGATGAGGTGACTGCAACAATCCCCAAGATTTTGATGTGTAGGGACAAAATAATGCCTGTCGTGGTCGGTGGCCGTCGTTCCTTCAATACGGGCATGTGGTGCTTCAGGACACATGTCCAAAGCAAAAGCGCAGTACTTCTGCCTAACCAAGCAACAGCAGCGGAAACAACGGAAGTGAGTGGCAAGGCTCCCGGTAGTGTTTGAAGGCGATCGATGTTTGCTCTCCTCTCTCTTGGAGGAGGCAGGCATCACGTCAACAGAAGTCTATGCTCAACTTCCCTGTCATGGGGCTCTGAGAATGCCGCACTTGGAGAATCACAAACTCGCTTCGATGCTGGCTTTCCTACGCCGAGCGTGGACAGGGGACTCGTTTTTGGCGGGGATTGTGAGGGATACCTTCCATTCCTTACTATCACTCCTCCCATCTCGCGGGTTTAACTCCAATCGAGTTTCTTCCTGTAGTGTCGATCGATTTTGAGGATAGTTCTTCGGACCAGTGACCTTTCTCGGCCTATGAAGGTCTTTTATCGTGAACTAGTGGAGGGGGTCCACTTTTGGCCAGATCGGCTTGTAAGCGGATGAGTGGCGCTCGTTTTGGTTTTGGCCGCCAGCGGCTGATTACCTCAGCAACTCTGAGTTTTCGCTTACCTGGCGACTAGTTCGGAATAGGCTATCTCTCAATGTCAAGGTTTCATATAGGGCTTGGCCTCTCTGAATTATTTTGATGGCTTGACCGGGTCAACTAACATCAGTTATCTTTATTTTATTTGTTGTGCTATTTTAGTTTGTTTTTGGGTTCATCCCCCTCCCTGATAATTGTATATCATCTATAGATTTTAATGTATAGAATTTTATGCTCATCAAATTTTTATGTCATGGGGTGCGTTTTGTAGGTTCTCTTGGTGTATGCGGTATTATGGTATATGGAGGATCAAATGAATTGTGGTGGATGTGCAAATTGTAATGAACATGTCGTGACTCTGATTAGGTAGGTATAAGATAGTGTCGACCAGCCTCAAACCATTCCCCTCTTTTAGGCATTGTGCCACAATTGTATTTCATATGAAATAAATCTGGTTACAATCACGTTTTACAATCAACTGTCTTCAGGTAGTGAGGAACCCAGACGGGGTTACGCCTACGGACAGTCTCGTTTGGGGAGGTAAACCAACCCGACCCCGTGTATGCAGGGTCTATATGAAATTTTTGCCCGAGCCTACGGGCTCGGATTCACCCAACTTAAAAATCGGCCTAGTGCCACATCCTTCCTTGTTTGACTATTGTATCAACCCGGACGTTAAAGTCGAGTGTCCAGTGTTTCAAGACGTATTAATACTTTACTTAGCAGCTCTACCCAGTCGTGTATTAACTGATAAGTAATCAATCTTTTCGTTGACTCTTTACTTTGTTGCTAATGTATTTTAATTGCGTTTGGTAATTAAATACTTCATTATTTTACATTGAAGTCTTTCTGTTATTACTTGTATTATGTACGTATGACGGATTACAAGTGGTGAACGATGATTCGCATTGAACTCACCAATGAAAAAATACGTCGTAACAAGATATTCAGTAAATATTTACCACTTCACAAAAGTGACGACACGTGGTATAAACAAAATATTTGCAGGACTACAGATAAGTAACCATGCGAGGCTATTCAAAAATTAATTTAGTAGACTAGAAATAAATGGAAGAATTAAAATCTGTCAGGATTCAAATGTTAGAAAAACAATTACAACAGAAAGTTCTGAAATTATTAAATAAAACTACGAAGGAAAGAACGTCAGATTTATTCACTCCAGACGCTGTCGACAATTCAATTAACGAATTTTTATACAATTCAGAGGAAGGAACAACATTCCCATCTTATTATAGAAGATAAGAAGAATTTTTCAAAAGGGATTGTTTGCACTGGGATGAAGAAAAATAAGTTCGCTTATTATTAAGAAAACTGTTTTCTGCAAAAAAAGTAAATAAATAAAATCAGGTGAGATAAATTTAAAAGAAACTATACTAATACTATCGAAAATGTTCGGTAATAGGAGTTCATTATTCAATACACGTTGGCAATCTCTTAATGTAAAGGGTGATAATGAAAATTTTGTCACTTATACTGGAGTAGTGAACAGGAAATGTGAGAAATTTAGATTAAATGAATAACACCGGATTTATTCAAATACCTAATATTCATACAGGACTTAACTGCTAATAAGGACGCTGAAATAAGATCCAAGATACTTACTAAATTAGAGATGGATCCCAAGTTAACTATCCAGAAAATAGCCAAATAGTGTCAGCTCATTGTTAATCTAAACTCGATGCCGCAAGGATTGAGGAAAGAGACATTTCACGCGTACATAACGTTCCACCATTTTTACAAAAAAGATTACAGACCTTTTTCAATACCTAATGCTTGCCACAGTTGTGGAGATAAGCTTTTCAAAAGTGATTGTTTTTTCAAGAACAAAATATGCTACGAATGCGAAAAGATTGGACACAAAAATACTCATTTCAAATACAAAAAATGAGAAAAAACAGTATTTAAACGTGGTAAATACTTCGTGTAAAGTCAACAAATATAAAGGAAAAACTAACAAAAATTCAGCGAACGTTTCTTTAACTGAGCCAGAAATATCTCAAAAGAGGATATTTGTTTTTGTTTTAATAATACAACAGGATACAAAGTCTGATATCATTATTATCAATGAACAAACACTGAGAAAAATAGGTAAACTCAGTTTATTAACTTCTGGAAAGATTGCTCCTGGAGTTACAGGGAAGAAATTGAACTTTATGAATGAATTCACCTGCAACATTTCTTTCATTGGTAAAACTAAAAAAAGCGGTTGTGTTTGTATTAAAGAATACAGCTAATTTATTTGGAACGGATTGGATTACATTATTTGATCTATGGAACATTCCAATTAACTCATTCTGCAACAAAATAAATATTGTTGCCTCTAGTGCTAATACAGCAATCGAAAAAATAAAGAAAGAATTACGAAAGAGCTTTCCAGAACTCTTCGCAGAAGGTCTAGTTACATGCACGATAACAAAAGCTAAATTTGATGTAAAGGAGAATATAACACCGGTATCTAAACCAAAAAGGAGTTTTACTTTCTGCGGCGTTAGAACCCATTAATAAGGAATTAAACAGACTGGGAAAATTAGGAGTTATATCAAAAAGTAAACTACTCTGAATGATTTTCACCAACAGTTTACGTAAAAAATAATAAAATCCGTGTATGTGTTGATTTTTTTTTCAACGGGAGTAAATGAAAGTTTGAAACAATATAATTATTTGTTATCAAGTCCAGAGGAAATTTTTGCCAAATTAAATGGTGGTAATTTTTTTCTCTAAGTTGGATCTTTTGGGCGCTTACCTACAAGTATGAATAGAAGAAATGTGCTTAAAACTATTAACAGTTAATAATCATTAAGAACTATACAAATATAACGGACTTGCTTTCGATATAAAGGTAGCACCAAGCATATTCCAACAGGTTATGGATACCATACTTGCCGGTTTGAATTGTGCACAAGCATATTTGGATGATGTAGTTCTAAAAAGCAAGACCCGAAATCAGCATACGGAAGCTGTAAAAAAAAGTATTTGAGAGAATTACAGATTACAGTTTTAACATCAATGAAGAAAAATGTGAACTGTTTATGACCAGAGTTATTTATCTAGGACAAATTATCAATGCGAACAGAAGACGACCAAATCCTTCAAGGTTGAGTGCAATAAAGGACATGCCCGACCCAGCAAATGTAACAAAGTTACAAGCATTTTTAGGGTTTGACAATTACTATCATGTATACATACCAAACATGTATGAATTAAAGAAACCCTTGAATAACATGGCAAATAAAGAAATTAGGAGTGGTCAGATAAATGTCAAAGTGCTTTCGAAGAGATAAAACGTCGGACTTGTCACTAGCTCATTTTGACCATAAATTACAGATTGTGGTTGCATCAGATGCAAATGAGTCTGTTATTGGAGCTGCGATACTACACAAATATGGGGACGGAAAAACTAAGCAAATAGCTCATGCTCCAACATCATTAATACCAGCTGAAAAAAACTACAACCAGATAGAAAAGGAAGCATTGGTAATCATATTTGTTATAAAAAAAGTTTCATAAATTTATACATGGTAGAAAATTCACACTACAGACAGACCATCGTCCATTGTTGTCCATATAATGGATAAAATGCGTGTTCCCACACATAAAAATAGTCTGCAGGGCTGGGGAACTACCTTATCAAACTACAATTAGAAAATGGAGTTTCTACCATCCAAAAAATTGTCATGCGGACGGACTATCTAGGTTGATAATAAAATTCTGTAAACCACGAGGACACCGTAATTGCAGCAATAAGGGCCCAAAACGAAATAAAGAATGTATTATACAATACAGCGAGAGAATTGCCAGTAACATTAGAGGAAAAAATTAAATTGGAAAAAGATGACTTTATTTACATTATTCGGACTATTGTCCTCATCTTTGTCGCCATATTTATCACAACGTTTCGGCCGTTGTACGCTCCGGCCTTCTTCAGGTGGTTGGAATGTCGAACTGAACCCTTTATTTTGCACATTGGGGTACACTGTTCTAGTTCCACGTGCCATGTTTAATGGATGTCAGTTACCAGTTATCTCCTGTTAATTTCACTCCGAAAGTTCTCCACTGCCTTAGCCGTGTATTGAACTCACACTCTTTGGGCCCTGCTGTCGAAACACAAGCTTAAAAGAATAATCGCGTAATAATGGTACACAATTAGATAGCACAGTCATTTGGCAAGACTGACTCAGTCGGATGGATACCAATGACTGTTTGCAGTGTGTGTATTACGTTGAACATTACTATCAGAATCGGTCAAAATTCTGATACCACCGCGTAGATAGATATTAGGTTGGTGCATAATTATCAGGCGTTTTTAAAATAATATTTATTATGAAAAAAAAATATAACAATTCAACAATAACACTTTTAAATGATTATTCCGGAACGTATGATTATCGACACGCGTTTTTATAACCTGAAAATAAAATTTTAAATAAATAATATTTTTATTTAAAAAAGTAAACAAAACAGCAATTTTTATTAACAAATAATTCGCCTACAAAAAACGCCTGATAATTATGCACCAACCCTGTAGATAGATAGAAAGAAAGAAAGGTATTAAAATTTCGATGTATGACAAATAATACATGATTTAGCCAAAGAATGACTGAATATAACCAAGAATCTATTTTTTTCATTTGGAACGACATTTTTACAATACTTTAACTGAAAAGCGAAACGGAAAATCCTATCACCCTGTCCAAACAACAATATTAAATATATTATATAAACACCTCGTATACAGCGTTTGAAGAGAAATCATTAAATGTAAAACATCCCCTCTTTTTTGTTTTTAATGTTTTTGGTTTTTTTTTCGATTTTTTTTAAAAGCGAGCAATGCTGAAAATCTTTTTACTATCCCCCAACCTCGCTTTTCAATAACTGTTGCAGTCAATAGAAACTCTACACACGCGTGATGGCGTGTTTATAAAATTCCATTTCAGTAATCTATCCAAGAACATGCTCCATAATTTAGTGAATATTATATGCAGATACAAGAGTTTATTGGTGCCCCTCCCAAAATCTGGATGTTCAGAACCTAACAGCTGATCTCTCCTCTGTGGAGGGGCTTATAAAATCCTATGTGGCCAAAACCGAACTAGTAACGTTCTACCATCACATAAAAGAGCTTGAACTTTCAATATTCTTGACGGATGTCGTCTCGCAAGGAGGCCCCTTGCCTTGATAGTTTGTGGGACTCAAGCTCTCTCCTGATCTCGTGGAACTCATACATCCGATCTGTTGCTAAAGATACTGGAAATGGGGTCGGTTCATTGTACCGCTCCAGACCTGACTGCTCCTGCTATACAATATCTTTACAAAAGCCAGGTCAGTGGAATATTGCTGTCATATCGGGGCTGGAGCTGCCCAATTCTCACTCGCCTGTATTGGCAGAGTTCAAAAGCGTCCATGTGGCCTTGTAAGTGTTGAATTTTATACCCTGCAACATCTTTCCCACAGATGACACATCGTAAGCCTCTCGCTGTTCCCATGGCAAGTGTTCTAAAGAGACACATTGATTTCACCTTTGCAACTGGGGCCCACCATGCCACGTACACGAAGACGAATCATCCCCATTCCCTTCGTATTCCATTTGTAAGGAGTAAGTTCCAATCGGACAGCGTCTTCCCAAGAACGGCTGCTTTGCTGAACAGACACCAAACAGGATGTTTTTTCCCATTTACTACAATCTTGACCTTTTGAGCCCGAAATTCGATTTGCAGGTCGGGAAGACTGAAATAAAGCAGACGCAGAAGTTTAAATATCTGGGAAGCGTTTAGACAGAGGACGGTAAGTGCGACACTGAGATCCGGAGACGTATTGGGATGGCCAAGGACGCATTCCAAAAGCTGGGCGGAGTATTGCGTGACAGGAGGACTTGTTAGGTAAAAAAAAAAGAATACTGAGCTATTATGTGACATCTGTTCTTCTTTACGGCAGCGAATATTGGACGACTTCCTCAAAGTCGAAGAAGAAACTCGAGACGACGGAAATGTGGTTCTACAGAAGGATGCTAAGGATATCATGGACTGAGAGTGTCAGCAACGATGAAGTCTTAGAGAGGATGCTAACAAGGAGGCAGCTGAAGTTTCTGGGACACATAATGAGGAAGGAGGGCCTGGAGAATTTGATACTCACAGGTCGAATAGAGGGAAAGAGAGACAAGGGAAAACAACGCATGATATACCTAGCGGGATTAAGCAATTTGATGATAAAACGTGGTCTGGGGGTTGGTGGCAAACTTGTTGAGAGCTGCAAGGGATAAAGGGAAGTGGAGAGTCATGATCGCCTACGTTCTGAAAGGACACAGTACATAAAAAGTTGTATGCGATATGCCTTGAGGAAAACATGATACGCTTTGTCGCTACAGCATCCTATGGCTGAAGAGAGAAAGAAGTGCCTTTTACTTTTATAATTCTTTATACAACGCCACTTAATAGCATTAGGACAAGTCCCTCGACAGAAAAGGCGGTGAAATCCCAGATTTGAAAATTTGTTGTTTATATAATCAATAATTTTACAAGTAAAATTATTAAATCATGGTCAGTACTATGAAGAATACCAAAAGTTCATATTTAGATGAAAACCCCTTTTGATGAACACTAACAAAATTCAATAGTAAACTTTAAGGATCTCAAAATAAATGTATTGAAAACATACCTCGATTTTACATATACAGGATACGATGGATAAATTGTCATCTAAATTACGCAGAAATGAAAATAAAACTGATATCTCATTTTAACAGATATATTTACCAAAATTACACAAAAATATCTTGAAATACTAAAGAGTAAATTTATTCAATAAAATCGCCATTGGCTTCAGCGAGGGCCTCCAAACGACCTTGAAATCTCCAACATCTTTTCTGGACAGTCTTTTTGTTTACGTCGGTGAATACTACCATTTCCTTGCCTTCAGTTCATCTTTGGTATTACAAGGATTTTTGTTGGTCTCTCGCTCAACTGCGTCTCACACATAATAATCAAGGGGGTTGCAGTTTGGGGAGTTAGATATAAGGGGTGATGTGGCCGCAGAAATTGTCTCTGACAGGTATGACTGGATTCTCCTGCTTGTGTGACATGGTGCAGAGTCCTGTTGCTAGACATAAGGTCCTCCAGCAGCCACCGTCTTGACCCCAGGCAGCACTACCTCCTCACGGCACTTGACGTAGGGCGCCGTGTTGTGTTTGAGGGAGTTCTTTTCTTATCAGAACGATCAGAGTGAATTTTCCGATCTGCCGTACCTTCGTAATCATCATCCAACTCCTTCCGAATCCTCTGCACTGTCCTCAGGTTGACAACCAAACACTCTGAAATGTTTGTATTGGAGCTTCCGGTGCAAATGCCAAGCAGTACGGCATGCCGTTTCCAAAGTTTTGACGGAGTGAATTGCGTCATGGTGCTCTTTTTCTCACAGACGGTGCTCAACTGACCCTACTATACTGTGCAGTCGATAAAATCAAAAACAAACAACAAACAACGCGCCTGCGCGAAATTAAAAATATAAAATGGCGAAAGTTTACCCATTGCACACTGTAGTTATAAACAGAAATAATGATGTAACATAAATAAGAAATGAGTAGGAAAATGTATTCGTCAAGGCGCTGCAAACATTATGTTGTAAATGAGACAATGACTGACAGTAGGACAATTTATGGGATTAGGTTACCATTTTTTATGTTTGGTGTGGTGGGCATTGTTTCAATTATTGAACTGGGTTATTTTATTATGTTGGAGGGAAATATATATTTATATGATAGGGTGTAGTAGAGATCTTCTTTTCACTTGATTTTTTTTTTTTTTTTTTCGAACAGGAGATATTTTAGCTATAGTATTTCTTGTATGCAGTGCAACATGTAGTTCGGGAACAAGGAGGACCCCCTGCGAGGAAAAGGGAACATGTCTTGTTCCTACAACATACTGTAAGTGAAGAGAAAGAGATGAGACAAACAGACAGAGAATTTGTTCCCTTTCATTTTATATTGCTTTATACAACGTCATCTAGCGAGAGTTAGGAAAAGTCTCCTAGCAGACAAGTGGGGTAATCCTATGAGTATAATTAGTAATAATAAACATTTTGAGTATATTTCTTTTGTCATGGAGAAATATCTGAAAATATTAGAATATTAAGAAAATTATCAACAATCCGAAATCCCTTCCGACCAAATTGAAAAGGTCAATGTAACTAATTTTGTAGCCATATATTGCACCCCTTACATCCGCTCATATTCGGAGTTGAAAATTTACGCATATTTTCTCCGTTTTTTCTTTCAATAATTTTTTAAGTTTCTAAACTTGTTGCACGGTTATATTTAGATATAATTTAATATTCGTTACTTTTATTTTTTAATTACATAATAAATTTGAGATTAAGTAGTCATCCTGCATTTCTATAAAATCTAAAATTAATTTTAAAGCATATAAATTAATTAGTTATAATTAATAAATTGTATCTAGGGTCCATTGTCGCATTACTAGAATTATCATATAATATCTGTCTATATTTCTGAGATGAGGTATTATGTACATTATTTACATTATTCGGACTATTGTCCTCATTTTTGTCGCTATATTTATTACAACGTTTCGGCCGTTGCACGCTCCGGCTTTCTTCAGGTGGTTGGATTGTCGAATTGAACCCTCTGTTTCGCTCACTGGGGTAGAATGTTATTATCATATACTTGTAATTTCATTGGCCATTACATCTTACGTAAAATACCCCCTCGAGTCGGGGTAGTGATTGGATTTGAACTCTTTAAAAAGTTTTTATTTTACAATCAACACCATCACTTAGCTAGACACCAGAAGTGTTGAAACAAAATTGCCATTTTTGTAGTGATATTATAACATACTTGTGTTTTAATTTTTAAATATATATATATATATATATATATATATATATATATATATATATATATATATATATATATATATATATATATGACGCCACACATTATGAAATGGACAAATTCCGACAATTATTTTAAGACATTTTTTATGTTTATACGTTCTTTTTATAGATACAAATATTTAAATAAATGCTCTGTTTATAATAAACAGTATTAACAACATTTACCGGCCTGAATGTCCGAGAAATTTTCATAGAAAATATGCATCCACCGACAGGAATCGAACCTGTATCCTATACGTCAGACTATATGACGGTTCCGTATATTTAAGTAAATGTATAGGATACAGGTTCGATTCCTGTCGGAGGACGAATATTTTCTATGAAAATTTCTCGGATATTCAGGCCGGTAAGTATTTTTAAAACTGTTTATTATAAACAGAGCATTTACATAAATATTTGTATCTATAAAAAGAATGTATAAACATAAGAAATGTCTTAAAATAATTGTCGGACTTTGTCCATTTCATAATGTGTGACGTCATATATATATATATAAAATTATAAACAGGATGGATGCAGAATTAAGAACATTATAAAAAAAATGCATAACACCAGTTGACAATAGCAAAAACATTAGATTAATTATTTATTATAAAAAATTTAAAACTTCTAAACTTATAGTTAAGAATAACAATTCACCTCCTAGAACAAAGTTGAATAGAGCAAATATTATTTACGAATTTAAATGCCCATTAAGGAATTGTATTCCTCTACAATCAACTTTCGTAAATAATTATATAGGCCACACTACAACATGTTTAACACGCAGACTAACTCTACACCTTTCTGGCAATAGCTCAATTAGATCTCATTTAAATATTCATGGAGACCTACCGGACACTATTCGGAACATACTTGTCGACAACACTAATACAATATAATAGCATCAGTATAAAATAGTATACAGTATAATAGCATCATCCACATGCAAAAAAAAAGGCTAAAAATAATGGAAGCCTTATTAATAAAAACAAACAAACCAACACTTAATAACATTAACTTTGAACATGGATATAATATCTTGACCGTGTTTTGAAACAAAAAATTAAACATTTTATAAAACATACATATAACAAAGTATTTCTAATCATAACAGTTAAAATATAATCCTTGAAAATGGCTAATTGTATAACCGAAAGCGCTCGGAAAAAAGAACCTTCGGACAGTTTTTATGTAATTTATCATCCGAAAAGAAAAATATTATTAAATTGCATCAGAAATTGTATAAAAAACTAAATAAAAGCACCTTGTCCGTCGTTTGTAATGAAATGTGCATATATATATATATATATATATATATATATATATATATATATAAATTTTAGGGTGGTTTTCGACGATCGATCTTCAGGAACTATAATCGGTAAGTATTCTGAACTTTTAATATTTTTGATACAATAATTATTAGTCCAGATAT
The DNA here is from genome assembly GCA_964036315.1 of Acanthosepion esculentum. Lineage (NCBI taxonomy): Eukaryota > Metazoa > Mollusca > Cephalopoda > Sepiida > Sepiidae > Acanthosepion > Acanthosepion esculentum. Next base: position 126,727,809 of record OZ038478.1, on the reverse strand, counting down.
TTAGTGAGTTTCATTACTCACAAGATTATCTTCGACTTGACATACTTTTAATTATATACTTTACGTATATATCAATAGGTTTTTGAAGTCAACACCCAGCGGCGACGATTGCGTTTAACATGAAACAAGCTTCGCCTCTGGGCGTTGACTATCACACACACACACACACACACACACACACACACACACAGAGATATATATATATATATACATATATATATATATATATATATATATATATATATATATATATATATATGTATATATGTATGTATGTATTTATAAA
>OZ038478.1:126672523-126725023 GCA_964036315.1 Acanthosepion esculentum | reverse complement strand
CTGCAAATAGTAAATTAGTTGAAAGTCAAACGTTACTAAATTTCGAAGTGACTCCCTTATCATTAATTAGTGCAAGTTAAACCTGCTTGTTTTAAAAGTAGCCCCAATAATGACACGTTCTGGGTATGACGATAAACTACGTCCAGCAGCAAGGCCTCTGATCAGGAGGTTTTGAGGAGCATGGCACCATCTCTTAAGTGCTGCTGTTCCCAGGTCCACCCTGACCTGGGGTGGTAGCACCTGTTAGGTTCCCAGCTATGGGCAAATAGTTAACCCCGAAACTGAGCTAAAAAGAATTATAAAATATTACCAGCAATAAGTTTTTGAGGAAAAAAAAACTATTACCAGCAATACGTTTTTTTTTTAACTATTGCCAGCAATACGTTTTTTAAAAAAAACTATTGCCAGCAATACGTTTTTTAAAAAACTATTGCCAGTAATACGTTTTTGAAAAAATATTACCAGCTATCCGTTTTTGAAAAAAATAATATTACCAGCGATACATTTTTGAGGAAAAACATATTAACAAAAATAGATTTTTGACAAAACAAAAATATTACCAGGAAAAAAAAAAGTTGTCGGCATTAAATGACCCATTGGTCGAAACAAAACAAACCAATAATGACAAGTAGCGAAATTCAAAGTTTATTTATTTATTATTTTCTTAATTATTTCACCCCAAGCAAGGCGATAGTGCCACTAAAATGCAAGGGGTTACTGAGAGCGAAAGACAATGAGACGTTAACGAGGAGAAAGGACGATAAAAAAAAACAGGTTTCAGGAAAAGAGAAGATTGCGAATGATGTTGCATTTAAATCTTTGAAGATTGTAGGTGTCAGAGAAGCAAGAAACCGGAAGAAGTGCGAACGAAGAAACATTTAGAATAGAACTTACCGTTACATCTAGCTTTCTTTCTATGTGCAGTGTCCCTTCAGAACGTAGGACATTATGGCTCTCCACCTTCCCCTATCCCTTGCAGCTCTCAACAAGTTCCTTCTCTCTGCCACGTCCACCCAGACCACGTTCTTTTATTCACTTGCTTAAGCCCGCTAGGTATGTCATGCGTTGTTTTCCCTTGCCTCTTTTTCCTTCTATTCGACCCGTGATTATTAAATTCTCCAGGCCCTCCTTCCTCATTATGTGTCCCAGAAACTTTAGCTGCCTCTTCCTGATGTTAAGTATAAGCCTCCTCCTTGTTTGCATCCTCTCTAAGACCTCATCGTTGCTCACACGCTCGGTCTATGATATCCTTAGCATCCTTCTGTAGAACCACATCTCTGTTGCCTCGAGTCTCTGCTTCATCTTTGAGGAAATCGTTATGTGCCAAGTTCTCCACTGCCTTAACCGAGTATTGAACTCACATTCTGTGGTCCTGTCACTGGATCTAACTAATGCCTTTATCCACTGTGTCATGTGTCCTAGAGGGGAATTAACAGGAGATAACTGACATCCATTAAACATGGCATGTTGAACTAGAACAGTCTACCCCAGTGAGCAAAATAAAGGGTTCAGTTCGACATTCCAGTCACCTGAAGGAGGCCGAAGCGTACAGCGGCCGAAACGTTGTAATAAATATGGCGACAAAGATGAGGACAATAGTCCGAATAATATAAATAGTGTACATAATACCTCATCTCAGAAATATAGACAGATACTCAAGTTCAGTTTGTTTAAAAAGTAGAATTCAAAATATATTAGTACTAGTCTTTTAAAACCGTCCAATCTGGAAATTCTGCCTACAAGTAGATTACTAGGTGAGAGTAACATAAGGAATCTACAATGACAAAAAGGGGAAGGTCTTTTAGCAAGATCTATTTTAATCAGGAAGGGGCCCTCTCTTATTTAATATTCACTTGTTTGTTCGTCAAAATGTTTATTATCTCCAAGCAAGGTTGCCATATTGGACTACAAGTAGCGAATTGGGTGTCATTTGAAAACTAGTCGTTAGTAAATTTTGGATTGACTTTCATCTCACGCAATGTACAAAATTATAAATAGCCAAGAAAAAGTGGAGTAAGATATGACGATCGCTTAAGGTGTGAAACTGGCAGTCACTATGCAGCACTTAGTGCCCTGCTCACGCCGTTTACATACATGGCCATTACCATGATTCCCATTATTCAGTTGAGGGAGCCGTCCCTTCGCATCTTGCATCACCTGTAACGGTTGCTATCTCTTTTCGGCGTTCATGGCCCCTCAGGTGATTGTTGGGACAAGCATTCGATTCCACAGATATCATGAATATATGACAGATAAACTGTGTGACCTTGATTGGGTTGATTGGATCCTCATGCTCTACAACGCTCCTTTTTGTCACCATGTTTCTTATAAGTTCAGATGATGATCTGGTTGTTATGATGACCTTTCAGATGCTTTACATAATATGACCTCCACAACAGCATGCGCTCACACACACACACACAAACACACACACACACACACCACACACACACACCACACACACACACCACACACACACCACATTTCCCAAACTGTATATTACATACATATATATATTTAAGCATTCTGTTCGCCTGAAAATCGCGGTATTGTGAAACTTAAGTAGCGTTCTGAATTTGGTCTCTTTCTGTGAAGTTTAATTTCTCTCGAACGTCCAATTTGATAACCCAGGCATAAAGACTGTTTGTTAGTGTTTAGATAGGTATCAGTCTTTTACTCTTTTTGTCTTAGTTCATATTTCTTTTTCCCATTTTGATATTTAGTTTTTTTTATAAATTTTTGGTATATTGACTGTTATTTTTTCTTTTATTAAGTTTATTTGGTTTAGGGTATATATATATATACATATATATATATATATATATATATATATATATATATATATATATATATATATATATATATATATATTGAGGTATGCTATATTTATGAGTTAAAATGCTCAATATCATAGCGCATGTAAATATAAAAGTGGACAACGAGGACAACTCCTGACGGTTTCATGCTTAAATGTCATTTATACGCCTGAAGATTGCGTTTAAACATGAAACAGACTCCCGCCGATGGGTGCTGACCTCAATGTCCACTTTCATATTTACACACACACACACACACACACACACACACATATATATATACATACATACACACACACTCACATATATACATACATACACACTCACACACACACAAACACATATATATATATATTGTTATTTAAAACGGTACATATAGTGGAAATACGTGTTTGAATAGACTTCTGCGTTTGGTAAACAATGTAAATATACGTCTATAGTTTTATCCATTTGATAGCCTTCATAAAGGAATTTGTAAATACATATGCAGATGACAACACCTCCAAAAATCTGGAGGACGAGAGCCTGGTACCTGATCTCTCCGCTGAGCTAGCTCTCCCAACCCAATGGGAGAAAGACTGACTTTACATATATATAAAAAAAACCTTTGGTCCTTTCAAAATCAAATCGCTTTCTGTTAACCCGATTCTCACCGGACGAACTCGCAGGTGAACCAACGGATAACTTCCGGATATCTACAATCTGATGACCACTCTCCAGGATCAAAATAATTATCACGTGGTTGGAGGATGGCTTCGAATTGACATTGGGAACCGGAGACTTGTCTAGCCTGTATTACTGGACCATACCGGACCAACGGCCGGTCTTGTGGGGTGCGTGGGTCCAATGGGGTGAGGATATGGTGTTACAATTTGGTATGTCGCAGAAGTTTAATGATAGGTTCACGTGTATCGTCTGATAAAAAAAAGTTTGAAAGATACTGATTGGGTCCCAATTTCACTACAGGCCTCAAGTGGAAAAAAGAAGTTGGAAAATATTTGGAATTTTATATCACATTAAATGGTAGAATGTGTCAGATCTGACTCCGTGTTATATCTTTAAAAGGGTCAGATTTGGCAAAAATTGGAATATTGCTGTTATAGAAGGACTGGAGATACCGAGTTCCCCCTTTCCAAACTTCCAAACCATTTACGCAGTCTTCTGGGTGGGGGGAGTGACTTACTTTTCACTCTGTAACTTCTTTCCCATAAACGCAATGTTGCAAGCCTATCACTAATCATTTGCTATTTCCATATATATATATATATATTCTTTAGTTACACTTGTTCAGCCGTTTACAGCTAGGACACATCTCGCTACTTCTACGGAGCCAAATCACCTTCATTTACACTGGGTTCCAAATATAAGAAAGTAGTTTCACTCAGAAAACTTGTTCTAAATGAGCTCATGCCCGAATAGGGATTTATTGAACACTTTAATCTTGATCTTTAATGTCGTCTTTAATGCCGTTATCTGCCCTCTTCCTTCTCATAATCTCCACTTTCTACCATCTTCTCTTTCATATCTCACACTTCATTTATCCTTTTACATTGAGTGGCTCTCGAGGCTTGGATTAGTCGAATTTTAGTAAAGAAAAAACTAATTAAGCTGAACGGAATATAAATATTAAAAAAAAATATTTTTAAAAAGTTGTTTATTTTATTAACCGAGAGTTCACTATTTACATTATTCGGACTATTGTGCTCATCTTTGTCGCCATATTTATTACAACATTTCGGCTGTTGTACGCTCCGGCCTTCTTCAGGTGGTTGGAATATCGAGCTGAACCCTTTATTTCGCTCACTGGGGTAGACTGTTTTTGATTCACGTGCCATGTTTAATGGATGTCAATTGTCAGTTATCTCCTGTTAATTCTCCTCTCCAAGTTCTCCACTGCCTTAACCGGGTATTGAACTCACACTCTTTGGGTTCTGTCACTGGATCTAACGCCTTTATCCACTGTGCCATGTGTCCTTGAAGAAGGCCGGAGCGTACAACGGCCGAAACGTTGTAATAAATCTTGCGACAAAGATGAGGACAATAATCCGAATAATGTAAATAGTGTACATAATACCTCATCTCAGAAATATAGACAGATACTGAAGGATCGGATAAATATGGCAACAAAGATGAGGACAATAGCCCGAATAATCTTAATAGTATACATAATACCTAATCTCAGAAATATAGATAAGTACTGTAGGATCGGATAAATATGGCAACAAAGATGAAGACTTGATAAATTTCGCAAAACTCTTGGAAGTCTCAGAAATATAGACAGATACTAGCCGAGAGTGGTATTAAAAAATTAAAAAAACAAAAAAAGAAAAACAAAAAAAAAGAAAATTATTTAACGTATAAAGTTTGAGAAAAATTTGAGATAAGGATCCAAGTAAAAGCAGGAATAAGAGAAATTGTTAAGAGAAGATAAGATTCGAAAAACCAATGAAGTTCTTCAAAGATTGATGTTTTATTAGGTTCAGCGAAGCAATCATGACTGTACAGATGGGAGCAACAACAGTAAAAGAAATGATATGAAATAAAATAAAATACAAGAAACAAAGAGGAAATAAAAGTGATGAGAAAAGTAGTCGAGTTAATAAGAGTGACAGATCTTATCTGTTTTATTATTACAATGGTGTAATTATGATCACATTCATCGTATTGCTTGTATTGATTGGGTTTTTACACTAGTAGTAATTGGTAAGCTGCAATGGCGAGGTATGGAATAACACAGATATATTACAAACAGAAATATGTACAAAGAAGTAGAAGTATTAGTAATGACTATCAGATTTGGTTAGAGTGAACTAGGTTGTCTCGACAAGTATCACTATTCCAATGTATTACAGTAATCGTCCGACCTCGACTCTGTCTCTGACTCTGAACGCTGCTCCCTCTTGAGGCGCAGTATTTATGATGTACGGAATAGTCCATTATTATTATTATGGGTAAGTCCCATAACACCCCCTTCCGAAGCTTTTGTGTAGCAGGGGTTTTTAATATCTGTTTTCTTTGGATCTATTTCCAAAGGTTCTGTGAACTTTCTTTTTCTAGGCGATTTTATTGGTTCTGGCATTGTTTGCGGTCTTTTTAGATCAAATGTATCGAAAATCGTGTCCATCACCTCTTCTTGAAGTGGACCGTTAGCATCCTGTAACGATCTCTTCCTTATTTGGTTTATGTGACTTCTATGTGAGAATTTTACCCTGTACTATGTAAACCATATTGCCGATTCTTTTCTCAATTGTCCCTTGCTCCCAGTAAGATGTATTATTTTTATATGCTTTAAAAAATGTTCTCCTGGGAGGAATTTTCTTTTTGGTGCGTAGGGCTGTGTTACTTGTTTCGTTTGACTTGGTAGCAATTTATCAAATGCAGATCTGATTTTTCTAGCGAACATCACTTCTGCAGGTGATAATGTTGATGGTGTAGCATTATTTGGCGAAATTCGATATACCTGAAGAAATTGCTGTAATGCTTTCTCCGTAGGCACATCGTATGCTTTTCGTAACGCTCTTTTGAGAGTATCAACAAATCTCTCCGCTTGTCCATTTGATCTTGGGTGATAAGGCGGGGATTTTATATGTTTGACTTGATAAATTTTGCAAAACTCTTGGAAGTCTGCTGACGTGAATTGCGTTCCATTATCTGTGACTAGGCAATCCACTACACCAAACCGAGCGAATAGCTCGTGGAGGCAATTTATGGTCGTTTCTGCAGTAGGATTTTTGCAACGAAACACCTCCGGCCATTTACTATAACTATCCACTATAATTAAATAGTAAAAACCGTCAATTGGTCCTGCATGATCTGCGTGTATTCTTGACCACGGACGATCAGTCTCTGCCCATGGTTTGTGGATGATTGCCGGTGCTTTGGCTGCTAAATTACAACCCTTGCATATTTCCACCATCTGAGTAATATCCGGGTCCATATTTTTTCAATATACATAGCTTCGCATTAGCGACTTCATTCTATTTTTTCCAAGATGTCCCCTGTGAAAATCCTTTAGGATTCGCTTTTGTAATATTTTGGGAATTACAACCCTTTCGTTGTAAAGTAGCACATTATCGCATAGAGAAAAGCTGTCCGATATTTGCTTATCTTTTTCTGCTATTTTTGCTTTCGTTTCTTTTATGAATTCGTCATTTTTGGCTTCATTTTTATGTCTTGTAGTGTGACTGGGACGTTTCTAACTGTACAACATAGTACTGTCCTGATATCTTCTTCATTTCTTAGGGCTGCGATTACCGTATCTTCCAATCGTTCTGTCTTTGTTGGTATAAGTCTCGACAGACCATCCGAATGCCCGATTTTTTTCGTTGGTAAATATTCCAATCTGAAATTGTAGTTCAGAAGAATTGTTCCCCATCTAAGTAACCTATTTGCAGTGTAAACCGGTAGACCTTTTTTCGAACCAAAAATTGTTAGTAACGGTTTGTGAAGAGTAAAATATCTACCATAGATGTACCTATGAAATCTTGTGACCGCGAAGATAATCCCAGAGCTTCTTTCTCTATTTGTGAGTAATTTTTCTCCGCTGGTAGTAGAGTCTGAGAAGCATATGCGATGGGTTTTATTGTCCCATCTGACATTTTATGTAATATACACGCTCAAACTCCGTAGGCGCTCGCGTCACTTGCTACAATAATTTCTAGTTTAGGATCGTAGTGTGCCAAAAATAAATCTGAAGTTAACGTCTTAATTATTTTTTCAAATGTTTTCTGGCATTGATTTGTCCACTGCCAAACTTTTCTTTCTTTAGCAGCTCGTTCAGTGGTGCGCGAAGTTTATGCATATGAGAGATGAATTCCTGGTAGTAACTCACTAAGCCTAGAAAACTTTGTAATTCTGTAATGTTCTTAGGAACTGGCATTTTTTTTTATTGCTGCTGACCTTTCAGGGTCTGGTCGTCTACCTTCTTGATCTATGATATGGCCAAGGTATTTAATTTCCTTCATGAAAAATCGCACTTATTTTCTTTTACTTTGAATCCATAGCTTTGTATTCTCTTAAACACCTCTTGTTCATGTTGCCGGTGTTGTTCAACGCTTTCGCTATTAATCAATACGTCATCCAGGTATGCAATCGTGTACTCTAGTCCGGCAAGCATCGTATCCATTGTCTGTTGGAATATAGCCGGCGCGACCTTAATTCCAAATGGTAGTCTTTGGTATTTGTACAATCCTTTGTGCGTGTTTATGCACAGTAGTTTTGAACTTTCCTCATCGACTGGAATTTGCAGGTACGCTTCACTTAAAACAATTTTTGAAAAAAAATTTCCGCCATTTAATTTAGTGAATACTTCTTCTGGACTGGGTAGAGGATAGCGGTAGTCCTTTATTGCTGCGTTCAAACCTGTAGAAAAATTAACGTTCAAACTATCAAACCCGAGGTTAAATCCGTTTTGCAACGCTATGCGCTTCTTTTATCAAGATGTCTAACAGTATCGTGAAAATTTGGCTGTGACGCATGTACGGGGTATACCCTTATCAGTTTGAATATCATGATTAGGCTTTGGTGGCATGGTGATCCCTCATTCAATAATAATAGGAATTTTTTAAAATCATTTCCTCTCAAGCAAGGCAATAAAGTCACTAAGACGAAAGGGGTTACTGGGTGTTAGAAAATATGAGAAAAATACTATTAAGGAGAGAGGACAATAAAAGAACAGGTATTAAGTAGACAGACGACAACGATTGACATTGCATTTAATTTTTTGAAGATCAAAGTTAACTTGCAAGCAAGAAGTCGGAAGAGAGTTCCACAAGTGAGAAGTGCGATAGAAGAAACTTTTAGCATAGAACTTGCGGTTAGATGTAGCCATTTCATCAGTAAAATTTTGAGATCTTGCCGCCAATTTAGTACTGTGCTTAAATTCATGGAATCTAGGTACCAAAGAGGAAAGTTTATCAGAGGAATTACCATTAAATTCTTTAGAAAAGGTAGAGGGAACCTATATTACGGCGGTGAGAAACTAATTGAGGCCAAGATCCTCGGCTAGGACCAATGACATTGCAGATTCTTCTTTGGATATTTACCAAGAATCTTTAAATATATAATAGTAGCAGCAGATCATATACGGCAGGAATAATCTAAGTATGGATGAATAGCAGACTTATAAATATATAAAATAGCTTCTGGCGATAGAAAAACAACATTCCTAGCAGCAGATCTAGCAATTGATTCAATATAATCTTTACACTTTAGCCTGAGAAGGCGCAACGAGTCACTTTCCTGGTGGGGGTACATTAGCTATAATTATGGAAGGCAGAAAGGGTTCTCTCAGACGAATAATTGAGAGCAGTTTCTTTCTGGAGGCGCTAAAAGCCATTCCTTGACCAAGTTAACAACAGAATGTAGGCTATTTTTTTAGATCAGCTGCTAATTTATCGAACCGATTAGACTTGCTATTAAAACAGTAAATAGATGTGACATCATCATAGATACAGAGTTGAGAACTGATGCCCCCATGAATGTCGTTTATGAAAATTAAGAACAACGTAAGTCCAACGATAGAGCCCTGTCGGACCCCCGCATTAATGCAAAATGATCAATAAGAGTGGTCATTCAAGACAACTTTCATTTCACGGTTAGAAAGAAGAATTAAATCGGGGAAGTAAGAATGACATGATGGAGAAGACATAAATAAGAATAAGAAAGTAAGGAAGAAGATAAAGAATACGATACAAAAGTTATTCGATGACCAAATAGAATAAAACGCGACGAACAGACAAATATTATAAAAATAACAATTATGATTATAAATTACAGAAAATATTAATATCCTTTAATCTTAAAATAGTTCAACCCAAACCAAGATTAAGGGAAAGTGAGAGCAGGAAGATTGTGTTGCGCCAATCTTTTGAGCGGGAAGATTGAGATCTTAGTTTTTATCATTACTGGTCATGTAAATTATGTACAGACCTTGTTTACAAAGCAACGAAAGAAAATATTTATTCGCAACACATGGATTTGTAGGACACAAATTGAAAACGTAAGATTGTGTTGAGTCAAAGAGAACTCAATTCTGTCTAAATGTCTGTTAGTCTTGATAAAAAAGGAAAAAGCGATGTCATTAGAAGAGAGAATTTGAAGAATTAAGGAGGTGTAGTTACAACGACAGCGGTGTATGCATACGACACATACACACGACACATGCAATGACAATACTTGTCGCAGAGACATCTGCAACAGTAGCAGTAGTCCATATTCATCTGCATAATCCACTTTCATTATTGTCATTATATTGATATTAACGATTTTGCAAATGGGCAAATTTAGTTGCTTTCATGGCACGTGTGCAGGGTGGAGAGTCATTGATGAAGGGGTGGTGGAGAGTACAATTTCTCTTTTTTTTTATTTTGCTTCTGCATTTGCTAAATAAATTTTCTGTTTAATTTGACTTCTTCACCGGAGACCTGACTAATTTATACGGCGAATTTATATCAACAATACGCAATCAAATGCTGCATTTAAAATCATTATCTCGAAGAAAAAAAATAGGATTTACAATGAAAGAAGGAATATGGTATATTTAGGCTGCAATCCTTCGTTTCAACAAATATTTTAAAAGATATAAAACTTTAAAAATTATTATAATTAAATTTAAAAAAATGAAAACAATTCTTATAAAAATTAACTATTCACCGAAAACATTTTTTTAGTTTCCATAATATATTTTATTCATAAAAGCAATTAAAAGCTTTTCCAATTAAAAAATATCTGGGTTTTATTGCATTTCTCATTTTACGATTCAGGGCAGATTTCCCGTAATTGGTGGTCCTGTTTGGCAAAAAATGAAATTGATGATTTAATTAATTTATTCGTGCAGTTCTTAAAACAAATATAAACATTAAGTGCTACAAAAAAAAAAAAAAAAAGAATTTCAAGAAATTTCATAAAATGAAGTGAGTGGGGGCGGGGAGGAAACAAATGTAAAAAAAAATATTTTTACAGAGATTTTAGAAAAAAAGAAACATTTCAGAAATAATTTTATTCATGTCTGAAAAAGATGTGAAAGGTTCACTAAAATCTGACAATTACCCGATTTTTGCAAGAATTTCCAGTTTAATGTGTTTTACCGCCAAAAGTGCGCTCAATTTCCCAGTAAAAAAATTTTTGGCGTTCACGAAAAAATAACAACATTTTTACCCAAATTTCCAAAGTTCTAAAAAAGATTTGAAAAGATCATTTTTTAAAAGAAAAAGTTCCTCTAATGTCTCCTCTTAATAATAATACAACGATTTCGACGAAAATATATTATGTTTTGATCATTTTTTCGTCATTCGTCCTCTTTTTCCGAGGTACCTACATATGTATACACACACACACACACACACACACACACATACACACACATACACACACACACATATCAGAAGATGGCTGTGTGTGTGTATGCTATTAATACGCCTCCACATTTCTCGACCAATTTCGATTAAATTGTACACCCATGTTGCAAACTAACTTTTCAATCACCAGAATACCCCGGGTTTGACAGAAAAATCGATTAAACTGAAGGTGGGTACGATATTTTGCAAAAACCAAGGCAAAGTTACACTCGAACAAATTTTTTACTGGATGCTTGTAACTGAGCTGTTACGTGACATCTGTACTTATTTACGGCAGCGAATGTTGGACGATGTCCTCGAAGATGAATAAGAGACTCGAGGCGACAGAGATGTGGTTCTACAGAAGGATGCTAAAGATATTTTGGACCGAGCGTATGAGCAACGATGAGACCTTAGAGAGGTTACAAACAAGGAGCAGGTTTATACTTAATATCAGGAAGAGGCAGCTGAAGTTTCTGGGACACATAATTGTTGTGGCCTGTTAGGGACCAAAAAGAAAGACACGGAGGACGAAGGTATGTTGAACAAGTGTATTGAAATAACAGATATATACAAAGCAAGATTTTTTGTAATAAGCAGATAGTAGCAGTGTGCGTCCGAACGGTAGGTTAACACTGAGTCTTCGCTGCTCTGCGATTCCCCTACAACTCTACCTCGAGGAAGTCTCGCAGTATTTATGAGAGGTGGAAGAGTTCATTCTACTGTAGGAGGGTGTACCACAACAGATAGATAGATAGATAGATACATACATACATACATACATACATACATACATACATACATACATACATACATACAAAAGACCAGAATAGAAAAATAGATGGCCAAGATATACATTCTAATAGATATTGAAACAGGGTCAACCGATATCTATCCAATTCGTTCTCATAATACTTTCTTACTTCCCCCTCCCTTACAACAGCATTTACCGGCTTAGGGCCGTGTTGCGGTGAAACACACGATCACTTAATTTAAGCAAGGTTGGTTCTAACCGAGATCGGGTCAGCATGGATGTGCGGTGGTGAAGTGGATAAAGGTTGGGAAAGGGAAAACTGAGAGCCAAGTTCCAGTTCCAGTTCCAGTCGAGTTCATTACATTTATTTACGCGCAAACAGCGTTTCGGAAAGTTATGGATCCACCTCTTCTCCCTCAGCTATGGGTTAATTAGTAAGACTTGTATTAGCAAATGATAATTATCACCAAAAATTCTTACAATCTAAAAATATTTTCCGTCTTTAAATAACCTGGAAAATGCTGATAAACCCTAAAACATAAATCAATCTCACTCAGTAACCCCCTGTTTTGTGTGGCTTTGGGGCCTTCTATTGGGTAAGCTAAGAGTAAAAATTATGATTTAAATAAAAGTTTAGTTTCGATGAAAGGAATTGTTTTAAAATTTCCCTGTGTTTTTAAACTTTTCTGATTCTAAATTCGACCGTCCTAAAGTTTTTGTCACGGCAATAATAATGAAGAAATCTCATTAATCTTCTTTGAATTATATTTTCGTTTCATCTTTTGTTTATATCGTTCTCGATTGCAACTTCCAGATCGCTATTCTACGAACGTGAAATAAACAGTATGGATTGGAAATGCAGAATAACTCCCGACGAGGTCCGAACCCGCATTCTTTATCCTAAAGGGTTTGAAAAGCAACTTACCGATCGGGCTATAATAGCTAACGAGCAGCCGTCATTTAAATTTTGATCACGTTGCTACATACGTCATTATTCAGATTGTTTCGGATTTATAGTAGTAGATTTAATAGTTGTCCAAATTTTTATCGGTAGTCTTTGATTTGGATTAGCGTTTTTAGAATGCCATATCGTTAGCATGTCGTTTTGGGAATTATATAAGAATGTTCTTTCGCTGCGTTTTCTTGTGATTTTTGATTCGAAGATGTTATTGAAAACTGGTTGCTTTACCAAGGTTAGAGAGTGCAGTCTATCAAGTTCTCCAAGAATGGAGAATCCAGTAAACTTTTCTTAAATAGAAACAGAAAATTCAGATAAGAGTAGTGATGTCACCTTTATTTTTTTAATCATTTCATCCCATACAAAACAATAAAGCCACCAGGACGTAAGGTGTTACCGAGTGTTAGAGAATATGAGAAAAATTGCTATTAAAAAGAGAGGACAATAACAGAACAAGAATTAAGACAGTAGATAATGATTGACATTGCATTTACATTTATGAAGATCGAAGTTGACTGGGAAGCAGGAAGTCAGAAGAGAGTTCCACAAGCGAGAAGTGCGATAGAAGAAACTGTTAGCATAGAACTTGCGGTTGCATCTAGCCATTTGAACTTCAAAATGATGAGACCTTACCGCCAATCTAGTACTGCGCTTAAATCCATAAAGTCTAGCTACCATAGAGGAAAGTGATATTTATTTGTAATTTATTTACAAAATGTGGCACAAGGCCAAAATGGGGAATGGGGGAAAAAGGACGGTCTTTTTCTGTCTTAACGTTAAACTTAGCCACAAACACTGACCCAGACATACCACAACATTCCTAACGACAAAACAACACATTCTTACTTATCTTTCTTTCTACATCCACCATAATACCTCATTGTCTCTATGAAAATCCCAACTAGTCCCCATATGTACAATTCATTGTCTGTGGGGCGAGAGGGGAGGGGAGTATAAAACAACAATATCATAGAGGAAAGTTAATCAGAACAATTACCTAGAAAGTATTTATAGAAAAGATACAGGGACGCTACATTACGGCGATAAGAAAGGAACTGAGCCGAGATGTCAGGTCAGAACCAATAACATTTGATTTTAATAAGAATCTCTAAATATATAGCAGGAGCATCAGACAAAATGTAGAAACACTATTCAAAGCGTGGACGATTGGTAGACTTATAAATATTTAACATAGATTCTGTGCACGCCACAGGGGACCAAATTTGTTAGCTGCATATCTCGCAATCGATTCAATATAATCTTTCCATCTATACTGAATCAATCATCAAAATTCAGAATCTTGAATTGATAAATTCTAAACAGTTTATATACTTCGTTGACTGGATTAATTATCACAAATTTAATATAGGATATAAAGAATTCGAATATAGCGTGGGTTGGGCCAATGGTGCTTTCGCCCCCCACCCAGCATAATGGATCTATAAAATCAGAACATTGACCTGAAAACTCATACTCTTAAATAACCTTACGATCTAGACTGTCATATGGATGCCATACATGGCGTCCAACTCGTATCAGAAATATCTAAACTGTCAGCTGTATACAATTGCTTTCTCAGATTAAAATAGCTTCAAACAAATTAATCCCATAAATTTCAAGGGAGACAACCATTCATCTGTCTGGCGCTGCAAGATTACAGGCGAAGAGTTTTACTAAATAACACAACCCTCATTCCTTGAACACAGCGAAAAAAAAAGAAAATAAAAAATGGATAGCCGTGTAACTAGAAGACAAAATAATGATATAATCAAGATGTTGCTATTCCACACAACCAAACGCAAAAGGATTGGATGGAAACTTCTACCAATAATAGAAAGAGCGATAAAACTAGACTTAAGAAGTCTAATTTCCTGAAAAATCGTTTCAATAAAAGAATTTTTATAAATTTCCAGCGACAATAATACTGTCTGGCCAATGAATGTCGAATGTTTCCTGTATAGGAAACGTTAATTGATACTGTTATCAATAGTACGTAGTGAACACGACGACATTGGTGGAAATTTGAACTTGGCCTGCTGACTCTCTTTTCTGCGTCGAAAACCGTTACGCCACCCGGACAGTTTTACCAGATGACCGATAGGAAAATGGCCTTGGTTTAGTTAGCTCGTGAAAGAATGTAAAAGAAGGAAAAGAGAAGGAAAGAAAAGTTATTTCGTAATTTCCCATTCTTTCTTAAGTTTTTCTTTGTTCTTTCGCCCTTCCTTAATTTCACGTTACCTTTCCTTTTCTCACTAATTCTTTCTTTCTTTTTTAATTTATCGTTATTTTTTGCTTCCTTTCTTTTTTGTCTCCATTTTTTTCTTTTTTCTCTCATTCTTCTCTTTCCTTTTACCCATTTCTCCTTTTTCTCTTTCTTTATCTTTCCATATCTCTTTATTTTTTTCATTCATGAATTCTTTCTCTTTCTCTCGTTATTCAATCTCTCCGCAATCACTTCTTTCCCTGGGGACTTCCCACAGACACACAGACAGATACACTTTCAACCACAAAAACATACAAGCGACTCAGATTGAAGGAAGGCCTTCATACACATATATACATGTCGGTATTAGAAGCGAGCATCGTGACCTCGTGCAACATATGGCAGCATGTTTGACGTCACATGTGTGGTCTCCTTGTCTTTGATGTCGACAGTTGGCCCTTCACACGTCAGCTTTTAATGAATGTGTACCAATCCTAATCCACTGAATTATTGAGTGAAAGACGCGGACGTTGCCTCCTTTGGATTTCTCCTCGTCGACGTCACTCCCAACCAGCCAGCCAACCAACCAGCCTTCCTTCCTTCCTTTCTTCCTTTTCTTATTTTCATTTTTCTTTTCTGCACAGTTCCGTATCCGCGGTAGTTCACTTTGCCCTGAAGGATGTAGGTTCGATTCCTACTGGAGAGCGCAAATTTTTCCTTAATAAGATTTCTCTAACATTCAGACTGATAGACGAAAATAAATACATATAAACGGAGCACCCACTCAAATACGAGCATACACTAGAAATTACGTTTAAACTAATAAAAATCTGTCAGATTAATACAAAATCCATTACACACACACACACACACACACACACACATATATATATATATATATATATATATATATATATACATACATATATATATATATATATATATATATATATATATATATATATATTTATAAATAAATGACAGTAGGAAAACAGTAATTGCTGATGCGTTTCATCCAATGTGGACTTTTTCAAAGCAAGAAACGAAATGAATTTAATCAAACAAAGAAAATTAATAAAAACAAAAAACAGAGTGTTCTTAGCAAGTGGAATGTAGGAAACGCTATTTTCATATTGTTAACTGAAAATAACGTCAGTTAATGTCACGCGTGGAGAATATTTCATTAATCTGTGTTGATGAATTCAACCATTTTCTTTTGATTTTAATATGTTTTTGTGTACATTTGTTTGTGAGAGCAGTAATTTTGTTAGAAATGGTGAAATAGGGAAAAAGCCTGGGCGTAGTTTAATATTTGGGTATTGTTCTATGGCGGCACTCTCTAGAATTTTCCTTCTGAGTGAGTTATTTTCTTTTTTTTTATAAGTATAGAATTTTTAAAATCAAAATTATGGTTGAATTTATTCCTATGTATTACTAAGGCATTATTTAAGTTGTTTATTCTAAGGTCTCTTTTGCGTTCATTGATAGGATTTTTTATGTTTCTGCTTGTTTCTCCAATATATTGGGAGGAACAGTTTTGGCAATTTATTATATCAATGTCTGCTTCAGAAATGTTATTACTATTGTTGTTTGAAGATCTTATTATATCTATAATTGTTTTCGAGGTGTTTGTGACTATTTTAAGATTATTTAGATGGGATAGGCTATTCTGGATAGTAGACGTGACAAAGTTGGTTGGTAGTATTATGTATCTGTTTTCATGTAATTTACTATTGCGGATTATGTTATTAGTTTTGTTTCGATTGTATATATTCTATGCCTTTCTTCTTGCGTTAGGGATGAAATGATATGGGTATTGTAGCTTTTTGAATGTATTTTCTATGTATGTTTCTTCTTTAAGTAAATATTGGGGACTACAGATTCTTAATGCTCTTAGATAGAAAACTATAATAATTCCAGATTTAATTTTTGAAGAGTGGTCTGAGTAGAAACTGATCAGATCATTTTTGTTTGTGGCTTTTCTGTAAATTAAGTTCGTTATTATCTCTATGTAACAAAACGTCCAGGAACGGAAGAGTGTAATTGGTTTCAGTTTCGAAAGTGAAGTTTATAGTATTATGAATTACTGTTTTCCTATTGTAATTTATTTATAAATATTGTCTTCTGTAAAAGTTAACTTTGAGAAATTTTCATACATATATATATATACATACATATATATATATATATATATATGTGTGTGTGTGTGTGTGTGTGTGTGTGTGTGTGTGTGTATGTATGTATGTATATTTTGTGTATTTAGGCAGCATTTTTCATTGATGCATGTTTCATTAAATAATATAGACAAGTTTTGTCTATTTATTTTAAGTAAGTTCCTTTCATATTGTCTGATAAGCTTAATAACATTCAGAGTCTGTCTATATTTCTGAGATGAGGTATTATGTACAGTACTTACATTAGTCGGACTATTGTCCTCATCTTTGTCGCCATATTTGTTTGTCACAATTTAGAGAGGGCAGGCGCCAGTTCAGGCGCGTATTTCTTCAGGACAATACGAATTGACTGATATATATATATATATATATATATATATATATATATCAGTCAGTTCATATGTAGATAAGAATCGAGTGAGATATCTATGAATATACTCATAGATACATATAGGCCCTACTCTGTTCCTCATATTCATAAACGATCTTTCTGACGCCATAGATTCCCAAGTCGGCATCTACGCGACTGACGCCACAATTTACTCCTGCCTCAAACACAATTCTAGTGATGCTGACAAAGTTAACCTGGCAGTTCAAATAGAAAAGGACCTACAATCGGTTGTGAAATGGGGCGAGAAATGGATGGTTAACTTTAACGCCTCTAAAACAAAACTGCTCTCTATTAATCACCACAAGGATCCATCCCTGCATCCCATTAGAATGTCTGAAGACCAACTTCTCGAGAGCTCCTCTCTGCGGCTGCTCGGTCTCACGATGTCCGCTGATCTGAGATGGAACAAATACATCGACTCAATTGCATCATCCACCACAAGGAAAGTTAGCTCCCTGTACCGAGCCAGGAAATTTTTCTCCCCGGAATCGATCCTCCAAGTCTATAAATCGACCATTCGCCCTTGCATGGAGTATTGCTGCCATATATGGTCCGGGGCCCCTGCCGTTTGCCTCAGGGTTCTTGATAAGATCCAGAGACGGATATGCAATGTGATTGGCCCTGATCTGTCATCTCGTCTGCAGTCGCTCTCTCACAGACGCGATGTTGCCTCGCTCTGTCTTTTTTACAAATACTTTCACGGTAATTTCTCCGAGGAGCTGCTTTCGCTTGTCCCTAGGCCTCATGAATTTAAACGTCCTACGAGGCTGGCATCCCGTTCTCACCCCTTCACCGTTGAAACTGTTAGATGTAGACGTCTCTTCTAATCCAATGGCTTCATGTCTCGCACATCTCGCCAGTGGAACTCTCTTCCCTATTCCTTTTTCCCTGACAAATACAAGCTCCAACTATTTAAGTGTAACGTCAATCGACATCTCCACTTGCCTTGATCTATCCACTTCCCCTCTCCACATCCTTTCACCTTTCATTCTTATCTGCTCTCGCTCCAAATCTTCTGTAACCCCCTTGCCTTGATCGATCCACTGTCTTTCTCTTTCTCCACATCCCCTCCTTTACCACACCTATCTGCTCTTCCTCCAACCTTTCTATAACCTCTTGCGTGATAGTGGCCTCCAGCCTTGCTTGGGGTGATACGCTTAAAAAAAAATATGTATCTATGAGTATATTCATAGATATCTCACTCGATTCATATGTATGTATCTATCTATCTATCATGTTGTTTCTAATTAATACCTAGTGACCAGAATTATGCCTTACACCCCCGACGTTTTAACATATTTCTCCTCCGTCGAACAAACCTCTGTTCAGTTCATGTCTACCATCTTCACTTTAACTCGAGAAAGAACAATTTCACCTGAATGATAAGAGACAATAGGTGACTTGCTTTGCATGAGGAATTCTAGTTCGTTATTCGAGGAGTGAAGAAAGAAAAGTGAATGTTTCCTCTGTCAAGTGACTCGTATTATCGATATCAAGTCAGGTTAAAAGAAAACGGAGAAGGAAAAAAAATGAGTTCAGGCGTTGAAAAAAGACTCGCAACGACATATCTCACGATCCTGAAATATTTTTTCAAGCATTTCACCCCAAGCAAGGCGGAAGTGCCAGTAGCACGCAAAGAAAAGACTGTGTATAGAGGGTATTGAGGAAGGAGAAAAGAAGAACGGGGATCAAAGCAAAAAGAAAAAAAACGATGGCGATTGACGTTGCATTTAAAATTTTGAAGGTTGTAGTTATCAGGGAAACAAGTAAGAGGAAGGGGGTTCCGCTGCCGAGAAGCACGAGATAAGCAACTACTGGAGTAGAAGTGGCGGTTGCATTTAACTATTCCAACAGTAAAATGATGAGACCTAAATGCCAATCTAGTAGCACGCTCAAATTCATGTATTCGGAACACAAAGGAAGATACTTAATCAGAACAGGTGCCAGGAAAATATTTGTAAAAAAGACAGAAGGAAGCCATAACACGTCTATGAGAGAGTGATTGAAGTCGATATGCCAAGTCAGGACCGATTATATTGCAGATCCTTCTTGGATTTTGTCAAGAACTTCGAGATGAACAGCAGGGGCACCAGACAAGATATGGCAATAATATGCAATGCTTGAACGAATGGTAGATTTCTAGATTTGTAAGATGGACTCTGACGAGAAAATATTTAAAGTGCTAAGATACTCCGTTTTATCCGCGGGGATATATTTCGAGACCAGATGCCTATAAACGTGGATAATACCGGCGCCTACGTCTAGTATATATAGAGGGTACGATGAATAAATTGTCGTCTAACTTACGCAAAAATAAAAATAACACAGACATCTCATTTTAACAGATATATTTAACAAAATTACACAAAAATATATTGAAATACTAAATTTATTCGATAAAATCGTAATTGGCTTCAACTACATCCTCCAGACAACTTCAGAATCCCCAGCATCTCTTTTGGGCAGTTTCCTTGTTTAAGTTGGTGAATGCTAAAATAATCCTTGCCTTCAGTTCATCTTTGGAGTTAGAAGGAGTATTTGTTGGTCTCTCGCTCATCCGCGGCCCCACACATAATAATCAAAGGGTTTGGAGTTTGGGGAGTTAGGTGGCCAGATGTAAGTGGTGATGTGCTCGCAGAAATTGTCTCGCAGTTATGACTGGCTTCTGTGGAATGGTGCAGCGTCCTGTTTCCAGACATAGGGTCTTCCAGCAGCCACCCTCTTGACCCAGGGCAGCACTGCCTCCTCAAGGCACTTGATATAGGCTTCTGTGTTGAGTCTGAGGCCTTCGCCAACACATTTGAGAGTTCTTTTCTTATCAGAACGAGCAGAGTGAGTTTTCTCAAAGCTATTTAGTATCACTAAACCATTACTATTCCCCGCTCCCCACCCCACAAAAGAATTCTTACAATCTAGAAATATTTTCTGGCTTTAAATGACCTGCATAAGGTTGGTAAACCGTAGAAAACGAATCAATCAATCTGTCACTTTAAGTGTAAGAACATATTAAAATTTACAATCCACACAGGAAACGTTTATAATGATTTGTTGAAATGTCACCTTTCAGAATCTCTGTATATATATATATATATATATATATATATATATATATATATATATATATATATATATATATATATCATGGATTTTAGTAACGCGTGAGAGGGAATCACGTGTTCAAGCAGTGCCTATTGAAAACGCTATGACCCTTTTTTGAAATCCAATAGATGTAAAACAACATACTGTAATAAAAGTTAAGAGATTCGTTTTTATAGTAGATCTTAGCAACCACAGCATATGATCTTTTGCTTTCCGTTTCAAGTCGAGGCCTCTCATCTTTTCACTTAAAGGAACTATTTAAAGATTTTCTCTCATGGATTTGAATTTTTTTTTTAAATGATGTTTCATCATTCAAATCAATTAATATGTCTATAAAGAGGAACTTTATTACCAATGTTTATCTGTGAAGTTCGGAACTGAATTATTTTCGAAAACTTTTCTATATAGAATTATTTTAACTATCTAGTAACACCCCAAAAATTTATTATTTTAACCATGCTAATGTTTTATTGATTTTTAGATACTTTGGCTTTATAATTTTAATTACGAAGACGCTTATTGAGGAAATGTTACAAAATTAGCAATAAGTTTTTAAACTTACTATAGTTACCGCACTTATTTTCTCATAATGCCCTATTTGAACATCAGTATTTACAAAAATCGGCACAACACAAAAAATTTCAAACTTCAATTTAAAATATTGGTATCATTGAATTGTAGTAAGCGTTTCTATTAATGATAATTAAATAAGTTTTTATTTAATAATAATATCACTTGACCCATACAACGTAATGTAAAATTTTAAAAGATCTATAAGTTTACTATTTACATTATTCAGACTATTGTCCTCATCTTTGTCGCCATATTTATTACAACGTTTCGGCCGTTGTACGCTCAGGCCTTCTTCAGGTGGTTAGAATGTCGAACTGAACCCTTTATTTCACTCACTGGGGTAGACTGTTCTAGTTCCACATGACATGTTTAATGGATGTCAGTTATCAGTTATCTCCTGTTAATTCCGTTCTCTCAAGGACACATAGCACAGTGGATTAATGAATATTATTAATAATAATATTAATTATTAATAATGATTTCTATGTCGCATAAGGAAGAAAGAGGGCTTGGCAAATTTGACACTCACAGGGCATATTAAAGGCAAGACGGACAGGAGATAGGTAGGTTACGCCCTGTTATACTCTATCTTTGAAAGTTGTTCGCCATCAAAAGATTTCCCTACTTCCAGTTTGCTTTGAAACTATTTACATTATTAGGACTATTGTCCTCATCTATGTCGCCATATTTATTACAACGCCCTTCTTCGGGTGGTTGGAATGTCGATCTGAACCCTTTATTTTGCTCACTGGAGTAGACTGTTCTAGTTCCACGTGACATGTCTAATGAATGTTAGTTATCTCCTGTTAATTCCCCTCTCCAAGTTCTCCACCGCCTTAACCGGGTATTGAACTCTCACTCTTTGGGTCCTGTCACTGGATCTAACTAACGCCTTTAAAACGCTTTTAAAGGCGAAAGGGAATTAACAGGAGATAACTGATAGCTGTCATCCATTAAACATGGCACGTGGAACTAGAACATTCTACACCAGTGAGCAAAATAAACGGTTCAGTTCGACATTCCAACCACCTGAAGAAGGCCGAAGCGTACAACGGCCGAAACGTTGTAATAAATATGGCGACAAAGATGATGACAATAGTCCGAATAATGTAAATATTGTACATCATACCTCATCTCAGAAATATAGACAGATATCTGAAAGTTTATAAATTATTCTGATTAAAATTACAAAAAAAAAATGAAAAAAATTCTTGTAGAAATCCATTATTCATTGAACAATATAAATTTCCCAATGACTTCTGCTTATAACTAATATATTAAGCGGTACAAAAATTAATTTCTCGAAATTTCAGAAAATGAAATAAGTGATGGTAACAGATGTAAAAAAATATTTTTACCAACATTTTCTTAAAAAGAAACACTTTTAAAATAATTTAATTCATTGTGAATAAGTCAAGAAAGTTTCATTAAAATCCTACAATTATTTGATTTTTGCAAGAATTTTCAAATCAATATTTTTTCAGCAAGAAAAATAAATTTAGCCAATATTTTGAAGGCGCAAAAAAGGGTTAAAATATGATTTAATAATGTAAAGAACCTTGGCAATTTTCTCTTATTACGATAAATTGTTTTTTTATTAAGTTTGAGGCATTTCTTCATCATGGTATGCTCATTATAGCGAATCTTTGGAGGTATCTACTTATATGATTTTATCAAACCTTGTAGAAAATATACAGTAATAAATAAAATTACTTTTTTTAATTTCTTTTTAATTTAGTAAAAATATTTTTAGGTCTGTCATTGAATTAAAATATACATGCACACATGTAAAAAAACAACAAATTTGAATAAAATTGAAATGGTTATCTGAGTAGCGAGGACTAATTTCTTTTTCTGTCTAACAACAAACCCTGGGTAACAGAAAAAGAGTACAAGCCAAAATATGCGACCCTTTGAAATCATTTTTATAATTCCTTCTGTATTTAAGTTGAATATATTTCCATATAAATGTGATATTTTAATTGGACAAACAACTTAGATTTGAAATTTTATTGTCTTGCTGTCAGCGAAGCAACAGTTAAAAACTAGTAACGATGATAAAGAATTATTAATAATAATAATATGTCCGAAACTAGCAAAAAAAAGGAATATACTCACAGACATAACAAGGATATGCAAGAAGCACAAAATCGAAACCACTGAGAGATAGTACGAGCACCAACCAGACATAGTTACCCAAAATATCGGTGTAACTATCCTCTGGGACATGCCAATTCAAAGTGACAGGGAAGTAAAAGCCAACAGATCTGATATTATCATAACATACAAAAATTTCAGTGTATGCTTATTGACATAGCAGTACCATCAGAGAGGAACACCTCCATGAAAATTATCGAGAAATTGTCCAAATGATAAATAAAGGATTTGGAGATCGACATTAACAGGATGTTGGGAATGAAGACTGAGTCTGTATTAATAGTAATTGGAGCCCTGGGCCTCGTGAGAAAAGGAGTGGGCAATTTTACTAACAGTATCCCTGGCAACATCAACATACAGGTTGCTCAGAAGATTGCCCTACTAGGAACCTCCCATATACTAAGAAAAGTGCTATCAATTAAATGACAATTCTCCTATGGGGCCTAAGGACCATAGTTTGCGAAGGGCTCTACAGGATACAAAGCAGGAAACGTAATATGCACAAATAATAATAATAATAAAAAAAGTGGTTTCCCATCTACATTGGTGACTATGGAGGAAATACAAATTTGCAGTCGACTAAAAATGGTACCGTCACAAGCCAGACAAGTCAAGATCTTGTGGGATTTCAACATTTAAACATATCACATCCTGTAGGCAACCAAAATAGACGTCACCGTCCTTCAAAAAAATACCTCCTCATCGATGTGGGTGTTCCTGGTGAACATAATATCAAGATAAAAGAAATTAGCAATCTTAAGAAGTACACCGACTTCCGGATTGAGGTTGCTAGAATTTGGTACATTCAGGCCACTATTGCTCCAGTTATCATAGGGGCGCCACGATCTCTACCACCCAACTTACTTTAAGAAAATCGGGACAAAGCCTAGTACCTAATCGCTTCAGAAGTCGGCGTTGCTTGACACTGCAAATATTCCGCTAAATGTGCTATGGAAAACACCCATAATACAAGATCTTCGGTTGAAAACGAAAAATCGTGCAGAGGAAGAGAAGATAATAATAATAATAATAATAATAATAATAATAATAATAATAATAATAATAATAATAATAATAATTACCAAGTACACATACTGATAAATTGTGTTGACATCAAATGCAGGTTCTGTGATAAATATCCAGAAACAATTGGCCATCTTGTATCACGTTGCACAGTGGTAGAACCAACTGAATATAAAACTCGGTAACCGTCTTCCCCCCCCTAGCTATGGGTAAATAGCAGGGCAGACCGGGTTCTATAGCATTGGATGGCAACTGGTTTATTCCTTGTATATATGCTGAGTTCGAATTCCAGTCGATTCCATTACATTCACTTATGTGCTGATAACCTTGGGAAAGGTATGAATCCTCTTCTCCTCCCTCCCCGCCAGCTATGGGTAAAAAGCTGGACAAACCGGGTTCTATAGCTTTCCGTGGCAACTGGTCTACCGCGGAAAGAAATGACAACCTACTGCGGGAAAAATTGCCTCATCAGTCATGTATCTAAAGATACTTGATCGCCTAAGCGGGTATCACGCATGGCACATAACTGACTGATGATAGGTTGATTCAATATCTGCACTGGAAGATATGCAACTTTTACGGAAAGGAAACTGCAAGAAACTGGTATGAATATCACCCAGACCCGGTTACAGAAAGAGGACCAGTAACAGTTTTATGGGACTTTATAATACATACAGACAGAACAAAGCTAAACACCCAGACATCGCGATCAAAGACCACAAAAACAGAATGTGTGGCAATTCCTGCTGATTGCAATGTATCTTTGAATATCTTAAAAAGAAAACTATCAAAATACAAGGATCTTGAAGTGGAAATCTCAAAAATGTGGCGCATGAGGATATTATCAATTCCAGTTGTAGCTGGAGCCCTTGGGTTGACTGGAAAAGGTTCCGGTAGACTCATTGAAGGAGTCCCTGGTAGGCAATGCCTTAAAGAAATACAAAAAATATACTCACAAGTTGAAAACACACATTATGAAAAGCTTTAGCTATGTAAAATGTGAGTGACCTTTGTTTGTTTTTTTTTGTTTTTTTTCCTTTTCTCCTTTTTTTTTAAATGATCAGGTCTCTGATTGGGAGCCGGAAGGAAATGCGTATGCAACAGAAACCCATGGAAATAATAATAATAATAATAATAATAATAATAATAAGGAATATGCTTCTGCGAACAGGGGCTAAGATACAACCATCACGACCCGTATGAAAGATCTAAGAATTATAGAGAATGTAAATAATAATAATAATAATAATAATAATAATAATAATAAGTGGCTACGTAGTGCAGGGTTGAAAGCTGAAACTGAACAGGACCAATGCTTGTTAACTAGGAATTATCAAGCACATATACTAAAATATAGTGTTAACTCAAAATGCAGATCCTGTGATAAATATCCAGAAAAATCGATTATCTTGTATCAGGTTGCACGGTATTGGCACCCACTGAATATAAAGCCCGGCATGGCAGAGTTGGCCATTATCTGCACTGGAAAATTTGCAACTCCTACGGGAAGGAAACTGAAAGAAACTGGTACGAACACCACCCAGACCCGGTTACGGAGATAGGACCTGTTACAAATCTATGGGACTACACAATACACACTGACAGAACAATCAAATCCAACTGCCCAGACATTGTTTATTAAAGACCACAAACAAAATAAGTGCCTCCTTATTGATATGGCAGTCCCTGCAGACTGCTATGTATCATTGAAGATATTCGAAAAACTGTCAAAATGCAAGGACCTTGAAATAGAAATCTCAAAAATGTGGCACATGGGAACATCAACAATCCCTGTTGTAGTTGGAGCCCTTGGACTGGCTGGAAAAGATTCCAGTGGACTAAGTGAAGGGATCCATGGAAGTCCATGCCTCAAAGAGATACAAAAAATTGTTCTGACAAGTACAGCCCACACTTTACGAAGGGCTTTATCTATGTAATACGGGTCGTGATGGTTGTATCTTAGCCCCTGTTCGCAGAAGCATATTCCTTATTATTATTATTATAACAGAAATAAAGACAATGTTGATTCTTTACCATTTTTCGTCTAAATATGTATAAGTATAGAAACGGATGGTGGACAAGGCTTGCAGGAAAGATTAGCTTCGTTCATCTTTAGAAGTAATAACTAATTATACATATTACCCCAAGCAGCATTCTTTGATGTCTACAAAAACGTGGGTAGGTGGTCTGACTGTCTGGTTGGTAGAGTTACTGAAGGAGAGAAAATGAAAACGAAAGAGATGTAAAGAGAGAAAAGTAGGTGTAAATAAGAGCGTATAAAGGATGATAGAGAGTACTACCTACCCAAGAGAGAGACAGAGGTAAAGGGCATATGCATAAAGAAAGAGAGAATGGAAGGAGATTTTTTTAAAAATTGGGATATCTGAACGTGCCCTTGCTCCTTCCTTTCGTAATGTATGCACTGTTGGGGTGGCCTAGAACATGCCGACTGCATTATCTGCAGAAAAGCTATAACACCGAGCTGAAAGAAATGCACATCGTGTACATGCTTGTCGACGCGGATATGAGCGCTCTATACGTGCCTCTGAACCCGGATATAAACAATCAATATTTACTTATGTAGTCAATTATAAACCCAGTTAACGTTTTCCTATAGGATCAACTATATACCGGAGTAATGCTTTTAATAATGTCCACCCAGTAAAAGGCTCAAGAGCCACTTAAGGTAGTGGGTTATTGAATGAGGTGTGTAATATGAACATTAGAAGAGGAAGTTGGAAATGAATATTATGATAAAATGTAGGCCATATAACGATTGACCCTAAGCATGAAGAAGATAATATTTTACTGTTCCAAAAAAATAGCGGGTATACACTCGATTAATATTTACCTTTGAAGTCAGTTATAATATATACAAAAAATTATTTTGACACAAAATAACGCAAAGTTGATATGTCGTAAAATTCACCAGCCCAACAGTTTGCAGACTGGACGTGATGAAGAACCCATCCTCTTAGCGAAATTCCGAGGTTCTACTTCAAGTAAGGATCTTCTGGCAAAAACCTACAGTTAAATGTTTCTTGCCCACAAATGGTTGAAACCCGGGGTTTCGTTCTCAGCGTTATTTACTGTTAGAAAACGTAATACAATCACAATTGTTACACTGTTTAATTTTTTTCTTTTTTTTTCTCTTTTCGGCATGGTGTAATGGTTAGCAAGCTTGTCTCTCTAGAACAATCACGACTGAGTAGTGAGTTCAATCCTCACTGGGTGCCCCTTACTTTCGGCCTTGTGCTTGGAAAATCACTTTGGCACCTCGAAGTGGTGTAATGGTTAGCAAGCTTCTCTCGCTAAAACATTTACGACTGAATAGTGAGTTCAATTCTCACTTGGTTTACTTGAGGCCTTGTGCCACATCTAAGCCAAGCTTAGAAAATCAACATTACACTAGGTTTTTTATGCGTTTCTGAATTTAATGACAGTAAATAATTACATTATGATTAATTCGAAGTGTTTCGCCATCTTTATTGCTATACAGACATTGAATCATCTTTCACATACTGTAGCATTCTCGGAATTTGAGATTGAATCTTTTTTTGTTTAATCCATGTAGGAAAAGGATTTTCATTACACTCTCCATGCGAGGGAATATCTCGTAACCATGAAATATTTTTTAATAACGTCTTTTATATTATGCAGTATTTTCTTTCGACTGTTCTCTTCTTGTCGCAGTCTATATTTCGCTTCTTTTACTTTGGGTTATAGTAAAAGAACAGGATTCTTTGAAACTTCAATCCCAAAAGTTTGGGAATCATATAGGAAGATCTACGTGCCTATCAGGCACACTGATTTATTCCAACTGTTGTTTTCATATTAGCTACTATAGTTACAACGTTTTTTGCTGAACTCTTGCCTGCTAAATCTAATAAATTTTGTTTATATATATATATATATATATATATATATATATATATATATATATATATATATATAGTAATAGTCACTGTTTACAAACCCGCACTTACTCCCCCAAAGAACAATGACTAACAGTGACTATTACGGCTATTATAGCAAAACTCTTCGGTAAAGCGAATCGAGTCCTCTCAGTCACTGTGTGTTTATCTAAAAATAAAATATGCTAAAATTCACATTCATCCCTGCGTTGACGCCGACGGCTTAGTGGTAGAATCTCCGACTGACGCCAATTCAGTCGGGTTTCGATACTAGCTAGAGGCAACCGGACGTCTAGTCACACTGAAGAGCTGTGATACAGCGAAACAATCTGTCTCTGGATGACAATATATAGGCTCCTTAAAAATTAATTTCGGTTGAGCTCTCTGGGAGAGGAAGTGTGGGTTTGTAAACAGTGACTATTACGGCTATTTTAGCAAGACTCTTCGGTAAAGCGAATCGTGTCCTCCCAGTCAGTGTGTTTATCTAAATATAAAATACGCTAAAATTCACCTTCGTCCCTTAGTGGTAGAATCTCCGACTGACGCCAATTAAGCCGGGTTTCGATCCTAGCTAGAGGCCACCGGACGTCTCGCCACACTGAAGAGCTGTGATATAGCGAAACAGTCTGTCTGAGGATGACAATATATATATGAATTTGTAGCCTCTAGCTAGCTGTTTGCTATCGATCTACTCCTAGAGTTTTGGAGGTAGACCCCAAATAACCATATATGTTCTGAAACTACATTACACATTTTAAATCGTTTAAAATTCTGTATTAATTTGTACCGGTTGTACTTGGATAATTATATTTCATTTTGATCAAAGGTGGTCCCGGGGGGACACAACCTTCCCTACTGATTTTTTTTTTTACCTTTGATTTAAATTAAATTTAAATTTGCACAAGGGAATGACTCCTATCCAAAATATAGGAGAAAGCCAGAAGATGGAGGTCACATTGGCAAGATGATTGAGTAATACTGAAATGCTTCATTTTTTCCCCACAAATTATAACAATGATTTAAAATCAAACATCATTTTCTTACAAAAAAATGTGTGACACGCAGCAAGTCGTGGGTAATTTCTCGAAAGATACATTAAAAAATGAGCATACATGAAGAAAAAAAATGTCCAAAACTTAATAAAAATAATATTTTTTAGTTATTATTGATAGGACAAACCAAAAGATTTTTCTGCATGAAAATTATTTTTGTCATTTCTAGAATCTTCGAAATATTGGTTAAAAATCTTGTTTTTCTGGCGTCAAGTTGGAACCATAAAATTATATAGGTCGTTTGAAAGTCTTTTTGCGGTGAAAAACACATTGATTTAGAAATTCTTGCAATAATCAGATAATTGTCGGATTTTAATGAGATTCCAGGATTTATACATAAATGAAGGCAATTATTTTGGAAACGTTTCAATTTTTTTTTTAGAAAATATTGGTAAAAATATTTTTTACGTCTGTTACACCACTGATTTAATTTTATGAATATTCGAGAAATTATTTTTGTTCATATTAGTTATGAGGACAAATCTTAAAAGAATTTAAAACATCAATTTTTTCATTTTTTTTATTTTGTCAAACAGGACTTAGTTCCTTAAAATCTGCTCTGAATTGTAAAAATAAAAATGCAAATAAAAAGATATTATTTAAGTAGAAAAACTTTGAATTGCTTAATATAAAAGATATATTATGGACATTCGATGAATACAGATTTTTTACAAGAATTCTTTTCACTTTTATGCATTATTGTATAATTTATGGAGTTTTAAATCGTTTAAAATTCTGTATTAATTTGTACCGGTTAAGTGATATTGCTATTAAGTAAAAACTATATTTACTTATCATAAATGGAAAAGATTACTAAAATTCAACGAACCTTGTATTTTAAAAAGAATTTTATTTTGTGTACGTGTATAAATGTTCTAATTTTTGTAAATACGAACGTCCATACATGATATTATCAGAAAATAAGAGCGGTAACTATAGTTAATATAACGCCAAAGTACCTAAAATTCAATAAAACATTAGATTACTCCTAATTTCTTAAGATTACTGGGTAATTAAAAATGGTACAAAAAGGTCTTCACGATATATTCTTCAGGTAAATTTTACAAATACGTCCCCCGTAGAAAAAAACTAGCTGTTTGTTAAAAATGATTTTCTGCAATATTTTAAACTAAAAGTACGTAATATTTGTTTCAAATCAGATTAACTTTAAATCAGCTAATTTTCCTCAAATAAAGTTACAGAAAAGTATATTTTATTTTTAAAAGATTTTTTTTAATAAAGAGAATTACGTTATGCTGATAAAGTTGTAAATATGGTAAAAATTAACCTTTTTTCTTTGCAATAAAAAACTAATTCCAATCAATTTAAATTCGTTTTGAAATAGAAGAAAGTGTTTTACTTATTGGAAATATTAAATTTAATCTATTAGTTTGAAATTAAAACTAAAATAAAAGCTTCAAGAAAGATTTTTCAATTTTTAAAATTTATTTTAAGCCTTAGATTTCGCTTTTCGTTGGAGGTATCGACTCATAAATACCCGATGTTTTTAGGGATTAAAAAGTTAACTTTTCGTCTTCAACTTTATAGCTTCATTGCTCATCCTATGGTATGGGTTGTACAGTCTGAGTGGGAGTGGAACGTATTATTCCAATGCCTCATTTCAAAGTCAGTCAAATTGTGTGTCTGCGTGTGCTTGTGTATTTATTAAATAGCATAAGTACATGTAAATCATTTGCGTATAACACAAACATAGGCTTGTACATTAAATACACGAATGCATAATCACTCGCAGTGTGCGACGGACATAGAATCAGCTCTTCTTTTATATATAGTTTTATGTATTGACCCTTTACTGCCACATTTTTCAGTTTTCAGTCACTCACAGTATTTCATCTTCAGATAAAACAAAGTTACTTTAAAACCTTTAAATGGTCAAAAAATCCTATGATAATGCATTTTTTATGAACTGGTATTCTTCTTCTATGCACCGCGTCCCTTCAGGACTTCAAAACTTCCTATGACTTGTGGCCCTTAGTAGATTTTCTTCCTTTGCTAGGGCTCCCGCCAGCCTTTTCTGCCATACATTCACACAAAGTAGTCAGGTAGATGGATAACTGCTTTCCCCTAACACACTTGTCCTCAAATATCCTGTGATAGTAATGCCCTCCTTCCTCATTATGTCTCCAATGAAATTTATCTATTACTTCCTGATTCAGTTGCCATTTTCTTTAAAACTTCCTTGTTGCTTAGTAATGTCGACCCATGGAATTCGCAGTATCATTCTGTAGAACCACGTTTCTGTTACTTCCAGTTTTCGCTTCATCCGTCAAGAGAACGTCCAGCATTCACTGCCATATAAGAGGAATGATATCTCATAGGAATCCAGCACACTTTTCTTTGTTTCTAAGGAATATTTATGTTACTCAGCACTTTTGGAATGCCTCTTTTGCTAGCGCAATGCGTATTCGAATTTCAGTGTCGTGTTTTATATCCTCTGTTAAAAGACTTCCTACATATTTAACCTTCGGTACTTGTTTGATCTTGACATCTCCAATTTGTAACTCGCGTCTGGTTATTTTTTTCTACCACCATGTCTATAAAGTCCTGCAGATTTCTTTCCATGTAAGCTGTCTACACAATGTCATCTCCGTATCTTATATGATTACGCTCACCGAAAATAAATTCTGGTTGGTTTTCCAGCTCCCTTAGACAAACTGTAAAGGTTGAATAAACTTCTGAAGAGAAGACACGTCCTTATCTTATGACCCTTTCTATCTTTGTGTAGCTATTCGATTCATTTTCTATCCGTGTGCAGGTGGTTTGCTTCCAGGAGCACAGGTTCGAATCCTCCTGGAGTGAACCATTTCTTTATTACGTTTCCTCGTGCGCGCATGGTGTATATAATGATAATTAGAAGAGATATATAGAATATTAGGATAAAAAGCTATTGAAAATGATAATAAGATAAAAGATATATGGAATAGTGGGGTAAAAGATGCATAGAACAGTAGAATAAAATGTATACAGTCTGGAAGGATAAAAAGTATATAGAATGATAACAAAATAAAAGGCATATATTATGATAAGATAAAAGGCGTATAAAATGTTAAGATAAAAGGTATATAAAGTGATAATAAGTTACTTTATATATATATATATATATATATATATATATATATATATATATATATATATATATAAGTATATAATATATCAGTCATATGAAGATAAAATAGTCAGTGCCATGCGTGATACACACTTAGGCGATCATGTTTCTTTCGATATATGACTGACGAGGCAGGTTGCCATTTCTTTCTGTGATAGACCAGTTGCCATCCAAGGCTAGAGAACCCGGTCTGTCATGCTATTTACCCATAGTTGGGGGGAGAAGAAGAGGATTCATACCTTTCCCAAGGGTATTAGCACGTAAGTGAATGTAATGGATTCGACTGGAATTCGAACTCGGCATATATACAAGGATCAGTTATGTGCCATGCGTGATACACGCATAGGCGATCATGTATCGAAAGATACATGACTGACGAGGCAGATTTTTGTATCCGCAGTAGGTTGCCATTTGTTTCTGCGTTAGACCAGTTGCCATCCAAGGCTATAGAACCAGGTCTGTCCTGTTTTCCTCCCCCTTTTTTTTTAAGCGTATCACCCCAATCAAGGCTGGAGGCCACTATCACGCAAGGGGTTAAAGAAGGGTTGGAGGAAGAGCAGATAGGAGTGGTAAAGGAGAGGATGTGGTGAAAGAGAAAGACAGTGGATCGATCAAGGCAAGGGGGTTACAGAAGATTTGGAGCGAGAGCAGATAGGAATGAAAAATGAAAAGATGTGGAGAAGGGAAGTGGATAGATCAAGGCAACTGGAGATGTCGATTGACGCTACACTTAAACCGTTGGAGATTGTATTTGTCAGGGAAACAGTAATAGGGAAGGGAGTTCCATAGGCGAGATGTGCGAGACATGAAGCTATTGGAGTAGAAGAGACGTCTACATCTAACAGTTTCCACAGTGTAGGGGTGGGAGCGGGATGTCAGCCTCGTGGGGCGTTTAAATTCACGAGACCTGGAGACAAGCGAAAGCAGCTCCTCGGAGCAATTACCGTGAAAGTACTTGTAAAAAAGGCAGAGCGAGGCAACATCGCGTCTGTGAGAGAGCGACTGCAGACGAGATGACAGATCAGGGCCAATCACGTTGCCTATCCGTCTCTGGATCTTATCAAGAACCCTGAGGCAAACAGCAGGGGCCCCAGACCATATATGGCAGCAATACTCCATGCAAGGGCAAATGGTCGATTTATAGACTTGGAGGATCGATTCCGGGGAGAAAAATTTCCTGGCTCGGCAC
This sequence comes from Acanthosepion esculentum, assembly GCA_964036315.1. Taxonomy (NCBI): domain Eukaryota; kingdom Metazoa; phylum Mollusca; class Cephalopoda; order Sepiida; family Sepiidae; genus Acanthosepion; species Acanthosepion esculentum. The sequence continues at coordinate 126,691,257 of OZ038478.1, read as the reverse complement.
AGGTAACCAACTTTCCTTGCGATGGATGATGCAACTGACTCGATGTATTTGTTCCATCTCAGATCAGCAGACAGCGTGAGACCGAGCAGCCGCAGGGAGGAGCTCTCGAGAAGTTGGCCTTCAGACATTCTACCTTAGCTAGTTTGGGAGAAGTAGAGGATTCATACCCTACCCAAGAGTATTAGCACATTATTCTAACACTCTTTCCAAATAGATCTAGTTTTATAGCGGTTCAAATAGATCCTTGTGCGGTATCTTGTCAAATATTCCTGTGTAATCTATATGACATCAGTGTCACATCCTTCTGTATTTGCATTGCTCTCTCTCTCTCTCTCTCTCTCTCTCTCTCTCTCTCTCTCTCTCTCTCTCTCTCTCTCTCTCTCTCTCTCTCTGATATTATTCTAATCATAAATATAGCATTTCTTGTTCTAATGTCCTTGATAAAAGCCACACTATTATTGACCTATTTCCGTTCTAATCTTGCTACGGGCTCTATTCCTCAGGATCGGATGTTAGGACAATAAAAAGATTTTCTTAATGAAATCTGTAATTGTTTTCTTTCGTTAGTGTTCTATCCTTTTTCTTTTCTTGTATAATCGCATGACCGTGTGATATTTCGCCGTAAAGCCACAAGGAAGACAGAATGTCCTCTATTTTTCTCCTTTTTTTTTTACAATTGAGAAATTTAACAAAAATAATCACATTTGGTATCAAAATAGCGAGAACCTGCTCTGCGAATTCCCCATATGAGTGAAAAATACGGGCCAACAAACGTAACATCGTATGAAATTCAACTATTGTTGCGCACGACACGTCGTCAGCGATCAGACGACGGTCTCTCGCGGTAGTGAAAAGATTCATACCGTAGAATCTCCCCGCCTTCTTTTGTCGGCTGCGCGTTACGCGCTGACAGAAGAAAGAACATTAACAAGGCTTCAACCATTTTAAAAACTTAAAAGGGTAAAGGTATATGATAAAATTCAAGGCGAGTCTGTCAATGTCTTCCGTGTCCGTCCCCCCCCGCCTTTCGTTTTACTTGTTTTCCTTTTAATTTTTCTTTACACCTCGCCTCGTTCTTACGCCTTTCTCTTATCTCTGCTGCATTTTGGAATGAACAAATAGGTAGATGACTGCGACATATATTTACAGAGTCTAGGACCATAGCAGAATACAGAGCCATAACCGCACCACTTTAGGTATTGCTGTCTCACTTCAATAGGTGTTAATGCTGTGGCTTCCGTAGCAAGTAGGTTTTTACTAGATGGTGTTGCTAAGCCAACGTCCATCAGCTTTGGAATTCACAGTTGTCCTTTTCAGAGACTTGTTACCTGTCAAGGATAGAGAACCAAATCTGCTCTGTTATTAACTTTTATGTTATTTGTGCGAAAGCGAATGCAATAGGCTCGGCTAAAATATGAATTCAGCCCGCCTGATTCTACTTTGTCGATGACTGCTTTTCCCAGAGGGCACATATATTACGCTGATCTAGGGCACCTCAAGGTGGTGTAATGGTTAGCAAACTTGTTTCGCTAGAACAATTACGACTGAGTAGTGCGTTCGATCCTCACTGGGTGCCCCTTAATTTCGGCCTTGTGCCACATCTAAGCTACGCTTGGAAAATCACTATATTACACTGATCTGAAACAACGAGGTGTGTAGTAATGCTTAGTGAGGTTAGTCTGATTGACCATCAGTACTGTGTAGTGAGTTCGGTCCTCACTGGCTGCCCCATACAAAATTCTGCATTAAATAAATATTGACATATTGTAAAAACAACATGTTGTAAAAGCAACTAATCTAAATGTACTTAAACAAAGATCCAATGAAGTTACATCTGGTTCCTCAACAGAACGCACAGATCATGGGATTTCAGACAGAAATGGAAATTCATGCATAAAATATCTCACCATTTTTGACAGGTACTATGCTAGTCTCTGCATTAAAATTTATTATTAGCTAACTTTCTACATGAGGTGTGCACCATGATTGAGGTAAAGTTTTTAGTAATTAAATAAACCTTGGCACAAGTTGAATAAGGATAATGGAAATAAAACTCAAGACAATATACAATCATTACTTCTTCTTGAGCGGTCATGGCTGTCCACACCTTCCTGTCTTTTGTTACTCTAAGTAACTTTTGACCCTTTGCCATCTCTATTTGTCCCTGATTTATGGCCATATAACGTTGAAACATCGGTTTCTGTACGATCACCAAAGTTAAGCAACGTCGAGCCTTGTCAGTACCTAGATGGGTGACCGCTTGGGAATACCAGTTACTGTAAGTTTGGCTGCTCGGGTGGTGTAATTGTTAATTATTCAGAATTGTTAATAGGAGAGCCAAGTTCCAATTCCGGTTGGGTTCGTTATATTCACTTAGTTGTAAATACCCTTGGGAAAGTTATAAATCATTTTATTCTCCCCTCAGCTATGGGTTAATTAGTAAGATTTGTATCACTAAATCATTATTATCTCCCCCACCCCCACCAAAAAGAATCTTACAATCTAAAAAAATATTTTGGGACTTTAAATAACATACAATGGGTTGATAAACCGTAGAAAACAAATTAATCATTCGATCATTTTCACTGTATTAACATCGATTTGCGTACATCTGTTAAGTAGATTAATCGATATTTTCCCTTGTTTCTTTTGCATTTCATGCTTTGTAACTGCTAAATTCTCCAAATCTCCTTTCCTCATTTTTTTCCTAGAAATTTCAACTGTAAGTATAATTTCCTTTGTCGTTTCTATTTTTCTTCAGACTTCCTCGTTACTCACGTGTACAGTCTATGGTATTCTCACACTTCTGGCAAAGATGGTGAGAAAACGCGTGCAAAGAGAGTAAAATGATTTTAGGGAGAAGTGCCAATCCAAGGAAAAATACACAGATAATCTGATCCTAAACAGAAATGCCGATATTATATTTTATATATTTATTTTTATAATTTATCTGATCGGTTCGATAAGGTCAAATTGGCATTTGATCTAAACAGATAAACTACAATCTGTTGTTTACTGGTGCAAGGAATTGCCTGTAAGATGAAACTGATCTTTTAATCGTCTGAGAGAAACCTTTTTATCTTCCATCACTATGGCTGATGCTTACTTTCAGGAGAGTGATTCATTGCGTCTTCTCGGGCCAACGCTGACATGATATAGAAAGATTATATTGAATCATTTGCGAGGTCTGCTGCTAGGAAACTTAATTCACTGTGTCGTGTCAGACAAATTGTCGCGCCAGAATCTATTTTACATATTTATAAGTTCACCATATGTCCATGCTTTGAATAGTGCTTTTACATCTGGTCTGCTACATATTTAAAGACTCTTGATAAAATATAAAGAAGAACCAGCAATGTTATCGATCCTAACCTGTCATCTCGGCATCAGTTACTTTCTTACCGCCATAACATAGCTTACCTTTTTATAATTTATTAGTAATTAATTGTTCTAAAGAACTTTTTTCTTGGTTGTTATTTTTATTTCTCGCCCCAAAGACAAATTATATATATATAGGAACTGCTTCATAGAGACTTTGAGGTATTATGGTGAGTGTAGTAAGAATGGTAAGTAAGAATGTGTTGTTTTGGCGTAAGAAATACGTTTGGGTCAGTAATTGTGGCTAGCTAAGTTTAAGATAAGAGAGATTGAAGACCAGCCTTCCCCTATCCTTTCCTTTTGGTCTTATGACACATTTGTTTTTTTATTTTTCAAAATAAATATTACTTTCCTCTATGATACCGATACTTTATGAATTTAAGCGCAGTACTAGATTGGCGGCAAGGTCTCATCATTTTACAGTTGAGATAGCTAAATGTAACCGTCAGTTCTATGCTAACAGTTTTTTTTCTCACATGCTTGTGGAACTTTTATTCGGCTTCTTGCTTCCTAGACAACTTTGATATTCCAAAACGTAAATCTAGGTACCTCCACAAAAAAAAAAACGGAAAAAAAGATACCTAAAGCTTAAAATAATTTTTTAAAAATGAAATTTTTCTTGAAGCTTGTATTTTATTTTTCATTTCAAGCGAAGAGATTAAAATTTAATTTCAAGCGAATAGATTAAATTTAATATTTCCAATAAGCAAAATACTTTGCTGTATTTTAATTAAGATTGATTCGAAGGAGGTTTTTTTTTATCTTTTTTAGTAGTCTTTCATCGCAATGTAATTCTCTTTATCAAAAATCTTCAAAAAATAAAATATACTTTTCTGAAAGTTTATTTGAGGCATATGAGTTGATTTAAAGTATAATTAATCAGATTTTAAACAAATATTTACTTTAAGTTTAAAATATCGCAGAAATGCATTTTTTTTTAAAGCGGCAGTAGCTGTGATTTTAACCGGACAGGAGCTGTTTTAACGTGTTGGCAGCCTGATATCAGGTTTAATGTTGTTCTAAGGAGACTTTATCTGCAAAATGTAATTTAACAAAATGATGTGAGCTTCTTTTTATATAATTTTTAAGTACATAGTAATCATAAAAATAAAACTTTATAAATTATTATAATTAAAATTTTAAGAAATGAAAACAATTCTCGTAAAAATTCATTATTCACCGAATTTTTTTTTCTTAAGACAAGTAGTGTCCTTAATATATTTTATTTATAAAAGCAATTAAATTTAATTTAATTTTCTAATTAAAGGATATCATAGTTTTATTCCATTTTTTTACGATTCGGAGCGGATTTTCGGTAAATGGTGTTTCTCTATGACAAAAAGAAATTGATGATTTAAATTCTACAAGGAGTCCTACTTTTAATTAAATGAAGAGGTTGAAATTTTAATTTATCGGAATTTCATAAAAGTAAGTGGAGAAACAGATGTAAAAAAAATATTTTTACCACGATTTTCTAAAAAAATTATTTCACAAATAATTAAATTCATTAGTTAATAAGTTCTAAAAAGTTCATTAAAATCTGACAATTATTTGATTTTTGCAAGAATTTCCAAACTAATGTGCTTTTTACGGCAAAAGGACTCTAAATTTCACTTAAGTAATCTTTGGTCCACCGCTGACGCAAGAAAAACAAGATTTTTTGACCAAAATTTCGAACATGCTAGAAAGGATTAAAAAATTGTACAAAATAACCAAAAATACTTTGGTCTTTCCTCTTAATAATAACAAACATTTTGACAGTAAAACATTGTTTTTATCAAGTTTGGGCCTTTTTCATTATGCTGTGATCTTTTTTAGCGAAAATTAGAGGTACCTATATAAATGCAATGTCAAGCGCTATCTTCCATCTTCTTAATTATTCTTCTTTTATTGTTCTACCTCCTTCATCGTGTTTTTTTTAATCTCATATTCTCCAACACTCAGTAAATCCTTACGTCTTAGAAGCTTTATTGCATTGCTTGGGATGAAATGATTTAAAAAAGAAGAAATATAGTTAGAAAACAAAATATACACTTACACATTCAAAATAAATACTTAAATGAAAAATAAAACAAAATAATATAAGAAAACTTAAACCGTCATGAGAAAATATCCTTTAACTTTCTAAAAAAAAACCCCAAAAAAACTCCTATATTAACCCAAGAAATCTCGCCTGTAAAATATGCTACTCCGTAATTCATTATAACGAGAGATTCATCAATAGTCGTTTACCTCAACCGAACAGGGACATCCGCTTTCACCTTCACAGCACAGGAACTTAATCACCTTTCGTAAAGTTAAATCACGCACACACAGAGACACGTACGCGCGCATACACACACACACACACACACAAATACTAAAAGGAAAAAACGAACATTTTATTTCTTAACACCAGATTAAGGCGTAGGCGTAAATTCCAAGGTCAAAAAGAAGCCAGGTGCCCCATAGGTCATGCAGTACATTGCTCTTGCAAATACGAAAGCGCGTTCAGCTTTGGGCGTGAACTTCCCTTACATCACAAGTTTTTTTTTCAAAGATCTGTCCATTCGCAGGCGTGAATTTTCAAGTGCGTTTTGCAAGATTAGTCTGTAATTAGTTCTTTCAAGAATGCCAATTGCAGTAAAGCTTTCAAGAATGCCAGTTCCAGCAAAGGTTCTCAGCTAATTAATTCCCCAGAAAGGCGACAAAATTAACTCATTTTCTAACGATATAATCAGCTTACGTCACTGATGTATATTTCATTACGATTTCACATAATGTATCTCATATGCTGTTAAGAAGAAAGACAGATACACACACACATAAACAAATATTTCGTTGTGTATTCACATCATCATGGGAATCTTTCTCTGCCAGAAATAAGAAAATAAACTAATAAAGAAAAACAAATCAGAAACGGATGCAACCAAAAGCTAATGACGTCTCAATTGAACGACGCTATTTTGCGAGCAATGTAATATATATATATATTATTATTTCTAATGTTGGTTGTTAAATAGGTTAATAATAACAATAATAATAATACATTATTTACATTATTCAGTCTATTGTTGTCATCTTTGTCGCCATATTTATTACAACGTTTCGGCCGTTGTACGCTCCAGCCTTCTTCAGGTGGTTGGAATGTCGAACTGAACCCTTTATTTCGCTCACTGGGGTAGACTGTTCTAGTTCCACGTGCCATGTCTAATGGATGTCAGTTATCAGTTATCTCCTGTTAATTCCCCTCTCCAAGTTCTCCACTCACTTAACCGGGTTTTGAATTCACATCTCTTTGGGTCCTGTTTGGATGTCAGTTATCAGTGAATAAAGGCGTTAGTTAGATCCAGTGACAGGACCCAAAGTGTGTGAGTCCAATACCTGGTTAAGGCAGTGGAGAACTTTCAGAGGGGAATTAACAGGAGATAACTGACATCCATTAGGCACGTGGAATTAGAACAGTCTACCCCAGTGAGCGAAATAAAGGTTCAGTTCGACATTCCAACCACCTGAAGAAGGCCGGAGCGTACAACGGCCGAAACGTTGTAATAAATATGGCGAGAAAGATTAGGACAATACTCCGAATAATGTAAATAGTGTACATAATTCGGTAAATACTTCTTTTAGTTGAAGTATCAATCACATAGAACCATAGCTTAGTTAATTATCTCGTTGATGTTTAAATGTTGTAAGATATTAATTGTAAGGTCAGTCCATGGGCCTGGCAGTGTGTATTAGATTTGGAAGAAATAAAGCGAGCATTAACGCAACAGTACTAAATAAAAAAAATAGAAAAGTTATGAGCAATAAGAATAATTTCACACTGTAGATTACATAAAGGGCTTTGTATGAAATCGCCCGCCCAAAACGTTATTATAATAACAATACATTTGAGTCCGCATGTCTCAGGGCCCTTCGGAAAAGCCTCGTCCGGGTTCCTCTCTGCCAAAGACAGAGAGTTCGACAGTTGAACAATTTGGAGCGCCGTTGAGACCATGTTAATGTATGCTGCCACTGCTTGGACATTAACTAAAACCCTACATTCTAAACTTGATAGGACCTACACTTGCATGCTGAGAGCTATAATTAAATCACAGCTCTATGAACCCATCGTTGATGTTTCTATTTTTGTCTTTGCAGGACCCTTCAGGTGAGAACAACAAGAACTCGCGGATGATCTACTGCTTTGGATACCTATCCATAGAGCAAGACGGGTTGGTTGGCAAGCAACTACCTACACTGACCAGCTATGTTATGACAGAGAATGCCACCCTAATGACATTCTGACTTTGATGCAGGACCTTGATGGTGGGAATGATAGACTCATGAATGTACGAGATGGCACAATCGAAAAAAAAATTAATGGTAACTCCTCGTCGTAAAATGAAGATAGAAAGAACCCCACATGCACTTCATTTAATTTATTGATCTATAATTTACCGCTTATCAACCCTTTGTGAGATATTTAAAGCGGAAACATATCTTGGATTGTAGGACTGATTATTTTTGTGAGTATTGCATTAACAATTTTTAGAGGATAACAATGATTTTTTCAGTTACAAAACCTACTATTTAACCCACAGCTGGGGAGGGGGTAATGATAAGTTTTGTTTTTATGTAGTTGTTTTAAATGATTATTAGATGGATTTCGCATTCATTTACACCTGACTTCTTTAATATCGCTATGGAGAATGATCTATTAAGATCTTCCTCATTTGGTCACATTCCATGAGAGTATCTTGGTCAGCCTATGAACGTTTCAGTCGACATTCGTGTGAGTATATATATATATATATATATATATATATATATATATATATATATATATATATATATACATATATAATTATTTAAAAAAATATGATTCCATTGTACAGAAATTACTGTTTCGAAACTGACTCAAGTCCTAAAGTTTAATTTCAATATTAAACTTAATATTTAGAATATTTCTGTATCGAGCACAGTTTTATTTATTTGTTTTAAATAAAAGCATAAATACTAAAGAACTTTGGATCACTAATATAACTTTTCTTTCCTACATGAATACACACACACACACACACACACACACACACACACACACACATATATATATATATATATATATATATATATATATATATAAGACGTGCTACAGTTCAATAAACGGAATCGATGAACAGGACCATTTGAGCAACAGGATGAATAGTTTTCTTTGAACAGTCAAATGTCAATTTAGCTTGAAAGAAACAATGCTGTTATTAAATAGAAGAGTTTAAATTAATGTATGCAAGATTTCACAGCTCTAGAATCACTCTTTTATGATCAGCTTATGACCTTCTCAGTCCACCTTTGTATTCATCACAAAATACTGTTGTGAAAACAGTTTTCAAGTAACTATTACTCCCGACTTAATAGTAAATCTGATAGGTCCAACAAAGTAAAACTGGCAACTGTTCTCGAAAATTACTGGGGCAAGAAATAGCTTGTAAATTCATACAGAACAATTCCCCCCCCCCATCAGCATGGCTGATGCTAACCTGCAGGAAAGCAACTCATTTCTTGGGCTCACATTTTCCACTGACATGAAATGGGAAGATTATATTGAATCAATTGCTAGGGCTGCATGCTAGGAAAACTTTCTCTGTATCGTGACAGACAATCTTTCTCGCCAGAATTCATCTTGCAAGTCTATAAATCTACCTTTCATCCGTACATCGAATATTGCTGCCACATCTTATTTGGTGCTCCTGTTATATATCTCAATATTCTTGACAAAAACTAGAGTAGAGTATGTAATGTTATTGGTCCTGACCTGCAATCTCGGCTTCAGTCACTTTCCCACAAGCGTAACATGAATTCCATTTGTCTTTCCTATTAATATTTTCATGGTAATTGTTCTGGTGATCTTTCCTCGTTGGTAACTTGGACGCATGAATTTAAGCGTACTACTAGATTGGCAACTAGATCTTATCATTTTAATGTTGAAATATCTAGGTGTAATTTTAATTCTTTTCTAATAGTTTCTTTTTCTTGCATTGCCCACTTGTAGGAACTGTTTTTCGTTTTCTTGCTTCCCTGCTAAAGATTTAAATAGAACATCAATCGTTATCTTTTGTCTTCTTAATTTCTATTCTTCTATTGTCCTTTTTCCTCGCCAAAGTCTTATTCTCTTTCACACTCAGTAACCCCTGACGTCATAGTAGCATTGTCACATTAATTTCTTCATCTAACATTTTAGTCTTCTCTTCATATTTACTTAAAGGTGGTAGTTTGGTTGTTTTCCTTTTCTTTTCTTTTTCTTTTTCATTTAAGGTTCTTTACATTCTGCTATTGTTTTCTTCTTACATATGCAGCACAAGCTTCTTCCAATATTTATTGCAGGTCAATCCAATTTTCTTGCTTATTAATAATTTAATGCTTCTCAGGTCTATTTTTGTAATATTCTTGAAGCTATTTTTGTCCTTGATAATGTTATTCACTATTTCTTTTATTGTTCTGCGCGGTAGACTAATGGATAGCAGTTCGGATTGAGGAATAGGAGAGCCGAGTTCGATTTCCAGTAGAATCCATTACATTCCTCTTCCTCTCCCCCCCCCCCACCATACCGGGTTCTGTTCCCTTGGATGGCAACTCGTCTACCACAGAAAGAAATGGCAACCTACTCCGGGAAAAAAATCTACCTTGTCAGTCATATATCGAAAGATACATGATCGCCTAAGCGTGTATCACGCATGGCACATAACTGACTGATTCCTTGTATATATGTCGAGTTCGAATTCCAGTCGAATCAATTACATTCACTTACGTGCTAATACCCTTGAGAAAGGTATGAATCCTCTTCTTCTCCCCCCCAACTATGGGTAAATAGCAGGACAGACCGCGATGGCATCTGGTCTACCGCAGAAAGAAATGGCAACCTACTGCGGGGAAAAATCTGCCTTGTCCGTCATATATCGAAAGATACATGATCGCCTAAGCGTGTATCACGCATGGCACATAACTGGTCCTAGTTCAGTTTTTTTCCCAATTTCCAACTTTGGCTTCCCATTACTCACTAAGTTTACAATAGAATTGTTTCCCTATTTATTTTTTAAAATCATTTTACCCCAAGCAAGGCAATAAAATCGCTAAGACGCAAAAGCTTACTGGGTGTGGGAGAATATGAGAAAAATAAAACATTATTAAGGAGCAAGAACAATAAAAAAAACATAAATTAAGAAGATAACGATTGGCATTGCATTTAACTTTGTGACGATCAAAGTTGACTGGAAAGGAAGAAGCCAGGAGTGATTTCCACAACCGAGAAGTGCGATAGAAGAAACTGTTAGCATCGACTTTCCGTCTAGTCATTTTGAACTTTAAAATGACGTGACCTTACGGCCAATCTAGTACTGAGCTTTAATTCATAAAGCCTAGGTACCATAGAGGAAAGACATGGAAATATTTATAGAAAAGGCACAGGGAAGCCACGTTACGGTGGTGGGAAAGTGTTGTAACCTAGAAAGGGTTATTGAGTGAGGAATAACCAAAACGGAGAAATGTTAATCTTTATAGCATCAACAAAATACAATACTCGCCAGCGGCGTGAAGTAGGTAAACCACTACTAGTTGTGGGCTATTTAGACAGTATATTACCCCCTTACAATAGTGTCTAACGTATTTATGAGGATTGGGACATACCCGTTATTGTTCACAGGTACGGTATATAACACCCCATTTTAGATTTATTCTGCACAGAGTCAATATCTTTTCCTTTTCAGGTTAATTACGATTCTCTCTGTATCTCATCTTCGTCGGCAAAATGTTGTAACCTAGAAAAGGTTACCGAATGAGGAATATCCAAAACGGAGGTTGGAAACGAAATGGTAATCTTTATAACATCAGCAAAATACAATACTCGCCAGCGGCGTGAAGTAGGTAAAACACTGCTAGTGGTGGACTACCTTGACAGCATATTACGCCCACTTATAATAGTATCGAACGTATTTATGGGGGATTTGGAGGGATTTCTAACGCATGGCTTATCATCTCTCAGTTGCGTCTCTGTCTTTGGGCAGAGTGCGCTCAGGGGCTACTCTGTCAAAGGACAGAGAGGCAACTGAGCAAAATTATACTGAGAGGTGCCCAGCCCCGGGAAAAACAGCTGCCCGAGGCCGCGCCCTCCCATTGCACCAGAGGGAGGGATCGGTGCGAGCACCGAGGCCAGCGCAACCGACCGTTGCGGGGGCTGTGGGCAATTTTTGTCTTTGTCCCGGGCGTACGCACTCAGGTCCCCACCTAAAAAAAAAACTTGTGTTACATCTCGTCCAAGTGGCGGGAAGGAGTTAATACCACGTATTTATGAGGATTGGGACATAACCATTAGTGTTCATATGTAAGTGATTATTATTAAGAGTTAGAGAATTAATGGTAATGGTAATATTAGCCGTTTCCTTATAAGGAAACATTTGGCATTCTTTGAGCCAGTCCTACTCTCGGGGGAAATTTATAAAAGCTTTCTTTTAAAACAATTTCTCAAAAAATAAGCTTCTAAGTCCACTGACTGTTATTACTCTTTGAGGCGGGATGTGGCTTCCTTCCTAACCTTTTGTTTGAAGTTGTGTGGAACGTCAACATCTTGATTATTTCATTTTCTTTTCAAGTTACATGAGCTATAGATTTTAGTTGTTGCTGCTGTTGAAAGTCATTAAAGGATGTGGTTTCTGTTGTTTGGTACAGTCCTTTGTGATTATGTAGCGTCAATCCACACGTTTGGAAGAAGAAAAGTTCTTTCTAAGACCTACATGGTTCATTCGCTTGAAGCCATTTTTAATCATTGATCTGAGAACGCAGTTGTATATAACCGAGCGTTTATATATTTCTGAACCACTTTGGCACTATGCATGACATCCATATGGAAATCTTGATCTGACGAAGCTTTTTAAGTGCATGATTCGAGTTTTTAGGCTAATTTTTTTTTGGGGGGGGGGTTTGTAGCATCTTTGTGGTGATGGCTGAACAAAATCAATCCTAGCGCAGCTTATTCTATATTAAATTCCTTATCGATTATACTAAATTTGTTATAACTGATCCATATGTCATTATTTTGTCTACGAGTTACAAAGGATATCCATTTTAGTTGTTGCTGCTGTTGCAATTCTATTGAAAATGATGCGGTTTCTCTTATTTGGGGAAAACCCAGTCCACGAGGTTCGAAGAATGACGATCTTAGCTAAGGGTCCGTTCGCTTGAAGCCGTTTTTAATGATTGATTTGGGAAAGTGATTGTATTCGTTGACAATTTCGACATTTCTGAATAGGTTGAGGGACATGCATGACATCTATATAGAAGTCACCAGACGAGGCTATTTAACATGATTCTAGTTAATTATCTGGCTTTGCAGCAACTTGCGGTATTTTTGCAAAACTACCCCTAGCGCAGCCTCTTCTATGTTCAATTTCCTTATCCTACTAAATTTGTTATAACTGATCCATACACCCAGGTATTTGAAATATTTAGTATTTATTAATTCTACATCCTGACGTTTTATTATGGATTCAGGTTATATACCATCATTGTTTTTATTCCAATTCCAAATCTGTTTTGAAAGGGTTCATTTTGATCCCTACTTCTTGTAACAATGGAATAGTAATAAATAAAATGAAATATTCACTTATTTTATCTTATATTTTACTAATAAATTGTTTTTAGTCGAAATTTCTCCTCCGCATTTATTATTTTGCTTTTTTTTGTGAAAAATCTTCTCTTATCACGGTGTTTTTATGCAGAAGAGTTGGTTGTAGGGATCCTAAAGGAAAATGTCTACGTGCCTTTTCAAGTCAATATATATATATATACATATATATATGATAGAAATTACTAGGAGGATTTGATAATTATATTTAAGTAATTCATTAAGTCTGAAACCTCAACAGAATACAGAGGGCACTGGACGGCCGTTTCGTCCTATATTTGGGACTCATCAGCATTGCACATCCACTACCGAGAATTGAAACCCTGACAGTTAGGTTGTCAAGCAAACATCATACCAACTGTTCCAACGGGCCTCGGTGACGAAGAGGTATATTGAGTCTGATTTGCTATCTCTTATGTATACAGGGAGGGGAGAGAGAGAGAGAGAGAAAAGAGAGAGAGACGTGTGTGTGTGACTGTGCGTGTGTGTGAATGACACAAAGTAGAAAAGCTATAAACGACGCGTTTCGCTGAAAAAACGTCTACTGTGTTCGACTTCTTCAATTTAGAAAGAAAGAAAAATATGTCTATATTTCTGAGAATAGGTATTATGTACACTATTTACATTATTCGGACTATTGTCCTCATCTTTGTCGCCATATTTATTACAACGTTTCGACCGTTGTACGCTCCGGCCTTCTTCAGGTGGTTGGAATGACAAAGCATAGAAATGAATACAATTTGGGAACCGGTAATAAGGAGTGCCAGAGAAATGCGGTGATAACAACAAAAATTGCAATATGAGCTCTGGTAAAAAAAATATATGATAACAGCAAAAATGGCAAAATCAGCACTGGTAAAAAATGATTGCTGAAGACATTAGGTTTATAATACCCAGAAATTCATACACAGATGTCCTCAAGGTCACATGACACAGTGGGTAAAGACGTTAGTTAGATCCAGTGACAGGAGCCAAAGAGTGTGAGTTCAATACCTCGTTAAGGCAGTGGAGAACTTTCAGAGTGGATAACTGACATCCATTAGGCACGTGAAATTAAAACAGTCTACACCAGTGAGCGAAATACAGGGTTCAGTTCGACATTCCAACCACCTGGAGAAGGCCGAAACGTTGTGATAAACATGGCGACAAAGATGAGGGCAATAGTCCAAATAATATAAATAGTGTAATATGAATACATCGCCAAATTTTTACCAATATTGATTGTTTAATACTAATTATCTTGTGGTAAAATTAGTTGCATAATAAATTCTGACAGTGTATATATGAGGCAATGTTAAAAAGTTGTCGTTACAAACAACTCGCCCACATCTACCAATACAGCCTAATTGTTTCTTAATCCCTTCTTGACTGTGTCTAGAACTTTTCAGCGCCTCTTCATATATATAATGTTTAAAAATTGCCATATTTGTAGGTGAAAAGTGTTCAATATCGGAGTTAAAGCGTTTATAGATATAGTCAGTGTGGACATTGAGATCAACACTGCATGGTGAGCGTGAGTTTCACGCTTCAGTGCATTGAGTAAAACTGATAGTTACCATGCTGTCTTGATTCCTATGTTCATACTGCTTATATCTCTCTATATACCTCTAGCTTATATCACTCTTCGAATATAAAACATTAATTTCCTAAACAGGGGTATTATATAGAAAATGAAAATTATCTTTTTATATAATTAAATACTTTTTCAATCTCTTAAAATGTAAAATTGTTTCCGTTTTTCGTGGTTTTCCCTGAAAATAAAAATCTGTGTTCAAACGCCGTGGATCAGATTATGGAGAGCGTGACGATGTAGCTTGATAGTGATCCCAAAAGAGAAATTTTCACACTGTTTCGAAAAGTGGAAAGGAAACGGGATACGTGTCTGTAGTTTCAAGCGGAGTAGTTTGAAGTGGACTAAGGCGCCATTGCCCTAGGTAGGTTATCTATTCTTTTTGGATACTCTCCGAGCAGACTTTGTAATAACTGGTAAATAAAAAAGCTAAAGGAGACATGAATAAATGACCTACTCAGAAAGAGACACAGTTCGACCTTATTCTCAGTGTAAATCACCCTTTTAAAAAGAATAAAGGCATGCCTTTCATTTTATTTTTTTTATCATTTACTTTATTTTCTTGGTCCTTTTGGACTAACTAACCTCTTGCTTTTGCTAACGCACAAATACATGCGTGACCCGCACGGGCGTAACAAACATTATTTTAACGAATGAAGTAATATAATTATATATTTCATATTGTTCTGTATGGTATAGTTCAAAATGGAGGGATTTCCTTACAAAATAACCAGTGCATTTCTTTCTAAAATGCAGGTAATGAGAATAGCTCAATAATAACGCCCGACTAAATTTGTTAGAAGACGGATAGGAGCTAGAGTGGGAAAAGTAGACACAAGGGTACGTAACCGTGACCGCTCGAACACAACAAGTTGAGACGAAAGCTTAACAGAACGAGGGTAAGAGTATGAGATGAAAAGACAGTGTGAAAAGACGACAGGGAAAATATAAAGATTTCACTTTGGACGAGAAAAGAAACTGGACCAACGGAGAACTGAATAGCAGGGAATAAAGACGAGATGAGAAAGTGTTGTGTTAGCACAATAGAGAAATCGATCTGCTGTAATAATGTGTCGAATGTGTCGAATCGAATACTATTGTCGCTTTCGGTGGAATCAAACAAGGTTAAGTTTTCGGGAGGAACCTTCTAAATATACGAATAAAAGAACCGTGAATGAGAGAGAGAAAAAAAACACGTTGGGAAAATGTCTGTTTCTGAAACAAAGCAAATGAAATGTATAGAATAAATCATTCTCGTTGATTCTTTATATCGACCGAGACCTCTTATTTCCCAAAACAGCTTATGGCCATATCACGTTGAAACACAGGTTCACGTCAGAACGCAGAAGTTAAGCAAAGTTGAGTCTGGCCCTTACTTAGATGGGTGGCCGCATGGAAATATCACGTGCTGTAAGTTTGGATAGCGGTTCGGAATGAGAAACCTGGTTCGTTAAATTCACATACTCTCAAATAGCTTTGGGAGATGTACGAATCCACATCTTCCCCCAGCTATGGATTAAATAACAAGACTTGTATCTGAAAATATAAGGTGTATATATAAGTAAATAAGTTATTCTACAGTGGGGATTCTCAGAGTGGTCGGTACTTCCCACCCCCTCCGATAGTGGTGGAAAGATTCAGTAGGCAGCGAGTGGAAAGGGAGCGGCAGAGAGCGGCTAAAAAAGGGGTGATAAGGGAGCGGTATGGTATCAATACAACCAAGTAATATTTTTAAAATCCTTACAACAAAATCTAACCCACTTACATTTAAGGAGCATATATACTTACAGAGAATATAAATTAACGTAAGATTTATACACAAACGAACGTTTTTACTTTTTATTTTGTTGTCCGAACGTATTTTGTATCTTGTTGACTGGACAGGACGCGTCTAACACCAGCCAAATCAGACACCCGACGACTCCTCTAGGTTTGTAGGTGTAGCGATATAGCTACGGATATTCGTCTGGGGGCCATCTTATCTCACTGCATCGAAAAAAGTACGAAATGCATGCGTGTGTTAGATTAGTTGTATTAATTTTTAGTATAACTAATACAAAGAAAACAGTGTCTTCGTCTGGATGTGAGAGTGGTACGCTAGGGATGTTTCAGCAGCGAGAAACAGTTTGAGACCTACTGATCTACAGCAAAGAAGAATGTCCTCAAGTCTGAGTGTCTTAGAGAAATGGTGGCAAATATCCTGACCAGACAAAACACGCAGCACAGATAAATTCGTGTTTTTCCACAGGCTGCTGCTTGTTATATAGTTGTAAATTTCAGAGTAGATTTTAAGAAGTAGATTGAACCTTCCATTTTCTTCCCAATTAGTATGTACCGCGCTTGGCTGGTCATGTGGCATTTAAGGGCCAGTCAGTGAAAACCAGCCTGTACAGAGGAGCGTTTTGGAGACAGACGCTATGAAGAGTTGATGAGTAAAGGATACGCGTGTAAAACAACCTCAAAACAACTCGATGAGCTGGACTTGAAAAAGAAATTTTGTAATACCCGCTAGCTTTCCTTTTCGGAGTAGGAGAGAAGACATGTAACAAATTTCTATACTTAGCATTTTCTCTTTCTAGGAAATATAAACTTCATTTACGCTATTCTCACTTTTCACTTGCTGTCTTTATTTTTAATGTTTGTGTAAACATTTCAACTGGCGACACATACTATTGAGGCCACCAACATATATTTGATAAGAGTTTTATCAGAAGATTCTTTGTGAGTGAGATGTAATGAACGACAGCATAATTCCTTCATGTAACAAAGAGTTTTCTGTGACATTATCACTCAAAAACAGATATATTTAACGAAATAGTAATGCTATTTTCGTATACTTTTGAAATTAAAAACATAAAATGACATGCATAAAAGAAGAGATTTCCATGGCGCAAATGAACAAGCGGCGAACTGCTTCCGGTTTTTAAAAAGAAAATGCCAACGTGGCAAATACGTTCTTTTCCCGAGAATTTAACTAGCCAATCCCTGTCGACCGACACATCGTCTGCTCTCCGCTTTAGCAACCAGGCAGTCAACGCACCAAACACAGAGGCAAATAAACAGGTTCTCTTTTCATGTCGTCTTGTTTATTGAGAGAAAATGATTTTATTTTTCCGCCAAAAAGAAGAAAAAAGAAATGCTTGTAGTGGTTGGTCGAAGGAGAGGGGTTTAAGTTAAAAAGGATTTGAAAGGAAATAATGGCGACTGATACTTAAACAAAACAGACGATCAAAAAGAACTAGCGAAAAAAAAATACAAACAACATAATTGCAAAAATGAAATAAAAAGCAACGAAAAATAACATTAACTTTAGTTTTAACGATTAGCGTCTGAATACTTTGTATTTAAAAGTATTTTCACACAAAACACGGACAAAATCACAAAAACGAACCTAAACAGATGAGAATTCAGGCCCTGTTTCTCTCTTTCTCCCTCGCTAACTTAGGAACATACGCACGCGTGCGTATTCATTCGAACAGTTAATTCACACACTCATTTATACCTAAGCTGTAATATAGTTCCACACGCGTATATGCACGCATTCAGACACTTATTACACGCGTAAACGCACACATATTTACACCCAAAGTTACATACACATATATACGCTTCCACCTACATGATCATTGCAATTCACATGAAAGCTGATACAAAATTGCTCAAGTACACACACTAATATACGCTCACACACACATCTACTCCAGCATTTTCCTCTTTCGATCACCGAAGTTAAGCAACGTCGAGCTCGTTCAGTACTTAAAGGGGCGACTGGTTATGAATGCCGGGTACTATATTAAACCTACAATTTGTAATATGCTTCGGCTTTAAATGATCCACAAGGGCTTGATAAGCCGTAAAAAGCAAATCAATCATTTTTCTACACAACACACCCTCAATGCACTCAAAAGTGAGATTTTTTAATTTAAAATTTGCTCCTAAATACAATGAGTATACTGTCATTTTTTATGCTTGCTTATTCAACCGCTTTGCGTCGTTTCTGGGGCTTTAATATTTCCCCTTAATAATAACAAATTCTTTACGATAAAACATTGTTTTTATCAAGTCTTGGGTATTTTCCCTATGTAATCTCATTTTTATATAAGTTATAAATAATCTGATCTACTTATAGTAGCAGTGTAGTAGGTTACT